>JAOYFF010000094.1:8421476-8457073 GCA_025773925.1 Cryptomyrus ogoouensis
AGCAGGAAGACTATTCCATACTCTAACTACACGCTGTGTAAAGAAGTGCTTCCTCAAATTTGTTTTAAAATGTTCAAAATTGTTTGCGGGGTGTTCCTAAATGTATATAGATAGTTGGAAGCTGGAGTCTAAAGGACATCGAACGTGTGGGTAAATCAGCCTTTCTGATGCTCTCCTCCTGCAAACGAAACCGCCGTAGAAAACAAGCTGCGCGTTTGGCGAAAGAGGAAGTGCCGTACAACGAGCCAAAATGCAAGCGAACGCGCAGCCGAATGACACCACTGCAACCACAGTGTGTGTCAGCGGCGAGGAGATTGTGAGGCACCGTCACAGAACAAACACCCAGGAAAACATGCAGTCCGCTCCAATGCCAGGCACGGTGCAGAAATGGACTGAATACGCATGTCCTCCTGGAATGCCGTAGCCCCAGTTTTTAAAATCACTGTTGCTATGGCGACACATCTGACACAGGTACATGACTGGACGCATAATATATAAGGAGGTGATGAAGTCATTTTTTTCCCCTGGTGTGCCTTTCAAAACAGGATGATCACATAACGGAGCACAACGCTTCTCTCAGATTCCCATGTGCATCTCTGTTTTTGTTTTGCTTCTTAATGCACAGAGAGAAAAGCAGAAATGCGAATGGACTGTGGTAAATATACACAAATGGCATATTTTTGCATCAACACAAAGCCACATACACGTTTCCTTAAAAAATGACCCCGCAACTTCTACGTGCCTGAGCACAAGGGTAGTAGTTTGTATCTATGCTGTTATTAGCTGTCAGTTTTAGAGTTTAGTGGGCAACATCACTTACAAGGAGTCACTCGGTGGAGACAGAACATGCAGACATTTGGTCCATTGTGTTATCCTGGATGCTCAGAAGGAGACTGAGAGATACACAGAAATAAGGAGAGACAGAGAGAGACTGTGGTGTGGGTTTTAAGTGAGGCCATCCCAAACAGCAGAGAATTGGTTCATGCAGGAGTACTATGATGTTTACACGACACATCCTATTAAAAAGTTCAAAGGAACAGAAAAGTCCAGCATCAGCAAGACTTAATCAATGTTAATGCCTTTACCATCAGAAAGAGCAAAGCGCACTCAGAAAAGCGAGACAGAGAACCACAATGAATGGGCCACACAGCCCTGGGTCTGTACAGCTGAGGCTTCATCAAACTGAGCCAGCAAACAAGGCACGCAGACCATCAGAGCGCAGGGACAAGCAGGGACTCTGGCCGGGTCTGGGGAGAGCAGCACCGAGGGCCGTGTCACACGGGACACCTCAGACATGCTCAAACGATCCCCATAACACGAGAAATGCCACAAGCACCACAGCACACCTGAGGCGGAACAGGCACGTTTGATGTGAACTTACATGCACTGCACAGACAAGGGAGGAATTCACACATTCAAGGTCTAATCAAAGAGCCCACTGTACTAACGACCACATGAGACGGATTCACAATCAGACCCGGAGCCTAAACGTCAGTCTGGCTTCTCTGGCTGCCCTGCATTTTCCACAGTACAATGCTAACCTACAGACTGGACTGAACTCGCCAGTTGTTCCGCATACACCGAGCTACTTCAGCCACAAGCAAAGAGCGTTCTGATTTTATCAACTGGCTGTCACTGCAACAGGCTATTTTTTGCATTGCGTTACGAGGAAGCTATTTGTGATAAAGAGGAACAAGAGGAATCATTAACAGCAAAAACTGTTTGAACAGCATATCTGGTTGAATACAAATGCAATTGGAAAGGCAGAGCTAGGGGAGGAAAGGCGGAGCTAGGAGAGGAAAGGCGGAGCTAGGAGAGGAAAGGCGGAGCTAGGAGAGGAAAGGCGGAGCTAGGGGGGGTCTCGCTCCGTGTGTCCTTGAGGGCCAAACTCCAGTGGCTGGTTTTACGTCTCCGACCGGACAGAGCGGCACCACCACACTCTTAAGCGAACTTGGGGGCGGGGGGCATGAGTAATGGCGGACCTCAGAGTCGTCAGATTAAGTCACCATTAGCAGAATTTTGCAAGGATGGGGGGGGGGATGGAGTACAGGAAACGGACCTTGGACAGATGTGCTTAGCAGTGCTTGCCATGTGCAGGGGGAGGGAGTCCGTCATGGGCGAGTACAGCCACTGAGAGCTGTAGGCTGCACCCTAACACACAGGGACTCTGCTGTCACTGCCCCCCTCGCCGCGCGAGTCCCAGCCTGGGGACAATAATGCCATTGTCAAAGCGTTGGCCCTTACTGTCTCCCAGAACAGACAGCAGTACTGTTACCTCATTACCCACCCCACCCCCGACCCAGACCCTCCTCAGTTAACACACACACACACACTCCAACAATCACCAGCTAAAAGCCTACAGCATTGTACCTACACTGACCCTTTCCCTAGCAAAACCGCCCAGTTCGGGGGAGATTAAAGCATCCGAAATCTGAAAGGCAGGAACTCCTGACCTCACAGCCTGTAACATGCAAGAGAAGCGCTACACAATCCTCATAATTCATATGAAACCACATTCATTTGTGCCTCAAGCAAGGATATGATGCTTCTGGTGACAAAAATGATTGTCAATCTTTTAATGTCATTTTTATGGTGACAGAGGGCTCGGGTTATTTCTGTGCACCGCTTTAAAAATATAAACAACGCAAAGCATTCTGCAGCAGCATTGAATTAATTATCCTCTGAAAAAAAACCTTACCCTTGTCATCCACACCACTACAGGCTTAAAACCGTTTTAATAATCACAGTACAAATAAACAAGGCCAGCCTTTCCATAGAGTTATATTATCCAGATTCTCAAACCTGCCTATAGTTCTGACCTTGGTGTAATTTTTTGGGGCATTCACATTAAATACATTTGCACCCGTAAATATTTGCTTGTAGATATGCAACTTCCTGAGTGAAGCTTCTAAGACAGTTGCTACACAACCCAACCATCCTGGATGCGAACCAGGCAGTGTCACGCTGGAGCACTCCCAGTAACATCCATTTTGAGTACCTCTGAAATTCCACATCTGCTGGCCTCCAAGCCTGGAGAGTCTACCCTCCAGTGAAAACCTGTAGGAAACGTCCTATCGACCCAAGCAATAATAAGGGCAATTTCATTTGTATTGTTCGTTTTGTCTGGCAGACAACAGCAGTAGCAAATTGCATTTAAAAAGCAAAGTTTCTATTCCTATTGTAAGCAGAGAGTTTATGCTATTAAAGCACAAGGAATGGTATGTTCTTTATGATATAATTAGGTGTATAACAGTTCGTTATGGTCTGAGTTGGATATTAGTTGGTAGACTGGAACAGGAGGATCCTGATGAAGATGAGGGCCGTTTTTTGTCAGGAAACTCTACCATTATAAAGGATAACATCACTTTCACCCTTAAACCTTTAAAATGTGACCAAATCCAAGACTTGGGTTATTGCCCTTATATTAAATAGCTTGACGCATCAGGCCTTTGGTTGTCTACTCCATAATTTAATATTAATATGCCATTTGTTCGCCACTGGATTTAAACAAGGCCACCAAGCATGGGTGCAAAACACTGAATAACTGGAGAACAGCAAAACCCATCTAATTTTGATTGTATTCTCATAAATCTATGCACCTGTCCACAACATGACCCCAAAACTTATAGATATCCTCATACACACTATCTGTTCCTGTAAGCTGTATTCTTTAAGAGTGAGAAGTACAGTTTTTAATAAGTTAAAAAGGTAACTACATTAACTGCAGGCTTAGTAAATACTGTACTTACAAGAGGAAAGTGTCTACAAATAGGGTCTGTTGCATACCAAATTAAAAATTAACTAACGAAACTAGGATATAATGTTAAGTCGTGTTGGTTATGTTGCTGTGGCCCCCGGCAACACATTCAGAAGTTCTCACCTTGCCTTTGGCCACTGACACAACCGGGAGGAAGACTGACAGCCATTTATTTCTGCTACAGTCTTTCATGCTCATCGGTCTCACTGGCCAGCTGCATGACTACCTTTTTAATACCGTAAACTGAACCCACTGAATTAATACTAAAGACCGTTTACCGTGGGCCACCTTATGCTGTTAAAACATGATTTTCATCATTACCATGGATCACTAGCGATATGGATTGTTAAACACCCCAGACTGCTTCTCACGTTTGCTGGATACTGAGGCCGTTTAAAGATAAGCAATCCTGTTATCCCGTTTCGATGCGCTCTCCCATGTTCCTCCATAAAACATGATTAGACGGATTAAAAACGCGACGGCTGCGTTATTTACCCCCGTTTTCTGTAAATGGGAGAAATTTGCAGTGCACAGATGCAGAAAGAGAGAGCGATCATAGCTGTCGCGGAACGTGGAGATGATGATGATGATGATGATGTAGCTTAAAAATACACAGGCATTTCTCTGCTTTGTTCAGAATAGACCCTTTCTTGTCCCCCTACCATCTCGGCTCAGAATTACAATTGTAAAGAAATCACACAAAGGACCAATCAATTATTTAGCACCAACCGAGAAATAAAGTACAATCGATGATAAATAAATAAAAAGCACTGCTCACCTCAATTCAGAATCCATTCTTGTAGCGGTTCATTGAAACGTGCGAAGGACGATTTCTTTTGTGGATGCGGATGCGACAAAAAATCTTTTACAATAAGAGATTAAGGGATTTTTAATAGGCGAGCGGAATTGAAGCGCTGTGCTCCGGCACTGGGGGAGCGGCTGAGCCATTCAATTAAAAACCTCTCAGCTGTCAGTCGGCGCGAGCTTCCTCAAGGAGACCTCGAGGCGACGCCCACGCGCGGCCGCGAGGCCCGTCGGACCCGCCTCCCGCGCGCCCGCAGCACCGCTTCAAAGACGAAAAACCGGCAAACTCCGAACCGAGCGACCCGCAAGAGTGCCAGTGACACTACGCTGTCTGGCTGGCCTGTCCGACCGCGGCCCGGTGACTTCTTATCTGGCTCGTTTGTTTTCCATCCTTGCGCTGGATCACACAGTATCATGCAAAACAGTTGTTCTCTGATTGACAGCTAGTTAACCAATAAGAAAAATCATTCAACGACTTCTGGAAAATGACAACAAATACCGCGTTCCCTTTTAAAATTTAAGACAAACCTATTTACGTGATAATTTTACCCGCTACATTTATATAATTTAATATAAAAGCAATCAAAAATAGCAGTATCATAAAATGCTGTTTAAATTCTTTTCGTCATACCAGCGTAGCTAATGTCAGCTTGTGCCAATTGGTAAGGTGTGGACTACACATATGTTGGCAGCCTACTATGCTATTCCGTACAAATCAAATTTTTGAAAACTCATTTTTTTGTATTACCAAACAAGTATTTTTAATCTTATCATGATATTATTCGCAGTATTGCCTGAATCGTAGTATTTGGAAAGAGAATCATTTGCATTCGTTTCTTACAAACAGAATGACATCCTTTCAAAGGATTTGCTTTAGGTGCGATAATGTTTTGCAACACACAAATGTCATGTCTGGTACAGTTTGCAATCAACTATTGCGGTTTCTTTTGTTACCTGCAACTTCTGTAAATGCCTATCCAGTAGGCTGTACTTACGCACATAGTTGCCAGAGGATGTTTATTGACCACTGTCTGGGCAAATGTGCATCACATGTTAGGAGTGTCTCAACTTTGTGAATTTATTTTATCTGATATTAAGAATTTATCTTGGTATGATGCAAAGTTTGCAGGACACAAAACAAAACTGAGATGACAAACCGAAGAAGCTCTATGATAAGGTGCATGTATCAGTTTGTCAACAATGGGCAGGTATTTGTCTGATCTATTACCAGGTAAAGGTCAGAGTGGTGGTCAGATCCACGTAGCACAGATTACTGCTGCTGGCAGTAAGGAAGATGTCAATATTTACATCTCTTACTTTCTCATAATTTAATAAAAGTGGAAGATGAAATGTATGCGTTTGCCAGGATCTCATCAACCTTGGAATGTCCCAGACATTGTGAACACTTACCTTTCTAATATCTTTATGTTATTTCAGGCAAATAATCCAAAGAGCTCTGGAAGGGCAAATTGCGTTGAAATGAAGCCAGATTAAACAGATCCAGCCCAAAAGCTGGGCTGACACTAAGCGTCTGGTGAGCCCTTTGCCAACAGTCAGTAAGTATTAAAAAACTTAGAATAAAATCATATGCTACCCCTCCATCCTTATGGCCACAGTGCTTGAATACTTTCCTGCTGTTTTAGGACGTGTAACAATATTGACACAAATTACAGTGATGAAGGAAATGAAGCTATAAAACAATGACAAACAGAATCAATACATTTTACAGTGCAATGTTTTTATATGAGTAAAGCATAACAGAATTAATAAATATCGTATAATCTTCCAAATTCTCTAAGTCTCACATCCCTCATAGCAAACAATTTATACAGTGATTTCAAATGCATCTGTTTTTTTTAATGTAGCAATTATTGCTAAAAGCACATTTCCCCTCCTTGTAGCTAATAATGCTTGTTGCTTATTGCTTGCTAACTTTCCAGGATACATGTGGGGCAACTGGAGCCTGTTTTGGAATCTAGAGGCACGTGGCACAGGAGCCCTGGATGTGATCCCAGTCTATCACAGTGCACAAGCACAATGACAAATGATCACACATTGCAAGCGGTTTAGAGACACCGGTTTGCATAACCACATGTTTTTGGGTTGCAGGAGGACACCCATCCAGACAAGAGTGTAGGAGAGAGTGTAATATCCATAACCGTAGCCCCCCCCCCCCCCTTACCATTCAGACATGTAGCCAATTAGAATGTGCTTCAGCCGCCGACTGGTGAAATCTATGGAGGGGGAGCCGCCCCCCCCCCCAAAGAACTATTCACCACATAAATACCCTTTAGACACAATCTATACTCATTAAACCAGATATGACAAATGTCCGTGATCCCAATCATAACTACTTATGCTACATTCCACAAATGTTCTTTTTCGTTTTATTGTTTGTGGCATAGGTCTCTTAGAAGCAGGACCAGCTGCAAATTGAGACCTGTCATGAAACACGGTGTGAATGCTTGAGTGCTTTGGGTCAAACAGGGCCTCGAATTTGCCAGATGGTCACGAGGAACTGACTTGGAGGAGATGTCATCCTTGAAGGGAAGCAGCAGTGGACAAGGACACATGGGTCATTGCATGTGCATTCGTCAACATGAACCGGCAGAGGGAGCAAAGGGTCAAGATACACAGAACGCTTCACACTATATAGACTGAAGGGAATTTTTCAGTAGACCAGTGTTTCCCAATCCGGTCCTCAGAGACCCACAGCAGTCAAAATTTTTGCTCCCTCCCAGGTCCCAGTAAGAGGTAGGAGAGAGCAAAAACATGGACAGTCTGGCATGGAGCTCGGAGGGAGCAAAAACATGGATGGTCTGGCAGGGAGCTCGGAGGGAGCAAAAACGTGGACTGACTGTGGGTCCCTGAGGACCGCATCGGGAGATACTGCAGTAAACTATGGTGGCCAGGTTTCTACAAATAAATTACTATTAACACCTATTGCTCAAGGTCAATGAACTGTGTGGCAGTGAGGGTGGGGTGTTATGATTTAGTGGGTTGTCTCACACCAGTTGACAACAAATACGAGTATGTGCAATAACCAGCTGCCGTGAGTCTTGCCAGTGGGTGTTACCTCAACTCCCTGGGATCCATTATGGTTTTATCTGGAACAAATTTATTTACTTTGCCCCAGGGTGCAGCAAGAGAGTTCCACCAAGCGCTTGAATTTACAGCATTCTGAGTACAAAAAAAAAAAAAAACGTTTTTGGTTTTCACCAGAAGTTTTCAGGTTCAAAGCTAGGATAGTCCTCTGTTCTACTTTCTGTCCTCTGTTCTTTTTACAGAACAAGAGGGCTTTAGAGGGATACTTGTCAAAGCTGTAGTGTGAGACTTGTATAGTGCTGTGAAAGCTAGTTTGCATAGAGGAAAGCCCATGAATTTGATCCATGGGAGAAGATATGTGGATGTCAGGGAGATGGACACAGCTGCTGTCTTTGCTTGTAAGCGAGTTCACCTACACACCAGGTGCTGAGCTTGGAATCTTGGAGAGTAACACAAACACACATATGGTAGCAGTCTGTGGCTCCATGCCAGGCGGCGGTGACCTGGATTTGTGGTTTAAAACTTGTGTCAATGACACAACAACGGAAGAGAGCCAGCTTGGTGGTTAAGGTTCTGTTTTTACTTTCCGTGTTTTGTGTCTCCCATTCTGTATACGTTCTTCACGCCTCCTTGTCGCTTTTACCCAACACGTGTCTTCTGTTATAAACATCCACCAGTGCAGCATGATGGAAAACAGACTATGTGAGTACTTGACCAGCACCCTTTATCTCCCATGCATGTTACATAAGCCCCCCCCCCTTTTGGACGCCTTGAGCCCTATGGAGGTGGCCCTGTTGGGGCTTGTTGAGCCTGGGGATCCTTCGAGGTTCTGCCAAATCAGCACAGGCACACGCAGAGCTACCTGAACCACAAAAATCCAGCCTGTATGATGTGGGCCAATCAGCCACATAGGTAGGATCTAACTTAGTATAAACAATGGTAAATACCTACAACTGTGTCTTCACTCCAGGCATGCATTGACGAGCAATAACTTGAAGGTGTAAGTTCAGTGTTAAATTATGAACCAATGTTAATAATGCAATATGGTGAGTAACAGGGTGAGTGTTGTAGGCCTTTGCTAGGGTGACGATTGTATAAAGTTGTATGTTAATATTATTACATTTCCTGTCATGTCCCTTTACAGTAATTTAAAGCATGTGGTGCAGTGGGCTAAGCCTGTGTGCCTGTAATCAGAAGGTTGCCAGTTTAAACCCAGCCTCAGCACATTTGTGGGTCCTTGAGTGAGGCCTTTAAGCCCCAGATCCCTGGGCACCACAACAGGTGGCTGCCCTTTGCGGACAGCTTACTCTACAAAGAGCAAGTTGGGGGAGACATGAAGACAGTTTCCCCACAGGGTAAAATTTTTATTTTAAATTATTATTAATGTAGTTTCCTTACTCCTTGATATTACTTGTTGATAGGAATTGCTATACACCACGTCCCATGCAGTGTGTCTTCATGAAGCCAGATCATGTGTGTAAAGGTTACATCAATAGCCAGATGTGGTACGTTCACCTTTCAGGCATCCTGATGTGGGGTCTTGATTAATGACTTTGACAAAGGAACAATACACAAGAGCTGCAAATGAATAATTATTCCTCAGAAACTGAACGGTAATTTGAAATATGGTGAATATGTCGTTGCATGTTTGAAATGCCATAAGAGTCATGGGAAAGTTAAAGATGCAGGTGGGGTGCGCTTTAGCCTCGCATTGCATGCATGTGCGTGTGTTCTGCATCGCGCATTTACAGGGGTGTGGAGTGAGGATTTAAAGGCTTTGCAGATGGGACCAGACAGGCATCAGGTGGATTACATCCTGACAGCACAAAGTCAGGTAAGATTACACTAGTGTATTTTTTTGCCTGTAGTTGTGTATCTTAGTATTAGTGACAACACAATTGATATTTGTTGTTAATTAAACTGTCAGCATGTATTACACTACATGATTTTCGGTTAAACTGTTCACTGTGAGCCTTACATATGTTTGAATATAAAAAGCACTACATAGATTCTGGCACTAGTGGTTACATCTTTTTCCACCCTTTTGTCTTCGAACTACAAATCCAGTGCAGGGTTGTGCTTGGGAGGGGGCACTGGAGCCAGTGTGGGGCACAAAACATGGGTACCTTGGACGGGCCAGTACCCACTTCATCTGTTTATTTGGGATGATGTGGGTCAGGGTTCAAAGGCCCAATACTGTTATTATAACGTGGCATTTTTTTTTACTGATATTAAACATAACCCAGACTAATTCAGGTCTTGGTTTTGCTTTCTAAATACAGGATGATGGCTGGATTGCAGGAGGCAGCAGCACTGCTCAGCAGAACCGGCTGGAAAGCTTGTGCTCTGTAGTGATTTCCTGCAGCCTTCAGGCAACAAAAAGCGACATGCAGGAGCTTCAGGTTGGACTCGTTATGCTTCTCGTACCCTGGCCTTTGTTTCCCTCCTCGGTGAGAGTTACACCTGACACACACCCCATCTGTTTCCACTCCTTGCATGACCATCCCTCTAGATTTTAAATTTAATTCATCATAGGTTCGGTACAATGGCAGCAGTGATCCTTGTGATTATAAATATTTATTGTTAGGAATAATAGTTCAAGAAAGCCAACCTAAACTTGCAAATCACTAGGTTACAATTGATCTTAGGACATAAATACAAAGGGTGTAATAACAACAGACCTTTAAGATCTCTTCTGTGTTCACGCACAATGACAGACTGAGCTATACTCCCTGTTCTTTAAACCTTGTTTCTTTTCCATTTCGTTATCGGATGTGGGTCCCTACACATTAGCCGCCCTCCCTGGGGTCCAGCTGCACTCCTCTTTCAAAGCGGAGTCAAATTTGATTCTCAGCTGTGTAACTGTTATTCTCCGGTTCAATTATTTCAGATATTTTCAAAACTGGGTTTATCAGAAATTACTTATTGAATCTACTTAGGGTGCTGATTCTTGTTTATCTACTGAGCACTCTGACTCCTTTATGTCCATCAAACTTTCAATCACCTATGTTGAGTCCTGGCGCAGGGGGCCAGAAGCCGATCCCATCAATACATCCATGGATAGAATTCCAGTCCAATACAGGGCAATATAAGCTACGTCGCCGAACTATTCTTCAGATGTTCGATGAAATTCTGTGATACAGAGAATTTCCCTGTGAATAAATACTCACATATACCTCATCCTAAATGTACAAGATTCATTACCTAAACAGAAATGACAAATATTAAAATCAAAGAAGAAACATGCCCTCACATTTATATAACAATACAGAAACATGGCAAACAGCTTTGACAGAATTGTTGGCATTTTTTCATCTGCAATTAAACAGATTCAAATCACAGACCCCATAGTTTTATCAGTGAAATAATATTTTTACGTGCAACGTCTTTGCACAGCCAAACATTATAAAGTCCCGCTGAATCTGTGAAATATTTTGAAGATCATTTGGTTCCAGAAGCTGATTAAATACAGGATGATTGTCAAATCAGTAAAGGGTACTTGTACACCATACACTCCATTACTATAAACTGCTGAAAAATGTCTCAAGTGCTTCAAAACAGTTGCAACTGCATAATTAGAATAATGGATATCAGTAAGAACTGTCCATCTCACAAGACAACTGACTGGTTCACATTTTATCTTAAGCTGAACATGCCCGGGACAAAAAAAATGCTAGTTCAGTGGGGCACTGAGATCTTCATTTGTGGTTTTTATTATATTTTAAGTGGTAACCTTACAAAGTATGTACCGCATATTAATATCACATTAATAGTTTACCGTGGGAATACATAGCAGTGTGGACGGAGCTAACAACCAAACAAAACAGCGTTACATAATTAAGTTGACCTCCTTAATGACATTTATATGTCGCTTTCAACTTTATGAGAAAGAAATTAATTTTAACGTTTTAATTAATTCAAGGAACCTGTAATTTTACAACTGAAGCAAGCTTGCTAAAACAGTGCCAAATCGTTTACTGTAATGTGTAAATTAATGTCATGAATTTTGTGTGGGACAACATCTAATGTGCCGTACGTATCTATGAAATATATATGAAATATATTTCTTGTTTTCTCTCTGTTGATAGTTGCATGACAGTAAGATAACCCCATACCGTACTATACTCCACCACTTTTCATTTAATAAGTAAAGCTATGTCGTCAGTTCTACTTCCGAGCGGGCAAGGTAAGACCCACCTACTTTTTCGACGTTGTTCTTTGATTGGCATGTCAAAGGGCCATTCACAATAAGGATAATGAAACTTCCTGAAGATTGGCTTCAAAATTAGCCAATGGAAGCAGTAGATATTTCGAGGCGGCAGCCCCGGAAACTAGTATAAACTTGAGGCCTGCCCATGTGGGTTGTAGCATTGTCGGAGCGGATTTGAATCGTCAGTGGAAGGTAAGGGCAATCAAATGAAAGATATGTGCTGGACTGAGGCAAAGTTACTATTTAGTTGTAGACTTATTACAAATGATATACTTATTCGTTCTAAAGTGAAGATTTTTATTGTGTCGATTGCGTGCAATTTAGGAAATCGTGCGTTTTAAACGGAAAAACGGGTTTGGCTAATATGCTAAGTGCTATGTTCATAGAATGGTTATCCGGGTCTTATTCGATCCAATCCTTAAACCTACAAATTATAGTTTAGCAGTATGTTCTTTCTACTGCCAAACGGTTTGAATTGCTGCACTGAAAATTTAGATTCGTGTGATGGATTGTAATATTTAACATTATAATGCGGAGCCGAACTTTGAATTAACTGACGCAGGATCTTTTGTTTGTATGGGTAAGCTAACGCTTATGCCAGCCAGCATGGTCACAAGTGTCACAGCTTGAACCTTGGAGGGTAGTCTATTTTCCATTATTTGGTCAAATTGACTGTCATATTAACATGGAAGTTGTGGAAGCGTTGTCGAAATTTTTCACAGAATAGCCCGCGACTGCTAATGTGTGAAGCTGCCTTTTCCGCCAAGACAGACTGTGGCCGGATTATGGCCTAGTTTCCTTGCCTACCGGTGTCTGGAGTCCTCTTCTCGTGACGATCTAACCCGGAATGGCACATCCTTACAAAGCCTTTCCTCGAGGCGATAGGGGTCTTTACAGTTCAATTCTAATTTTGGCGATTTAGTTATTTTAATCTACATTTAATGTTTCTACCCTAACAGCATAATTTAACTAATGTCATTAGCTATAATGCGTTCGTTTTGCCTGTGCTCAACTAGCACGAAATACTCTATCTTGCCGGGGCATTTTGCTATCAGTAGCCTATTAGACGCTTCATTAAAGCATTCGTAAATTATTATAATAAAGATGTGCCGGTTTGGGAGTGGAATTCCACGTAAGCCGTCCGACATGTTTACGCACACAATGAATATCTGCCTACGTATCCCTGCAATTCGTGACTCAACCATTGTTTTTGTAGTGCTGACATTTGAAATATTGGAACTAATTCTTCCGATAATTATATGCCATGTAAGGGGAAAGTTGATTAACGACAGCGTTGTCCTCAATAGCATGGCCGAGAACGATGTTGACAACGAGCTGTTGGACTATGAGGAGGACGAGGAGCCGCAGGCAGCCCCGGAGAGCGCAGCCCCCGCAGGGAAGAAGGAGGTGAAAGGCTCCTATGTCTCCATCCACAGCTCTGGCTTCCGAGACTTCCTGCTTAAGCCTGAACTGCTGCGTGCCATCGTGGACTGTGGCTTTGAGCATCCATCTGAAGGTATTGCTCCTGTGGCTCGACAAATACAGCATTGTGCCAACAAAGAAAGGACGTGGGTTCCAATCCCAGACAGAACATTAAAAAAAACCTGTAACCCATCCCTCTACTATAAATTTGTTAGGGAAACAAATGTCAGACAAAATGTAAAGGTGGAAGGCATGAGGATGGAGCGGCAGAGTGCTTGTTATACAGGTTTCAGTGTCTGCTGCCCTTTCCCTGGCTCTGACTGGGTGTAGGGGGTGTGGTCTCTTGCTGAATGTAGCAGCCTCCTAACCTTTTGCACTGATTAATTTTTCAGTCCAGCACGAGTGCATCCCTCAGGCCATCCTGGGCATGGACATCCTGTGCCAGGCCAAGTCTGGCATGGGCAAGACGGCCGTGTTTGTGCTCGCCACCCTGCAGCAGATTGAGCCCGTGGATGGTCAGGTGAGTGTTCGTCGCTCAGTGTCGGTGAAACGTCTGTGTTGCATGGTACCTGTGTGGAGAGTGTGCTGTGTAATTATTGGTTTCTCATATTTCCTGCTGACCATGTGACCTTGTGATTCTGTCTCGCCCTAGCTGTCCAGGCATGTTAAATAGCAGCTCTTTGTATGCGGTCGGAACCGCCTGGTGGTAGCAAGGGAGGCAGATGTAGTTAGGGAATCCGTCATGGCAAAATGAGTGTAGTTTTTGTGAGGCCTGGTTGTTGAGATTTATGATGTACTGACTTGATGTATGATGATGCGAGGGCCTTTGGGTGAATGGCGTGTCTTTAGGTCCCTCGATCTGGAGCGTGTGACTTAAGGCTGCTTTAAACTTCTGGGTGGATTGTACACTGAGGCCTGATGCCTGTAGTGGTGTGTGTGGCTACAATGTAGGGTATGGCTACCTGCGGAATAGAGTCTATGCAGAAGAATATGTTCCACTTGTGATCTGTAAAGTACACATGTTGTGATTTTGAGGAGAGAAGTCACGGTTTGTCTTATGGGACAGCAGGGTTTTGGAAAATGTATAGATTAATCCTTGTCAGTACACTGCTGTTTCTCCTCCGTACTGCATTTGACTACTCAATGAATGCACTAAAAATGACTGAGTCAAGTAAGTGTCTTGAGTTACATAATTATAATTGGAATAGTTTGACCAAACAGGGTTGATCTTGCTTGTCTTTGGGAACATGCACCTTAGGGTGGTCCAGAAGGAGTTAAACTCGCCAAATATGACCAAGTCTTTTGTTCTGTGTCTGGCCACTGTTAATCGTGCCAAATTATAAGCCTTTAGGAGAGCCTTTAGAGGTCACTGAAAGATCGATAATTTAATACACAAAATGAAAGTATAGAATTAAAATGAATTTTCCACCAAACTTTGAACTGTGAACATGGAAAGAAGTCTCAATGCATACTTTACAGCTAAAAATAGGCCTGTTGGCTTTGCATATGCATCATAAAGCTTCATCAGTATGTGAACGCCAGAGTATTCGCTGATGTCGTATTCTTGCACAAGAATTGTCTAACTGGAAATTTGGCATGGCCAGTTGAGCTGCCTCTTTCAAAGCAGCCTTTTTATCAATGTGGAAATTCATCAAAGAGCATCACCATTGGTCTGTTTGCCTAATCAGGTGTAGGGTTGTTTGGGTTCTTCTGTCTTCCTGAGATGTGGTCTCCCTCCCTAAACGTCTCCACGTGATCCTGACGCCATGGCTTCCCACAGGTCTCTGTGCTGGTGATGTGCCATACGCGAGAGCTGGCCTTCCAGATCAGCAAGGAGTACGAGCGCTTCTCCAAGTACATGCCCACGGTGAAGGTGGCCGTGTTTTTTGGTGGGCTGTCTATCAAAAAGGACGAAGACGTCCTAAAGAAGAACTGCCCTCATATCGTGGTGGGCACCCCTGGCCGCATCCTCGCCCTCATCCGAAACAAGACCCTCAACCTCAAGAACGTGAAGCACTTTGTCCTGGATGAGTGCGACAAGATGCTGGAGCAGCTGGGTGCGTTTGTCTTTCTTTGCGATGGAGTAAAGTTTTTTTTTTTTTTTCTTGGTAGCTCCGATGATCCATTTCTGTGTGCCACCGGACCTCATTTTAATCCCTTTCTACCTGTCAGATATGAGGCGTGATGTTCAGGACATCTTCAGGCTGACGCCCCACGAGAAACAGTGCATGATGTTCAGCGCCACCCTCAGCAAGGAGATCCGACCGGTCTGCCGCAAGTTCATGCAGGATGTAAGTCTACTGATTTGACCCGATGTGGTAACATTGCTTGTTCAGAAGAAAGAATTGCCAGTAACACGCTTGATGTCAAAAAGTGAACGAATTTTGGTGTGGTGGCTGTGCATCTCTTGGTCTTGTGAATAATGCTCAACTCATCTTCCCTAAGCCCATGGAGGTGTTTGTGGATGATGAGACCAAGCTGACCCTCCACGGTCTACAGCAGTACTATTGCAAGCTGAAGGACAGTGAGAAGAACCGCAAGCTCTTCGACCTGCTCGACGTGCTGGAGTTCAACCAGGTACCCGATTGATCTGCCTTGTGGTTGACCGGGAGGTGGTGTGACATGAATGTCACAGATGGGCTAAAATAGCGTGCTCTAGGCACCGTCCTCTTCGGGTTGAGTGTAGCGTGTTTACGAGGTGACCTTTTGGGTTTTAATATGGTGTAATTGGTGGGGGTAAAACTCTGTCTATTTCTGTGACTGCCATTTTAGTCGTCGTTATAAATAGTGCAGTTAGTATAATTGGTAGTTAAGGGTAGGGAATGAGCTGGCTTCTAGAAATGGCCTGAGATCCCCGTTCTGATGAAATGAGAAGTATCATGGCTGGGTGTGAGGCCTGGCGGCTTGCAGTCTTCGTTTGTAATTCGAGAGGCAGGATGCTGTGTTGGCGCACTGTGCTGCCCATGCTTGGATTGTCCTTCACCGTGGTGTTAAACAAACATGGCAGGCATGTGGAGGTGCGCCTGGTTCCCACTGTGAGAACTTCTGCTCCTGACTGAGTTGGACGGGAGAGTTGACGTGCAGCCCAAGGTGTTAATTACACGGTCCTGGTATGGTGTCATTAAGGAAATGGTTTCGCTTTTCTGTAGAGGAGATGCCAAAGAATGAGTATCCAGTGACTTCCAGTCAGTCATTGCCATAAAACAGGTATCCTTGGGAACCATTTGTCACTATTTTGATATATCTGCCGCATCCTTGAATTAATAGAGTAATATTCTAAAGGAATGTCTGTGATTTCCTGAAAGGAGGTTTTGGGAGCTTGCGTTAGCTTTGCCTGGATGTCTTTTATAATAGTATGGATTGAATGAGTTGCTGGAAGAATCGAGACGCCAGTGTTGGGTGTAGCTTTAACTACTACTTAGTGTTGCCCACAAAATATTCAACTTGGCTGACGTCAGCGTGGCACTCTGTCATGGCGGCCGCCCATCCCCAGGTGGTGATCTTTGTGAAGTCGGTGCAGCGGTGCGTGGCGCTGTCCCAGCTGCTGGTGGAGCAGAACTTCCCCGCCATTGCGATCCACAGGGGCATGGCCCAGGAGGAGAGGTGAGTTGGCACTGTATTTAGGACGGCTGTTCCCCTGCTGAGTGAACGTCAGGCTCCAAGAATGTGTTGACCTTAAGCGTCCCGCACATGTGGAACATAACGTTCTGCTTGTTTTCTACCTTTCTGAAAAGGTTATCCCGATACCAGCAGTTCAAGGACTTTCAGAGGCGGATCCTGGTGGCGACCAATTTGTTTGGTAGAGGGATGGACATCGAACGAGTCAACATTGTCTTCAACTACGACATGCCTGAAGACTCCGACACCTACTTGCACAGGGTGAGGTGGTCACAGACACCCAGAGCTGCATTTTTCTTTGGCCGACCTTGAACAGGGGTTGACCAGGTATATCTCCTCTGCCAAATAGGTAGCCCGTGCCGGCAGGTTCGGGACAAAGGGCCTGGCTGTGACCTTCGTATCTGACGAGAATGACGCCAAGACCCTTAATGAAGTGCAGGATCGGTTTGAGGTCAACGTGGCAGAATTGCCAGAAGAGATCGACATCTCCACCTACAGTAAGACGGGCTAAATATTTATTTTCAGTCTAAATTCCATAGTTTATACGGGGGCTATAGGTTAGGAACCAAACTGAAACACTGGGCTTGTTGTGCTTCATTCTTAAAGTCCAGTTTTAATCCTTTTGAACAAGTCAGGCTTCCAGTTTTCTCCTGATGCTTTTGTATGATACCCATCCATGCAATTGTATATTCTTTGGGTGTGGTTCAGATTTGATGATGCAGCAGCCCTAATACAGCTTTTCTTTCCGTTCTCCTTGCAGTTGAACAGTCCAGATAAATTCTCCGGACCGGCAGAGTCCCCCCCCCTCCCCCACCCTACTTTTTATTTTGTGTTTTGTTTTAATATGGAGGGTAGGTGGTGGTGTTGAAGGTGCTAAACCTTTATTTTAATGCCTCCCAAAACCCCTGATCATTACTCTGGCAAATGTAACTTGTTTATTGTATTGCTGGGGGTGTCCAGCTTTTAATTTTCTTTGTTAATTGTGGTTTTTTTTTTTTTTTTTTTTTGGTTAAAGAAATTAAAACTTTTTATACAATGTCAGTATTTGTTGCAAGAGCTTCCTTACACAATGGGGTGGGGGGGGGGGGACCCTCGTATATTAACGTCACAGTTTTAATTTGCTCCCTGATTGATGTGTGGTGACTGCGCTTTGGGTTCCCAAGGGAGTTTCCAATATTCTGAGTTTTTAAACGGTTAGAAACGCACCTTTAAATCCACAGCGAATAGTGAAGCTCAGGTTGGACGTTTGGCGTCGGCCCTGGACAGGAGATGACTTGAGTAAAACGAGGTGCTGGAAAAGCTTGTCAGAACTAGTGGGATCTTCACTTGAAATGGGAGTCGGTGCCGGCTGTCAGCAGAGGGTATTGAGGTACCGTCAGCTGGGTTTTCCCTTGGGACCAGAGCCCAGTTCTGTCAGTGTGAATTATGGCATGGGGGGGTATTAGGGTGACATTTGAAACCCCCCCTCTGTCATGCCCCTGCTTAAACTTGAGTATGATTTCCATACCTAAACTTGTGCTGAGAAGAGGCACCATTTTGTTTGTAAACCTTCTGACATGCATTACAGTAGCAGATGTGATTCTGGGCAGCTGGGCTCATTGTGGACAATGGCCCTGACACCATTAATACACAAGACAAGGGTTTAACCAGCTTGTAATATAAATGGCTTTTCAGGAAGGTCATTTTAAACTCGTTATGTTGATGGACTTGAGAAAACATTGCGCAATCTGTTTGAACAGTTTTTAATTTATGCAGTGTGGCCTTTATAGTGAATGACTGGCTGTGATCAGCTACAAATTGGTCGAAGTACAGATGGGGAATTCGCATGTAGCCGTTTTAAATAATATACAGAGGCTAACAAAGCGTAGCTGCCCAAAAAGTTGCAGGAACGCACCTAATTGCACGTGGATTGTGTTTTAGTGCAAAGGTCGCATTGGGCAGATGGCTGCTGCCTGCGATGGCGACAACAATATAAACAAGGAAAAGCATTTGTTACAGATGCCAGTTAAATGCCTCTGAACAAAGCAGTTTTATTTGCTGCATCAGAGCAGCAACTTTTCCTAAAGCTTTTAAGGATCGATAAAATCATAAAGACACTTTGCGGAACCAAAAATCAATGGCTTTAGGGTGAAATTTTAAAAGTTCTAGGTGAAAGATGCAGCCACTTAAAAGAATAATGCATGTGAAGCTGTAATGACAGGTGTCCCCCACCTCAGAATAAAGCCAAACACTGATCAGGAACAATCCCTCAGGGTCAATTCCATGTACAGAGGAACTTCTGCATCCAGAGAATCCGGGTCTGGACCCTACACCCCTCCCCTCATTACACAATACTAAGAATGGTCCGACCCACCCAGCGGGAGCAAGCTATGCCCCTCCCTCCCCAGTTTGGCTTAGCTTTTACAGCTCAGTGGAATCTTGGCCCTCCCAGAACAGAAATTATTGAGGCCTAACTGGCGACTTGGCCGAGGGGTAACGATCCAACATTGGCTTCAAGCTTACTGCCCGTAATTGGTAAATGTTTCTCAGCTTGTATCCAGCAGGCCAAAGGCTGTGGGCCTACCATATGGAGAGCACCAATGTGCCACTAGAGAGTCACATACCATTAGGCCTGATTCCTGTCCTGGGTACCAGCAATGGTTCCTCTCCAAAACAATCTCTGACACTATGGGAATACAAACTAGTTCTTTTGTGGCCTGTCGTCCATCTTTTCTGCTTGGCGGAGCTTGATTTCAAGTTGATGCCAAGTGTAAATAGTGCAAGAACAAACATTTCAGTCAGTGACTGGCAGGGTTTCCCTCCTCGATTTTTCTGATTTTTCACCCTGTTCAGGCTTGTCAGTTTGTGCTTTCAATCAATGTTTTAACTTTTTTTCCTAGTCTATTAACAGTGGAAGGCCCTGATATCCAGGTCGGTCTTCGGTTCATCTCATTCATACAGATCAAGTTCAGCCATGTGAGCTGTTGTCAGCCTTGCGAACTCCCAGGAAATGTTCCAGGAAGTCTGATCATCAACCTTTGGACCAAGATGGCCCGATCCAACAATCAATACATCTGCTAATCCAGTTGACTTTGGGATAATAGTGATGAGCCGATTTCTGTCAGACATGGCTGACATATGGGCCTTGTCCGTCTTCTGTCAAACGAGTTGCCATTTCCACCAACGATTCATGGTGGACCTACAGAAATGTTTTCTACAACAGAGTCAACCGTCTGTCATGAGACGGTTCTAATGGGTGAGGGACCTCCACGGCTTGGCCCCACTCTGCAGAAACGGTCCGACTATAGCTACTCTACCCTGTGGGTAGCGCTAGTCAGCGAAATTGTGCATGTCCCCGTGGAGCCAGCGCCGTGGCACCATGGCGGCCTCGTTCAGGGGCTCGCACGGCACGCCGCACTTGCAAGAGCGCACGAACATGACCGCCTTCTGGAAGCGCTCTCCGTCGGGGCACACGAAGAGCACGGTGACGGTGCGTGATCGCCGTGGGGTGCAGCAGTGGCCCTCCACACACGTGCCACAATAGTTGGGTTGGTAGAGGTGGGCACTACGGCAACCGGCGTACGACAGACGCAGCGGCTCCGGCGGCTTGTGCGTGCGGGAACACTTCCTCCCTTTCTGCAAATAGAGGAGGAGGAGGAGGAAGAAAAGGGAGAAAGGTCATTCAGGTACTGAGGGAGAGCGCTCAGGATGCAAGCACAGTCACAATGCCCGTAGTAGGTTGGCCTTACTGTACCAAAAAGGGCAACAAGTTTACCCAGCATTGCAGAAGCATAGCCACGTATACTAGTGTCCACTAGTGATGCGCCAAGACAAGCTGATGGCATTTTTAGTGCCACAACAAGATCCTGCTACAACAGTGCCGAGGTTAAATGGTCCAGTGGCCTGACAAGAATTTAGGGGCATGGGGGGCCTATTTTTAAAAAGGGTCAGACATTTCAAGTAAGTTAGCCTCGGATGCTTCCTGTCAGATGACCTGAACTGAGAAAAGCGACCGTCCCGCTAACTCTGAGGTGGGATCAGGTGGGGAAACCGGTGGACAAATAAGAATCAGACTAGTATCTCACCACTGTGCACCTGTCACACAGCACACGCATTAAACTTGCACTGAGAATTGACAATCCCATAATCCTTTGGGGCCTGATACACCCTATCTCACCCGTGCAGGTGTGTCTGAAGTGCGGGAAGGAAACGGTCCGTGTCATACATACCTTTAGGGGTCCAGGCACGGAGCCGCAGGGCCGGATGTTGCACAGACGCGTCTCCTTCACCAGTTTGCACTTCCTGTTGTTGTTGGTGATGCGCGAGGACACGCCCATCCCACAGCTACGTGAACAAGGGGACCACTCTGTGGTCTGAATGACGCACTCCCTCGCTGCCTGCATCCACGCTGGGGAGGGGGGGGGGGTGTCAGTGAGGAAACAAGGTTTAGGGATGTTGTTTAGCGACCTGAGGCAACATTTCATGATTTATTAGTGGAATTCAGCGACGGCACTCGTTACCGGCCAGGTGCTTGTGCTCCCGTTTCTTGTCCCATTTCTTTCCAGTTGCCGACGGCTTGTTCTCGACGCTGTTTTCTGGTTTGTATGGGTGCCGGTGCATCAAGGACTGGTCTGGCTTCCCCTTGTGGCAGTCCAGCCTGGGGCAACACTGGCCTGGCACTCTGATGAGGCGTGGGGCGGGGCAGGAGGGCGTGGCAAGGAACAGGTGGGCGGGGCAGAGGGGAGCACAACCCACCGCCCCATCCACGCAAGTGCACTGGTGCTGGCAGCCGGCGCGGAAACTCTCCCCGCTCTGGTATATCCTACCGCTGTACTCGCACGTGCGGCCCTCCTGCTTTGCTGCAGGGGGACGACAGGGGGCACCGGTGAGAGGCGAGACCATAAACGGAAAGATGCGGCTAGCTCAATCTTTTGTTTAACAGACAAGCTCGCTATTCCACTAACACCAAGGCTTGTACAAGTAAAACTGAAGGCAAAGCAGGAGTGAGACAAAAAAATAATAATAATAATAATAGCACAGAGCAGTTTTAAGAAGGAGGCTCTCTGCCCAGAGGCTATAGAGTAGGTCTGAATTGTTGAAAATGAGGCTCCATTCCAGCTGCTATGTGAGCCTAAACTCCTTGTCCTAGCACCCGCCTCTGTATTTAGTAACAACTTTCTGTACGCAAACACCTTTTGAACATAGAAACACTTTTCTAGCCATATTAAGTCACAAGGTATGGGGCTGGCCTTCGTCTCAAAGTACAGGTTTGCTCTGATGGAGATTCATTTTGGGAACGGTATTCCGGCCCGGAATGATGCCACCTGGAGCAAACCAGCTAGACAATGCCCACTGAGCACAGACCCATTTTTATCTCTCGCTGAAATTAAGATCCCAGAATAAACCCTCGGGCTGACCTCATCCCTCTCCCCAGAGCCCTACTCCACCCTCACACTCCCCTCGTACCCCTGCAGATGCCTCGGTCGTGGGTGATGTCGTTCCCGTAGTTGCACTCCAGGCCCTTGTGGTGGTCGCACGGCTGCGTGGCGTGGCAGTCCTCATTCAGCTGCGCGGCGCACACCTTACAGCAGCCGCAGCCATCCGGCACCGCGCTCATGCCCGGTGGGCAAACGGGGCCCCCCGCAGGACAGTCACATACTGCAGGACAGCCTGCGCACACCTACGTGGTCAAGGGGCACAAGCAACACATCCACACGTCAATGAACATAAAAGAAATCTTAATGCCCAGGTATGCTTAGGTTAAAGATGACTGTAATGCCAGTGATTTTTAATGGGGCCCTTCAAAATGGCATCGCCGTTGAGCACACAGAACCATCACGTAGTGTTTGTGTAATCTGGGAGTCCTACATCTGCTCATTACACCCCATCGAATGAAATCACACAAACCAGATTCAACTTCTTGCTCACGGTGTGGAGAAACATAATCCTGTTACTGAACTTCAGCTAATTTCACTTCCCTGTGTTGGAAACACCACCTCTCAGCATGCAGTCCAAACATACACCTTATATGTTTAGGAAAAAAAAAATGTGTACACACACAAACACAGCGATTAAACTCTACCCTTTACAACTAAAATACCCATGGGGTTTATGATGGATCACTTATCACATATATTAAACCCTCCTGATCATTTGCGGAGCATAAAAATAGGGAAAATGTGCAGGTGATGGCCTGAACGGTGCCTGTGGACCATATGGGGGGTGAGTCAAAGAAAACGACCTTTCATCAAACAACAATCCAGCTACAAATGCTTTATGTAGTCACCTGGCATAAAGCTTAACTTGTTAAACACTAACATAAATGGGTAGCAGTCGGGCCACTGCAAAATGTCACATGGCACAATTACGGCCATCTGCGAGCCGTCGGTCGCGTCCCACCCTTCGCCATCTTGCGATCAAAGCAGCACCGCAGCTGGGCTTGTCGCTGTCGCACACGACCGCCACCACATCATACCCACGTCACTGCATGAGCGCACACTGGCGTCTCGGACCACTGTAGCTATTCTATTAACGAGGAGTGGATTCATACTCTCACATCCAGTTGTCGGATTCTCATTCCTTAACTCACCCTGATATTTTTTTTAATCAAAATGGCATCAAAGGTATGAAATCACGGGTAAATATCGACGATCAGTAAATTGTGGGGCATTCAAATAAAATTACACACGACTATAGACACTATAATTTGGCGGCGACATTTTAGAACGACTTACAAAAAAACTACACCGAGGGGTTTGAAACTACATCATCTCTTAACCAATAGCCATCGGCGAGCACTTAATAAAACCCATAGGCATATATAGGCAGTTAAATTACCTAATGAAACTCAATCATACACTTACCTCATTTTACCTGTTTTAAATTAGAAAGTATGCAGATAACTTCACATACAGTAAATGTTATGGATGATCCACATGGGGTGCGTATTTAGTTTGACGTCTTGACGAGCAGTAGACAGTAGCACGTGAGCTCAAATGTCGCCAAATTGTTTACATAATCCGAGTCGCGACAGAAACAATTACATATGTACAACTTACCAAACTGACAGTTCCCACTGCAGAAACAACGAAGTAAAAGAAGTTCTTCATCCTGTATGGTGATGTCTATAAAAATAGATTTGACGACTGTCTGCGTTCTAGTTAATTTCTAACTATTTTTATGACTGTTATAGATGGGCAGTCAGTTAAGCCGTCCGCTGTGAATTTTAAAGAATTACATAAGAAATAGATATATGGTGAAAACGTCACGACGATTTTTGAGTTCGTTTATAGATACTTTGCTGTCCTTTGCTCCGTGCACCAAAAAGTAACCAACCTGCGACCATTCAACAATTATTTTGCTACTTCTATTTATACTTCCCTCGTGCTGTTCATTGCAGCCCCGCCTCCTGCAAAGCGTTCAGCCAATAAACATACGGGCAGCTAGCCAAGAAATTCCGAAGGGTTGGGGAGGGGAGGGGCTAAGATTGGTGCAAGTTAACCTGGACTGCGAATGGTGATTAACTATGAATGCAGTCATTCATAAAATCTAGAATTACTACATTCCGAAAATCCAATCTTTGGTGTTTATTTATTTATGTTTGAACATAAATATTGTCCCTTCTTTAAAGTCGGCCCGACACGCATTCCTTTTTTTAACTGCTACTCTATGAAGACCAATATAAATATACTCAGTTGGCTTGTGTGTGCCACATCAGTACAGACACTGCCGGGAAAAAACCTATCGAATATTCTCATTTCTTAATGAAAATGCTGGATGGGTAGCAAATTAAATATTTGTAGAGAGAGCTGGTTGGCAGTACAGAATCCTTGTTGAAGAACTTTATAATCACCACTTTCGTATTTTAATCAATATCTTCCTCTGTTCTGTCTCCTCGTATCTGTTTCCTCCTTGCTTTTATTTCCATAAGGGATGTTTTTCCTTCTTTGTTACACTTTTATTCATGTCATTCAGCTCCCATAATACCCACTTTTGTCTCCATCCCCTTCCTAATCCAGTTTGACTTCAACTTCGATCCTCTGACTCCCCCCCCCCGCCCGCCTTTCTCTCTCTCCCCACCATTTCCTGTGTCCACCACACCTCTCCTGGACAGACCTCCATTGATGGAGGAATGCGCGGAATGAGCAGTGAGGGTGTAGGTGAGAACAGCTTCAGCTGCCAGTACACACACACTCACAAGATATACTGTCCAACTGAACACTTTCCCACACACTGATACTCATTGTCTGACATCCAGAACGAGCCTGATTGCCTGAAGCAGGCTTTCTTTGATACACTGATGCAATTCGAGTCTACCGCACACATTTTGACATACGCAGGTACGCACAAATTCACCTTCCTTATTTTCCATTTGAGGATAGCTTTTCTTTTATCTTGTTTTTGTAAAGCACTCTAAATGGCGCGTGTGTTTGAAGATGTGTTATATAAATAAACTTGCATTGCCTTGCCTAACACAAATTCAAAGGTGCTTGATTTAAATGAATGCCGAATTATTGTTTTATAATTGGGATGTTTTTCATTAAAATAAGGTGCATATTTGTAGTAAATACAAACTGTTTAAATTCTAACACGGTGTAAAATCTTGGACCGGTGAGTTAGTTTGTTGTTAATTTTGCGATCAGAAAGTCTTACGCATACCGCCCCCCCCCCACACACACACACACACCCCTTCACCAACAGGGACTTTGACCTCAGTTGTTTTGGAATGTCAAATTGGTAAAATATTCATGTAATGAAACCTTGCGAATTATTTTGAGATGGAGAAATCTCAGAGAACATTTATATACAGGCCTACAAATATAGAGGTACCTATGCAACGAAATATGCAGCCGTTTGTCACACGGCGGTTTCAGTAAGCTTGCGGTAATTCATTAAACAAAGTTGGTTCACAGCTGGATCCGATCCCCGTAAGTTAGAACCAGAAACTCAAGCAGACATATGCAGACACCCGAAAACACCCGCAAATGATCACAAACACACCCCGGAGGAAATAGAACATGCTTAAGTGCCCAGCCCCTCCCCAACCCCGTTTTCACGTACATTTCAACCAAACATCAACTCGCAATTATCCATGTTTATTTTTGGCATTTTATCCACTTCAAAGATCACCATTTCCAGAGTTACCCCGATGTAAACAGCAAACAGCGAGTGGGGAAAAAAAACTGAAGGGAGAACGAGGGCAGGGGCAGCAGTTACTGCAGATTACAAGAGAGGCTTTCTAGGGCAAACCTTAGGAGATGGTGAGAAATGTTGGGAGCCGGTAAGAGTTAACGCAAGTAAAGAGGGACACATATGTGTCATCTATCTCAGTGCTTTTACAGAGAGAGCGAAAGAAAGACCTGTGTATTTGTGTTAAGAGAAGTGTTGCCTACACCAGACTCAGCAAGAACCCCGCCCCCTCCCCATCTGACAGCCTCCCTGCCAGGCTGACTCCTGTCTTTATACATAACAGGTCACACGCTGCAGAATGGGAGTACATCATCGCTGCTGGAGGTAAGCAGAAACGGTAACAACAGAAATGTCTATAAGGCTGTCATGATTAAACTCGATTACTCGATTATTAAAAAGCATCGATTATTGATGATTACTAGGCAATATGTCGGAAAGAAGACAGTGCATATCGGATGAGGATCTAAGTAAATAGCGAAAGCATAATTTTCATGGAAGCACTTAACATTAAAAGTGAATGGATGTCAATATTGCAAAGCAAAACTTGCAAAGCAGAACTTAAACATTATCACAGAACGACTGCAATGTAAATACATGTCAAAACAGGACACTCAGGTTTGACGGACTCACCGAATAATGTGAGGTTAGCCATAGATACACCATATGGACAAAAATATTGGGACACCTGGTCAACACACCCACAAGATCCATCCATCCATTATCTGCCGCTTATCCTGGGTCAGGTTGTGAAGGCAGCAGTCTAATTCATTCCCAGGCCAGCCGAGAGATATAATCTCTCCAGTATGTCCTGAGTCTCAGGACCCCAGTTGGACTTGTCCGAAACACCACCCTAGGGAGCCGTCCAGGAAGTATTCTAGATAGATGCCCGAACCACCTCAACTGACTACTTTTGATGCAGAAGAGCAGCGGCTCTACTTTGAGTCCCTCCCGAATGTCCGAGCTCCTCACCCTATCTCTAAAGTTGAGCTCAGAAACCCTGCAGAGGAAACTCATTTTCGCTGCTTGTATCCGCGATCTTATTCTTTTGGTTGCTACCCAGACCTCATGACCATGGGTGAGGGTAGGAACATAGATTGACTGGCAAATCGAAAGCTTCACCTTCCAGCTCAGCTCCCCCTTTACCACGGCAGAATGGTTTAGCGTCCACATTACTGTCGACACCACACCAATCCGCCTGTCCATCTCCCGCTCCTTTCTTCCCTCACTTGTGAAAAGATTCTAAATCCATAGCATCAATATGTAGATGGTCCCCGGATGGTTCCCCCTTTGCAGCTCTAATAGCTGCCACTCTTTTGGGAAGGCTTTCCACAAGATTGTGGAGTATCATTCATGCAGAAGACCATTTGTCAGGTCAGGGACTGATGTTGTAAGTGAAGGCCTGGCTCGCAATCTCTATTCTACTTCATCCCAAAGGTCTTCAATGAGGTTGAGGTCAGGGCTATGCGTGGGCCAGTCAAGTTCCTCCGAACCAAACTCACGCAACCATGTCTTTATGGACCTTGCTTTGTGCACTGGGGCACAGTCATGCTGGAACAGAAAAGGGCCGCCTTCCCCAAACTGTTCCTACAAAGTTGGAGGCATAAAATTGTCCAAAACGTCTTGCTATGCATAACAGCAGACATATAACTATGCCGACAAATCACTTGCTTCTGCTCAATATCATTTCTCCATAGAATATAAAATATTTCCATGCAGTGAAAGACAGTTCTTGTTCACTTTTCCCCTCTTCATTTAATTCTGTTTAATTTTTCAGAAACGTGCCACAAGACCTATGGGTGAGTCCAACCTCAAGGATGTGAATGGTTATGTTTGCCTCGGAGAGCGCCTGCAGAGTTCATGCAAAAGCAGTGGCGCTAAACTTTAGTGTGTTTTTTTTTAACATATAGTAGATAATGTTGAAAAGGAACCATCATTAACATTGCAAAACTTTAAGTGTGGTTTCATATGACTGAGTAAAAATTTTATTGATGGTTTGAACGCAGCAGACTTTCACGATCTTTGCGATGTGCTAATTGCATGTGCTTGAAATGCCACGTCGATATTAACATTGCGCACCTTGCAAGTCTGTTAGGGTGGTTCCGTGGTGCAGCGGGTATTGCTGTCGCTGCACGCCGCCCCTTCGTGTTTGTGGAGTTTGCATGTTCACCCCGTGTGTGTGCTTTTTCAGCGGGTCCTCGGGTTTCCATCTACCGTCCAAAAAAAAGCAACTTAATTAAGTAAATTGCAGTGCCTGAATTTTCCGTATGTGTGACTGATTGCGCACCGATTGCAATGTATATGTATATTATGTATATATTAAAAACGGTTATTGAATTAATTGTTAGATTGATCGCTAGGTTTCTTGATCATTGGTATAACTGATAATGAGAGCCCTACAAATGTCCTAAGGGATTTATGACGAAATGTTGAACTGTGAACTTTTTATTCCCAGAACTTTGCAGTGGAATTTCTTTAAAACATTTCCCAGCCCCTTCTAAATAAAATTAAATTCCTCCACAGGTCTTGTATCTCCCTTAAGCTCTGCCATGACTGCACATACTGAAACAGTGAGCAATGAAGGGCAGCCCCACGTCCATCTCATGTTATCGATGGCTTTTACTTACTACCCTTTAGTCCACCTGTTAATAATTCCATGTTTTCCGCACAGATGATTATGCATGCTAACTCTTACCTTCAGATTGGGTCATTTGGTAATTTAATGAAATGTTTTTGACCAAACCCAAATAACATAACAGGAGAATCTCGGGACATTGTTTTTTGAAGCAGGATCTAACCTGTTACTGTTGCTTAATGTATGATAGTTGTTGCCAGGAAAACAGTTTTGCCAGGAACCGTGGCAATCTGTCCATAGTAATGGATTGTAAGAGTTGATATGCACATATATTTGGTTTTGGAGATAACTTTTGGCCCTTTCAGGTGGATTGCAATTATTATACTTTGATTGGCTTTTTGGGAAACACCCAAGATTTTCATGAAGCATTATTAATGATTTGGCATAGTACTTAAAAAAACTGGAATGAAAAAAAAACACAAGAAGGAGAAGTAGAGACAGAAATGCTAAGTGGTTAAGCATTTCTTTGTTTAATGGTGTGAAAGGGTTGCCAGATCTTTCTGAGTGTGTTACTGACTCCCCACTCATCCATACTGTCTCAGTGTCACATGTGCCTCAGTATCACACACATACAATGCAGTGCCAATCTACACAAGGCAAATCTACAGATCTACAGACATAAACACTATGACACGTACACTGCCTTATACGCAGATGTTCTCAGGTGGATTGCCATCATGCATGCACACACACAGAGGTTTGTAATTATATCTTTGTGGGGACTCTCCATGCATTTCTGTGGGCAAAACTTTTGGCATCTTTACTATTTTGATTGCATACACATCTTTGTGGGGACCTGAAAAACAGTCCCCGCAAATCAAAATGGGGGACATTTGGTCCCCACAGTGTAATATAAGCATAATCCACACACACACACAGATATTCAGGTACTATTAAATTCATGAAGTATCTCTCCCCAATCTGGCACACCGACAAAACTGGTACTTTTACCCATAGAGATGGAAGGGGCAGGAGTTAGTGGGTGGGAGCCAGTGGGGTGTACACCCCCTTCTTAAATGGAGGGGAAAAAAGAGGAATTGGTCATGGAGTGAGGGAGACATTGGTAGGATGGTAGAGAGGAAATGGAATTTGAGTCCGGTGGTTATTTTTAAACCAGAACAGGAACTCTGGTATTGACTTCCCAAACACAGAGGTACATGCTGAATACAGCCCCCCCCCCATGCTTGGGGGGGGGGGGGCTGAAGGGCTTGCACTATACTGGATGATTATAGCATTAAGGTGGGAAGGGGAGTACAGCAAGCCCATACCATGAAGACGCTGGCAGGCAGACACAGACACACAGACTCACGCCACTCGCCTGAGCGCCACTCACCTGAGCGCCACTCGCCTGGAATTATCTCCTCTTCTGAGAAGTTCCATTTCAATGGGATGATAAAGGCTGGGATGGAAAATCAAAGGACAACATGCAAGGAGATGCTGTGAAGTATACAAAGGAGGCCTAGGTATGCGGGTAAAGAGAGAGAGCTGCTGATGGCTTGGGTAGCAGCTCACACTCTATATCACCTGTGTTCCTCCTTGGTGTGGGGGGGGGGGGTCATTATTTTGGGTTCAATTGACACCTCCATTCCCACCCTACTTGCTTCCTCTGCTCCTCTCCTGCTCCTCCAGTGGCTTAGGACAGGGTGTACCTTGGGAAACAGAGCCCCCTTGTTCTCCACTTCCACCCGCCCCCCCCTCCTGACCACAGGGACCCCACAAAAATCCCAAATATTTAAGCAATTTGTGGTGTCGTATTTTTCTTGGGGTGCGACTGAGGCGGGGAGGGAGGGGGTGTTGGTTGGGCAAAGCAGACACAAATTCAGTGGGAGGGACAACCGAAATAGCACGCGGATCTGAACCAAGCAGTGGAACATGATGTAAGCGGGGCTCTGCCACACGCCGGCCTCCCCACACACTTGTATCTCTACACACCAGCCTCCCCACATACCGGTATCTCTACACAGCGGCTTTCCCACATACCGGTATCTCTACACAGCGGCTTTCCCACATACTGGTATCTCTACATGCCGGCCTTCCCACATACCGGTATCTCTCCATGCTGGCCTCCTCACACACCAGTATCTCTACACGCTGGCCTCCCAACACACTGGAATCTCTCCATGCCGGCCTCCCCACATAGTGGTATCTCTACACGCTGGCCTCCCCACATAGCGGTATCTCTACACGCAGGCCTCCCCACCCACCAGTATCTCTCTACGCCGGTCTCCCCTCCCACCAGTATCTCTCCACGCCGACCTCCCCACATAGTGGTATCTCTACACGCTGGCCTCCCCACACACCGGTATCTCTACACGCAGGCCTCCCCACCCACCAGTATCTCTCTACGCCGATCTCCCCACCCACCAGTATCTCTACACGCCGGCCTCCCCACACACCAGTATCTCTACATGCTGGCCTTCCCACACACCAGTTTCTCTACATGCCGGCCTCCCCACACACCAGTATCATTACATGCCGGCCTCCCCACACACCAGTATCTCTACACACCAGCCTTCCCACACACCAGTATCTCTACACACCGGCCTTCCCACACACCAGTATCTCTACATGCTGGCCTTCCCACACACCAGTTTCTCTACATGCTGGCCTTCCCACACACCAGTATCATTACACGCCGGACTCCCCACACACCAGTATCACTAAATGCCGGCCTCCCCACATACAGGTATCTCTACACGCTGGCCTTCCCACACACTGGTATCTCTCCATGCTGGCCTACCTACATATTGCTATCTCTACACGCCGGCCTCCCCACACTCCAGCCTCCCCACATGCTGGCCTCCCCATATATATATATATATATATATATACACACACACACACACACATACACAATCCCATCCCATAGGCAATCTATAACACTAGGTCAATTGCCAGCAGGGTATATCCTGCAAATATAGTGAAAATAGCACCACCCAGGGAATCAGTATTCCTCAAAACAAATACTTTGGGTGCAACAGAAAAGTGATATTTCTGGCATCTTTAGGTAGTTAGTTTAATAATTACTGATTCTGATTAGGCACAGAGGCGCCACACCTGACTCACAGGTAGATAAGGCTGGAAAACCAGCAGGAAATAGCCCTGTTGTTAAGACTGTTTCCTCAGTGCTCTGTGCATCCATATAGATTTACAGCACTTTTAGTCATATTTGGAGCTGTCACATCATTTTCCGAAACCCGGGAAAGCCGCGTATGCTGTACTGAAAGTATGGACTTAACCTGATTGTATTACACGTCCCCACCCTGTCAGGCGTCGTTTTTGCATACTGGTCACCTTTGACATGACAGATTGACCACCCCGCTTTAAATTCAGAGGGTCTTACATAAAACAATATCAGCATGCCTATATAATAATGTATTCAAAATACACTTTCCACTCTTTAAATGAAGATTGCAGTGCAATTCCACGACGTGCCGCAGAGCGGCGCTGAAGACACGGTACCAGGAGAACAAGAAAAGTCACGGCGATTTCTACGGTGCGTCCTGTTGTATAATTCGCTGACGGAAGTGGGCCGCTGTTAGCGGCGCTGGCGATAGCGCGACCCGGCAGTCTGCGTGCAGCATGGTAAGGGAAGGGCGTCCGTCAACATCTAACGAGGCGGGCCCGTAGGTAACACCTGCGACCGCGGCTCGTCCCGTCTGTTAACTGCACCTTACTTGCGCTGTTATTACGAGCGATCGTGGCGCTCCCTCCAGGACAGGGACTGACAAAGTCAAACGGAGGTTATGGCTACCTGTTATTAAAATGCATAGAACGGTTAGTTCGTTAGTTATTTAACTGTCCCTGCGTGACAATTTCTATGTTGGCAGCATATAAAAATATCTAAATCATCAATCATCATCATGAATTTACGATCATTTTAATAAGGTGTTTTGCGTGGTTATAAAATATGACGTATCATTTTAAAAATGTAGTGTCACATTGTTTCATTAGGATTATAGTAACCTAATGCATTGTCGAAATAGTACGGATAGGAGCCTTAAGGTACGAGTATTTTAAAGCCAATAGTTACTTGTCTATTACATTTGTTTGTTTGTGTGGCTAAACCTGTCAAATAAGATAAGGATCTTACCTATTTATTATGATTTCATTCAAGTAACAAATTCAGTGCGCCTCGGCGCAATGGAAGCACAGCACTTATGATCATTTTATAAACATTTCAGAATCATTGTCTTATACACTGTGATATCTTATGTCTCCATGTGAAAGTGTTGGATGTGTCAATATTGAAACGCCAAGCTCATCGCTGGTCTTACACCGCCATCGTTAATCCCTGTCCTCCTCAGATGGCTTACAGGATAATAGCCCGCAGAATCTGCGCCACGAGCCTCGGGGATCTTAGGCGTCGTCCAGCGTCTGCCTTACGGCCGTGCTCTGGCTTCATTACTCCTACCGCCTGCCCTCCGTCGTACACACCGATCTCCCTGGGTCCCTCGCTCCTCCTCTCCCGGTCCTTGTCTCTCACGTGCTGCCGACACGAGTCCTTCAGCGTGCAAGACGCCGACGACTTCACGGAAAGGGTCATCAACAGCAGCCTGCCTGTGCTGGTGGACTTCCATGCGCAGTGAGTGTGCAGTATATCGCAGTGCAGCATGCAGCTGTGCCGTTCAGAACATCTTATGCACAGTGTTGCTAATGCTAAGGCAGGGGACACCCTTCACAGGATTTGAGAGCAGACACACTATGGGTGATTTAGAAACAGCCACTTACAGAACCCTTCACCGTGAAGCTGTGAGGCTACAGTACTACCCACAGAACCACTGTACCACCCCTACAACATATTCTTCCAGTAACAGTGATAAAAATGTGTGCTTTCAGTAACCATTGGGTTTGTTGTTCTGTATAACACTATATTAGCTGTGTAGGAGTGACCTTGGTAAAGATTGGGTGTACTCGCATAACCACTCCATGTTCAAATTCTGAAGGTGGTGTGGTCCTTGTAAAATTTTGGGACCCAGACTGGAGAAGGCCATCGCAAAGCAGCAGGGCCGTGTCACCATGGCAAAGGTGGACATTGACGACCACACTGACTTGGCCATCGAATATGGGGTGAGAGATACTGCTGCCGTTCTTGCGTTGGTTAAAAGTGAGACGCTTCAGTCATTGTACTCGTGTTTCAAAGCCACAGTAAAATGTTATTACTAGCGAATGGAATGATTCTACGTCTGGAAAAAAAAAGACTCTTCTGCCCTTCAGGTGTCAGCAGTTCCAACAGTCATCGCCATGAGAGGAGGTAATGTTGTTGACCAGTTTGTAGGGATCAAAGATGAAGCTCAACTGGATTCCTTTGTTGGCAAGCTCATTGGACAGTAAAAGTTGGATTACCCTTGATTTTCCTGCAGTAAACCCCAACACCCCCCTAAACCCCAGTCTGTTTCCTTTCCTTCTCACTGATCCCTTTTAACACTCAGTGGAGATTGTGCTCTTACTTCCCTCTTTAGTATGGACATGCTGCAATTCACCTGAGTCCTGTGTTTTATGTCCTGTTCAGTTTGCCTGCTCAGGAGAAGTGTTTGTATGGGTTAAAAAAACAACAACTTTTTTTGGCTTTGGACAAAACCTATGATTTAAAAATGCACAGCCAGAAATCACTCTGTACTGTACTCTTATTACAGGTGGGACCCCACTCAGCTGTTAATTGGCTGTTTAATTAAAGGTACTACTCTTCAGTAATATGCAGTTGTGAAGTTTTTCTGCAAGTACTGATATTGGCCACTAGGGGGCACCCCTTTAGTAATGTTTGGTAACGAGCTCAGCTGGCAAAGCATTTCTTTCATACAACATTATCAGTTGACCGAAGCGATGTGTGTGGGAAGTCAGTTTTTTTCATCACAGTTTTCTGTCTGTTACCAGAATATGTCTTATTTAGGATTTATTTCAGATTTGTTTAGAAATCCTTCAATAAATGGAAAATATTTCAAATTGATAAACCTTTAGTGGTCTTCTACGTGTGTTTTTAGAAAAAATGTTCAGTGCATGTGTGTGTGTGTCAGTGGCAAGAGGACTGAAGAGAAAATATGTGTGTGGAGAGGTATTTTCATTTGTATATGAATAGGCACAGTTTACATTCTTCTCCATGGCTTGTGCAAAGTATTCAACATGTTCTGACACCTGTGAAAACTGAGCTGGGGACACTGTCCACCCCGTTTCCCTGGGATGCCTGCGTGCTACTCAGATGCGCGATCTCACCGCCTCGTTGGATCTGTGTGCTGGACTTGCCAGAACAAGCCAGGCTTTGCCACAATAAAGGCTCCACAGCCCTCCTGTGTGTGCTTTAAAGAACCGTCATTTTACTTTCCCTGTAGTCATTGTCAGCTGGTTTTAATTTTTTTTTAACCCAAATTACTCTAAACATCGCTGACTTCTAGTATTTTTGGAAGTTATGTAATGGCTTTTCTTTTATAAGCATGAGACCTAAAACCTTCACCATTCTAATGCAGTCTAATTTAAAGGGAGGTGTTGTCTTTTATTCATTAATATAACTTAAACTTAAATGTTACTCTAGTTCCTTCAGCTATCTGTGTAAAAGCATTTGGGGAAAAGGACATTGCAAAGCGTTACAAAATGAGCATTTGCATTTATGACAGACCCTCTCTTTTGTTTGATACATTCATATATTCATCCTTCATGTCACAACTTAAACCACACAACCAGTTTCATAGAGAGGCTGTCTGTAGAATTTTATACCTTTGGGCTACTGTCAAAGTACTATACTGCACTCAAACACGCTGCTACCATATAAGGAATCAAATTGATCACTGCCAAACTTGAAAACTGTAGAAATCCTCACACCACTATACCCATTATACAAGTTAATTAAACCTGTTTCTGAAAGCATTCCTTGTAGGGTGACCACCTAATCCATGTCAGGAGGGACACTATGAGCTACTTCAGCTTTTACGAACTACTTTAAAGCTGAA
>JAOYFF010000094.1:8475940-8498532 GCA_025773925.1 Cryptomyrus ogoouensis
GCGGAGGGGGGAGGGGAGGGGGGGGGGGGAGGGAGAGGGGAGGGGGGGGGAGGGGGGGGGGGGGGGGGAGGGGGGGGGGGGGGGGGGGGGGGGAGGTTACATTGTAACATTTATAAACCCTTTTGTTCCACAGGTGGAGCTGGACAACGTGAACAGCCTACTCGGCAATGCTGAGAGCAAGTCGATCAAAGCATCCAAGGACTGTTCAGCTGTCGAGTCCCAGCTGCAGGACACACAGGTATGATCTGAGCAGGTCTGACAGTGAAGGCCTCTTTCAGGTCCCGTGCTAAGGCAGCGCTGCGTTCACTTCAGCCCCAGCACTAACAGCTGTGTCGGGGTCTGTTATTTTGAGCAGCGTTCAGGCAGAAAGCCCTAACTATGCTTTGACGCCCCCCCCCCTTGTAGGAGCTGCTCCAGGAGGAAACACGGCAGAAGCTTGCCGTGTCCACCCGTCTTCGTCAGATGGAGGATGAGCAGAATAGCTTGAAGGAGCAGCTGGAGGAAGAAGAGGAGAGCAAGAAAAATTTGGAGAAACAGCTTCTCACCTTGCAGACACAGGTATCCCTCATTGCCTTCTTCCTAATTCCTCTTGGCTAGTTTCTGTCATTTTTATTTGAATATAGTGTGCCTCGTGTTTGTCTGCTATTGTCCTGTTTCAGAAGCTTCGGATATGTTTAAATGTTTCCCATTTCAACACGCCCTGCAGATGGCAGAGATGAAGAAAAAGGTGGAGCAGGAAGCGTCGTCCCTGGAGAGTGCGGAGGAGGGTAAGCGGAGGTTCCAGAGGGACTTCGAGGCCGTGAACCAGCAGCTAGAGGAGAAGTGTGCTGCCTTCGACAAGCTAGACAAGACGAAGACCCGGCTGCAGCAGGAGCTGGATGATCTGATGGTAGACCAGGATCACCTGAGGCAGACTGTGCAGAACCTGGAGAAAAAGCAGAAGAAATTTGACCAGGTAAACGAAACTGGGTGGGGATGCACTGCTGTAACCATGGCAACAAATTTAATGGCAATGTCATAATGATGGTCAAAGTTAATATTTTCCCATAGAAACTTGGTTGCATTAGTCAAAGGTACATTCAGGAAAATGCATGCAACGGTAAAACTGGATGCATGACTGTACATAAGGCAATACAAACTCTCTACCGGATCTGTGCCTTGAGCTGCTTTATTTCTTCGTAGATGCTGGCCGAGGAGAAGTCTGTCTCCAGTCGGTACGCAGAGGAACGAGATCGGGCTGAAGCGGAGGCGAGGGAAAAAGAGACCAAGGCACTGGCACTGAACCGAGAGCTTGAGACTGTGGTGGAACTCAAAAATGAGCTGGAACGGGCCAACAAACAGCTCAAAGTGGAGATGGAGGACCTCGTGTCATCTAAAGATGACGTCGGCAAGAGTGTAAGAACACGTTTTCAGTTTGTCCGTGGCCTCTGAATTACATTATTTTAGGAGATTCACCCTCCAGTATTAATGTGTTTGTAGTCAGTTCTTGTTGGATTTGGTAACATGACTCTGACCCCTATTCGGTCACGTTTGTAGGTCCACGAACTGGAGAAATCAAAGCGAGGCATGGAACAGCAGCTGGAGGAGATGAAAACCCAACTGGAAGAACTGGAGGATGAGCTGCAGGCCACTGAGGATGCCAAACTGAGGCTGGAAGTGAACATGCAGGCCATGAAAGCCCAGTTTGAGAGAGACTTGCAGGGTAGGGATGAGATGGGTGAGGAGAAGAAGAGACAGCTGCTTAAACAGGTACGCTAAGATCGTGCTCCGTCTGGCGTTACTTCCCGACGGATGGCGGAATTTCGTGACGTGCTCTGACTTCCTCCAGGTGCGGGAGATGGAGGTGGAGCTAGAAGACGAGAGGAAGCAGCGCTCTGTAGCAATGGCTGCCCGCAAGAAGCTGGAAGCTGACCTGAGGGACCTTGAATCTCAGATTGACATGGCCAACAAAGGTCGGGAAGATGCCCTCAAACAGCTGAAGAAGCTGCAGGTACAGATTCTTGCCTTCATCCTATAAACACTCCTTACCTTTGCCTGTTGGCACAGCGTTCTGGTGAAAGCCGTTCACCTGAAACCAGTAGCAAAAAAATATCCAAACGCAAATGATTTAAAGGCAACCCCCTCCCCCTTGGCTTGTCATACCCCAGGCCCAGATGAAAGACGTGCTGAGGGAGCTGGATGAGTCCCGCCTGTCCCGCGACGAGATTTTGGCCCAGGCCAAGGAAAACGAGAGCAAAATCAAGTCTTTGGAAACCAATGCAATTCACCTCCAGGAGGTTTGTTGGCCCCCTCCTCTCAGTTGCCCCCCCCCTTTAGTAGCTCCTCCCTCCATCAGCATTTTCCTTTTCCATCTCCAGGAGCTTGCTGCCGCAGAGAGGATGAAAAAGCAAGCCCAGCAGGAGAGGGACGAGCTGCAGGACGAGCTGGCCAACCTTTCCTCCAAGAGGTACAACGGTCCAGACGGCCACCGCCGTGTGACTGCTGGTGTGAAGGTGTGCTGCGGACTGGTTGAGCTCTTAAGGTTTGGTGTTCTGACACCGCCCCCTCCCGTCTGCCCCACTGTCTCAGCTCCCTTACGTCGGATGAGCGACGCCGACTGGAAGCTCGCATCACCCAGCTGGAGGAGGAGCTGGAGGAGGAGCAGAGCAACATGGAGATGCTGAATGACCGCCTCAAACGTGCCACACAGCAGGTGCTTGGGGGGGGCGGGGGTGTGCAAGACACTTCAGTCTATAGTTTGAGATGGTTGACCGAGACCATCAGAAGGCAAAGTAACAAGGAGTCTAAAGCGGAGAGTCATGGAGTCCCACCAGACGGCTCCACTGATATTCCCAGACTGTATGACTATATCCTTGATGTCCAATATGTGCCATCATACGCCCAACCAGGTACATTAACCACCCAAAAGACACACAAGATGTTTGCAGATGCAAGTAACCTTAACTGGAACAGAGAGTACTTGCATGATACTCGGACAACATGATCCAGTTTGTTCTAAATATTAGCCAGTCATCAAGGTAGCAGAACCATAAACTAGGATCAGGAGTGAAATGGAACAACAGGAAGGCTTTGACCCCTCACGCTCTTCGGTGATCTGGGCCCAAGAAGAGCTCCCTCTACAGACCAGTAACCTATAGCGCACTTGTAATAAATCAGTCAAATCATTATAAATAATTCATCACAACCAATCAGTTTGCACAATAATACAGTAAATCCTCAAATCATAATTAGTCTGAGATTGTTGCAAAATTTAGGATTCTACAAGGGAACACTGACAAGGTCAGAGAATCTGTATCTCATTACTATGAGATGTGGTTTTTGCATTATAATTTGGGTTGTCAAGCACATCTTGCCATGTACAAAACCAGCCAAAACTAGCGTTAGCCAATGACATGAGACCTACTGAGACCTAGTGTTTAAGTCCCACCTCCCTGCTCTTTCAGGCTGACCAGCTCACCATAGAGCTGACCGCTGAACGCAGTGCTAGTCAGCAGCTGGAAGGGGCTCGCTCACAGCTGGATCGGCAGAACAAGGACCTGAAACAGAAGCTACAGGACCTGGAGGGGACCGTCAAGAGCAAATACAAGGCCAGCATCACTGCCCTGGAGGCCAAGATCGCTCAGCTGGAGGAGCAGCTGGATGTCGAGACCCGGTGGGTGCCGGTCTCCTCCTCCTCCCCTTTGACGCATCCACTTATGTGAATCTCATGGTGAACTTTCATGGCTGTGGCTGAACTCCTTGTTCTCTGCTCCTGCAGGGAGAGACAGCAGGCCTCCAAGACGGTGCGACGTGTCGAGAAGAAGATGAAGGAGGTGACCATGCAGGTCGAGGATGAGAGACGCAACACGGAGCAGTACAAAGACCAGGTTGGCTTCCACATCCAATGGTGCTGCAGATGGGCAACCTCATAACGCGTTTAGTACAGCAGGACTGGAGCTTAAAGGCCTGGTCAGTCCAACTAGAATTTTAAACTTCAGTGAGCAGAACGACGCAATGATATTAGCTGGTCAGTTTTTAGGCATTAAAGTCTCACGAGTAGCATTTTTTTTAACTTTGTACAGATGGCCTTTTTGGTAGAAATCTTGAATTTTAAGAGCATCAAAACTGGGATGGTAGAATTTCCACCTGCATTGCATGTATTAGCTCGGTGTTTCCCAACCCAGTCCTCGGAACAGCGGACAGTCCACGTTTTTGCTCCCTCCCAGCGCACCTGTACCAGGTATCCGGTGTTCCTGATTGGCTGGGAGCAAAAACGTGGACTGTCTGGGGTTCCCCGAGGACTCGATTGGGAAACACTGCATTAGCTTGTAGCATGACCAGTTTCATAAGCGCTAACATAAGCTCCGCCTCCGCAGGCAGAGAAGCTCAACATCCGGATGAAGCAGCTGAAGAGGCAGCTGGAGGAGGCGGAGGAGGAGACCTCCCGCGCCAACGCCTCCCGCCGCAAACTGCAGCGGGAGCTGGAGGACGCCACAGAGTCCGCCGACGCCATGAACCGCGAGGTCAGCTCGCTGAAGAGCAAACTGAGGTGAGTGTACTGCTTCAGGGTGGCCAAGGAGTCGGCGCCATTTAATCTTTCTTCATGTAGCACTTTTCATACATGAATTGCAGCTCAAACTGCTTGTCATAGAAGCTGTAGAAAATGCACAAATAAGGTACAGATCAAAAAGCGTAGAAGGAATGAGTCTAAAAATCTAATTTTAATCGAATGTCAAACAAAACAGGATAGGAATACAATATGTAGCAATAGGGTCAAAAGAAAGTGTGTTAAAAGAAAAATACTGTGTAATATGGACTGATCTGCATAACAATGCAGCTAAGAGTTAATAACTTGCAGGTAGTAAAAACAACAGATTTTAAAATGTTTTTTACGACTGCAGTTTTTTTTTTTTTTTTTTTTTTTTCTTCCCTGGTTGCTGTTAGATCAGCTGTTCTTCCTTATAAAGAAGGAAGGGCCGCAGCTGTACAACCTGAATGACAATGACCCATGTGACTTGTTAATCCAGACGTGGTGATGTCCCCTTCACTACGCGTCGTAACGTGAACCGCCCAGGGATGGACAGCGATGAAGATGGAGACGCTAAGGGTGACGCCTCCGAACACAAGCTGGAGTGACCTGACTGCAGCGTCCAGTGACGCACACATGCCCCCCCCCATATGCATATCCATATGTGCATAGGAATGGAATGGGAGGTGGTCGTAGCAAGTATTAATCATGTCAAACTTTATTAATGATAAGGTAAAATACACTTGTACTTGAGTGCATTACATACTCACACAAATGCTTACATGGAGAAATTATGCCACGTGGTCATGTGATAGATGTGTAAAGAGCGTCTTGTCTGCGTTTAAATTAAGGACACATCACAAATGCAGAAATATGGGCCAAACTTCTTTCCCTTCTCAAACTTGAATATCATCTTGAATGTGAATTATTTTTGTAACAATGCATAAACTGGAATATACTTGCCATTTATCTATTTTTCTACTGGATTTTTTGGAAAGGCAAATTGTTGACTGAAATAGCCAAAGCAATACTGTAGTATGCAGTGGTGGTATTGGTTTGCTGCGTTCGTTATTAAAGGCATGAAAAGGGCAATGTCACTAATTTTACTAAGCAGTTCATCTGTACTAGGTTGCAATGTTTGGGTTATCAATGGTTGCATTTAAAAGATCTGCCTTTTACAATGCACACAACTGCACTGAAGGTTGCAGTGTGGTGGTTTTGAGGAGTTTTGGTGACGTTTGTCTGGGTGCATCATTCTGTGCAGTCCGATTTTACCATATGGTTAGGAATGCTCTTATGCCAACTTTCCACTTTATCCTAGTTCACAAAACTGGTGTACAAGTTATTTTAGCCTTTAGTGCTGAGCAGGCTAAATATTTCACACTCTTCCCTTCACGTGCATCTAGATATGTTCTGGGTGTTTGGGTTCTCCTGTGAGAGCTACAAATCGAGCTAACACTGTGACCTATACTTTGTAGAGGAGCATATGAAAGACCTCCGTCGACTTGGCCTTTTTGAGATTTTTATACTCTAGTTTCTTAATGTTACAGCATCTCATCCTTGTACTTTTCCCCCCTTAATGCGAATGGAGGAATTGGAACTTATCTGGTTTGGGCTATTTTATCTTGTGATGTTTTGTATTGGGATGAATTGCTTTATCAAAGTAAGATTTGCTCCATTACAAGCACCACTATTCTCTTGTCTTCCCTGTCACCACAAAGTCACTTCGAATAAATAAAATTTTCTTTGTACATTGACTCGCACTCTATGCTTATTCCACATTGTGTATTATATTGTAACACCACTGGAATAGTGATACCTTGGGTTTCTACACTTCCCATTTTAAAATACCTTTCCAGACTGTACAGGGGTGGAGATGGCAAAGGTGGTCAACGGGGGGTGGACACTGGCAGTTTCAAGTTGGTGCACCCCCAGAAGATGCTGCCCTGGGCAGTGGCCCATCTTGTCCATGCTAGGATCCACAAGGTGATCTGAAAGGCAAAAATTTGCGCACCCCCCCTTTTGAGTGTTGATACAGAGCGACCAGGCACTATCCAATACTTCTTGCTGGAGATGATAGCACACCCCACTCCTTGGCTTGAGATGTTGCTCTTGCACATTCTGGCGCTGACAACTAATTCATGTTCATGGAAAAACGTTACTTTTTTTTTTTTTTTTTTTTTTGGAACACAGGCCAATTTGTAATCTAGATATACTAAAATATTTCCAAAGTTATTTTCCACACTTATCCAGGCTTGGGAAAGTCATCCAGGTAACATTTTACTAGGTTCGAGGCTAAACCAGAGTTAATTTGGTGCGGCGTGCAGTAACCGTACTCCACCACTAGATGGAACCATGGGCACAAAAAGGTAATTACTCCACCCTCGACGATAACTGCAGTGGGAACAGGCTGGAACCGGTTAACGACGGGCTGGTAGAATGGCCGGTGCACCCGGGGACGGAGGAGGAGTTTCTGCGCAGTGAGCCTGACAGCCAGGTTCCTTTCCGCCGCGGATTTTACGTAACACGGAGGTTATCGGAGGGCGGTGAAGGCGACGCTGAGGGACAGTGAACGTCCGACACGTTACCGAAACACGGCTGAAGACGTGGAATGATTTGCGGCCTTTTACTCTAATAAAAATAAGTTTCTTAGGCCTATGGTTAGATTAAGATCCGAGACGCTGAAGAAGCTTTATATCTGAGTCGGGAGGAGGCGCCGGTCTCTGGAAGCGGTGCGGTTTATACAGAATACGGTGTTTTTTGTGCATTGATAATGTGCCTAAATAAGTTGCCAATGTAATCAGTCAGAGGCGGTTTACTTAGTTGCTGGTAAGGCTTGAAGATAGCTACGGCTTCCCTCACGACGCCATCGAACTAAGAAACAAGCAGGAGCGCAGACAGCCTGTGAACGAAGACGCGTCGCTGGGCAGTTACAGTAAATACACTGCAGCCTTCCCCAAAGTCGGCGGCGCGGCGGTCCCCAGTGCTGGCACGTGACACCATGCTCGCCCCCCGGCGCACTCACGCGGTCGGACCGTAGCCTGTGGCACTTCGGTAAGGGAAGGTCCCTGACAGCACGCCTTATAACCGCTTTAGTTTTATCCGCCAGTCCAATTTAATCAAGCTGTCTAATGCGCTGAGGCCGGTTTCCCCAGTCGAACCATGTCGACCGGCATGTAAACCCGAACCGCAGCCGTTTTCGCAGAGGTGTGTTTTTTATGTTTGTACGTCATAGCTGATGGTCGAAATGTTTTTTCTGCACAAAGTTTAAATGTTTGGAGAAGCGGTCAAATGCCCAGATACAGAACAACGTGGCCTAATAAGTAACCGATTGGTTAACAGTAGCGTAAGAGTCTGTAAGATTTCAGCCCTGCATCTGGTGGTGCTGGATGGGGTCGGTCAGTGACTCCCACTGGCATCTGTACTTATAGAGATAGGACCTCCGAGGAGAGACTACATGATACACCGGAGTACGCCGGCTTTGCAGGACACCGAAACCTCTTTCCTGGGCAACATGGAGCTGATGTTGGTGAGTGAGCTTCAGGTCCCATTTCCTCGGTTTAACCAGCAGTCTCAAAGCAGAGCTGCGCACAGTACAATGTAATTTGACCTTTAAAAGTGCTGTTTTTAGTCATTGTGTAGTTCCCGTGTAGTCATTGTGCAGTTTCATAAACAGACCCTGCTAGTGTTCAAGTGTCCTGTACAGTGCATTTTATAGTGTTTTTATTGGAATAACAGAGCAGCTGGGTGCCTTGCCTGACTTCTGCCAGTGGTTGCTGCTCTGGTTTGTACTTTAACTCTCAAGGGCAAGTGTTGACCCACCAGAAACGTGCCCTCTGGATCATTCCAGTGGGTGATAAGTACTGCAGGTCGTCTTTGCCAATGATGATAGATTTTGATGAGTGTGTCTGAGGATGCTTTGTCTGATTCTCCCCGGCCCTGAGAAGCCAGAGGCCACCTCAGCAGTTGTCTGCCAAGGCAACCACAGGATGCATCTGGACAGCATTGACTAAAAGTTGGTTCTGTCTGAGTACCGTATCTTTGCCGGTCATTGGCTTGTCTGAGGCTGGAAGCCGCCTGTCATTGGCTGCCGCTTTGGCATGAAGTCAAAGGTCAGGGTGGAGGTCGGTTGAAAAGATGGGCTGAGAGTGACAGAGGAGCTTGTGGACAGTACTGGAAAGGCAGCCACGTCTTGCACAACACTGCAGGAAAAAGATATGTAACCTATCACAACATCGCACAGTTTGAGGAGTTGTTGCAATTATAGTGTGTTACATAGTGTTATTCTTATAGTGTATATTATATTGGAATATCCTTTTCACTACAAATTACATATGTGTGGTTACCAAATTACCAAAACTAGTTGTTTAATTCCTTATCTTTTGGTGGGCATAATTATGTGTGACCTTATTGCGGAAAGGCTTGCTTCAAAGAGGGAGAAAAATCTTTTTTTTAACTGATTAATGTTGTCATATGAATTGTAGTACGTTTCCCGTGACGTTCCTTAAGGTTCTTGGCAAATTGCCTTGCACAGGGACACGCAGACATCGCATGACTCGCAGCATTTTAAAAAGGAGAGTTGTCATGGGGGGAATGCAAGAGGGAGAACTGGGGCAAGTGTGTGTGTGTGTGTGTGTGTGAGAGAGAGAGAGAGAGAGAGAGAGAGCCATTGTGTATGAATAGGAGAGAGGGGGGAAGAGAGATTTAGAAGGAGGGAGAATGAGCGAGAGAGAGCTGGGAAAAGATGGAGGCTTACTCTTTAGTAGGCTGTTGATTCAGCGTGTAGGGAAGAGAATAAAATGGGAGAACTGCGAGAGAAGCGGGACTCAAAAGGCAAACCTGCAAGCGTTGCAGGGAAGGTGGGGCAGAATGGACGGAGGCCTGCGCATTTCATGGTGGAGTCTGACGGCCTTAGATGTGGTCTCTTGCACCGTGATGTGTACGCTTGTTACCCAGTTCACAGCTTTTCACAAAGCGGGGCATCAGTCCCTTTCTGGGTTCCGTGCCAGTGCATCTGGCTCCTCCCCGTTTCAGCATGTTTGTGACGCGCGCCACGATTGAGTTTTAGTGGGGGATGTAAGCAGCGGTGATAGGGACGTAAACCCGATTCAGCCTGTCCTGCCCTCGTGACGTCTCTGTAGACTGTCTGTATGCATCAGCGTCGTGTTCAGGGTTGTCGTGGTCTTGTGAGAAAGTGAATGCCTGTAAATAGCATGCATTTGTCTTTTTGTGTTACTGGAGTTTTATTGTTACACGTCTGCATATTCATTGACAGGTGCTGTACATCCAGAGTCAGCAGTTGCTCATTGTTTTCTTTCCATGCGAATTAACCATCTCATGTCCCCGTATGTTATCTTTCACGGTGTAGCCCGTTGAATACACACGACCGCCACCTGCTTGGGGATACCATGCACAAATAGTGTGAGGTCCTAACCCTACCCGGCCTCTCCTCCAGGCCCACCCAGCGCTGAAAGCCTTCATGTGCGGCTCTCTGAGCGGCACCTGCTCCACCCTGCTGTTCCAGCCTCTGGACCTAGTGAAGACCCGGCTGCAGACCCTGCAGAACAACATGCTCCCGGGGTGAGGTTCCTCCGGATCTCGTGTGACATGTGGACCTAGAACTTTGCGCTGGACTATGCATTGACTTCTCTGGGGTCAGCAAACAGGGGCACAGTGCAAGCCAAAATGGCTGATGCACTACTGTCCAGCACATAAGCCGGTGTGATCTGAGCCTTGATGTCTGTGTGTGTAACGTGTCCCTTCTTTCTGGCCCTCAGCTCACCGAAGGTGGGGATGGTGACGGTGTTTCTGAATGTCATTCGTACAGAGAAACTGCTGGGGCTCTGGAAGGGGGTCTCACCGGTGAGGGCAGACAATGATCTATTATGACAGTGCTGTTAATGTCCTCTTCACTTCCAAATACTATGTATTGTTGTTACGGAATGCACACAATAAGGCACACAACTGCTAAAATATATTTAAAAGTTGCTCAACCCTTTACCCCATAAGTAAAAACGTTTGGAGCAGTTTCAGAGCTGATTAAGGTCAGAGCTAGACTAACTAAGCACACAGTTTCTCCAGATCGATCTTTGCTTCCAGCGGTTTCGCAAACATTCCTGTTTAGCTAACTGCCGCCACTGTGAAGTTAATCCCAAATCTTGATGAAAGGAGCTGTCTTGTTTGGGGTGGGGAGTCTGTCCCAGAAACCCCGTCGGTACCTTTTGGATCTCTCACGCTGTCTTTTTGTGTCTCCCCTCCCGCTCGCAGTCATTTGTGCGCTGCATACCCGGAGTGGGCATCTACTTTAGCACCTTCTACTCCCTGAAGCAGCACTTCTTCCCGGAGCGCGCCCCTAACGCCGGCGAAGCAGTGCTGCTGGGCGCCAGCTCTAGGGCCGTGGCGGGAGTCTGCATGCTGCCCGTCACCGTCATAAAGGCGCGCTTCGAGGTGAGGACTCTGGTGCCCGTGAGGGAGGTCTGGGGCAAGGAGTGTCTGGCGAGTGCCGGTCTGCTGCCTGGCATACTGCCGTTGGCATCAGGGGAAGGTCGGTGGGAGAGTGGGGGAAGAGACTGCCGGGCGCGGGGCCATTGGCACATTTATGTAAAGTGACACTGCAAAAATGTCTTCTCAGTGGTCGACCAAAGTTATGGGGATCCTGATACAAATCAAGTCACTTTATCATTTCAATATGTGGAACGAAATTTATTCCCATTTCATACAACTGGACAATAAACACTGAACAATAAGTACTGGATATTGCACAGTAATGACTCTGCAGGTAAACAGTGGATAAACGGTGCAGTGCGATTATCTCTGAGTGATTGTGCTGGAATTTACAAAGCTTCTATGGGTCTGCCATGATGAAATCACCCTGTGCAGAGACTGTTTCCTTACCTGAGGAAATGGACCCTCGGCTCAGCTTGTACCTCCTACCTGGGGGGTCAGTGGATGTTGCATCGTGTCTGAGAACCATCGTTTGACCTTGCAGAGTGGCCAGTACAACTACGCGAGTGTGTTTGGGGCCCTGCGCAGTGTGTGTGAGGTGGAGGGGCCCAGGGCCCTATTTTCCGGTCTGACTGCCACCCTGCTCAGAGACGCCCCCTTTTCTGGCATCTATGTCATGTTCTACAGCCAAGCCAAGAAGGCTCTGCCCCAGGGTGAGTGCGCTGGTCTGTCTCATGGGCTGTACAGGTCAGCAAGGTGGTATTGATTAAAGAAACGTGTGATTCCAGTAGTACTAGCTATATTTATCATGATGATACATTTAGTTAATAAATGATGTGGCTTGTGCTGTCAAGGTGTGTTTTACAGCCTGTTCATTGACCAATCATATCTCGTCTCGGGTTTTGTCAGAGGTCAGGTCCTCACCCTACGTGCCCCTGGTCAACTTCGGCTGCGGGGTGCTAGCGGGCATCATGGCCTCCCTGGTGACGCAGCCCGCAGACGTGGTCAAGACGCACCTCCAAGTGAGTCCTCACCTGTACAAGAAGACCAGGGACGCTGTGTGCTTCATTTACACAGTAAGACTACCCGTCACACACTGACACTGCTGTGAATAGCTCTGTGCTAAAACCCGATTCTTCACGACTCTGTTACAGCCTCGCCGACATAGCTGTGTGTTCCTTCAAAGCTGCTAATCCATAATCCATTTTATTCCCTTTCCTCCCTTGTGCCCCCACCTCTCAGGAGCACGGGCTTGGTGGGTTTTTCCGGGGGGCCGTGCCCCGGTCCCTGAGAAGAACACTGATGGCTGCCATGGCCTGGACTGTGTATGAGCAGCTGATGGCTAGGATGGGTCTGAAATCCTGAAGGAGAGGGCTGCATGGGCGTCTGGGTGCGTGGCGGGAATTAAACGTGTACCTGTATGCAGTGCAGTGACAGAAGTGAGCAGCAGTGCGCGCGTATCCAAGGAAATGTGGGGTGCATTGTAAAACAGAGTAGTAATAATAATATTTTATAATTAAGAGAACATCAAGAGGTGTGTGATTGTGGAGAGTGGTAGGAGCAGAGGAGGTATGTTTGTGTGCTTCCTTATGACTAACTTCTTGTAAAGCTATTTAACAAGGCTCACATTCCCAAACTGATATAAAACCTCTGTTACATGAGACTAGCAAAGCTGCTGACTGACACTCTGAAGTACTTATGCTAAGGACTCAGCCGGCCCCTGTAAACGTAAATGACCTACTTGCCAAGTAATATGGTGTCTTTGCCATGAGCGAGGCTTGAAGCTGCAGGAACTACAACGTGATGAGCCCTTGGACTGCTGGGTTATAGCAGTTACACGGCGATGGACGGACTGACTCAAGCGCAGACAATCAAAGTCCACTGCTTTGTGCTGGACTGCAGTGAGGAGTGATGGTACGGTACTCCTTAAAGTGAAGAATTCCCTGCAAGATCAGAAATAGCAACATGAAACTGGATTCTGAACTGGTCTGTAGTGTATTATTGTTCTTTTAATGGGAGTGACTGCAGTGTTATGTTGCACTATAGCTAAAGACTGATTTATGAGAGTTCTTCTCACTGACATGGTGACGTCATTCCTGTTTACACGCCCTGCCTGTAGCCCTACCTGCTGTCATTTTATACAATGTAGCACTGTGGTATATGGTCTAATGTGTACTGCAGGCTTTGCATAGTACATACCTGGAATTCTGCTCTGTAAATCCATGCAGTCTGAAGTCACAAGAAGGACAACTAGCAGGAAACTGTCTGCAAATGCACTTTAAAAGCGAATTTACTGCATTACAACCAGAGACGGCTGAAGTTCCATTGCATGGGAAGCTGGGAAGTCGTGCCGTACTAGACTTCGCCCCAGATGCATTTCTGTGCGTTAGGACTGTTTGCCCGTTTACCTTATTGAGAGGGTATAATAAGGATGTTTATTTTCTTAGTAGGAACTGTTTATAGTTTTCTGTGTGTTTGTGCCTGCACATCTTCCCTCGGACAGGTGATGTGCCTGTTTTAACTGAATAAACGATCCTTTTATAAAATCGTGTACAGCGTCGTTTTTTTATGTTATGTACTATTAGCATTATATGTATTTTCTAAAATTATCTAGGGGGTGAGTTTCTCATTTATATCTGACAGAGGAAAACAATAATACACAAGGGTGGATGTAGCAGAAACGTCAGCGGTCATTTTTGGGGGTAAACAAAACATGTTTGCATATATGCATACCCGTCCATTGTGGTACGACTTAGCTACGTGTGTAAGTTTCTCTGTGGTAATTTCACAAAATACCCAAAATTTGTATTCTCAGATGGTAATTTTCATTTTTATGAAAATCGTCTGGGAGGAATGAATTTGTAGGTCAATGCTCCGCTAACTTTAATCCTCGACGCGCTAGACTCGTGATCTCCGCGAGCCGCGTGACACGCAGGCTTTATCGTCTGTGAGCTGAAGCTGCGTGACAGAGATAAAGCGGCTGTTCAGAAACGCGCGGAAATGTAAAATAGAACAAAACTCAGGCACAGAGGCAATTCTAAGGATTCTAGAATAAAAAAAAAAACCCATGTCGCTGCGCTTGTGGTCAGGCATGCTTTAAATAATTGGTGGGATTGTAGGCATCTTAGCTCATGACAAACTACGAAGACAGAGATAGGTAACTGGAATATTCTTGGAAGTTCTTCACCCACACGAGGCGTACTAAACCTGTAACCTTTTATGAGATGGTTAAGACCATGTAAATTCCTTAGCTAAATATTTTGAGAAACCTAGAACAAAACCTAATCAGGCGTGATTCTCTAGGCTAGTTTGTAGTAAGCTGCCACTGTACATTTGCCGCGGTGGAGGCCTTACTGTAGTCAGCTTCTTGGACGTCGCATGGTTAGAATCGGGCATCGAGCGAGTAACGAAGGTCACCACTTCCTTGGTTATTTTAAGAGCAATAGAAAATAAAAGGAATTTTTAATCGGAATTCTAAGGCATCTCATTTTTCAGTTACAGCACAACGCAAAACTCATAGGCAGATTGAATTAAAAGTAATGTACATCTCATAAATTTAGACCCGTTTGCTCCTTTTGTGAAGATTGTCAAACAAAACTGTTTATTATCAATTTTAGTGACGTAACTGTGAAAAACCTATTAGAGCTGAATTAATTTAAAATAATTTAAATGTAAGACTTTCAAGTTGTTTGTCACGAAATAGGATTGTTGTTCAAGCACCCTTTTTAAATTCGCGTCAAAACGACAGGTTGTGGCGACATCTGGCGATTGTAAGTGGGTCAGCTAGTTGTGGCGTAAATATGCTTCGCACCGTGCCACAACATGAAGGTGGAACTGTCCGATCGCCCAAGCCAATGTGGGGCTGCATGTATATGCTGAGCGGGCCTAAATTTGAACAATTTATTTGCATTTGTATATTTCTTTATACAGTTTATTTAGCGTCTTGCACTCTGGTAGTGTAGTGTGAAGGAAATCAAGGTATATGTTCATTGTAAATATAAAACATTATACTTTGAAGTTAATTAGTGAATAAAACGCTTTGGATAAAAAGCTTGTCATTTAATTCAAACATAATTAAAAAATGTCTGTTTACCCTTTTCTAAGATCTGTAAAATTAGACCTAAATTCTGTATCACGTTTATAACAAACTGCAATCGGTAACGACTTTCGATTTAATTTAAGCCGGTAATAATTTAAAATAAAGTGTTGCCTGCTAACATCCAAGTAGCACACACACCATTTTACTCCAGTCAAGAGTATGGATGGACGTAGGAGCGAGCACTTCCGTCCTGCAGCCGAAACAAGGCGAATGGCGATTGGTGGAACTTGCAGTATAAAATAACGTCACTTCCTGTGCTCGGCCTCTTGTTCGTTCCCGTGTGGTACCGATCTCCATACGGCGTTGTCTCGTGGTGAGTTTAGTATTTTATATTTAAGTATTTTGGACTTAGAGCGTAACAGTTCGAACTATTTCCAATCTCCAGTGGTATATTATGTGATAGTTTTGCGTTCTCCCACCAAAGTAACTTCTACCCACCCTAATTAACTGCTTTTAAACCAGCGGGAAATGAGGCCCTTAGCCATTTTGGCTAAAAGGAGACCGCGCATGTGGCAGCCTAATGTGAAATATCCGTACACGTCTATGGCTAACTGGACAGTGAATCATACACATCCCTAATTAGAAACGATTAACTTACAATTCATTTGGTATATCCATTTTATTAGATTTTTTGTGTCTTTGTAGGTTAATAACGGATGCACCATTCGTCCTTATTTAAGTCACAGTACTCATGTGTAGTGATTGCCATGGCGAAATGCACACTTTTAAAGCCTGTCGCCAAGCTTGACGTGCAGGCGTCGGAGGTGTGCTAGAGCGATCAGGCCGGGTTTTCGCTAACACCGTGAGGGCCACGTCCCTATGACTGGGGTTTGATAGTGACCTGAGCCACAAGTACTAAGCATATTTTATTTCTCTCGTGTTACGTATAGTTGAGTAATATCTGATTGTAACGGACCACTGCGGCTCTCTCCTTCCAGCTCTCCCGTTTTACTCGTTGCGCAGGGAAAGTGGTCGCGATGTCCGGAGGTCTAGATGTACTGCAGATGAGGGAGGAGGATGTGCTGAAGTTTCTGGCAGCAGGAACCCATCTTGGAGGGACCAACTTGGACTTCCAGATGGAGCAGTATGTCTACAAAAGGAAAAGTGATGGTATGGGCTGTGCATTTTTAAATATTTCTCAATACACACTTTTGGCCAAATATCGATGCAAGTCCTAAGTATATCGTAGGTATGCTTTAATTTGGGACTCATAGGTCATATGTTTTGCCAGCTTGTATGTATTGTATGGTCAAGGATTCACATTAAGTAATTTTGTAGTGTGAGGTTAGGCTGACCTCAGTCCATCAGAGCCTTGTACCCATGATTTCAGGTGTGTACATTATCAATCTGAAGAAGACCTGGGAGAAGCTGCTGCTGGCGGCGCGTGCCATCGTTGCCATCGAGAACCCGGCTGATGTGTGCGTCATCTCCTCCAGGAACACTGGACAGGTGACTCTCCTGGCTCCGGGTCGGCTTTGAAGTTTTGTGGCGGTGCGCACGGATAAGCAAAACAATAACCAAGTCACAGTTAAGGGTGAACATGTGTCCTAGTAGTCATGGATTTCTTTGTGTGTGTGTTGGGGGGGGGGGGGGTTCTCAAACCTATATGTATCCACATCTTTAGACATCTCATGCTTTACTGCTTTGAGTAAATACTAAGGTATTAAGTCAGATTTTCTTGCATTTCTCATGTAAGAAGTCATAAATTCAGAGTGTTTGTTAAACAGTATAGGTTGGTATAAAATTGAGTGTGGTCCACCATATTGCACACTATTAAACCCTGGCGTTGTGGTTGGCGTTCAGGTGTCGGAAGTGTGCTAGAGTGAGCAGGCTGGGTTTTCGCTAACACCATGAGGGCCCTGTCCCTATGACTGGGGTTTGATAGTCACCTGAGCCACATTGGGCTCCATCCATGCTCTTGTGTTGAATTTATTATAATATCTCTGGAGTTTTGTGTGTTTCCAGGCCTGTTATGTTTGTGTATATTCAGCTGTTTCTTGCACTACCTGTCTGTTACTTGTAACCTAACCCCTAGACCTCTTTCCCAGAGAGCCGTGCTGAAGTTCGCCTCTGCCACCGGCGCTACCACCTTTGCCGGCCGCTTCACCCCTGGCACCTTCACCAATCAGATCCAGGCTGCCTTCAGGGAGCCCCGCCTCCTGGTTGTCACCGACCCCCGGGCTGACCACCAGCCCTTGACGGAGGCGTCCTACGTCAACATCCCCACCATTGCCCTGTGCAACACGGACTCTCCTCTGAGATATGTGGACATTGCTATCCCTTGCAACAACAAGGTATGAGTTTCATGTGTCTGTAAAATGCCTGAAAAAGAATTTGGTTGACATGTTTTTCCTCATAGATGGTTCGGCTTGTTTCTATAATTAATTTAAGCTGAGCTGTCTGTTAATGAGTTTCATTCGAGTTTTACTGCACGGTATGTTAGTTGCACACTGTTAGAGCCCGGCACTGATCTGTCCATGGCGTGCGGGGTGTAGGTCGTGTGCTAAAGTCACGCTGGGTATCTCTTCCCCCTCACCAATCTCTGTTGGCTTCAGGGGGAGCAGTTTATGGACCCTGCTACATGTACTGCACAGCATTTTTGGTTGCACCCGTTGCTTGTACCATGTTTGATGGATCCAGATTGGATATGTTGTATTAACCGTCAAAATGTCGTAGGGTCATCACTCTGTGGGTCTCATGTGGTGGATGCTGGCTCGGGAGGTGCTGAGGATGAGGGGCACCATCTCCAGGGAACACCCGTGGGAGGTCATGCCGGATCTGTACTTCTACAGAGACCCTGAGGAGGTGTGCAGCCAGCAATATCACAAACTGCATGTTAAGCACTGGTGCATTTTTACCTGCATGTGCAAGTGAACCACTTGCCCGGTTTGTTGCAGATTGAGAAGGAAGAGCAGGCCGCAGCTGAGAAGGCGGTGGGTAAGGAGGAGTTCCAGGGAGAGTGGACCGCCCCCGTGGCAGATTTCGCTCAGCCCGAGGTTGCTGATTGGTCTGAGGGGGTGCCAGTCCCCTCTGTCCCCATCCAGCAGTTCCCTGCAGGTATGGATGACATGCTGTGTTAATGTCAGGGGTTTGTGGTATGTTGCTTGAACTTAAAGTATTGTCATGGCTCAGAAAATATGAAGCATGAAAAAGCAATTCCTAAGATTTGAGCTAATTCAGATGTACTGACTTATACTGAATCTTTTCAAAATTTAGTTCTTTCAAAGACTTTCTTGTCATATATTGTTTCTTATTCCAGCTGCCCCTGCCAAGGCCAACCCAGCGACCACTGAAGTTTTCCCAGGTATGCTCTAGATTCCTCTGACTGGAAACGATTGAACACAGTACTATCACCCTGAGCGTACTGAAATGACACGAAATGATAAAATGTGTATTTCAAGGTTCTGCCAAATCGTGTTCTCATGTGACCTGCTCTTTTTGTCTAGCGGAGGATTGGAGTGCCCAGCCAGCCACTGAGGATTGGTCAGCTGCTCCCACTGCCCAGGCTTCTGATTGGGGCGGCACTACTGCTGATTGGTCCTAAGTGATGCCTGTCAAATCCAGGATTAAACTTTGAAAAGTCAATAAATTTGACTCTTTGTTTAATTATCCTGTTGACTCCTTGGTGTTGAAGAAATTGAATGCTTTTGTCATTGTACTGGTAGCAAGTACAATGAAGTTCAGACTCTGCATGTCCCGTCTTGCTCTTCTCTGGTGTGTGACACTGCAGGCTATGATACTGTGCCTGCGACAGGAAGGTTGCAGGTTTCCTTCCCAGAGTCAGCAGAGTGGTTTCTCCTGAATGAGCCCACTTTCTGCTAAACACAAATGTTAATGTGGATGACAGTGCAGGCTCAACCATCTAGTCACCTACCCTGGAGAGTTCCCTAGGGTTATGGACCTTGCCGAAGAGCCCAACATTGTTGATCAGTCTGCTGAACACAGGAGTCAAACTGGTGACCTTCCAGACAGGCATTTCAGTCGAATCACTTGGGTACATTTCATTACTTTTGAAAACTTAATTCTCTATACCTGTGATATGTCAGTGTTTAGATGCCTTCTATTACTGAATGCGGAACCATCTTTAAAACTATCCCTGGATATAATTGATGACAAGTTTTATAGACTTTACTGGGCTGTTGAGTCATTGGTTGAAAAGCAACAAGGTTATTCATGCATCTAGTGTGCAATTAGTAAAGTCTGCAACCTTTTCCAGGAAATGCAGAGCAAGATAGTTTGGGACTGGATGTTATCCCATCACAAGATGCGCACGAATGGTGTTTTATTAAGGGGTGGCGGTAAGGATTGGTTATATGTATGGTTTACTAGTGTTCAGAAATAGAGCAGTGTGTTGCTGGTATGACAAATGGCCAATTTCTCTGTATAAGATCCTATTCAGGTGTTTGTGGAAGTAGTGTTAAGAAAAGCTGTTGTCTTATGTGATGAATCTCAGTGAGGATCTAAATGATTTTAACATTCCCGTCACATAAACATTTATGTTGGAAGGAGTAATAAGTTATCAATTTGGCTTTAACCTATTTTAATGAGTTTTACTTCATCCTGGGGGTGAGAAGTGAAATTTTGTTGTGGAGCTCAGTTGATGGTCTTGTCTTAAGTATGAATACACTAAGAAGAATTTTGAGAAGTTAGGGGCTGTACTGAGGAGGAAATAAGTCAGACCAATCAGAGGTAGCATAATTTCTGACCAGCTCAAGGCCAGTCCTGGGTGTTCTCGCACCCCAGGCGAGATTCTGAGGATTGCCACCCCCAGAGCAGCAGAAAAAAAAGATTGTTAGTTGACTTTTATTGAAAACATCTAAGTAGTGCAGGGTGTCTGGCTGCTAATGAACCAGGAAGTGTCTTTAACAGGAAAAGTTACGAAATATCAGCACTAGTGTAAATATAAGACTTTATTAAATGCAACCACAAGTATTCTGATTTTTTTTCCTCACTTGCTCTTATAATGCCCTAAACCAGGGGTAGGGAACCTGATCCATGGAGGGCCGGTGGGGGTTTTTGGGATGGCCTCTCAATCAGCCAATAGTAAAGCAGTGGTTCTCAACTCCAGTCCTGGGGGACCTGCTGTTATTGGCTGATTGAGAGCCCTCCATGGATCAGGTTCCCCACCCCTGCCCTAGACAGTCGCCTACAGCGTGAGCTGGCCTCAGATGTGGGTGCAGAAACCTGGAAGGTTCTATGGATACTAGCCCATGAATTCTTGGCTCCCTTTCTTGTTTTGACATGAAATTTTTTATTCTCGTCATGGAGGCAGGGACTTAAACAGGTACCTATAATGCAAAAGTAAATGAAATTATTTTTAATGTAGCTGGGTCAAGCAAGCCATCACAGAATTTAGTGATTGTCATTGTTGACACACCACAACAAAATGCATTCAACCCATATGTGACACAGCAGGGGGCAGCTAATTCAGCACCCAGGGGCGGTACCTTGCTCAGGGAACCTCAGTGGTGTTTTGCTGGTCGGGGATTTGAACCTGCAATCTTTAAATTAAAAGTGCACTTCCCTGCCCATTAAGCCACCATTGCCCACAGCGACCTAATGACAATTTTGGGATAGGTACTTCACAAAGCATACCTGTTAATTTCAAGCCATGTAATGTGTCTGTAAATTTACTTATCAATTTAAGTTGTTGGCTTAAATATTTCTTTTCTTTTTAGATTTTGGTTGCTCAGTTTGACTGAGATACTGTACGTATAGACAGGGCATTCTGAAGAAAGCAAGCTGTATGTTTCCAGGACTCCACTGCAACTGAAAAAGAGTGCATGTAATTCTCTGCATGTCCATCACTGTTTGGTTTGGCCACCAAGCAGGACAAGAAGAGATTACAACAGTCAGGACTGCAGAAAAAGCCATTGATGCTGACCCGCCCTCTGTTCAGGACTTACACATGTCCAGAGTCAGGAAACGGGCAGGTAGAATCACTGCAGACCTATCAGACCCTGGTCACAACCTGTTTAAACTCCTCCCCTCTGGCACCACTGAGCACTGTACGTCAAATCAGCCAGACACATGGACAGTTTTTTTTTGACTGGCTGTCACTCTGATGAACACTTCAGTGTCAAGTACGAGTCTTGTGCAATATCTGCTATTACCAAGCATCCGCTGTACCTCATGTAAATATAGCAGCCAGCATCTTGCACTATGCACCTTTGCACTATGTCCTTCTGACTTAAGGGTGTTCTGTACATACTTAATTTAATAGATTTTTTGTAGTCCCCTTTTTTGTATGTCCGTCCCGTGAAGAACACTGAGAGCGACGACAAACCGGAGACAAATTCCTTTTATGCGTAAAGGTACTTGCCCAATAAAACTGATTCTGATAATGAACTTACTGAGATTGAAACAAGCCGAAAAACTGATCGACGCTGGGTGTCCTAAGCTAGCGAATATCATCGCTTTCATCACTTGCAAATTGTCTGTTAAATATATTATACTTTAAAATACGAACCACCCCAGATGGGACTCGAACCCACAATCCCTGGCTTAGGAGGCCAGTGCCTTATCCATTAGGCCACTGGGGCGTCCCTCAGTTCATGTTTTCATAACATCCCCACGTAACATCCTCAAAAGACTAGTTTTCACATTATATTTAATGAATTTACATACATTACATATTTATAATACAGAACAACGAAATGCAGACGGTAAGTTTAATAACAAAATCTTAAAATACATGCAAGTATTAGTCAAACGGATTACTACTTTTTCCTTGTTTGTCCTGCTGAGCTACCGTTTCCGGTGCAGTGAGTCGCTACGTTGCTTGGAGACGGGATCGATAGTTTAGATGCCAGACACTGAACTGGTTAGCTAGCTGTTGAGTGCAAGCCACCGTTCTAGGATATTTAAGTTTTCTCAATATTACGTTTTTAATTACTAACTGCTTTGCATTCATACCCATGAATTTATTGCGATCGTAGCACATGTTTCTTTCAGGCTCCGCTTCTCCTGAGCAATCCGGGTGGTATCAAAATGGTGAGTGCAGTAAGCTGTCTAGCTAATGATCAAACTGGAAAGATATGTAGCCAGGGATTAGCTGGTTAGCGAATGTTTTCTTCATTTTTTCCCCCAAGGCAAAGAATGTGTTTTTCTTTCCGGTAGATTGTTTGGTGGGCTCATCAAACATAGTCAGTGAGGTGGATAACGATACCGGTAGGGTAATTTTCGCTAGATGGCATTGCATTGCATAATGTTGTTCTATATCATTTTTCCTTTCACTATGAAATACATTACCCTCACTAAGAAACAGAAAATGAGATGAGATCATATGTACTACAGTTTGTTAATTTCCGTTTTTTAATTATTCGTGTTTTGTAATGTAAAAGTTTGTTCACTTTGGCAAAGTGTTTCCAGTACACATATTGCGATTCGTTGTTAGCTCTGTCTAGACGAATTGGCGTTTTTCATTGGCCATTGTGTGTGTGTGTGTGTGTGTGTGTGTGTGTGTGTGTGTGTGGGGGGGGGTGGGTGAGTCTCTCTGTCAAAACGGATCCCCCAAACCAGTTTCAGGGATGCAATGCACCG
>JAOYFF010000094.1:8498542-8533623 GCA_025773925.1 Cryptomyrus ogoouensis
CTGGGGGTGTGGGGGGGTGGGTGGGTGTGTGTTTGGGTGTGTGTGGGGGGGGGGGTGTGGGGGGGGGGTGGATTTGCATAGATCACTTTTGAGGACCAAATTGTCCCCAAAGTGTAGTAAAACATGAAATTTCCCTACTTTTGGGGACATCTTTTGAAGATAACATCAGTTTTATAAAAATCTGTGAAAGTCTTGTATTTGGGTTGGTTACGTATAGTTAAGGTTAGGGATGGGTAGAGGTTAAGGGTGTTGTGACTGGGATTAGGGTTTTTCCATAGGAATGAATGGACGGTCCTCATTTAGATAGGTACACCAACGTGTGTGTGCGTGCGCGTGCATTGGCATCCTGCCCTCACCCCCATCCAAGATGCCCTCAGTTTTCCTACTTCCTGGGACAGGTTTCGGGACTCCACACAATCGTGTGATGTATAAGCTATGAGACATTACAATCCAACTGATAATAATAATAATATTATGATAATAATAAGAAGAAGAATATGGTTATAAGCAGAAGTAAATTATTGATTTAAGTCAAAATAATTTTGATGCACACCTCAGGCAAAAACATTAGTCTGTTTCATCTCAGAATATGCCAAACACCCCCTTAAACACCCCCCGCCCCCCTTGGTAGTGCCAGCCCCAAGGTTCAGGGTCTTACAGTCCTCTAATAATCAAACATTCTACCCCCTAGGGAAACCCCTGACAGCAGCAAAAACAACTGAGAGCTATTTACAGTAAAGCTGTATCTGCATGTAATATGTTTTGTCTTTTTGTGCGTCTAGATCCTGTCCAGGGTAAAGCCAGCAGTTGGCGGAGAGGCTCCAGCCAGTGAGAAGAAGAACAAGGGGAAGAAGACCCCCCGAGTGGAGGATTACCTAAACCAGAGGGATTACCTGGGAGCCGTCACGCTGTTGGAGGTACTGCTGGCCGGCGTGCTGCTGGAAACGCAGCCTGAATGTAGGAGAGCTGCCATGTGTTTGTTGGGTCCTCTCCTCTGTTGTCATCTGCCGTTGGTTCTTTCATTTCTGTACCTTCCCTTTACCCTGTTTTTGAGTTTTTCTGTATAAATGATGCAGGAATGTATTACAGCACACCCATGTAAAGAACCTCACTGCAAATCTGTCGTGAAAGGCGCTATATAAAAATAAATCAAACTGAGCTGAATATACCTTAAAGGCACCTGTGTATCGACTGCTAAATCCCAGGTTATAGGGACGATATAGACCTTGGGAATGGTTCATGGAAGCAGTTGACTTTGGAATTACTCAGGAATATTGACTGAAGGTTGAAGACTGTGGTGGTGGATGGTAGGTTGTCACCATGCCTGGATTGTAGCAGCAAAATTTTTGAAATTAATTTGTTTCAAAACATGGGGTCACCTGCAGCAGGTGAGGTACCACTCACAGATCACCGGTTCCTCCTTCCCCACGTCACGCTGGGTACCTGTACCTTTCCCTTCTCCGTTGCCTTAGTTAACCTATGTTACTTACTTAGACATAAACTGAGCTCTCCAATTAGTTCCAGCGAAGTGTTGGAGAGCGAGAAGAGGATACCAGCTTATGGCTTGGCTACTGCGCCTTTCACCTGGGGGACTACAGGAGGGCCATGGAGGTCAGTATTACCTCATTTTTATCTCGAAACTCTATTTCTCTCTGATATTTTGATACAGAGTTTCTGAAATGCATGTGAAATACTGCTGCTTGTTACAGGAGTACAAAGCACTGACCCAGAAACCAGGCTGCTCCACGGAGGTCTGGGTCTACCTGGCCTGCACGCTCTTCTTCCTGGGACTGTACAAGGAGGCAGAAGAGGCTGCCCTCAAGGGTAACTCCATCCTCTGCCTCCGTCCGATAACCCTCTGCTTCCTGGAGCCGCACCTCAGAGACGCTGTAACCTGTCTCATCCTTTCCATTGTCCGGTTGTGTTTCAGCTCCAAAGAGTCAACTGCAGAATCGCTTACTCTTCCACCTGGCACACAAGGTCAGGGTAACATATTAATCATCATACACATTTACATATCAACACGTGAAGCCAAATCCCCCATCCATACTAGCACCTCTAATAATAGCATGTATGTCAATTTACTTAGAGTGTAATATTTAATAATAATGTTTTCTGATTTACATTTTATAGATTCTTAGCCACTGCTTTAGAAGTTACATAATTTTAAATGTTCACACTTTATATATGGATACTTTATATACGCAGTGCATTTCATTTTCTATTCTATTTTATTCATTTTTCTATGGCACTACAGCACGACCCGGCACTATCTACCTGGTACTTGATCTGGCAGTCTTTTAGCCCTAAGTACCTTCCTTTATATGCAGTCCATTACTTCGAGCACTAGCGTAGATGCAGCAGGGTGTATAGAGTTGCAATTAATGAAGTAAACAATTCCATTTGTAAAAGATCATCAGATAAAAGACTGCTAGTAGGGGAAATGGGTAAATGTCTTTTTGAGGTTTAGAGTTACAGAGTGAAGTGGTACATTTTTGTTTGTGATGTTCAGGACTAATTGTAATTGTATTTTAAGTGTATTTGTGTTACTTAATATGAAATGGCCAAAGCTTTACAGAGTTTTACTTCTGTTTCTTCCTCTTATTCTCTCTCTCTCACACAAACACTCACAATTTGGTACCGTCCTGCTCAGTTTAATGATGAGAAGAAGCTGATGGGCTTCCACCAGAATCTGGAGGATGTGACCGAGGACCAGCTGAGCTTGGCTTCCATCCACTACATGCGCTCGCACTACCAGGAGGCCATCGACATCTACAAGCGCATCCTGCTGCAGAACAGGTGTTGAGCGCTGGGCCGCCTGTATGCTGCCATACGGCGTAGCATATTTTGCTATGATACATTTTTGCAAGGCGAAGGAATGTAAGCTGACCATTAATTGGTGCTCCTGCGCCTTATGTCAGACTTGAGAGGACTAGATATGGAGGTGCTGGTCTTGGTGGAGTTACTAAGCTAATTTAACTAACCATGAAATGTTGCTATCAGAGGCTACGTAAAGGTAGCTTGTCCCTGTCGGTGGTGGACGTAGCTGTAGCTGTTATCAGGTTGCTCTGACCTTTGGAAGATACTTTGCAGAAGCTGTGAAAGTTACACATGGAGCAGTAGCTATGTGTTAGGTTTCTCGCTTGGGGAGCAGAATATACAATGTGCAGAAAAACAGCATAACTCTCAGCATCTGATTTTGACGCCAAGTGATGTGTTTGGCTTGTGTGCCGAGGGGAACTGAATTATTTTATGTCGGGGAAGAAAGAATGAACGAGAAATAGTCCGAGGATTGGGAGCATTTGCAAGTGAGAAACATGCCCTGTATAAAGTAAAAAGATGGAGGAGTGGTAAATAATTATGGATCGAGCCACAACAGAGTAGATGCAGTGGGAAGGTGGTCAGATGATCAGGCTGAATCTCCCGTTTATGACTGCATTTCTGAGAGGCCTGCCTTTGATGCGCTGGCTGTGTGGTCCTGCAGGGATTTCCTGGCCCTCAATGTGTACGTAGCCCTGTGCTACTACAAACTGGATTACTACGACGTGTCCCAGGAGGTCTTGGCGGTGTACTTACAGAGCATCCCCGACTCAACCATTGCCCTCAACCTCAAGGCCTGTAACCACTTCAGGCTGTACAACGGGAAGGCTGCTGAGGTAACTCCGCCACTGCAACAGAGTCTCCACACTCTTAACACACTGCAGAACTGTGCTAATTCATATTACGTATGGCTTTTCTGTCCTCTCACTACAGAGTATCAGGCATGTAGCTTTCTGTCTTAGTCACTTTCTTCTCTATCGCTTTCAGGCGGAGCTGAAGAACCTGATAGATATCTCCTCCAGCTCCTTCGAGTTCGCTAAAGAGCTCATCCGACACAACCTGGTGAGGAGCCTCTCCTGCATCCCCCAGGTGGCCTCCACAGTGTTTCCTTGTGGCAGTGCAGCGTGTAAATGCTCGCTCCCACTGTGAGATCAGGTCGTGTTTCGCGGTGGAGAGGGAGCCCTGCAGGTTCTGCCGCCCCTTGTCGACGTCATCCCTGAGGCCCGGCTCAACCTGGTCATCTACTACCTCAGGCAAGGTGTGTCGCGATATTCACTGCTTAATGTACTCGCAGTGTCGTGTCTTACCCCTAAATTCTTTTGCTGTAGGTAACCTTCCAGAACACGTGGAGTTGAACTGAAGTCTCAGTTTGAAAGCTCAGAGTTCAAAGATTGACCTCAATAGTGTTGTACTGTTCAGTGTCACTCATATCAAATGATTTCCAACGGTCATTATTCGCAACTCATTAGTCTGCTTTGTTGTGTCCACATTAAGCTGTTACTGTTGCTGTCGTTTTCCCTTGTTACCTCTATTTATTTTTCTCTGCTAAATAATGCTTCTGTTATACAAACAAACCCTGCTTACAGTCAGTGTTACAGTCAGTGTCAAAGACTGGTGTTTATTGTACTAATGCTGCTTATGTGCCTGGTCCTGGTCTGTAGACGATGTCCAAGAAGCTTACAATCTCATCAAAGACCTGGAACCCACCACACCACAGGTAGGTCACACTTTCCATTGCCTCCGTAGTCTTCCTTTCCTGTTTTTCTTCTCTCTTTTTTACTTTCTTTACAGCTCTTTCAGCTTCTTTTTTTCCTTTCTCAAGCCTTCCAATAGGCTGCCACGCTCTCATTAAGATATGATAAGATCAGTGTTCAGTACAGCAGTTTAAAGCAGAAGTGTATATTAACGTCGCCCCCTACCTGTCAACCTCTACCCTCTTTTTTTCCCTCTCAAATTATCGTACAGCAGTGTTTACTAAGCTTTTTAGGGTACTAGACTGTCTCTCTGCTTTTTTCCATAGGGCTGATACACAATTGTTGTTAAGAGTGATAATGGTCAATTCTTGAAAGCAGTGACCTCTTGCCTTTGTGTCCACCAGGAGTATATTTTAAAAGGTGTGGTGAATGCTGCCTTAGGGCAAGAAATCGGATCGGTGAGTTACACACTTGGGGGAGACGGAAGGAGGGTGGAATAGTGTGGTGGGGAGTTTTGTTTATCTGAGATATTTAGCATCACAGGAGGTGCAGTGGAAGCTCCTGGCGGCGAACTGTAAAACCACGATAGACATCCTGTGTGGGTGTAAAAAGTAATAATAGGCGTGAAGAAACTGTAGTTTCCTGTTTATCACACAGAAATGCTAAATGATCAGTTATTATAAGGGAATATTTTGTGACTTTAACATATGATTGATCAGTTACTTTTTGCACCTGCTAATAGTGAGCACTGATGTGGAAAAGAATATAGTTGTTCTCCATGTTTGTCTAACTCTCCTATGGGGTAAACAATGATTTAAAATTAAAAATTAATGCCCGCTTTCAGATCTGTCTGCTCTGTTCTCCTCCTATAGAGGGATCACTTGAAGATCGCTCAGCAGTTTTTTCAGCTAGTTGGTGGCTCAGCTAGTGAATGTGGTGAGTAGGTATATGCATATATAATGGAAAAATTAGCACCGCACCACTGACCAAATGATGCTTGATGCCTATGCAACTAATGTCAAAGTAGAGACTGATGAAAGCTCTCAGAAAGACTCCTCACCTTAAAGGTGGTGCATAGCCTGACAGAGTATCAACACCTGAGCACGAATTATGCTGAAGGACATACAGAGACACGCGGAACCAACATATGATGTTGATGTCGTTCAATCACAGTCTGCCATCTACATCCGCCCAGGGCTCCGCCCAGATAATGCAGGTGTTTGGACCGTCTGCTATGCTTCCAGTGCAGGTACACTTTGCAGTGCAGGTAACTGGAGGTATAGTGCTGCAATACTACTGAGTATGAGAAATATACAGATCTGCACTCCAAGGTGATTCTAGGGGACTTTGGCCCACACTGTGTACCACCCATTGCGATGGCTGGCTGCAGACTGGCAGAGGTTAGACTGAAATGTATGAAGAAATATATTTAGATATTGGGGGTGGTACGGTGGCACAGTGGTTCGTACTGTTACCTCACACCTGTGGGACCAGGGTTCAAGTCTCCGCCATGGCCCCGTGTGTGTGGAGTTTGTATGTTCTAGCTGTGTCATCATTGGGTTTCCTCCAGGTACTCCAGTTCCCCCCCCAGTCCAAAGACATGCTACAGTGAATTGGACTTACCACATTGTCTATAGGTATGAATGGTGATGTGATGTGATGGGTTGGTGCCCCATCCTAGGTTATCCGCTACCTTCCCAGGATGGGCTCCAGACCCACACAAACCCAAGTAGGACAAGCAGGCCCATAAAATGGATGGATATGCAGATGTTAGCTCAATACAGATTGTTTTCCTTGGTAAAGATCTTTCTGCACCTGCCTTTCTTGTTTGTGGTGTTAAACCACAAGAGCTTGAAATTAAGTTTTCAACTAACGTTATCTTCCAGTACTGACTCATCTTTGTGTTCACGTCATCGTTTTCCACGCGGACGAAAAGAGGGGCTGCGACAGGTGCACGTCAGCAATAAAAACTGTCGACCAGTGGCAAAGCGAAAGACATGGTTGTGTCTCAACAGAATGTATAAGTCAGAATGGAGTTTCCAGGTTTAATCACCAGACTTTATTGTGCAGTGCCATCCTTACTGTTGACCCAGAAATAATACACTGGAATTCAATACCCACTTGATCAGCAAATTAAACTTCTGTTTAATGCATCTCCGCCTCCATCCACCTTGCTTAGACACCATCCCTGGCAGACAGTGCATGGCCTCTTGCTTCTTCCTGCTGAGGCAGTTTGAAGACGTGCTCATTTACCTGAACTCAGTGAAGGTCAGTGCAGCCCGGCCGTGCATGGACCCCCTCGCAGGCACGTGTTGCGTTGCGAGCTGCTTACGGATCTGCACTCGTGTTTTACAGAGCTACTTCTACAATGAGGATACTTTTTACTTCAACTATGCCCAAGCCAAGGCAGCTGTCGGCAACTACAGGGAGGCAGAGGAGGTAATGGGTCTTTTTCCACATTACTGGCCTTTAAACAAAATATAAGTCATCATGCCATCAGGCTTTCAGTCTGTGGAGCAACACTAACAGATCTTGTGATTCTTTAAGAAGATACCGTGGGGGTTGCATAGATTTATTTTAAAGCTTATTTGATACAATATAGATGTCTAAGTTTTGTGTGGCCTATCAAATAAGTGAATTCATGACCATGGGACTCTGGAGTACGTGAAAAGACAAACATCAGGAAAATGGACAGACTTGGCACAGATTAATTGTGGTCGTGATTGTTCAGTGGAACTTGTTGAATGTTAGTGTACTCGCTTGGAAGGTTTCTCGGTCCAAAAAAAGTTATGTTCCAAGTGCTAAGACTAAAGCCTTTGAAAGTAGGGTTTGTGATATTCTGTCACGTACAGGTGTTCCTGTTGATTCAGAGTGAGAAGATCAAGAATGATTATGTATATCTCAGCTGGCTGGCGCGCTGCTGTATGTATTAACACCCTTTTTTCTTTATCATTACAGTGCTTGTTTTTTCCCTTTTATCATTATTCCGGCATCTGTTGTGTCACTCTTCACGCAGACATCATGAACAAGAAGGCCCACTTAGCCTGGCAGCTGTACTTAAAGTTGGAGACGTCGGCAGAGTCCTTCAGCCTCCTGCAACTCATCGCTAATGACTGCTATAAGGTATACTCTCGTTCTGCAGGTTCTTAAATCTCTCTTTAATCGCTGCCATTGCCTGTTGTCAGGTACCAGCTCTGCCTCCTTTCCAGATGGGGCAGTTCTATTATGCTGCCAAGGCGTTTGATGTTCTGGAGAGGCTGGACCCAAACCCCGAATACTGGGAAGGCAAGAGGGGAGCCTGTGTGGGCATCTTTCAGCTCATACTTGCTGGCAGAGAACCCAGGTATGTAAAACTGCAGCATAGTCACCTGCTCTCTCTCCAGCACTTTTTACACGTGGGTTTTGTTGCTTTGCTGTCCGCCTCTGTAAAGCACAGTGTCCAGCTAAAATAATTCATCTGTTTTTTATCTTTAACATTCTCCCTCTTTTCATTGGGCGCTGATAGACATAGTAGCTTTTCAATTTCATTCATACAATCTCTCACCCTCCTACACTAGGAATTTGTTTTACATGCCTTTAATATGTCCTGTGTAGGTTTTACAAGCTTTTAATATTATCTACAGATTCACTGAACTCCAAACCATGAAGTGTGTAACCCTGGAAGGACAGAAAAGGAGATATATGTGTGTGTGTGTGTGTGTGTATAAAATGCCTTACTAGTGCACTTCACTGTTCATGTGACAGAGAGACGCTGAGGGAGGTCCTTCCCCTGCTGAGGAACACTGGCAACTCGCAGGTGGAATATATCATCAGAGCCCTGAGAAAGTGGGCCAAGGACAACCGGGTCTCCCTGTGATGATGGGCACACCATAAAGCACTTGGTACACAAAACAGGGAACCGGGACAGAAATGGAAAAAGGGACAGGAACGGGACGTGAACAGGCAGCCCCTGGGAAATTAGTAATTCTAGGAATGACTGCAAGTGTTAAAGACATGGTTACATTCTGCATCAGCACCCAATTCCCAGTTTAGAAACATTTTTATATGGAGAAGCAGACCTGTATGTTTGACTTGGCCTCATGCAACAACGTTATGTAATGAGATTCCCATCTATCGTGAATAACTGCATCTCAAAGGACCGTAATGTGATGTAAAGGTATTGATATAGAGATGAAGAGAAGCAGAACTGCACGCAGCTAATTCATATGCATTATTTACCTAACATCGTTAGTGTTTTCTGAATCACTGTATATCGTTGATAGCCTATAAATAAACCACTTGCCTAGATTAATTGCATTAATTGTACGTATCACAATTTTTGTAGTATTTTTTTACTTAATGTTTTTTGTAGTGTTGTGTTGTTGAAGTGTATTATTAAAAATGTATATTTTTATTCAAAACATATTGTGTATATTTTGTGCTTCTGTAGTTATTGTTTTCCAGTATTAGATAACATTTGCGACTAATTACATAAATGGTTACTTATGGATGTGCAAATTAAAAATACAGATTTTTTTTTCATGACAGACATATAGTGTTAACGTGCGTAAACAGCTTATTACTGCCCGACCGAACGGTACTGAGGATCTTCATTGATGGTTGGAGCGTTAATAGCACACACGTTAATGTTCGCACACAATCTACAATATGCAGGTCACTTATAATAAAATCAGCCAGTCGGCATTTCAGCCCCAGAAAGGGGAAAGAGGCAGTTTTAAAGAAAAAAACCTTCATCCTTGAACCGAAACAGCTCCCCTTTGTTCACCATATCGGTCCTTAAACTCTGACCAGGGCTGCATTTCGCAGGCAGACCTGCGCCTCGAGCCAAGATGGCACGCGGCTGAGCGCGATCCCGCAGCGGGATGAGGGCAGGACTGGGACGCGGCGGCGGATGTGGCCGCCATTGGTCGCAGCTCCCCCCTCGTTTCCGCCTCCGCGGAGCGCGCAGGCCCAGCGACCTCCGTAATTTTATTTACTCCCGAAATCGAAGATGGCTACCCCGAACGTCTCAGTATCTTAGCAATTGAGGATGCAACTATTGAAAAAAACAACTTTCCCCCGACAATCTCGTCCCCCGAGACTCAGTTAGTACGGTGCGGAGGAGTGATCTGCCGATCGTCCGCCGCTGGACCTCTCTCTCGCCCAGGCTGAATCGCCCCCCGAGCGCACCGCCTGTAAAGTACTTTTCGCGGAGTAGCTAAAGCGGCTCGCCCTCGCATTCAGCCCGGAGGAAGCGAAGGTTCCGCTGCTCCGCGTCCAGATGGCCGAACCGAGGAAAGTACCGTTTGTCACCCTGTCGGCGTTCGCCGCCGGACAGCCGTCGGAACAGCGAAAACGTCGGAGGGAGGACGATACCGACATAAGCGTGGGGGATGCGGGGCTTGGCACGGCCGCCACGGGGGCAGCGGGCTGCGGTATGTTCGCTAAAGCCGGCGACGGAGACGCCGCGGAGCCCAGAGGCATCACGGTGCGGCTCGATCTGCGCCTGTCGGAGCCAAGCGACCAGGCGTCGGCCGAGTTTAACTACAGCGAGCTGCTCCAGTCCGTCCAGGTAAAGCCCGACCCCTGCGCTGCTCAGGCCTGCTCTGGGGGTCCGGAAGGGGGGGATGGCTCTGAAATGGCCAGTGCTGCGCTTTCCAAACCATCCCGAGGCGTTTAGCTAGCATTTCAGCCAGCTAGCTAGCCCGCACCATGCAGCGCCTTACTAACTTTTCTCGACAAAAAACTTTATCCCTACCGGCAGCCTGAGTACTTACTGCTATGTAGTTGGAAAATTTGGAAAGTTTTTTTTTTTTTTTTTTTTTAATCAGATCGATCGGGCAAGTTAACACAGTTCATTCATAGGATGGGGCTGCTTTTAGCTCGATTGCGCTTCTGCCGCTGTTTCGATAGCTGTCCTGCCCAGTCGGTGGAGTTATTGTACTTATTATATATATATTTTTGGAAATTGGGAAATTGTCTGTAAAAACAGTCGTATTCGTCCAGCTAATGCAAGGCGGCTGCCAAGAATGAATAAAAAACTTCACTGTCCAGATTCGGCAGATGCATCACGAAACGCGAAATGGTGGATCGTTTGCACTTTGACGGCTGTGGACGTGTTCAGGCGGCTGTGTGTCATGCATGGATGCAAAGTGTTAGCTGGTAGCTAGCGAAACAGTTGTTATCTTAGTATTAAAAGCCACAGTATGACATTTTAACACGCCTTTACGACTCTCTAATTACAATCCGTATATTTTTTTCTCTTATTTTTGTTGAAAGTATACATAATGTATGCATATTTGACCTATATTGATTTGACGATAAATTTACTGTATAAGGTTAAAAAGCCCGCAGCAGGACTGCCTCCTGCCCTCGACCCCTCGGATCCCTTCGGTGACGACGAGCGCGAGCGGCAGGAAGTGGAAGCCCTGGCCAAGAAGTTCGAGAGCAAATACGTGAGTATATTCCATCACCATGGTTACAGGCCGGGGGCTTCAAGGGGGTTCTGTCCTATTAGACCACCCGTGAAGGGAGGTCTGTGTCAGACCGGGATGCCAGGTGGAAATGTGCCTGGATCTGGGTTTGTTATGCATTTGTATTCCGGCTTCATTTCCTTATAAACAGTTATGTGCTTGTGATGCCGATGATCCTGGGTTTGCTGAATGGTCAGGTTCTAGACACGGCCAGATTAACACGTGTTCGATTTAATTTCTAGGTGCCCATATTCTCTCATGATGTTATAGAAATTTTGTTCATATTTAAATATTCAAGGCTGCCAGAATTAGTCAGAGCATGTTTATTTAGTATGACTTGATCTAATTTAATATTTGTCCCTGTCACAGGGGAATCAAGGAAAGAAGAAGAGGAAAGACCGGATGCAGGATCTGATCGATATTGGCTTTGGGTATGACGAAAGTGACCCATTCATAGACAACTCTGAGGCCGTGAGTATTGCTGGGTTTATCTGCCAATCTGGCCCCCATTTGGGTCATTTCGCTGTTAAATGTACGCCCTTCATCTGGCTCATGTTAAGCAAGACTACGGGTGATACATGCCCGTTATCCTGGTTGTATTTCTCATCGTGTAATTGTCTTGCTTTTTTGCTGTGTAGCACGCGTTTCAGGACACAGTATGTTTTCTCCTATCTTGTACCTGGTATTAAACATCGCATGGAGTGGCAGATAGTTTTACAGTGTCCAGTGTGTCGTACAGGAGAAGCAGATAGTATATTACAAGCATATAGCTGTCCAGGAGCCAACTAGGTAGATGTGCAGATTGGCTGTGCTTCTAATGATTGACTATTAACGAGCGCCAGTTTGCGTAGCTCCTGCGCCGATGCAGTGCTTTACAGAAACATCGCATGAATAGTGTGAGGCATTCGAATTCCAGTGCAAAAATACAAGAGCATGCAGTATAGACAAGAGGCCAAGCAAGGAACAGCAGAGTGAAGACCGGACAGGAATAGCAAGTTAAGGCATTCAAAGAAAAGATGGTTCTTAAGGTATTTTTTGGATATTAAGTGTGACCCTTACCTCGTTTCCACCAACACGGAGCCTGTGCTGGTGCTGGGCTGGTTCTCATTTGCCATCTTTCGAGAACCTGCCTGCGTTTCCACCTTTTTCAAAAAAAGAACGGAACGGAAATGTTACGTAGGCAGAAGTGAGAGTAAGGTAAAGGTTCATTTGAATTCATTTTATTTACTTATTTATTTTAATCTGTTTCTGAGTTTGTTTTTATAAGTTGCCGAGCCTTTTAGTCTCATTCGTGCTTCGTCTGTATTGTCTGTATCCACTTCTATCTCTTGACAGGCTGTATTTCTCCCCAGTCTGTGTGTGTGTTAGTTTATTCTGGCTTGCTGCTTTACCAGTGTCCTTTTAAGGAAGTCTGCTAAAAATGTAACTTTGTCATCCGCCCCATGATCTCTTCGCCACATAAGCATCACGATATTTCATATATTCGACCTGCGATATGTTTACAATTCAAATCTGGGGACCATTTTGTTTTCCACAAAAAAAATAATGATGTAGCGTTTTTCTGCTTGTAATGCTGGCAAGTTTTCACTGGCAGTAACGGCGATATTAGACGGAACTATATCAGTTACGGATTGCGTTTTCTGGGTGTGTGGAATGTTTGGACGCTTTTGCTGAGTTTACGGTGCCAAATCCTGAGACTGGCTTTTCTGTGGTGCCGAGCTGGAGCCATCTTTGCTGATGTAAACGAGGCTTTGGATGACCGGATACCTTGAGTTGATGCCTTTCACTTCACATGAACCCATCTACTTCTGACTTTTGCAGTACGACGAGCTTGTCCCTGCCTCTCTGACCACCAAACTCGGGGGCTTCTACATCAACACGGGCACTCTGCAGTTCCGGGCGGCGTCTGAGTCGGAAGGGGAAGAAGTGTTCAAAGATGGCAAACCTCACAAGGTGAGCACGCACCTCGGCGAATGAGGCGATCGATGGGCAACGCAGGACGGCGTGTCCGCTCCGTGCGGCTCAGGACTGACTGTGCGTAACTTGCCTGCAGAAGTTGAAGGATGGCGAGGATCAAGTGATTAAGAAACGCAAGAAAAAGGAGGGCAACAGCATAGAGGAGAAGAAACCAAGGAAGAACAGAGTGTCCAAGCAAGGGTGAGGTTTAGCGTTAATTCCCCTGTGTTAATAAAAGCAGAGTAAAGTACCTGTAAGTATGTCATGTCATAATCACTATTAGAACTGTTATATAAGTGTTATGTATTTAATTAATAACCAGAGTCTGGTATGTTAGGGATGAAGTGTTGCATGATCAAACATGCATGTTCAGAATAAGAATATTTCTCAAAGTAAGCAAATATTTCATGTTTAGCATCGCTTGTTTTCGTCTCTCACAGCAAGTTCTTTAAAATCAAATTATAACGTGATTGGAATGAAGAAATATAAAAAAAAACATTTTTTGAATCTCTATTTTTATTCATGAGCATGTTTATGATGTTGGAATTGATATACAAATGCTCACTTTAATGTATTTAATGCATTGCAACTTATCCCTATTATATAAATATTTTTCTGGTTAGTTTTGTTAAAAAAAATCAGTTAAGTTTAATCGAATACTAAGTTTAGAGTCATTTGCAGCAGTAATATAATTTTATATCCTTATTGTAATGACACTCTAATCATCCACCTTTTGTTGATATTACTGTCAGCTTCCTGCATGATTGGCTGTGTGTAGATCGCTGTGTTGCTGTATTTACATGTATCTGACAGTGCCCCCCCCCCCTCCCCCCAGAGTGTCTAGTCTGAATCGGCCCGAGAAGAAGAAGAGAAAGAAGCTGATGAAGGACTCCCTCTGCCTGGCTGCCATGATCCGGCGCTTTAACCGCGAGAAGGAGGAGATGCGCAAGAAGAATTCCAGTGCCAACGCTGCGCACCACGGCAGCAACGCCGGCCCCACCCCCACCGCCAGTGCCGGACAGCACAGCACGCAGGCCGGCGCCGTCAGCAGCGACCTCTCCATCACGGACCTGCCCGTGGACCCGGCCGTGATGTCACTGCTGGGCTCTGCCAATGAGAGCGAGTTGCAGGAGCTCCTCGGTGACCTCGACTTCAGCCTCCTGGACTCCTCCCCCCAGTCCTCCAGCCCGGCACAGAGGGAGAACGGCCTGCCCGGCTCCGGGGCCCCGGTGGGCCTCAAGGTCGTAGTGGGGCCAGTGGGCAGGGGCCAGGGGGTGGCAGGGGCCAGCGGGGAACTGCTGACACCCCCTCCGCTGCCAGACGGGCTCCCTGCCCCACTCGCGAAGCGCATCGAGGACCTGCGGGCGGTGAGTTTGTGCCCCTGCCTGATTCTGCACATCTCTGTTCTGGAGGGGAGGAGGAGGAGGAGCAGCAGCAGCAGCAGCAGGAGGAGGAGGAGGAGGAGGAGGGCCAGCATGGTGCAGAGGGAGCGGCCCAGAGTCTGTAAAGGACTTTGATGCATTTTGTTCGGGGTCTGCTTATAGCCCTCCCACTAGTTTCCTGTCTGTGACCTTTCTCCCCCCCCCATAGGATGCTTTTAAAAGTGAAAAGAGAGAAAGGAGGAGCAGAGGACAGGGAGGTGAGGTTGCTGAGGTCCGGCAGAAGGGAAGGCGCTGTGTTAGGGAGCCAGGAAAGGGGGCAGAAGGGCGGCCAGGGAGCGGCCAGCGCCTGCCTGCTCTCAGGAGGTCTTCAGCATGTGACGTGTTATAGGTGTCATGTTTAGTAAGTCAGAATGTTAGATAACATGGTAAAATCCAAGGTATTTTATAGAATTAGGGGCAGTTGACAGTTATATCTTGATTGGAGTGGATGTTTCTCTCTAATTGCCGATGCAAGCTTAAGGATAACTGTCCTCTAGGTCTTTGTTGCTAGGTGTCTGGTTAGATTAACTCATCCCTCCCCCCCCCCCAGGCATCTCGTCAGTTTGATCAAGAAGGCAGGAAGAAGTTCTTCACTCTGGATATGAACAACATCTTGCTTGAGTGAGTGCCCCCTACTGTCTGGCAAGGAGCTGGGGGGGGGGAGGGGGAGAGAGAGCAAAAACATGGATTGTCTGGGGGTCTCTGAGGACCGGATTGGGAAACGCTGCCCTAGATCGTGCACAGCCTTCCGGGGAGATGAGTGTCTCCCAGCCGCTGCAGGTCCGCCCGTGGTCCGTTACCGTTTCCCTGGTTAGCCGCCGCTAACCCGCCGGTTCCCCTCCCCCCAGCATCGAGCTGCAGGTGCAGGAACAGCCGGCTTCCGTGCGCGCCGCCATCTACTCCCACCTGGAGGCCTTCGTGCCGTGCAACAAGGAGGCACTGCTCAAACGTCTCAAGAAGCTCAGTCTCAACATTCAGGTGGGGGTCGTGCCGCTGGCTTCCTCCCGTTCCGGCACCATCTTTCTCGTTACCTGGGTTCCTGTGGGTGGCTGACCTAAAGAATGTTCACTCAGCTGTTTTTCTGCCTATGTAGGCAATATTGCAATATTGCGTTAAATTTAAACGTCATTTTAACCAATGCTTTCATCTGGACCGGATTTATCACCAGGTGATTGGAAGTGTTAACTATATTGTCATGAGATTCGGGGATTTTTTTTTTAATACACTTTTGATAAAAATTTTGATTTGACTCGAAGAGGAAATTGGCAAGGTCACAGCCATACACAAGTGATTGCATCTTAAAGCCCTAACTGTGCCTTTTAAGGAACTGCAGGACTCTTAGAGTGACATGTACAGAATGAGAGAGTAGATTGCTGGATCTCAGGGTGGTTGGTCACACGTTTGTTTCATACATTTCTCATAGCGTTGTGCCATACAGTACAATTACCTGGCAGCTTGCTTTAATTTCCCCTTAAATCCCTCAGGCACATACTGGCTTCCTGCGGGGCCCGTCAGCACATCAGGCCTTCCTAGGGTAGTGGATGTATTTTCACAGAGCCAGCTAGTCTGCATCTAACCCCATTATTGCCCCCTCTGTGTCTGAATGTTGTGTGCAATGCTTCTTAATGGACATATCTAGTCATTACACGCCCTAAATGTGACCTTTTCACACCGTTTTGGACCTGTGATGAGTGGTAGACTTGACGATTTATATTATATAAAACCCAACTTAATTTTGTTGTCTAGCCCTCAGCTGAGACCAGTGCAGAGAGTGTGATATTCTGGCTGGTTTAGGTTTGGAAATTTGCTCTTAAAGTCATTAGTATGAATTGCTGTCTGGACTGATCTCTGTGGCCTTGCCCTGACCCCGCCCCCCTCACTGACGTTATCAGGACGACCGGCTGCGCGCCCCATTGCTGAAGCTGAAGCTGGCCGTGTGCAGTGTGATGCCGGAGCAGATCGCCCAGTACAACATGGACTGCATGGCCAAGGCCGCCAAGTATGTCAGCCCCCCCGATTGGCCTTGCCCGTGTGCCGTGGATCGCCACGTGACGTGACTGATGCCGTCTGGCCGCGCTTGGACCATAACTCCGCTTCCCGTCCTCTGCAGGCAGCAGTCCGAGGAGGGGGAGAAGAACGGCTCAGAGGAGGAGGACGAGGAAAAGCCGGGAAAGAGGGTGATGGGGCCGCGCAAGAAATTTGTGTGGAACGACAAACTCAGGTACGCGGGTCTGGGGCGAACTGCCAGGTCTGACTGCCTACTTTTCCCCGTGATTGGCTCACTGTGGCTTGTTTTGTAATGATCTGGGCCCCTTTGAGAGAGTCTTACCCCGGTGGAGGGCGTCTGCGCCCCGGTGGAGGGCGTCTGCGCCCCGGTGGAGGGCGTCTGCGCCCCGGTGGTGCCGCTGGCCCTGTTTGCGCATCCTCATCATCTCGCTGTGTCCCGGCACCCTGGCCGCAGGTCCCTGCTGTGCAACCTGGTGCGGGTGAAGCTGGGCTGCTATGAACTGGAGTCTCAGTGCTCGGTCTCCGTGGAGGACTACCTGAAGGCCTTCATGGAGAACGAGGTCAAGCCACTCTGGCCCAAAGGCTGGATGCAGACCAGGTAAAGAGTGGGGGGGGGGATCATGGAGGCCGGTGCCATGGAGACCATCCGTCTGCCCCCTGCCTCTCTCTGATGCCGTATAAACATGCCGCTTTGTCTCTCTCGTTTTCCCAGGATGCTCTTCAAGGAGAGTCGCTCCGTTCACAGCCATCTCACGGGAAACCTGTGAGTCACCTCGCCACTCAGGGCGGCCGAGCACGTCACCACATGGCACAGGGACCGCGGTCTGGGTGTCTGGTGCATGAGGCCTTTTACGCTTAAACCTGTAGCTTAAGAAGTTTGTGGATACCTGCTTAGCTAACTCGTATGGCAAACAGATTTTGTTAAAAACTCGGTCCTTTAGAGAGAGAGGTAAGAAGTGCGGACTGATAACAGCCAATCGCCACACGGTGAACCACCTCAGCACCACACTAGTTCGGATGGAATGGAACAATGGAACCAACCCCCAAATTTTCCCTGGAAGACCTGCTTGCAGGGCTGGATGTAGGTTAATGGTCATACCCCGGAAGAAGCAATTGCAGATTTAAGGGCATTGCTCAAGGACCCAACAGAGTAGAATTGCTACTGGCATTCATGGGATTCGATGTAGCAGTGTTCTGCTTGCTGGCACAGAACCCTAGCCTCAGAGCTACCAATCCTTTAGAGACAACTATAGGATAATTATCCATCTATCACAATCCCAACCATTCATCCTGGACAGGGTTACTTAGGGGCTCCGAAGCACAGGGTACGAGACAAGGGGTAACCAGTCCATCTCTGGGCATGCGGACGCATAGATACCTAATGTAAAGTAATGTAAATTAAACAGTTTTCTGCCCTGTGCGTGAGAGATTGAGCTTGTGTCCCATTTTCCCCTGTCCAGAGCCAAGAAGAAGATTGTTCCGACCCCAAAAGCCAAACCCAAGGTGAGTCCTGGCCTAACCGAAGGCTACGGTCGCCCTTCTGTCATTTTGCTCGTGTTTTTTGCATCCTTACTCTTTGTAACTGTGTGTGGTTGATGTTCACAGCCGTAGAGGCCTATGCTTTGTCAATCTGGTCCTGCCCCAAGTGCCTGTTTTGCCCCATTTCCGTGTAATTGTAGAGCTTTTACCGTAAGGGGGCGTGGCGTGGTTACAGCATTCAGGGTTCAAACTGGACATCAGTAAAGTAAGGGGTCAAAGTGTTTTTGAAACATTGCAGTACCACTATGTGCGTGTGATAGCATTAGCAGAATGACACGGGACCTGTAGTCATCTGTGCTCTGAGATACCAGAAATATTTGCCCTGGTTGGTAATGCAGTGTGAGCTGATTGCACTCTGCTGCGGTCGCACTCAGGCAGTCCTGCTCCAGTGTGTCCTGTCGTAAAATTTAAAAATATGCCTCTTTGCATGTAGTTCGTTAGTTTATTTATGTATGACTGGTTTGTGCTGTCTTTTTTTTTTTTTTTTGATAGTTTAAATCGTCAGTGTACCTAAATAGCTTCGGCAGCCATACGCGTTTGTGTCGGAGCGGGAGGGAGGTCCCTGCGAGGTCGGCGTCGCAGCGAACGCCATGCTTAGGGCTGATTCACCCGGCCGTCAGCTGGCACGTGCCCTCTGGCTGTGCTCTCTCGCTCAGCATAGATGCTGACGAGCCGTTTGGATGAGCTGGGCCATGCGGCCTCTTTTGTGCTGATCCGGTGCGATCCGGTGCGATCCGTGCCTGTTTACAGTCTGCTTCGCAGGGTTTTTCTTGATTTTTCACGGTTCCTCATTATCTCTCACGCAGGAGGGGATGTGGCCCCAGCGCCCCCTCGCTTCAGCTGCCCCTGCCCCGTCTCCCGCCCCCGCCCCTGCCATACGCAGACCCCCCTCATCCCCCTCAGAGACCATCTGTCTATCGGACTCGCTGGATGAGGACCTGACCGCCCCCTCCCTGGACTCCATCTCCCACGCGCTGGCCCTCCTCAGCAACGCCGCCAAAGGGCTGGCTCAGAGCGACAGCCCGCCCTCCCCCCCCGCCCCTAAGATGCTGACCTCCACCCCGGGGCCCCCTGTCACCCCGTACGCCTCCCTGGTTTCTCAGTCGCCCCTCTTGGTGAAGAAAGAGGCTTCGGGCCTCCCCCTGGCTAACATGAACACTCCCTCCACCTCCCCCTCCTCCTCCTCCTCCTCCTCCCCCTGCCTTCCTCGGCCGCCCTCCGTCTCCTCGTCCCCTTCCTCCTCCGTGGCGGCGTCTGTGGTGCACGCCGAAGCCTATGGGATCCTGAAGGGTGGGGGCTCCCTGCCGCAGAGCCAGAGGCACCCGATGCCCCCCACCCACCGGCCCGGGGTGACTGGCGTGAGTAAACTCAACCAGACGGGATCCCCCTCCCCGCCGAAGCCCCGGCCACCTCCCACTGCCTCTCCGCTCCTACCTCCCCAGAAGGCCTTTTGCCCCGCTGGGGTAAAAGCTGCGGGGGCTCCGGCCCACTCCGGCCTTGTGAAAAGCGGCACCAAGGCTAACGCTAATAGCAGCGGTGGTGGGGTGCCCATGTCCCCCCAGTCCCGCATGAACTCCCACACCCCCCAGCTGAACCCGAAGAGTCTGCAGGCTCCACGCCTCCCCCATGGCCCCTCCCCGGTCCAGGCTCCCTCACACCCCCAATCGAAGGCTCACCCACATCACCAGTCCAACTTCATCACCCCCATGCAGGCCACCCTCACCAAGTCCCCCCACAGCAGCAGCTCTCCCATCATCAAGCTGACGCCCCGGCCCCCTGCCCCGACTCTGCCCCCCTCCTCCTCCCCTTCGCCATCCCCCTCCCTCCCGGCGCACTCCCGCCCTCAGCCCATCCCTCAGGTGCATCAGTATTCTCCCAAAAACCCAGGATTCCGGCCGCCATTCTCCGTGCCGCCAGCGGGGGGGGCAGCGAAACCTGGGCAGGGCACCTACAGCCTGGCGGGGGGACACAAGACCGCCCCCCACACCAGCGGCGCCACAACCAATGCCACCCCCGCAAGCTCGCCCTCCAATTCCAGTCGGCCTACGTCAAGCCCCTCCCCCACCGTCTCGGCCAATCACGGGCAGAGACAGAGGAGCGTGAGTGGGGCCAGCCAGGGGCCTAAGCCAGTGGCGAGTCGGGCTCCTGTCACCCCCCTAACAACATCACCGGCTACCTCTCAGCTGTCCCAGGTGAGCCGGTGAAAGGCGGCGGTTCTTGTTTTTATAACCTTGGTGTTACATTTCTAGCTGCGTCCTACAGCTCAGATCTGAGCGGGTGGTGAGATGAAGAGAATCTGGACTGAATGACAGTGTGACTTCCCAGCACTGTCCTTGGCTTTATTCTGGGGATACTGGTGATTGTGGGGGGGCAGTGTGCTTGGGTACGGTCCTTATTGTTGGGTGTTCTTTTGGTGGATGTTTATGTGGAATCTGAAATGCATTCCTTTTTGGGTTTTTTGCACAGTGTGTAGCAGGGTGGTGGACTGAGTCAGCGGCTTGTGCTGGCGTGTGCTACTGTGGCTTGGGTTTGTGTGTGTGTGTGTGTGTGTGTGTGTGTGTGTGTGTGTGTGTGTGTGTGTGTGGTCTTTCTGCTTGCGTAGGCTACTTCGGAATCTATAGTCCAAGACGAGGTGTCCGAATCCCTTGCTGACTCAGAGTTAGTCAGGGTGTGTGTCTCCGTGCTCTGATGCCCCCCCCCCCCCCCAGGGTTGTCTCCAAGCACTTGCAAACTTCACTGTCCGTATGCTTCTTTGGAGATAAACAAGTGGTGATGCAGTGTGTGATGATGATGATGATATGGTGGTCATGTGGCTCTCTAAAACGCCACTCCCCATCTGTCACTTCCTATGTGTACCATCTCTTGTCTTCCACACAGTCGTTCTCCATTGGTGGGGTCTAACGCCTCCCTCCTTACCTTCCTCCCCAGGTCTCCTCAGCCAGCGGCAACCTCCTGGGCACCCCGCCCCCCTCCCTCCCGCTGGGGTTCGGCATGCTGGGTGGGCTGGTCCCAGTCTCTCTGCCCTTCCAGTTCCCTCCGCTGCTGAATTTCACGCCACCCGGGGCGGCGGCCGCTGCCAGCGGGGTCGGTGCCCCTGGGGCCAACAGCTCAGGATACAGCCTGGCGCAAAGTGAGTGCTGGGCCTGACTGTGTGGGGACGGGGGGGGGGGGATGTCACACAAATTATTCAATCAGTGTTTTCTTGGCATTTCTGCACTGCATAGTCCTCCTACACAACCCAGTACTTCACAAGCCGAGTTACTGGATGTACAGCAATCCACATACAGTGTGCAAGCCAGTGAAAATCCACGTGTCACAATCTGCCAGAGGGGTCCCTCCCAACCTGCCTGCCTGCAACGCTCAGTGACTTTGGAGCACAGATCTAGTCAGAAGGCCCTGCTGATGGTCACTATAATGCCACTGTATGATTCCTGATGGGAGAATTAATATAATAATAATGCACTTCCGCAGAGCCTGTTCACCAGCATAACTATGAAGCAAAACGCAGCGTGTTTCTGTTCAGTATACATCTTAGAACACATGCGAGTCTTTATCCGAGTGGAGCAGCGGAAACATGCCTTTCTTACCAGCCCGGAACGGAATGAAGCTGCCTTTACGAGTCGCAATAAACCTGCAGAATGTTACTACCCCTGTTCGTACGCCCCTGGATCCCAGTCTTTGGAAAGAATTGCTCAAATCGGCCCTTTCTAGCCCAAAAGGGACCCACCTCCCTCCAAATTTAATTGCTCCCCACTAACAGATTTATAAAAACTAATGGTGCTGCCTCTCAGATGTTTAAATTTAATTTTGATTGTCTGAAAAAAAAATATGTGGATTAGGATGGATCACTTTGGCTTCTGATCATTTTCCCTGGTAAGAAAACCAGGGAACTTCTCCTGCGACGCTGAGTCCCTGCTGTAGCCTTGTAAGTTTTAACATGGTGCCACTTCGTATAGCTGGCTGTAGCTTCTGCTCGGGGGGGCACAGGGTGACCACCTGTCAGAAGAGACACTACGAGCTTTAGTAAGCTACCATTGAACCATTTCAATTCAAAGGACCCGGATTTCACTTCAGCGCCAAGTTTGTGCTCGTGCTGATTGGTCAGTCTCCTGTAATCATGCATGTGTCACTAATCTTAACGTGGAACAGTTGGATGAGTCTTCGAATAAACAAATCAAAGTGCAAGAAGACCTGAGCTATTTAGCCAAGCACAAGAGCCTTTTAAAGTACTTTGTAAAACCTGAAGTATCCGATAGTGTCCCCCCGACCCGTGGTTACCCTAGGCGAGCATCACACACACGCTGTCTGCCCCCTTTGGGTCTGCTGCCCTTAGTCAGATATTCAGCTCATAGGGCTTCTTTAACTGGCATAGAAAACGTGACACTTTTTCATAACCTGTCACACCAAGTATCGATACTGAGCAGTTTCCCTGAGATCACGACACCAACATGACATTGACCCATCCAGTAGGGACAGTGTTAAAAACTTGGCACTTGCCCCCTTTCTGCTGGACTTAGCTTATGCAGACGTCATACCGCTTAACATACTATCATCTAACAATGGCCTGAATGCTGTAGATTCTTCCAGAGTGTGTGCAGTGCGGCGCCCCCTAGCGTTGGAGGCAGTAATGGCGTCCACTCCCCTGCCCTGTGGAGTGGTTTCTGCCCCCTGGCAGGCAGACGCCCGGACTGGGCGCCCTGTCTAAGCCGTTAGCGGCTCAGACGCTAGCTTTCCCACGCTAGCAACCGGCTAATAGGGGAATCCCGTGTCCTGCTTGTCCCGTCCAGGGCCGCACTGGATGCCGAGACGCTTTGGAACACCAGGTTTATGCTAGATGTAGTGCTCGTCTGTGTCCCCCGCCCTTCCTCCATTGGTCCTGTGCCGTCTGTCCTTGTGGCCTGAATACTGTGTCCCATTGCCATCCGTCCCCATTGCATTGTTTTTGCGTGTGGGGTTTTTCTATGTGATGTTCTTACTCTCATGTTTTGTTCATCAAATTCATTTCTTCTCCCACCTGCCCCCTTTTTACCATCCGCCTCTTCTCCTCCTCCTCCTCCTCCCTGTCGTCTCCTCTGTGGGCGTCTCTCCCTCTGTCTGTCTCTCCTCAGATCTGTTAAAGAGTCTCCAATCAGGTTCTCAGGCTGTGCTACCTCCTCACTTGCAGCTTGCCTTCTCAGGTAAACCCTGCCCCCCGCCCCCCCGTCGCTGTGACTTCTGTTGTTTGCTTTGCTTGTCCTTCTCCACGTTGGTCTGCACACTCTAGCTCCGCCCCCCCCCCCCCCCGTCCGCCAGTGGCGGTCCGCATGCGTGTCCTGCTTCCCGCAGCATAGAAGCATGGTTTTGTCTCTCGTTGGGCCATGACTTCCTCAGTGTGTGTTTGTCCGCCCACGCGAGTCTGATATTCATCGTTGTCTCTCCCTCCCTTCTCCCCAGACGCGAACCAAAGCCAGGGCGCGGACATGACAAGGAAGTCTCACTGACCTGTAGGATCTGGGACGCGTCGACATGGTGCCGACCATGTGGCCACTGAGATCCACGAATACAACCATGACAGGAGGAGCGCACTCACCGGAATTCTCCTCTTGAATTGTTCTTACCATAATATTGTTATAATGTTTGGATGGATGATTGATTGGATGATTTTTTTTTTCCATTTTTATTTTTGTCAACATGTTTACATGACAGACCTTAATCACTGTGGAGAGAGGGAGGGAGAGCAGGAAAGAATACTACATAATTTAATTTGTATTTAATAACTCATCCCGCCTGTTGTTCCCAGTGATTTGTGTGAAACTATTTAATAATGAACAAGAATTGTGACTTAAATGTATATTTTTACTGAGCTCCCTGTTAGTGGTACAGCCCTCCCCTGCATGGACAGTGGGTTTCTGTCCCCACCACAGACTGTTAAAGAAGTAGCTATGATTAATACTGATAAATTATTTGTAAGTGGTTTACACACCGAGAGAAGTGTGTGTGTGTGTGCGCGTGCGTGTGTACTGTTCTTTTTCCAGGTCACTGTGTACATTGTGTGTGTGTGTGTGTGTGTGTGAACGCGTTCCCCTCTCGGTCTAGCGCAGTGTATCCCCTTGGTGCTGCATTTCACACTGGACCTTTTGAAGAAGAGAAAACTCAGACTTGAAAAGCAGAGGAGCTCCTCGTGCTTAAACGGAGACTCAAGGCTGCCAGGGAAGCGTAAGATTGTAGCCTACTTGAACTTTGGTTCTGATTTTATTTTTAATTTTCTTTTTAAGAACTCAGACTCTATAACAAGCCTTAGTTTGTAAGTGAAACTATGCAGGTTGATAAATGCTTCAAGCAAACTTCATGTTGGATTTCTTACCGCCGTTGTTTTCGTCTCTGTCTTTCGTTTAAAATAGCTTGGTGCAGTATCCACCCACATGTGCTCCTCACCTTCCTTAAAATGCCCCCCCCCCATTACCCTAACCCCCATTCCCCTGCCTGGCCGACTGACAGAATTGCAGCCAAAGATGAGCCTGTAAGGTAGACTGGACCCTAGGCAGTCAGTCAGGGCGTGTGTGTGTGTGTGGAGGGGGGCGTTTAAGCATCTGCTTATTCTGTATGTCTGTGTGTGTGGTCTGGTTGTGTGTTTGTAGCCTGAATTTAGGGGGAGGGGGAGGGGGTGTTATTGGGTTTGTTTGGGGAAATTGTCTCGTCTTGGTTACTTTCTCTATTGTAGATTATTTTTGTGTGTCAAATAAATGCTGTTGGTTTTCAGTACCACTTGTCCTTGTGTGCCAATTGGCTCTGGATTTTTTTGGTCAAGACACAAACTCTGTAAACACCATATGCACCTGTGTGCCTCCATGTGTACAAAATATTTTGCATTACGTTACCCTTTGAACATTTGTGTACAAGCAGATGGGAATCAGTAACGCAGCCCTCGTTGTTCTGTTTAATGGGCAATAAACATCAGTTTCAATCTAAATTTGCTTCAATCTAAGCATGCATGTAGAAGCATCGAAACAGTAGGATGGGCATTTATGATCTGTTGTTAAAACACGGTTTCTATAATGAATATGTTTATTTTCTTTTACAAAAATCATTGTCTAGAAATACAGGTATCCAAGAAATGAGATATTTGCAGTTGTATATCTGGTTGTCAACAGCCAGTCCAATAGTAACTACGTCATGGATGTTAAAGCTTTTAACCAAATGACACCATAACACTTCCCGCCCAGAGGCAGAAGGCCCAACATTTCATACAGTTAATAACACTGATTCATATTCACATACTATCTATCCGATCAATAGAGGGAGGTACATACTGTATATAATATGAAGCACAGCAAAAAAAAACACAAAAGGGGGTTATGTAGATCCTGCCAGTTTAGCTTAATGTTAGTTGACATACACGTAGTGTTTAAATTTGCATGTGAGAGCATATAAATATATGCGCGCACACACACACACGCATGCTTCTCCCCATAGATGCTTTCTTATATAGTGTCTAAGGCACTAAATAGGAGTTTCAATTCCATACATTATCCTCTTTTTTTTTTAATACTGGAAAAAAGTATAATAGTACGGATGGATATTAACTCTGGCGTAACACTGTGGCAGCTGCAGTGTGTTCATACTGCACTTCGAGGTGTAACTCAAAGGCCTCGTGAGCTAAACAGGACATAAACCCCGTTTCTCCAAGACCAGGTTGCGTGTGACGGACCAGGACGCTGTGGACACTTGGTCCCCAGGTGCAGGATGCAGCACTAGGCACAGATGCAAACGGCTGAGTAGACTCTCTACCCCCAACTTTCCACTTAGCCAGGAGCCGATAATTCTACTTGGAGATTTTGCGCCATAATTTTGAGATGACTCGTAACGTGAAGGGGACCCATTCCATCCACAGGACACATTTCCAGTTTCTAACCAGACTCATGTCAGCCTATAGCCGCGTGCAGTTCAGAGCTAACGACCATGACAATTTTCACTGTTCCTCCCTACAGATTCCAGTAAACTAGACCTCCGCCCGGAACCCTGCAAAAAATAGCTTCTCGTCAAAACCAAAGTGGACTTAAGCCATTTAGAAATATACTGTCGCTTGAGTAATTGAATTTATGGGAAAAAAAAATCCAATGGGTTCACAGTTTGAAATTTCCAGTCCATTTCAGAAACACAACTCAAACTTTTTTGTTGTATCTTAAAAGTTGAATTCTGTACACGAGAAGAAATGTTTGAGATGAAAACAGCTGAGAATGTAGCTGTAAGTTGGTCTTTGAGTAGGACTATCGTTCAGCTTAAGGACAGCATCCATCAGGCTTTGATAGCCAGGAAATGGCTTTATATTATCTGAGAGGAACAAAATCATTCCTCATATTGGGTGTCTGAGTGAATGTGCACAGGATTTAAGCTCCCATATATAAACACACGCTCATATGTAAAAATGCACTTGTACCTATCATTTTCTTAAGCAGAATACATTACGTCAAGGCTACAGCTATATTAAGACGCAAGAGATGAATGATGTGCTCAGCCTTGCAGCTTGCCAGGGTAGAGTAAGGCAGAGTTATGGCCCCCCCTCCCACTTTGGGGTTTGAGGGCTCCCTGCGGTGCTGGCGTCTTGGACGAGGGGGGGAGGGGTAGGGGCACGACTGAGGCGCTGTTGCATGCTGGCTGACTGGGACAAAGCCACTACTCGGGCTGGCCGGCTTGTGTCTCATTGAGGTCACCGGCCTTGCCGTCCACGTCGTCGTCCGAGAGTTCCATTGAGGCGCCCTCTAGCTGGAGCTGCCGACGACCAGAACGGCCAGTGGAGAAGGTGATGGGGCCTCGTCTAGGAAGGAGCACGGGCACAAGCAGTCAAAGAACTAGCTTCAGACATGAACTTCACAAGAAGATCGTCGAATCTACAAAAGTTGAGTGGTTCTGCCAAGATCTAGAGCAGGACTACTTGGAAGAACTGAAAACAAGGCCTAGATTTTGAATCAAGGGTCCAATTTGAAGAGCCATGCACTAGAGTGTGGATCTGGGGGGAAAATGCATAAGCTATGGAAAATCGTACAGGATGAGTAAAAACGGAGAACGCACTGCTAGCCGTGTACCTGCGGTTCACGTGTGACTGCGCATTACCTCAAGCGGTTCTTCAGGGTGTTGACTTCACGGCTCAGGCCCTCACTGGCCTCCGTGGCGTCCTCCAGCTCCCGCTGCAGTTTCCGGCGGGAGGCGTTGGCGCGGGTGGCCTCCTCCTCAGCCTCCTCCAGCTGCCTCTTCAGCTGCTTCATCCGGACGTTGGCTTTTTCCATCTGGCGAGTATGGCAGGAGTTCAGCCAACTTTGAAGGTTATGTTTAACGCATGGCTGCAGCTGGGGTTGACGTCTCTGTCCTCAACACATTCCTCACCTGCTCCTTGTACTGGTCAGCATGGCGACGCTCGTCCTCCACCTGCATGAACACCTCCTTCAGTTTCTTCTCTGTGCGACGCACGATCTTGTTGGCTGCAGCTCTCTCCCTGGGGAAATTGAAGCAAGAGGGGCCTCCTATTAAAGTCTGTGTGTGTGTGTCTCTCTCTCTACTGAATTGACTACTGCAAATTTCCACACGTTTCCAAACAGGGATTCCTACAGGGATTATACATATCTATTGCCAATGTACATTTCCCTTGATGTAAAAGTCAAGTTCTAGAAAAGTCATTACATGGAGGGAAGATCCTTACTTAGCCTCTTGTTCTAACTGCTCTTCCAGCTGTGCTATCTTGGCTTCCAGGGCAGTGATGGTGGCCTTAAACTTGGACTTCACGGAACCCTCCAGCTCCTGCAGTTTGGCCTTGAGCTCCTTGTTCTGGCGCTCCAGCTGCTGTCGGGCATTCTCGCTTTTCTGGGCTGCACTACGTTCTCCTGCTAACTCTGTGTTCAGGGTATCCACCTGGGAGGGTGAGTAAGCACCTTTCGGTTATTGAGCCAAATGTTAATTTTAACTGAGGTCCGGCCTGTTGCCAGAGCTCACATGAGCAATCGCATGAGCAGACCTGCATGGTGGTCTTGCGGAAGCGGTCATTGAGTAGCTCCATGTTGCTCTGCTCCTCCTCCAGCTCCTCCTCCAGCTGGGCGATTCGTGCCTCGAGTCGTCGCTTCTCATCCAGCAAGGCTGACCTGGGATAGAAGTAACAGGGCATCAGTTGGGGTGAGAAGGCAGGGAAATACCAGACTTTAGCTTTAACTTGATATGTAGCAGACCCAGTATCGTCTGGAAGTCACGTACTTTCCAGAGGCGCTGTTGGAGATCTCATCAGCCAGCTCATCCCGTTCCTGCTCTGCATGGCGCCGACCCCTCTCTGATGCCGCTAGGTCCTGGAGACAATCAGCAAAAGGTTACAGTTAGTGAGCCTGTTAGCAAACACCAGTATTGACAGCACTATGGCACATGTGGATATACCTCTTGAAGCTGCAGTATCTCAGCTTCCAAACTCTTGAGCTTCTTCTCATTCTCCTTAGACTGGGCAAAGATCTCATCACGTGAGGTTCGGGCCTCCTCCAGCTCTCGCTGGTAGTCCTTCATCTGGGCCTAAGGAGAACATAAAATAACCAGAATGATATTCATCCGAACCATCTGTTAACTCCTATGTTGTTCATGGGATCTCGGAACCATTTCTTCAGTTCTCCACAACTGAGGTGAACACACGGCCGACGTTAAGTCCTCTCAAAGAGAATGGGTTACCTGGAGTTTGCGTAGCTGCTTAATGGCTTCGTCACGAGCCTTGTTAGCTGCCTCGATTTGGGCTTCCAGGTCCTTCAGGTCCATCTCCATCTTCTTCTTGGCAGCCACAGCCAGGGCTCTCTGCTTACGCTCATCCTCCAGTTCGGCCTCCATCTCCCGTACCTGAAGATGATCATATGGTCACCCAGGGAGCTTTACTGGGCAAGGGATACACTTATAATTGGTATACAACTTGGCTGGCACCATATGCTGCTGCAATGGAGTTCAGACCCCTGGATTTATCATCCTAAGATACCTGTTTGACCAGCATCCTCTTCTTTTCTTCATTTTGCTCATCTCTGGCTTGCAGGTCTCTCTCAAACTGGGCTTTCATGGCCTGCATGTTGACCTCCAGCCTCAGCTTGGCATCCTCAGTGGCCTGCAGCTCATCCTCCAGCTCCTCTAGCTGGGTGCGCATCTCTTCCACCTGCTGCTCTAGGGTTCGCTTGGACTTCTCCAGTTCGTGGACCTGTGAACATGACAACCGAAAGCAGGCGGTCAGTCGCCAACATCTCACCCATTAACAAGGTCGAACAGAAATGTTTTTGTCCCGATATGCAAGGACACACTGTGTCTAGAAAGTGGTCCTCATGGTGTTTGCCATAGCAACACAGGCCCCAGTTTCAACACAAAAGTCGAGTACCACCGCTTACATTCTTCCCCACATCATCTTTGGAGCTCATGAGATCTTCCATCTCTGTGCGCAGCTGCTTGTTCAGTCTCTCAAACTCCTCCTTGGACTCCAGGGCCTCGTCCAGCGCACGGGCCAGTGATAGAGCCTTGGTCTCCTTCTCCCGGGCTTCTGCCTCGGCCCGGTCCCGCTCCTCTGCATAGCGTGCAGAGATGTTCTTTTCTTCGGCCAGCATCTAAATCACAGCAGTGAAGGAAGGCACTTGGCATGTCACACCAAGCTCTGATTCTCACCAGAAACCACCCAGCAATAAAAGCTCTACCTTTACACCATACTCAATATCTTACAATCAAAGACATGGGAAGCTCATAGATATCAATACCTGGTCAAACTTCTTCTGCTTCTTCTCTAGGTTCTGGACTATCTGCCTCTGGTGGTCCAGGTCCACCAGAAGATCATCCAGCTCCTGCTGTAGCCTATTTTTGGTCTTCTCCATCTTGTCAAAGGCAATGGCCTTCTCCTCCAGCCGCTGGTTAGTAAACTCCATATCTTTTTGAAGCTTCTTTTTCACTTCTTCCAGTCCCTCCATGGTCCCAACATCATCCTCCAGTTTCTTCTTGGTCTCAGTCAGCTGGAGACGGAATGATGACAACTGAGTTAAATTAAATGCTATGACGATGCAAGGTAAATTTTTCCAGAATTAGTAATGAATTTGCAGTCCTTTGTCATTGTCACAGAACAACGTTCCACTGCTTTTTGTTCAAATTGATGATTAATTTCTGCTCCCTTTTTCTCTTCTACAGAAAAGTAAAACATGGTTCCTCATTTTGAGATAACTGCTTCAATCCAAGAGCACTTTTAACCCCTTATCCCAGCCACCCACAGAGCTAAGGAGCACTGCTGCGTGAGTTTGCCTAACCTGAGCCTGCAGAGTGGCCAGCTGCTTCTCCAGGTTCCTGCGCGCCTCCTCCTCCTCTTCCTGCTGCTCCTGCAGGTTGCTCTTCTCCTCCTCCAACTGTCTGATGCGGCTGCTGAGGTTCAGCTTCTGACGAGTCTCCTCCTGAAGCAACTCCTGCAAGCACATCCCAGAGAGGCCTGAGTGTTCGAGGTCATCAGCTCAGGCAGCTTGTCCCTCTGCCAGCAGCAGTATGACGCTTAATGTGCAGCATGTTCAAATAAGGTCTCACGCCCAATCAAACTATTGGGTCGAGTGCCTTCTTTGTAAAACAATGAGGTCTCATCTAGTGTCATTTTACAGACATAAAGGGTGCCTTTATTCCCATATATACAATTTTACCTCAATTCTTAAAGCCTTATTTTAATATTTACATCAACTCAGTGTCAGAGGTCTAAATTATAATAGATCCATATAAAATCTGAGAACCAAGGTTGTTCATTCCTGATGCACAAAACACAGACACCCGGGACAATGCAAACACTCCTGGCGTCACCCACCTGGTTGTCCTGTAGCTGGCTTTCCAGACTGGCCACATCCTTGGCCATTTTGATCCCCTTCTTTTCTGCATCCTCAAGCAGTGTTGACACGTTGTCCAACTCCATCTGCATGGAGCCAGATGAACAGAGACATTACAGCCATGACCTTATCTGCCCATCAGACATTTAAAGGTCTTAAATGAACGATGCAAGTCAAATTATATCACATGGGTGACTCCCGGGCAATCAGCACATTGGTCTCAAAGTTAATCAACCTCCCTGTATAATTTGCGGTACCATTATGACGGCAGACTTTCAAATAAACAAATCATCAAATCATCAAGCAGGACTAATCTGCTGATCTACACTGATGACATCTGCCCGCTATATCAGTGCAGCTATTGCCTCTGAAGTGTGCCTTGTTATTGTGATGGAAGAAAGGCAGTTGGAGGCAGACCTGCAGCTTGAGAGAGCGCTCTGCCAGCTCGCTCTTGGCCCGCTCGCCCTCGGTGACCCGGGCCACAAACTCCTGCAGCTGGGCCTCCAGTTTCTTCCTCTTGTGCTCCGACTCGGTCTTGGCCTGCTGCAGCCCCTTCACCTCATTCCCCAGCTCCTTGTTGTCGCTCTCCAAGGTCTGCTTGGTCTTCTCCAGGTTACCCTTGAACTGCACAAAGAGTTGGTGGGTTTACACATCCTATCATTTTGCCTGCAGTGTTAATCTCACAAATGGCGGAGCAGACGTTCAGCTCAACAGGGCCCGGCTCTTGGACGCACCCTCTTGGCCTGCTCCAGCTGCTCTGACAGCTCCTCCAGAGCAGTTGAGTGCCTCTGCCTCATGTCCTGGATCTGGGACTCGTGGTTCTTGGTTTCCTCATCGATGGCTTTCTTCAGCTCTGCTACCTCCTGCTCTCGCTTGGTCCTAAAGTGGCCATAGGGATGGAAAGTTTGACCCAGCCCCATCACAGTCACATTAACAAAAGGATACAGAACACCAGATTGTGCCAAATTACAGTATTCCATTGCATAGATCCCCTGCTGTTCATTGTGTAATTGCTACAACAGAGGAAACCTGACCTACAGTTTTCGAATGTATCTGATGACATTTTTTTCTGGTTGTTTTGAATAAATGCTCTCCTGACGGCTCTTACTTGACTCATCTACTCAAAACCAGGCCAGCTGTGACATTTGGTTAGGAGGACACTACATACATGTCCAGAATAGACACATTCACAATGCAGGACAGCATATGGGCCCAAAATGTGAGCGGCCTTCAGGTTAGCGCCCGCAAACTGACCTCGCCAGCCTACCTGAGTTCCTGCTGGGCAGCGGTGGTGTCCAGCGTGTCCTCCAGCTCCGTCTTCAAAGCCTCCAACTCCTCGCTGAGGTCCCTCTTAAGCTTCTCGGCCTTGTTCCTGGCCGTCTTCTCGGTCTCCAGGTCCTCCTGCAGCTCAGCGAGCTGGGCCTGCAGCTCACGCACCTGCTTCAGGGCATTGTTCTTCTGGGCGACCTCCTCGTCACCTCTAATGCAGACACACACACACACACACAGAGTCAATTATCCTCATAAAAACTGCTGCATTAACTAAGCTTTAAGCACGTTATCACACAAACCCCTAAATGGCTTTAACAACACACTTTGTACTTTATAATTTGTTGCAATTATCTCTATGGTAAAAGTATGTAATAATGTTTTGCATCTGCCTAAATAGTTGGTGAACCTCCCATTAATAATCACTACTGACCACAAGGTGGCAGTGCAGTGAACATAACAAGGTGACTCCACACAGAGGACACAGGGGTGAAACAAGATGGAAATCACCATGATGATATGGCATGTTTGTTGTGGAGAGCAATTGCATTATAGAGACCTTCTAGTAAAATAAAATAAAAATCTCCAAGGCCTCACAGTACAGATAATACTAGCTTTTAACAGTAAAACCAATCAGTTCTGCTCCTGTGAAACGGTAGGTAAAATAGAAAAGAGAGGAGCCTAAAGAAAAGATGCCCATAGAAAATGAGGAAGTGGGAACATGAGACAAGCTCTAATTCACTCATTTTCTCAGCCTGATAACTAATTAGTTGACCTTCATTAAGTAGATCTGCAGAACCTAAATCTGTAGGCAGGCTGCTTCCTCCTCCTAATGATCTTGATAAAAACGTTGCTCATGAGCATTAAAGATGATGATCAGACCAGGAGAAGCTCATATTGCCAACATAAACTCAGTCCTTAATAAATCCCTTTAAATTCAACCACTAACACGAATAAAATAGTGGTCATTTTGTGTTCCCAAACAGAAACCATTCGGCACCTTTGAAAACAAAGAATATTAATACATAAATGTATGTCATCCTAGTTGCTGGACACTATTCTAGCAGAGAGGAGTAGCATCACTAAAAAGTCACATGGCTCTTAGGACAATTGAGGGAGCAGATGTTTCATAAGAACATAAGAAATTTACAAACGAGAGGAGGCAGTTCGGCCCATCAAGCTTGTTTGGAGAGAACTTAACTAATAGCTCAGAGTTGTTATAATCTTATCTAGCTCTGATTTAAAAGAACCCAGGGTTTTAGCTTGTGTTACACTAGCAGGAAGACTATTCCATACTCTAACTACATGCTGTGTAAGAAAGTGCTTTCTCAGTTCAGTTCTAACAAGTATATAAAATTACAGAAAGAGCATAATTTGTAGGCTTGAATGTGACCCACCTGGCCAGTGCGGCCTGTAGCTCCTCCTCCTTCTTGGCCAGCTGGATCTTCAGCTCCTCTATTTGGGCCTGCAGCTCAGCAATCTGGTCCTGGAGATCAGTGGTCTCTGCATCCAGTTTCCTCTTAGCCTTCTCCAGCTCCTGGCGCGTCTTCTCCTCCTTCTTGAGGCGCTCTGAGTTGCACAGACGTTGTGTTCATAACACAAGGTGATAACAAGCTTCTGTTTCATTTGTAGCAACTTCAAGTATGAAAGCAATTTTAAGGGTTAACATTTGTACAGGCCCACCTTCCAAATCTACCATCATCATCTCCTGCTTGTTCTTTAACTTGCTGAGGTTCTTGGCTTTCTCTTCCTCCTCAGTCAGCTGGGAAGTCATCTCATTGACGCGATCGTCTAGAAGTTTCTTCTCCTGCAGAGACAGAAGTAGTGTGACTGAGCCCCATGTTGCAGTAAACAAGAAATGTTGCCTCGCCACTTGTGCTGCCTGCCTGTACACATACCTTTGTGTACTTGGAGTTCTGGTCCTCCAAAAGCAGGATGTCCTCCTCCATCTTCTTGATCTTGGCTTCAGCAGTCACTTTCTCCAGCTGCAGCTTCTGCCTGGCAGCTTCCTCCTCATCCAGCTGTTCTTCCAGATCCTGTAGGCAGTCACATACAAAAACAGACACCTCACTTTTAGCTGGTTAAAACAGTAGTCTGCAAAATGGTCACCAAACATAATTTTTCAAGTTGTCTTCAGATGAATGAATTTAATTTGGACTGGGACACAACACACCATCATGACCATGCAACACAACCATGCATGCGAGGAAGTACGCTCTGGGACCCACCTGGATGTGCGCCTGCATCTTCTTCTTCTCATTCTGCATGCTCTGGTTGCGTTCCTCCTCCTCCTCCACACGGGCCTCCAGGTCATGCAGGATCTCCTCCAGCTCCTGCTTCTTGGCAGCTAGGCGTGCTCGCATCTCCTCGGCCTCTGCAAACAGCTCAGTCTCTGCCTGCAGCTGCTCTGCCAGGATGTTCTTCTCCTCCAGGACCTGTGGTTATATGTGCAGAGCATCGACACACTGACTATTTCTGTCAATTTCAGCGAGAGTTAGCATTTCTTGGACCACATTGGAATGATAAATCCATCTTGCTCACAGGTCTGAATGACTGATTTACTAATAATTTTCATGGTTAAATAAACTTTTACTTTGCCAAGACACAACTAACCTGTTGATGTTTTCTCTCCATATCTAGCAGCTCGTTCTCCACCTTCATCTGCTTCTCCTTCACCTTGACCAACTCCTCATCCTTGGCCTGCATCTCCTCCTCCTGCCTGGTCACTTGGAGCAGAGGTTTCACCTACAGAGCAAGCGCACCATGTCAGTGAGGGTCAAGCATTCCAGTGGGCAGCTACCACAGGCCAGCCGACTATGGGAAGCAGAAGAGCGCCCACCTTGGTGAAGAGGCGCCACCACTGCCAGTGTCTCAGCTTCAGGTAGGCTGCACAGTTCCTCTGCAGGACCTTCAGGGCACTGAGCTGCTGCTGCTTTTTAGCGAAGGCTCTGGGAGAGTAAACATGGTGGAACACTTAGGTCTGTGGGAGCAACAGAGGCGGACATTTCAGGTCCAGAAAGTAAAAATCCAAACCAGGATTTTGTTTCAACCAACCAGTTGAGTACACTGTGACTGTGACACTTCATGCTCAACTGGTTGGTTGAA
>JAOYFF010000094.1:8533723-8547733 GCA_025773925.1 Cryptomyrus ogoouensis
CAGTTGAGTACACTGTGACTGTGACACTTCATGCTCAACTGGTTGGTTGAAACAAAATCCTGGTTTGGATTTTTACTTTCTGGACCTGAAATGTCCGCCTCTGGGGAGCAACGCAGCGGAATTTAGCAGCATGGTAATTAAATAGCTGATGCCCTTAACCAGAATGACTACTGCGGCCATTGCATCGAGATTCAGTATTTTAAGGCAGTGTTGCTCAACCCAACCCTCGAGGACCCTCCAAAATGTCCACGTTTTTGCTCCCTCCCAGCTCCCAGCCAATCAAGAATATCAAATACTTAGCATAGGGATGTTGGGAGCTGAGGGGGAGCAAAACTGTGCACTGCCTGGGGGTCCCAAAGGAAAAAAACTGTGCTGAGGGAAATAACCACTGTAGAGTCCTCAGTAGAGTGGTGGTGAACAGCCTGGGGAAGAGACCCCAGATGCAATTGCATCTCTGATGTATTTGTGAGTCTTTGTGCAGCGGCATACTGGATATCACTCACTTTCGGGCCAGGAAGCCACGACAGACAGACTGGAAGTAGATGATAATGTCTGTAATCTTTAGGTCCCGCTCCTCCTCCAGGTGGGCCAGAACTCCAGCCCGGAAGAAGATCTTGCTCTGTCCGATCCTGAAGAGGTTTGGGTCCAGCTCCAGAGCTCGAATCTTGGGTAGCGAGGGAATGCCAGCAAGAGGTTACAGAAAGGAGCTTCAAGGCAGATACAGAACGTAGCTCATTAAACATGCTTCAAAACAAGAGGTCAAGGAATTTTGAGTCATATTAAACTGTGCAGGACAAAATAGACCATTACCATCCTCTCGCAAGCTTGTTTACCATCCATGAATCCTTTTGGGATGGCATTAGGGGTGAGTATCTCATATCTGTGGAAAAAGTAATACATAGTCAGGTAACAGGCTTTGTCTAGTACATTAATGTTACAACAGCTGAGAGGCAAACTTAGGAAGTGTGAAGATCCTCCCATGACATCAGCTGACCGTTAACAGCAGATGACGACACAAACCGAACATAGTGCTTTCCATAGACATAAGGTGAAGGAGGCCGTGGTACCTCTGTCGGAACTCCTGGAAGACTATCCGATTGGGGAAGCCCTGTCGGCAGATACGGATTCCCTCCAGAACACCATTGCATCTTAGCTGGTCCAGAACCAGGTGGGGGTCCAGTTTACCTGCCTGTGGGCAGGAAGAGATTGTGTTCAGTAGTTGTTAGGGTTGATTAAAGACCTGCAGTATTTTTTCAAGAAAATTTAGTGTGTTCATAGAGGTAAGTAAATGGTGGTTTCTAATTGGTGTAGTAAGATGGAGAATGGTCAATTAGGGTTGAGAAGTCTGATTATAAGTGATAGGAAATGAGAGAGAAGTTGTACCCTCTTCTCATGGTTAGGAATGATGCAGCGGACAAAGTTGGGGTTGGTGTTCCTCAGTGTGGCCATCAGTTTGGTCAGGGACTCCTTGTACAGCTGGCCCACCGTGCGGAACATGCCCTTCTTGGTCTTGTAGGTGGCGCCAAAGGTGGTCTCATTCATCCCAGCTACCTGATCCAGGCCGACAATACGGTCCACTGCCGGTGACAAGGGTTGGGGGGTGGGCAGGGAGAGGAGGCAGTTTAGGGGAGGCCTAGACAAGCTTGTGAGGCCAGCGACACACAGAACGTGGAGCACAGATGAATGTGGGGAGAAGGATGGATGACTGATGGCACAGCAGAGGAGTGATTGTGAAGGGGCAGGAGCTTCAGGACGTACGCACAGATGGCACATGAATTTGACAATGTAGTTGAAAAATACAAGCATACGCGTCAGTGTAGATCAGGACTGTCCCTCAGACCGAACCAGGTTCAAAGTTAAAAAGTTAGAAGTTTGCCATGAAGGCATCTTGCTATGTAAAAATGATTAAGGTTCTAACTGAGTGGAAATATGGCTCATCCAGGCCAAACCTGTTTACCTGAGAACTAATTTATAATGTCCTTTAAAGACTTAGAGCATTTATAATTCTGAGTGGACAGCAGGAATCAAACCTGATGTGAAGCAGAAAAATACCAATATGGACATTTGGAATAGCCAAGTTAAGCATCACCTTCTGCCAGTAAGCAAACAAAATTAGTGGGGCAGAGTGCAACACAACTGCCCCTTTTACCAATGACATGCCTCTGGTTTAACAGGTAGGCTTATAGAAAATTCCCTCTACTAACTTGGTTTGCAAAACTGTTTAATCATGGTCAGCCACATCGATTTCATTCCTTGAACAAAACTATTATCCCCATATTTAGAGTAGATGTTTTATTATCCACCGACTGCTCCGAGACTGAATGTGCCGTTTTTGGGAAATCGGAAGGCTGCTGTAATGCTGGAATGCGGGTGGGAGCAGACGGACTTACCCTCCGGACTGTGTGGGAGGGGCCTGCACTGTACAAAGAATTCTGCCCCCTAAAAAGTAAACAATACTGCTATGTTTCCGTTTCAAGCTTTATGTCAAATTTAAACATGCTTCTTTCGGAAACTGGCAAACAGACACAAAATTAAGCCTTTCCCAATGTCCCCCTGCCATCTATAGGAGCTTTAAAGGGACATTATAGGGATGCGATATACCATGTTAACCCTGCACTTGGAGGCCTGAGAGACCAAGGTTGGCAAATGTGGGCCAGAACCTGATGGTAGCAGCTTCTTAAGCAGGCCTGGGGGCAGGACCCGATGGTAGCAGCTTCCTAAGCAGGCCTGGGGGCAGGACCCGATGGTAGCAGCTTCCTAAGCAGGTCTGGGGGCAGGACTCGATGGTAGCAGCTTCTAAGCAGGTCTGGGGGCAGGACCCGATGGTAGCAGCTTCCTAAGCAGGTCTGGGGGCAGGACCCGATGGTAGCAGCTTCCTAAGCAGGCCTGGGGGCAGGACCCGATGGTAGCAGCTTCCTAAGCAGGCTCGGACACAAATCGCTTGCATGCCCTTTCAGCAATTCTTCCACTTAGCTGGCTCTCCCACTGGAAAGTTCAACTACGTTTTTTTTCTATAGCCTCATTAAGCAAATGCGGCCCTATGATTTCATCTTTAATTCTGGTTTTCATTCCACATAAAAAGAATCCGTAATTTACGGCAAAAAATGATTACGTGGGAACGTGCTTTCCTTTTATTTTATAGATATTGGCAAATTGAAAGCAAGGCTAGTGAACAGAGCTTAGGACTGGCCCTGTATGAAGGAGAGCAGATGGGAGGGGTCCTCATGTAGCTCTTTTCAGACCCAACATTGTGAAATTAGGAGGGAATTACTGGTATATAAAATACTTCAAAGCTCTATCTACAATGCTATTTTAATTCAAATCAGTCCAGTGCGCCAGTTTAATTTCACTGCAGTTTCAGCAGTTTGGAGACATACAAGACAACCTCTTTGACACACATCACTCCTCAAGACCAAAGTGTCAGATATGAACAGTGTAAGTCTTAAGCCTCGTGCTTGAAGACTTAAAGCCAACGCTAAAGTCTGAGATCTTACCCAATTTATTGACTAAACCAGATTAACCAAAGAATATCTAGCAAGTATAGCATAGTTTCTGGATAAAATGGAGACTAAAACATACACTTAGAGAAAGAACAGCCCGTTATGTCAACCCAAGCACCTATGACTAAAATATTAACATTGGCCTGCAACCCAGAAAAGTATTAAAAGGAAGCGGCTGGAATGTCTATCAGGGCCAATTCCATAAGAAAAAAAGTGACAATCTTTCACACTCTGCTGGAGCTCCTCCACCCTGGCCTCCACACCAACCTCATCTGCTCTGATCAGCGCCGCATGTGGTTCTGATTCTAAACCTCCTTCCTTCTAAACAGCACTGGAGGAGCCCAACACAAATTCCATTATTATTTTCCCTGTCAGTCACGCTGCTCGGCTGCGAGGCTGGAGAATTACGCAGTTCTTCTTCCATCCAAATTATAGCAGTAAAGGACACATCACAGTGTCAAAATTTTTGTGCCCTGTTGAAGAAATTCCAACATAACTTTAGACTCAGAAGTTCTGCATAAAAGTTTTTTTCGCTACCATTTTCTTGTCCCTTTTTTTAATCCTTTGTTTTTAAAAAACCTTGTGATGAATAGCTAGAAAAGTGACGCATAAATAATGCTACTATTACTACCAGGACATGGAATAAAATGTGAGGGACATGCAGGTAGTGTATTTGAACTACAAAATTAGGACAGATTTTTTAGTTTAAAAGATGCATCTTAATAAATGCAGTATTAATATTAGCAAAAAATACAGGGCCAAAGTTTTGAACCATAAGAACACCAATAAAGTAAATGTTCAGCTATGAAAATACTAAGCCAAGTCACAAGTAACCAAGTCACCTTTTTGACCATTATTTTTGTCTGCGGCACACCTTGGCAGACAGCTGACCAAGTCACCTTTCTGAGCAGCACAAAAAGATATTTGACCTTGTGCCCAAGAATATTTACCAATGCTGCTCAAAAAACTGGAATCTAAAGAGCTGCTTAGAGTGGACGTGAAGTGACAGCAGGATGAGTTATGAATTACAGGAAATTGCCAGATGTAAATTTAAAATGTTTCAAGATGTGATTTTTCAACTGTAGCATCATCAGAAGACATTGAGCAAAATTCTCAATTGAGGTGAGCCAATCTGGAATGCAGTTGAAGACATTTGCCTAAAGGTACCATCATGGCCCATTGACAATAGATAATATCAATGCTGCACCATGCAAGCCCAGCTGCGGGGGGCGTCAGAGCGCGACATGTCCTTCAAGCAGATCCACAGCATTACATTCATTCACCTGGAGGGTCATGGAGATTAGATATATTGTCATAGAATGATGCTCTTAGAATATTCTGAATCTCTAAATCAGAGAAACAGAGAGGGGGGAGGGGACAAAACCAGGAAATAACAGAGGAACAGTGTGGCAAAGACAGGTGTCCATACTCAACGTTTACTAATGCACATGGCAAAAGGAAATCATATGTATACATTTTTACTTTCTTTGTTCCTCAGGAGATTCAGGCACACTAAACAAAACCAGATTCCGTTAACCTGTAATCACAGAAAACCTTGATCTCAATTACAAGAGTAAAAAGATTTGATTAAATCAACATTTCCCCTCTACAAGCAAGACCAGCACAACAGATGAGTAGAAGATTGCCAAAACCAGCAGGCCTTCATTTTTAATTGCAATTTATGTAGCTGGTGTAACGATTACATATGGTGTAACGATTACTTGACTTGACATATTTCTACGCTCTCATACGAATGTCGACATTGGCTACTACTAGAGTTTGGAAATTAAACAAATACTAGTTTGACATTTAACCTCAGTAGCCATGTGGAGAGTGGTGCAGCGTTGACTAACCATGTTAATTAAAGCTGATCAAACCAAGGCCATAAAGCAGACTGGGCCCAGGAATCTTCTCATGGTCCATAATACCACAGGAACTATTGAATGTTTCAATTACTCAGTTTAGAAACATGATCGATCACCTCCATCCCCAAATCCGTCACTCTCTCACCAAGCACACCCTTGTCGATTGTAATTATGATCCACCAGTTATTCATGGAAGGTAATGAATAATTTATGGTTTGTTACATGCAATTATCACTGACTCGTTTTGCTGAGTATAATGTAGAACCGCCACAGCTATTAATAACTTCAGGGAATTTTAATGAATACCTGTCAGTTTTTGCAGCCTATTTTATTTAAGAGGTCCACTTGAACACACTGTTAGGATTGAGCGTTAAAGCTAAAGCTTCCGGCTATCTCCACCAAGAAGAGACGGCACACAGAGGCACTTGGGCTACGTTCACACTGCAGGGCTTAATGCTCAATTCTGATTTCCTGCTCAGATTGGATTTTTTATTTGCCTGTTCACATTACTCTTTAATGTGAGAAATATCAGATTTCAATGTGAACGGTTCACTATACTGAACTGGCCCGCGTGCGCACACAGCAACAAAGATGCACATGCGCAAAAACAAAGACCTCACTTTATTGATTTGAAAACTCCCCAGTTACGATATGAGCCTTCCAGATTTATCTCCCCAAATACTTATTAAATCCAGCACCTCACTGTCCCTCCACTGGCCAACTTCTGTGCTCTCCTCCATGTATGGCACTCTGACGAAAACATATGGTGACTTCCGCCTGCGCAGAATTGTGACGAACATTGATCGAGAGTGACATAAAAGTCGCATGAATTCCAATTTTGCTGTTCAGACTGAGGTCCCACTGCAAAAAATCAGACCTGTATCCAATTTATGACCACATACTGAAATGACCCAAATTGGAATGGAAAAAAAATCGGATTCCATGTGGCTTGTGCTGTTCACATTGTCATGAAAAAATGCGATGAGTCACATATGAGCAAAAAATTGGATTTGGGCCACATTTGTCCTGCAGTGTGAACGTAACCTTGGAAACACCCTGATGTCCCCAGCTAAACTCGACGACACTCCTATGCAGACGAACATCTTCACATCACCTTCCACTAACAGCATGAAGGGGGCTCTCAACCTGACCGCGAACCCAGGAACAGAAACTCACCATCCTTCCACAGCTCTGCCACAAACTTGTCCGTCGACTGGTGCAGGAGTGTGGCCACGTTGTCATTGAGGGGGTCCATGTTCTTCATCAGCCACTCATCTGCCTTGTAGTCCACCTGGGCATATTTTGCCAAAGAGTTACCTCATATCTCAGCCAGCTTTAGCAGCCCCTCAGTCTGCAGTGACTGTCCTATTGCATTCCTCGTTACACTTTGGATTTGATTTTGGACCATAAAAGCAAATGCGAGTCCCTGACATAAATGACCAGGGCTACAGTGTGTACATAATCTTCACAAACGTGCGTCAATAAGGGGGAAAAAGTTAAACTGATTTACGCAACAGTACAAGTCGTGCACATCCCAAATGGGAAACAGATGTGGATAAAGCGCCTTTCTGCACACAGGGATAGTGTCAAAGCTCCGGCCAATATCTCTTTCCCAGCAACATTTATCTAATCAATAAAAACAAAGTCAAACACTAGACAGACATAATGTATACTGTTCAAGAAATCCGAACAGATAAAGAGCATTTTCCCAGTGTACACAAAAAACGAGCTGTACTGGAACTGGTTCAGTGCTCCTCTGGGATGTGAGGGATGTCACAAGGAATCGGAGCTCAAACTCCTCCAAGACACACCATGTAAGCTGTTCGTTAGGTTTCCATCAATATCTACTTGCAATGTATGGCAGGAAAATACCCTTAAACTTCATCTTTTCTGAATCTATTACTCCTTTCATTCAAAACCTATTCAACCGGGCAGTTGTGACCTCTGCCCTTAGAATGCATTTAGTTCACAAGTGCTTGTCGTCCCACAGCATAATTGAAATTATGTGTGAAGCCTCTACACTTAACTGCAATTGATTGGTAAAATATAGTGTCTCTCTGGATAAAGGACTGAATGAATACAGTACCCTTCCAGCGTAGTGTATAATGCAGAAATCTGCCTTGTCCTTCAGCTGCCTGGGCTTCTGGAACTTTGGGTGGGTGCCCTGTTCCTGGACCAACTTATCCACAAACGTCTTGTCCGTGGCTTTGGGGAACCAACACTCCTCATCTAGCAGGGCCAGAACACCAGGTGGGTTTGCCTGTGTCAGGAGAACAATGGTAATTTTAGTTAAAATCCACACGACTCCTATTCAATTCTGCAAGGCCTCAATCCACCCCGTCTATAAATCAGCACAGCTCAAAAGAGCTGTCACTCAAAACTGTAGCCCTCTAATGGAACTGGTGAATGCTGTTCCAAGACAGTGCAAAGTTCCTAATAAAAACTTATGACGATATGAGTTACTCGTGAGTTTTAAATCTTTCTGGACAAATGATACGGACCGGCCGCTCGATGAGGTCGATGCAGGGCTGCAGGTCCAGGCCGAAGTCGATGAAGCTCCACTCGATGCCCTCCCTCTGGTACTCCTCCTGCTCCAGGATGAACATGGTGTGGTTGAACAGCTGCTGTAGCTTCTCGTTGGTGTAGTTGATGCACAGCTGCTCGAAGGAGTTCAGCTGCAGGGAAGAACATAGATCAGCTGTATTATGCCGACAGATGAGATGAGCACTTGGGCTACACCATTCATGAATTTAAGCACAATACATATGCAAAATCTAACTGATCCTCCCTTTACCTCAAAGATCTCAAAGCCGGCGATGTCCAGGATGCCAATGAAGGAGGCGCCCTGGCGCTTGGTCTTATCCAGAGCCTTGTTAATGCGCAGAACCAACCAGCGAAACATGCGCTCGTACGTGGCTTTGGCCAGAGCCTCCACGGCGAACTCCGCCTGCTCCTGGGTCTGCGCCTTCTGCACAAAGTCCCGGCCCACTTTGATTCGCGGGGACAGGATGGCCCGTGTGAAGTCAGTCACATTCATGCCCATCAGGTGACACACTTTCTGCGCAGCTGAGAAGACAGGAAAGGCAAGTCAGAGCAAAAATAATGTCCTGGGGGAACTTGGTACTTCAGCAAATCCGTACACCTTAGGCTATGGTGACACATGTAGGTGAACTCTCTTCATAGGTCTTGCTTCATTCTGAGATCATAGAGCATCAGTTTGCCATACCCGTGTTGTCAGGAAGGGAGGCCTGGTCTGACTGGCGCTCCTTCTTGAAAGTCATGTTCCCCAGCTGGAGAACTGCAGACACCACCTTCAGCAGACCTAGGATAGGCGGGAACAGGACACGCATTACATTTCACCTTTATATACACAAGGATAGAGGCTTGGGGGTCACACTGTGTGCCTTTACACCAGAATCAGATCAACGGGAACAGCATATCATTACCAATCTGCTCGTCTTCAGGAATGCTCATGATTTTCATGGCCTCCATGGTTTCCAAGAAGAGGTCCTTGTCCTGCTGCCCAGGGATGGTCACATTGCCGTTTGACAGGAAGCGGTAGTTGCTATAGTTCTCCAGACACAGTTCCGCTGATCGAGCATTTGATAGTCAGATACAGATTTGACATACAGCGCAGAGCAAGACCTTACAAGTCTATTACACAACCAACTCAGATGATATATGGAACATTATCTGAAAGTCAGCATACAACTGGTTTAACAGCACTCGTAAAATACCTCAAGACAATTACCTGGTCGACCGCAGTCAGTTAAGCCAGGTATCAGAAAATACAAAGTGGCATTCAGATTTGTCGATAAGGACTTAAGATATTGGCATCACCTTAAGAAGTCTAGGCCGCTTTGGTCTGACTTCAGTATCAAACGATTTCAAACACTAAAAACTATTTACATTTGTACTCAAGACTTACAGCGCAGTTTGTCTCCAGCCCCTGTCAACATGTAGTAGAAGATGTGAAACGCACGCTCATTCTTGGCCTGACGAACGGCACGAGACTTTTCAAGAAGGTCTGACAAGAAGCAAGTTAAGGAAAGATACTGATAGTCAAAACAATCCATCAGGTTCCTACAAGCCAGCGATTGTATATAGGGCCAAATGCTGAACTGAAAAGAGGATGCTATTGTATAAAAGCTGACAGCAATGCACATTGTTTTCACAATGATTTACCGAAGGATACAGGTCTCTATGTTGGCACCCACAATATATCCGTTGACATCAAAGTTGATTCTGATGAACTTCCCCTGTGACGGACACAGACATTGAGACGGATTTTCTGGCATGACACAGACGGATTTTCTGGCATGAGAGAATGCATCTTCCACACGTTTGACTTAAATCGTTCTTACGAATCGGGACGAGTTGTCATTCTTGACCGTCTTGGCATTGCCAAAGGCCTCCAGGATTGGATTAGCCTGCAGCAGCTGCCTCTCCAGCTCGCCCTATTAAAATCAGCATGTGACACAGACAATTAAAAAGGGGCCAATGAGCACACAGACTACAGTACTTTTGGTCCTGACCATGCTCTTAATCAGTTCAAGCATGTCAACAGAAATCAATATACAGATTAAAAGTTGCAAAGCAGATGCAACTTATGCACACTATATGGCCTAAGACCAAGTAGACCAGGCATGGCCAATCTTATCCGCAAAGGGCCGGCGTGTATGCGGGTTTTCGCTGCAACTCCCTAATTAGATTACTAATTAGAGGACTGATTGGCTGAAAAAGAGTCCTCACACCTGGGTTTGAACAGCTGACCTACAGGTTATCCCAAAAACCTGCATACACACCGGCCCTTTGCGGATAAGATTGGCTACCCCTGAAGTATACAGACGCATTGCAAGCAGAAGTGCCCACTTTTCTCCATACAGGGAAAGGATTAAAGGCAACCTTACACATGCGTACATGCACTGCAAGCATACCCCAGGAGCCTCAACACAAAAGCAAGCTGAAGACAATGCACTTTTCACACAAGAGCCGGTCAGGTGAAGCAATAGAACAGGTATTCACACACTAGACTTCAAACACTGAATGAGTTTACATTAAATCACACAAACTACAGATAATTCTGTACATCTAAGATCTTGTTCTCGTCCATAATTGCCACACCAGTCGTTTGCCATGTAAATGTAGCAACACTTCTGCTACAGCCCCACCCTGTCACATAACCCAATGCATCACTCTGAGCCCACACCAGCTGTAGAGGGCAGCAGAGAGGGGGAGGAAGGACAGATGCACGGAGCGAGTCTCAGCTGCACAAGAGGAAGTCCGGGGATTGTCGGTAACTCACATGTGACAGGACTGTGCTGCTCTAAAAACGAGAGGAAATGGGAACACTTACAACCTCAACAGCACGACATGACAGACCAAAACCAAGATGCATCAACCGACTAATATGTAAATGTAGATGCATGCACGCACACACACACTTGCATAAGCATCTTAGTGAGGACTTCCTTTTGACTTAAGATGCATTCTCTCAATTCTAGAGGGAAACTGATAAATCTGTGGTGTTTTTGAAGCAAAAAATAAAAAATAAAAAAAAAATCTGCCAGGTTTTCAACAAGAACTTTTCAGATGTTTGTCCCCACAAATACACTCCACCCTCCCCCTACACAGCTTCAGTCTGAGTGTCATCATTGAGGGAAGAATTAGAAAAGAGGTTTGGGCTTTTAAGCGGAAGAGACTAACTCAGGGGTGGGACAGTAACTGAATATTCACAGCACAAAAACAGAAGGAAAATGCAACAAAATGTTTCACAAAAAAAAAATTAAAAAATTAGAGTGCAGGAGGGAAGTAATACCTGAGAAAGTGAAAGTAAACGTGAAGTAGGAAGGAGGAAGAGGTTGCAGACGAAGACGGTGAGACTCACCGGGTCCTTTTTGGTCTTGAAGGACGAGGCCACATGAGCCAAATACTGAATCACCTTCTTCGTGTTTTCAGTCTTCCCTGCTCCAGATTCCCCTCTTAGATGAAAATACAAAAGAATTAAAATTACCAACACACACAGTACTAGATGCAAGAAATCCATCCAACAAACTCAATGTCTCATTTCTGCAAGCTCAGTCAGCCTAACATGCCAAGTCCTGTTTGGGGCCGAGTACTCACGTGCATAGAATGGACTGGTCCTCACGGTCTAGTGGAAAGAACAAGAGGTAACAGGATTCATACTGGGCACTGAGCAGAGTGTCACTTTGTTAGCTACACCTAGCTAATAGAGCTGAAGTCACTTTGCCTCCAAAACCACTTCAGAAAGGTAACAAGCCACGTTCAGAGAAGCCATCAGTTTTACAGAGCTGTTAGTTTTAAGTTTGCTCATTCTCCTCTGATTAATATGGCGTTTTGGTCTCAGAAATGCCAGTGACTGAATGTTTTGTTCGTCACATAATTCTCTGTAAACTCTAGACACTGTTATGCATGAAAATCGCAAGTGGTTAGCCATTTCTGAGATGCATGAACCACCACCTGACACAAACGGTAAAGTTAAAATAGTGTAAACCGCAAATATTTGCTACTCTAATGGTTAGTTTATCGGTAAGTGAACCTCGACCCCATCAGCATGTGGTACAAGATCAGTTGAAGCAACATGATGCTCCATTTGAGCAGAAGACTGATTTAGCAAGCAGGGGTACCCAATAAACAGGTCGCTGTATCAATGTGGGTACAAGGAACCGTGCACAGTACAGGAAACCGTTTACACAGTAATCCCACAGAGAAACCTTAATTGCATGGCAGTATCTACTGTAAAGATGACCCGTGAAACATTTCAGTAAATAGCTTAAGCACACAAGATCGTCTGGCTTTGCAGAAAAGTATTTTTATAATGCTTTACTGTCCCAGCAGGAATTACAGGTTACACTTTATGAATTATCAAGATCTAGTGTAATAGGTAAATAATGAGGAGGTTAGTTGTATCTAGATTAAACCAATGTCTTCTATGAACATATGGACCTACATCAAGATAACAATGGCATCTGCACATGAACCAATAGGGGTATTTTACAAGCTGCACTTTCCAGTATCTGGCAGAGGAAGAAAGAATGAGAAATCCCTTATGGAGGTCTGAACATGTCATGACAGGAGCCTTACCCTGCATCATGCTGCGATAGGCCGTGTCGGTGATGGCGTAGATGTGGGGGGGTATCTCATGCCTTTTCTTGCCCTTGTACATCTCGACTATCTCCTCAGAGTAGATGGGCAGGTTCTTGTAGGGGTTGATCACCACACAAAAGAGTCCAGAGTAGGTCTGCAAGAGCAAGGTACCGGCATGGATCGCTTGCGTAGACATTCAACGTTAAGAGCTACTCACAGACCAGTGATTTGTAAGAAAGCTTTGACATGGGGGGCGGGGTGGGGGGGGGAAATCATTAATTAGGCGGAAGTTTTTCTGTCTGGGTACTCTTAACCAAAAGAAAACAAAAGCCATCGATTAGAAACCATTCAGCTTCTCCAGAATTTTCTCAGAGCCCTGGTGAGAAGTTCGTGCTGAAGGCCCTTCAGTCCAACGCGTGTCATCCACGTTTACTAGAGATAACTTAACATGGACTCAAACAGCAGAATCTCCCAAGAACTTCCTGCCTGGTGATGACCAAAAGCCAAGGAGCCGTGCCCAACTTGGACGCAACAGGAAAAAAAAGGGATTAATTTCTGGCACAAACCATTAGCTATGTTTACCGCCTATCACCTACAGCTGTTCAGTCTCCCCCCACCCCCAAACCTGATGGAAAGATCTGGAGTAACACGATCTCCTCATCTCCAAAATGCTTCCTTTTCCGTCCCAATCAGTCCCCATTTCCTCCCATTGTACCTTGTCTTGCGCTCTACCTACTACCAGTCACTCTTCCATATCCACACTTAACCTTCTAAATCAACCATCCAACTCAACAATGGCAGCCAGCTGCGTTTACATGATCTGGCCAATCTCCAGCTGGCTAAGTAGTTCAGGTAATTACCCAGTCATTCATACATTATTCCCCATGACCTATTTGTTCCAAGTTCTCCAAAATTAGAGAATTTAAACACTATTTAAAATATGTCCAGCATTGAATTACCATCTATACCATTTTCAAGATACTTCAATATAGTCACAACATACAATTCTACCTGATTTTCTTATGGATTTACTGAAGCAATTTAAGGTTCAACAGTCAGTCCCCTTGTGAGTTTTAAAGATGCAATATAATGGCCACAGTTCTAGCCACTTGGACACACTCATGTTGTTATTTTCCCTCGCAATCCTGTGAATTGAAATGCCTGTTAATTAAAACAGCCAGTACTGGGACTCACATAGATAAGGCCAGAGTAGTATCTCTCCTTCAGATTGTGCAGCACGGAGGCCTCGTTCAGGCAGGTCAGCTCCGCCATGTCCTCCACCTTGCTGAACTTGGGTGGGTTCATCTTCTGGATGTCATCCTTGTTGACCTTGATCTTCTTCCCGGAGTCAACCAGCTCGACCAGGCACTCGTCGCCGCTCTCCTCCTTCAGGGAGCCCGCCTCGAAGCCCAAACGCTCGGAGGGGACCCATACCAACTTCTTGGAGGCCCAATCAGCTTGCGCCAAGGGATTGTTGATCAGGTTGCGGTCCACATAGAGGAACTTGTCTGCGTCTGTCATGGTTGCTGTAGAGTGTT
>JAOYFF010000094.1:8549163-8562977 GCA_025773925.1 Cryptomyrus ogoouensis
GAGCAGCAGTCTGCATGCAGGGAGATGGGGCAGAGCAGCAGTCTGCATGCAGGGAGATGGGGCAGAGCAGCAGTCTGTATGCAGGGAGATGGGGCAGAGCAGCAGTCTGTATGCAGAGAGATGGGGCAGAGCAGCAGTCTGTATGCAGAGAGATGGGGCAGAGCAGCAGTCTGTATCTTCAGCCCTGTGGTGCCACTTCGGGCTCATTTCTAACAGGGTTAAACCATCATTCATTAAAGGCTCCTTTGATCAGATCCGGGCTTTTGACAGTGAAAGAATCTCAAAATAAATTAAGAATAAATTTCTTGAATGGACCTTCTGAAATAAAAACAGGAAGCGTTCCCCACTGTTTAATCCAATATTACGCTCAGTTTAAGCTGATATATGCTCCATAAAATTCCTTCGCTGTTTATTTTCCAAAAACCCAAGATGCATTTACAGCCCAAAGCCGACTAGCTAGTGATATCTGCTGTCAAAGGTACACAGTAAAAAGACATTTTTATACAAAAAAACGTCATATTATGCCTTGGTGAGACTGTGGCTATCAACATGTTAACCAATATTAATTAACCACAAGTCCATTATCAACACACAGCACTTTCTGCTGACCCATTACCCAAAATAATTTTATTATATTAAATATAATGGGTCAAGATGACCTATATTCTAAATTTAACCTAAAAGATGCAGAGAGCCCCGCATTCCAGATAAGGCACCATCGCAATCTTCTCCTGTGGTTGACAGCACACCCTGCTCATAGAGCTAAGCAGAAACACCCCTAGCCACCCCCAGCCACCACAGCCACCCAAGCCGCCACAAGCCACCACCAGCCACCACTGCCTGGATGTGTGTAATCGCTAGGTCACCACTGCGATTTCCTCATCGTTGTTTCAGTCTAACCCCAAGGTAAAAGAAAATGAGTGCTTTTCTCATGACCCCGCGATGTAGAAAATATCAGTAGCCTTAAATACCACAGCATACACACACAGAAAATACTGGGACAATGAGCCAGATGTGTGCCTGCACAGGCAGGACACGCAGAATCCCCCACAGGGCACGGCTGAGGTGCCGAGGAGCGTCCAATGTACCTGCTCTTTGGTCTGCGCCTTCTGGACGTAGTCTCGGCCAACCTTGATGCGAGGGGACAGGATGGCGCGGGTGAACTCCATCACATTCATCCCCAGCAGGTGGCACAGCTTCTGTGCGGCTGTGCGCGTAAAGGGAGGATGAGGGCAGCAATGACATCAGTGTGAGGTCACAGAACCCAGGACCACCCCCACCTGCCTAGGAGGGCCATCACCATGAGATATTACCAATGAAAGCATTACATATTTCCAACTGAGACCACCCTGCAAAAACGTATCAACTACTATTCCAAGCCATTTACAGATTTTTTATGAAAATGCCAACAACGTTCATAGGGTATAAAACATTATCCAAAAATGAGCACCAACTCTCCATTCTGTAACCCCACAGGTATGAAAAGCTTTTTTGAAAAAGGAGAGGGGGTTGTTATATTCTAGGGCAAGTCAGACTGATTTATGACATTTTCTGCTATCGCAAATTCTTGAAAGATTTAGAGGGCGTTCATTTGTTCATGGAGGAAGTTCTGGAAAGTGAAGCCGTCGTGACGTGGTCCATAGCAAAAGCAACTGGCTCCGTTTGAGGATTAAACCTCGCTAGAGCACCACTCTCTCATATCTCTTAGCTTAAATGAGACCTTTTCCACACCAAAGCAGGTGCCGGCCGATCACCACCACGAGAGCCTGACGCCCAGGGCCGGTATACCTCCCTCTAACACCAAGGGGTCCCATCCCTACTTCAAACTTGACCAACAGCTGATTCTATCTACGCAATCAGTTTGCTTCCCGTTTCGTTACCTGTGTTTTCAGGCATGGAGGCCTGATCGGTGTTCCTCTCTTTCTTGAAGACGATGTTGCCAAACTGCAGCACTGATGACACCACCCTCAGCATGGCTGCAACAAAAAAGGATGTTCATAAAATTATGCAGCACACAGACAAAAACAGCACGGCGGCCAACTCCTTGTAGGGAAAAATTGAGAAAATGTCCTTGGAATATTTTCAAAAAAACTAGAAGTCCTAAAACCATCAATTTTCATGTCATTCTGGGGTGGAATTCACTGAATGCCTTCCTGTGAGCCAGAGTCAATGGAAAGTGCCCTCAGAGGTGTGTACTTACACAAGATCTCATCGTGAGAGAAGCTCATGATGTGCATGGCCTCCATGGTTTCCTGGAAATTGTCCTTGTCCTGCTGCCCAGGAATGGGGATGTTGCCATTGGACAGGAAGCGGTAGTTGTTAAAACCTTCAAGGAGCAGATCAGCTGAGCAGAGGAAAAGAAAAAAAAAAAAACACTTAACTATCACTGATATATAAAAACCATGCAACACCTCAAATATTCTGGAAAGCATTTTGTATTTGCTGAGAATCAAAGCTACTACCAAGTATTTTCAAAGAGCTAAGGTCATTTTGAAATATTGGAATGTTAGATGGAAAAAACCCACTGCATTGACAGACTAAGCACATAAAAGGGTATACACAGGGTATACACAGGGCACAAGGTTCCCTTGGGCCTAGTACATGGACAGGTGGACAGGGCTCACACTTACACCTCAAGTGCTCCCCAGCACCAGCCAGAAGCTGGTAGAAGATGTGGAAGGTGCGCTCATCTTTGGCCTGCCGGATGGCTCGGGACTTCTCCAGCAGGTCTGGACTTGGGTCAAGGACTGCACCAAGACTTACTGCAGTGCATCTCTCTCACAGTCAGGTACAGAAACCCCTGTTTGGTATGACTCCCAACAAACAGGAATCTGGTAAAACATGTTTGGGATACAGATTCCAGTCCATCTCCTCATCCCAAGTATATACTTCTCAATTTAAGGACAATTCCAGCATTAGGGATGTGACATTTAGACTAACGAACAACTGCATGGAACCGCCCTTAAATCACTTTGCATTATATTTAAATACAAAAATGACTCCTTAAATGCTGTCACTGAGTCTCATGCTTTTAACTGATTGGACAAAGACTCAACCACCATCAAAAATGCACTATTTGCACTATTTGTTTGTCTTAAAACAGCCCCAGGGTATATGCTCCTTAGGATTCCAGTCCTGGGGGGCTGCACCAGCAGGCCACTGCTTCACATTGACATAGAACATCCAGATTCAGAAAATCTACATTAGCACTTTTAATGCTACCTATTCCTAGTTATGTAATCAATGAAACCAGCCGCAGGTCTCTGCAGAACAGAATGGTCCAGAACTATATGGCAGCTGGTGCTGGTATATATATATATAAAAAAAAACTTGTGTGAAAACAAGAGTGTCAGCCCATGGTCTAACACAACATTTCAGTTAAATTGCTAAGAGCACAAGACTTATAAAGCAGGAGATGCATCAAACACGTGGAATCCATGTGTGGAAAATCCGAACTTGCGGCAAGTGGCTACTCAACAGGACACAGTGGTGAGCCGCACGCCCAGCAGCATGGAAGGCAGGATACAGGTCTCGATGTTGGCCCCCACGATGTAACCAGTGACATCAAAGTTGATCCTGATGAACTTGCCCTGAGTGAGGTCCACGGAGGAGGGGAGCACAGATCAGATGAGCAGGACCTGTCTGAATCCTGCTCGTAGACTTATCCCCTACTTAACTGAGGAGGGATTTGGGGGGGGGGGGGGGGGCTGTTCCAAAAATACAGGCCAAATTCCAGACCTGGAGCACATTACAGCTACTCAAAGGATCAGTGCATCCCGGAGGGGGGACCCCACCTTACGCCCCCTTACGGGATGGTCTTACCATGGTCAAATAATCAGAAGTATTTCAGGCATGCGAGTTGTCCATGTGCATAAGGCATTATATTAAATACTGACAGCCACTGTGAAGGTTGGTAGCCCATAATTCCTTTAAGGGATCCCCCACCATTATAAACAGCTGGGTAATTAAAAACAGGCAGTTCAGGGTAAGTGCCTAGATCCACATTCAGGTCCTACCCAACTGCAGCCTTCCTACCCCAAGCTCTGGTCCCAAAGCCACCATACCACTTCAAAGCTCGATGGAGGGAGCCTGCATTTTAAAATCCCACGGCCTTTAATGCAACAGGCTCGGTCTTCAGGGTCCAGCAGCCAGCTGAACTGGCCGAGTCCTCACACGGCCACAGGATTTATAAAGCAAGCGACGACAAGGTGAGATCTGCTTTACTGGCATCAGTGAGATGGGTCTCACAGGTACGATACGGCCAGGCCCAGATCCACAACAGACACGCAGGTCCATAAATGATTCCCAAACGCTATCAGAGCATTCCGGAATAACACTGAATTACCTACAGGAAAACTGTAATAATCTAACTGTATTTAAACTGCTCAGTATTTCGTAATGCTCTGAGCAATCGGGGGAGTGTGACGCCACTGCACATCCGTGTCTTCTAGGCTTTCATTAACCCACAGATGGCTGGCAGTGCGATGTCCGTCGAGCAGAGAGCAGTCGGCACAGGTACAGCCAGGCATCTGCTCTAACACGCGACGTACTGGTGGCGTTTCAGAACATCCCAGAATCTGGGGTTAACTTACAAATCGGGATGAGTTGTCATTCTTCACCGTTTTGGCATTGCCAAAGGACTCAAGGATGGGGTTGGCTTGCAAAAGCTGTCGTTCCAGCTCACCCTGAAAGGTAAGGAGATGTTACCGAGAAAAAAAAAAAAGATGTGGAAAAAAAAAAGGCCCCAGACAGAGACCCGGCCACAGAAATGAGCAGAAAGGCTGACGTTAAAGAAAGAAAAACAACCAAAACCACCTCCACAGAACCACCACCGCTCCCGCATTTGTCCACAGAAGCGAAAGGGTCACAGGAAGAACAACTAAGCCAAACTTTCTCCTTTTTGGGGAAGAGTGTTTAAGATTTGGGACACTGCCACAGCTTGACCAGAGAGAACAGGAAGAAAACTAGTGTTAGGACATTAGAGAGGATGAGCTCATCCAGGACGCATGCCAAGGAAACCAGCATAGACTCTCAGCGTGTTAGTTAGCCACGGCTCCTCCAAACAGCTCAGTCTCTCTCCTTTGGTGGTAAAGGGAGATAACAGTTTCAATACTTAAGCACAACAGGCTGATTTCTATTAGGAGGTATTCCTTCAGTACACAATGCCCTTGTAGCTCGGATAACGACAAGTTCTCCTTCAAAGCAAAGCGGGATTAGGTTATTGGTTAAGCGACAGATCGCGTGGGGGGGGGTGGGGGGTGGGTGACTTCAGCATGGAATCTGCTTTTTCCAAATAATTCAACAATTACCCTCAGAGAATCCTGAGGCAGGAGGCGTAACAAACTGGCCTTTGCACCAAACCCTGCTTTTCTGCCTGGTCAGCTATTAAGAACAGTTACAGGCAACATATGTCCCACACCCCACCCCAATCCGGAGACCCCCCCTTAGGGCATAGAGATCAGCTTTGTCATCCAGAGGTAAGGTTGTTAGCCTACACCAAGGCATCCACAGGGACTGCAGCTCACACTCCATGCTGTCTGCTGTGATTTGAACCCTTGGACCACCCCGATAGAAGCTCAGGGAGGTACACAGCAGATCACCAAGATGGGGGGGGCAGGGTGGGGAGGAGCATATGGTTCAGCTCACCAACCCGTGCTGGAACTGAACGTTTCCTGCCAGCCTCCTGTCCAGATGTGCTTAGAATGTGGGGAAACGGCTCGGTTGTGTTCAGTAGATCCCAGGTCCAAGGCCGAATGACCCAGAGTTTGCTGTGGGCCCACATCGCCCTACTCTGCGGAGTTACTCTGGCTCATTTTCAAAACCATGTTTTCTCAAAAACTTAACTTTAGACAAATTTGCATTTTGTCTGAAGAATCAGGGATGCAGAGCAAGCTGTGAGCACCAGTTAAATTAATCATTACATATGTATATGTGTGTGTGTGTGTGTGTGTGTGTGTTTTATATACATGTATAAATATAGACTAGTCTAAGTTTTGTCACTTAACTGGTTATTTGATTACAGCATCACTATGAAAAACTAACCTTAACCTACTAAAATAAAAATTCTAGTAGAATCCAATGACATAATTAAGATTTTCTAGAAGTACCAGCTGCAGAAAAATGAAAGTGCAGCGTCTCTCACCGACTCGCCCCTGACAGCCCCCACACTACAGGGGGGTTATGTACAGGGGGTTCACGTTCCGGGCCTGGCACCTGAACGCTGCTGCGGACCCACCAATTCAAGCAAGACGAGCCGGGCCAGGAAGGCAGGCCTCTGTGGATCTTATCGGGAGTAATCGGGCCTCGTCACCCATCCGCTGGGAGGGGGGGGTTTAGCGCACTCACACCTGCTGAAGAGCGGCCGGCTGGGGGCTGAACAAACAGCGACCCGCACGAGTGTTTGGACAGGTGGAGCCCCGTGGCCGAGGTCCAGCACTCAGCGTTTTATCTCCCTCTATTCATACAGAACTTAGCGGTTTTTTGGCTCTGCGTACGCATTCCGGCAATGGGGTTCAACACAGTCTTTTAAAAGAGAATTCAGCAGCGCACGCAGGGAGACTGGAACGCACGCGTCGCAGATCTGCAGCCAGGGCCATTGTGAAAACGCCCAGCGTAGCTGTAAGAGACACCAGACAGAGGGGGCAGACCTTAATCAAGCAGGTCTCCAGGATCCAACAGATCCCATAGTCATGTAGCAAGCTGAGGGGGTGTGTGCGTGTGTGTGAGAGACTGTGAAACGCAGCAGGAGTGCAATTCAGAAGCACATGAGGTGCACTGCAATGCTGACAACCCAGTCTCCTTCCCCTCTTCAGGAGACTAATTACGACAAGACAAATATAGGATGAGCTGCTCAACACAGCACAAGCCAGGTTTTACCCTTACAATCATGGCCTCCCAGCTGTGACACACCATCATATCTGTGAGCATGATAATCATTACCTAGCTACTTCACACAGAAAGCTGCACCTATTTCCCATTCATAAAACACTCAAGGGTGCAACTTCCATCCTGGGGGGTAAGGGTTGCACGATTTCCAAATGTAGCATCCCAAGCCTGGCTTCTTGAATGCAATGGCAACAGCTGCCCTCTGCCATAGAAACTTGCAGTTCTTGTTGTCCCTTTGGCTATTCCTATCCTGTACATTACTACCTTGCAGCCCTCTGGCGACCACTTCCCAGCATATCTGGCAACCTAGAATGCTGCACACATTCCTCTCTGGTGCACTTGTGACGGAAGAGACACAATGGACCTTGCGCACGCACAGAACAGAATGTTACGTCTGAGACGGCTTTTTATTTTCCAGAACTGAATTGATTCAATTAGCTGAGGCAATAAAATTACTGAAGTGACTAGAAAAGCAAATCTGTCGCCAAAAAAACAAAATTTAAAGGAGAAATCTGTGCATAGTGTTACTTACACGCTTAATACTGGATTATTATTTTTTTTATTTGGAAAAAGCAGACTTCTAATCAGTTGTGCGGACAATTAAACCGTGCAAGGAGTGAGATCATCTGGGCGGTGAACAGAGATGGCATCCCCAACAGCACCCTGCAGGCTGGCCAAGGTGGGAGGTGCACAGGGAGGCAGGGACTACATGCTACTCACATAGAACAGGAGTCCACTCTGTAGCCAATGAGCAGTGTCAAAATGTTTCCATGGAAACAGACAAGTGTTAACAGTCATGAAAACTTCAAACACATACAGTCAGGCAATGCATACTGCATGCAAAAATAAACTTAAAACGTTCAAGAAAATGAGGACTGACAAATCAGAACGCATAAAGGCCGATGTATTTAGTTTGCTTTGAAACTCATTATATAAACTAAATCAGCCTATTGAGTCAAACTAGGGCAGGTCACCAATTCTGTCCGTGTGTTTGAAGACCCTCCATAAGCTGTGGGTGGTTCTTTCAGTATGGAATGGATCCCACGTTGACAGAGGCAATTAGCCACATGGAGACCACATTCACTGATTTGGACCTTAGTTGCCCTACAGATTCACACACTCACTTAAGATGCTGAATTTCATTAAGCGAGTGGAGGGTTCCACTTCTTTTTGCCTGTGCCAAGCAGACCGGGGACAGCTAATTACCTTCTTCCTGCTACAGTGTCTCTCCCAGTGAGCTGAATCACTTTCTCACATCTTAGAATTTCATCAGGGCAGCACTTTTCCTCAACACAGATCAGAGGCAGCTCTGCCTCTAAGAGCATCAAGGCCTCTATTTATCCATAAGGGTTGAACAATGTGTTAGAGGTGCCTGGCCCTGGAAGAATGCAAGCCTATGCTTAAAGATTGAGTCATTAAAAATTTACAACTGGAGAGAGAAAATACTTCTCTCCATTTCCCAACCTAACTAACCTGAGTCATGTAAATGGCAAACACTCATTGTTAGAGTGACACTGAACTGAATACATTGTCTTTGAACCCGTATACAACACTTCTTACACATGCTGTAAACCAAACGTGGGGAAAAGGGTATTTAAAGGACACTATAGGCTAATTTATAACAAACCAGTGTGACTTAATTGCAGTGTTCAACCAAAAACGGACAAAATGCCAGGAATGAGGAAATGATTTAATGAAGATGTGACTGCAGCGATTAACAGCTCCCAAGACATAAAAATAAACAACAAACATACAGAACAGTGGACAGGGAAACATACAAACTTATGGAAAACAGAAATCCTACCATCAGGTATCTTAAGGCTGAACAATAACTGATAAATCAGATGTGAGTCAACTACTAATATTTGTTTGCTTCTTCCTCCCTGCCAGGTTCCCAATTGTATAACACAGAAAGGATTCCTCAAACATAGATACATACATATTTTGTTAACCGATGCAGGGTCACAGCCAAAAATAGATTTGACAGCAGATTCGGATGATGCAAACAAATATCCTTGCACTGACCCCCTAAATGTGGCTAACAATAGGAAGTTAGAGGTGCATGCACATGAGCCAGGTGGAGAGAACGTGAGAGAGAGAGAGAGAGAGAGAGAGAAGGAAGACTTGCCTGGAGCTTCACTTGCTTAGGCGATTCAGGCTGTTTGTTGCGAAACAGACAAATGCAGATGTTAGATGCTGAGGCCATAAGCACATGAGGCACAAGCCTCAGCACCCAGTCAGGGCTGCTCGATGTGTCTCATGCGATCACCGTGGCAACACACTTCGGGGAATTAAGGCCAAAAGTGTGCGGGCGTTTGACATCTGGGGCACTGCGCCTGCGATCACCTCGTCGAGCAGCACGAGAGGGTTTATTAACTGTCCATCAGCACGTTATCGCTGATCAGCTGATGTTTTGAAAACCCCCTTCTGCCACCTGCATTTCATCTCCATCGTCATGCAAGCCAACATACAGGAATTCCTAAATATCGCCTAGCTGGACACCTTACAGCCCTTGGGCAGAAGCACATTCTGTACTTGTATCATTTAGCACAGAGAGAAGCATCAGTAAGGTAGAATGAACAGCACACCGGTGAAAAACAAAGTGACTAATGTCTAACAGATATGTGCAACTTTAAAACTGCTCTCTCTATCCAAGGGAATCAGTTAAGTGCCCATTTCCCAGGATGGTGCCAAGAGGAACTCTGTCCATGTGTCCTCTGATCAGCAACACTGGGGCAAACTACAGAAGTACTATTTCCACATAATCCTGTAATCCATTAGCAATTAATAAAAAGCATGGATAATATGTGATGGAGATTTCAAATGCTGGGATTCTGCACCCACACTCAGTAGGTTAAAGGGAACCCAGCTCTGTGCATCTGCCATCTCAGACGCGTCAGCGGGAGCTGAAGCAGACAGGGTACCGTTGGCAGTTAAGGCTGGCATGGCGAGGCGGCGGTCACTACTCACAGGAATGTTGTGGTCCTTGCGTCCCTTGTGCGAGGAGGCGACGTGAGCCAGGTACTGGATGACCTTCTTGGTGTTCTCAGTCTTCCCTGCACCCGACTCACCTCTGCAAAGGAGGGAAGACGAAGGACGGGGGACAGGCATTGAGGGGGACATTCATGCAGCCAGGAGCGGACATATAGAAGCTCAAAGAACAATGAAAAATACATTAGGTATAAAAAAAACTGGAGAATACACAACGAATAGGCTAAACACACCACAACAAAAAGAGGCATGAAAAACCACAAGCCGCAGGACCGAAGGATCAAAAAGAGCAGTTTATCCAAGCCTCCCAGCATCCGCTGTGCTTGTTTTTACTGCAGTGATTTTATCCTAAGGCTGCGGTGCGGGGCAGCGGCCCAGGGTGCCGCGCCAATGCATCACGGACCTCCACTGGGATATTTTGAGGAAATTCTTAAGTCGAACGTGGAGAACATTCCGGAGGCTTTACGCCGGGTGGCAATTAGCAATCCGTGCCGAGGGCTGCCGTGATGGCCTTACCCAAAAACCCTGCCTCGACCCGTTCGCGCCCTGGTGCCACTGGCAGACCCCTAGACGAGAGAGGGCCAGCTGCCAACGGAGAGGCACAGAAGCGGGGATGGGGATCTGCCACACTGGTGCCTACCAGCACTGTGCTACACAGACGACACAAGCCCGTGAGGACAGCAGACATGCCCACAGTATGAACTCTGACAAGTGGGGAGTGTGACAGCTATTAAAAAGGGGGTCACATTTCCTATTGCCAGATAGTGTCAGCCTCATGCTTCATCCAGCACAGGGTACCGACAAGTAATGCGACATGCGAGGCTGCATGCTTTTGTTGGCTGGTTTCCTACAGAAGCTGATTTACTGTGCTGTACAACACATCAAAAATTAAGATGCGATTTCTGTAGTCAGAGATTAGAACGCCAATGTAAGGATTTTTCTCTCATCTATAACACACACACCTAACAGGACTGCTTCTTCCTGCCAAGGACCTTGGGGTCACTTCAGCATTCTGTTGCATTTATAGACGCATGGCGTGATGTCTCAGAAATGCAGAAGTGAGGTGTGACATTCACAGGTCCTCTGCAGCTTATTCACCCCGGCCTTCAGAGCCAGATGTGCCAGGCTGACATTTACGTTACGCAGGAGGGAAACTGCGCAGCATGACAGCAGCGGAGAGACATTTCTCACTCTAGCACCATTCACAAAGCTTCTTGCAATCCAAAAGGTTGACTAAACATGCCCCCATGCCAAGTCAAATCCATGGAGCTGAAAAATAGGACTGAACTTCTGTGCAAGTAGCATCTTTTCCCACATTTCTAGAGCACAAAAATCTAAATTCACAGCTAACGGCATTCAGAAGTACATGTTATATAATTCAGCGCAACAGATTTGCCTGATTTGGAGAAAGCAAAGCATAGCTACATGAATCAAGTTAACCTACAGCACAAAGACATGGTTTCCATAAAGCACCCAATCAGAATTCACTATTGGTCAGGTACACCAATGGGCACTATTCAGTTTGTTCTGCCAGTATTGGTGCACACATTCAAAGATAACACATAACATGAAATGACATGGAATTATTAAAATAAAAGCAACAGTCCAAATCAGTAGAAATCACCCTCAGTAAATCAGTATTCCTTACTTTAAGCAAAGTCCATCTCTGGGCCACTTCCGACACGAGGTCAGTAAACTATATAAGGTTACGGGGCTACAAAGTTACATAGCAAGCATGTTAAAACAATACTATGGTATTAAATCTGAGCATGAAACCAATTAAAATAGTGTTTTATGGCTTGGGGTGTGGGGGCACTGGCTTGTTTTTCTTGTTCTGAGCTTATTTTCCTGTTTAGCCGTGTTGTATCTGCAGGTTGTCACTTTTTAAAATTTCACTGCTGTAAGTCCAGGACCCCACACTGCAGCTTACGGTGCACTGGAGATAAGGCCGTCTGACATTAAACACATTTGAAGGAAAAATGCAACAATATCTGAAAGGGTTTCGATAAACGAAAGCATGGTCATATGGAAATGTTATCGCTGGGAAATGCTGGGGTAACAAAGAGTATTATGAGCACAGTCACTCTGTAGGAACGTCTTCCAGGCCAAGCAATATCCAAGGAATTCCGGAAAGATCTCTCTTGCGCTGTAATGTCAAAGACTTAGACAATGGCATCCACATTCCATCAGAACAGTATCTCCCTTAGAAATCCCCTTTTATTAAAAATTACAAATACTTGGCTTTTCCAGCTAACTGACACAAGGCACAAATGTGCCAATCATGTCTTTTCTTCATGCCAGCAAATCCATAAGCAGAGATAATCAGGGTTTACTTACGTGCAAAGAATGGATTGGTCCTCTCGATCTGAAAAACACAAAATGCCATCAATTAGTCCTCCAGTGTTTCCACAAATCCTCGTGGCTCTTATGAATCTTTATGAAGTCAATGAAATTTCTTGGAGAGAGGGAGACGGAGAGGAAAGAAAGGAGAGGAAAAAAAAATGTAGTTAACGCATTTTCTTGCCAACCATGACAGCCAGAAAGAGGAGCTGTACTAAACTGTGCTTGGTAAAGGCTTTAACAATTCAGTAAAGTGCATCAAGCCAACTCTGATAACGCTGTGGGCCATTTAGAACAATGATCTATGGTGGGTGTTAAGTAAGCAACAACATGTCCAAGGAAAGCCTTCCATCCTTAGGAAGAAAGATGGAAAAAAATTATTCTTTTAAAGATAAAACAGATGGAAGTGTAAGATGACACAAACTGGTCTATTTAGAGATGGTGTTTGTGGGAAACTTTAAAAGGACATGAAAAAATCCAAGGAAACCAAAAGAGGACCAACACTTTGGCTCTCAGCTACATTCCTTCTGAGCAAGCGGGAATCATGGAGAGAGTTGCACTGCTGTGAAATGACCTCCAAAGCACCCCACCAAAGTTGAGTACTCCTTCCAAAGCCCTCTATAGACAAACTTCTTCGGATAAACAATCCACATAATCAACTATGGTTTATAGACAACAGACCGGTGTGCTTCACAGTACCAGAAGACCACCACAGACAAAGTGCAGCTACCAAAGGTCTCTTCTGCCAAAGGTAGGGAGACATGAAAGCCTAACCTAACTATAGAGTTTGAGGCTTATCAGGAGGTGGAAGATCCCTGAAGTGACAGATCCTGTCATACATGAAGACACCTGGCAGCATCATCCTAAAGGAACCACACTTGTGACCAAAAGGTTGCAGATCTGAGTTATGATGGAAGTTCATACTATTTCTCAAAGCACATTAAATTCCTTCAGGGAATACACAGGTATCCTTTAACTAAGCAAGCTGCTTTAGGGACCACAAGTGTTAGCATAGCAAACTGGTAAGCCTAACTAACCTTTATTCAGGAACCCTGGGAGAATTAATCAATATCTCCCATCTGCTTACTGGAACAGGCTGGAGAATTTCACAGCATTCGAATTCATCTTACTGCAGTGGTTTGTGCACAATTTTAACAGGCTTCAACACGACCCACACGATTCCAAACGCTGCTTATCCTTTTATTGTTAGTGATAAAAATTAACTTTTTAAATGCTACCAATAAACTCAGCACTGAGCACATATTCAGGCTAATGGCGAACATGACACACTGGAGACAATCATTGGCTGTAATGCTCCCCCACACCAAAACCAGGGGGACCAGGGGGTACTAGCATCTCCTCCGCATAAGCACTACTGTATTCTGGAGCTCACTGTGTCAAAGCCAAGACACCGGAAGCCCAACCTCTTCTTTGGGGACAATACTGCACGTTGACTTCCATTCCTATGGCTTGTGTTATTCACTCACCTTTTGATTCAGTCCTGCGTTTAAAAATTCAGAGGTACAGTGGTACCTCGGTTCTCGAACTCACTAGAACTCGAATTTCTTGAAAGTCGAACAAACCAGTTTGACCTAGAA
>JAOYFF010000094.1:8563077-8587741 GCA_025773925.1 Cryptomyrus ogoouensis
ATTGGTTTTCCATTATTTCTTATGGGAAAAATTCGATCAGAACTCGAACTTTTTAGGATTCGATCCGGAGTCCGGAAAGGATTAAGTTAGAGAACCGAGGTACCACTGTATTATGCAACCATTTATTTTCAAATGAGTAACTTTAGGCAATGTTTCGACCTCATATGAAACCAATGAAATCAATTCTGTTGTTAATTACAGCAGACATGCATCTCATCTTACAAGCATTTGGGTGAAGTGGAAGAGCACGACAAACCAAAATGTCCCCAGATAGTGGCAGATATGATTGTCCGTCGGTGAAATGGAATCCAGCTGATAAGCGAGGGGCATTTGAAGCTTCTGGCAGAGACAACTGAAGAGCGGTGACATTAGCATGGTCTGCAGCAGAAGGTTTCAGAGACTTTTCGGTCTCTCTCAGCACTTAATCACATGGCATTTCAAGTGCTTAAGTTAGGCTCTCCCAGGTTTACACACACACACACACACACACACACACACACAATCATTCCACCTGCGGCTGATCAGGACAGCTGTAGCAAGGCAGACATTTGGCAAAATGACTTATTGCAAAGATGACGTCCTTTGATGGTGCCAGATGTTAAGTCACTGTCCTCTTTTGTACAACTACACATTCTACTGCTGTTTGCTTGCGTGACTTTGTGAACAAGGTTGCGTGACTTCGTGCTGCATTACACGCACGTAAGCAATGAGTGCAATTTAATTACACAATTCCTCTCGTTAACAGGGAAATCCACATACTTTCGCCATTTTGTGTACTTTAGTCATCCATATGGTATAACTGGGTAGCAGAGATACACATGTATATGCAGGGGAGAGCAACTTATTCCAAAGATTAGACAGCCTTCTGTCTTTCACAGAACAGACAAACAGCACGGCACAAAGGCAGAAGAATCAGCTCTCATCCCACCGCCACCTCTCTGAGTAACAGCTTGGCCTGTCGGAGCAAAGAAAACTTTTGGTTAAAGTTATGGAAGGGTTCCTTTGAGCACACCGGGTTAAAAGTGTCAAAATGGTTTGCAAAGATTCACCAAAAAGAGCAGCTGCAAGCATTCCCATTAGCAGAAACCCGACAAGGAAAGAAAACTAATGACTGTTCTCATCACTATGGCTACAGGTCACCAGAAAAATACCATATGTTCATCACAAAGCTTGTACCACCAGCAAGACTGTGTAGATTAAGAAAAGAATGACAGGTTATTTAAATATAGAAGCCTTTCTCCAGACAGAATTCACATTACTGCTCTTGGGAACATTCTACTAAACTGGCAGCAAGATAATGCAGACCTTTCCACTAATTTAAGTCTCATAACTCAGAATTAGTTCAATTTAGTATTTCAACATATGCATTAAAAAAATAAATCTTTCTGTGAGACTGTTGGTCTCTGTGCTTTAACCCCACACAGCCCAGACAAGCCTATCACAGTCCATACCTGTCCAGCCCTCCTCGTGGTACCATGCCACAGACTATAGGAAGACCACTCAATCTCTGTAGGGGAGAGACGGCTCTGAAGGTCATATGAGAAGCTCTAATATTGGGGCAGCCGACTTCCATTTGTTGCACTGACCACCCCCTTCCCTACGCTGGAGTCAGGCATCACGAAGTCCTCATGCCTCATGAGATCAAAGAATGAGACGACTGCTGCGATTTATCGCCGAGAGGATCAAGACGTGACCTCAGCCCTGTGTGTGACTAAGGGGGCCATCCCGCGACATCGTGGAGACAATGCTGTTGGCTGTCCTGCGATCCCAACTGAGCAGGCAAACTAATAAACCTGAACCACTTTCTTTTCTTCCAAAAGGCTGTACCAAAGCAGTGTTTATGCTCAAGTATTGCAGAAAATCCATGGGCAACGTCCTGCAGGCATGACATAAAAGTCCAACGTCTCACACGTATTTCGAGTTGTCACCATTACCCTACTCTTTGCAAACATAATGTGTAACAAGTCATTCTCCTTAGGGCATGGCAGATGACAACTACAAGCACAATTCACCACGTCCTTCAAGCATTCTTCTGTAAATATTTTCTCCCCCATTACGATAAATGGGCCATTCATGTGGCTCGGCTCCAGCAATCCAAGACCACGTGGGGAAGCCCTAGACCTAGCCCGTGGGTGGGGGTGGGGTGGGTCCCTCAATGGCTCCCTGAACTCAAACACGGTTTTTGTGCGTGTGTGTTTGACACAAAGAAAGCTTTGGCTTTCCTCCAGAAGACCTCATTTGTGATTCCACCAGCACAGCTAGCTCAGTGTCAATGAACCAGGCGAAGCTGGCATGGCTGCTCATTCATCCATAAAGCGCTGTCGTCACAAAAGCCGTCGACTCCCGACATGGGCTGTGTCACGGGGACACAGGCTGGCCGGGGGGGACAAAGCCCTTTGTCTCATTTTGTGGTGAAAGGAAGTTAAGGAACAGAATTATGCTGACGAGGCTCCTGTGAGCCAGGGCGGGAACAGGGCAGCGAGGAACATCTGTGCGAATCGTCAGGCCTGGCAGAGACCCCGGGCTCAGTCACGGGCCCCATGCAGCCAGACAAGAAAACGCTCCGACTTGCCAGAGCATCAGCGGGCTGACTTCACTTCCTCTTTGCAGAATGACAACCTGGGCATCCATACCCCTGCTGCGTAGCTGGCGAGAGGGAGGCAGATGGAAAAATACATGCTCATCTCACTGCTCGATGCCCATCAGCTACACCTGGAGCTACCTGTGGATGGTGGCACCTCAGCCCAGAGTGGACCCACTGCCTTTACCATTCTAGGGTTAGAACACAGATAACAATGAATCACTGCTCCTATCACAAAGGAGTCTAGGAAAGTCACATTAGCAAACTGAACCATATGCACCTCGGACCCACGAAGGCATCTGCAGATTATACCTGCAGTTCGAGTATAGAGTGAATAATAATTCTAATTTTTCCCATGTCCCCTTTTCTTCAGATGACCTCACCATGTTCACAATGTTGACGGATTTATAGGGTTTTCGTCAGACATAACGACGTTCTCATATGCAGGGAGCCAAGTACCAGCTAGATGATCTGTAGAAGTTTTAATGTTTTACACAAGACAGACCTCAGATACACGCATATGGATTCTCTGAAATCTCTTTGCAGATGTTTAGCATGACATTTAGGTGGAGTATTTCTACTTTCCCAGCAGAGCCATTTATCTGCCAAGCATAAGAAGCAGCAGACACAATGCAGGGAATGTGACAATGCGAGGACTGCCTGGCCACTTGGGCACACAACTGACAGGCCTGTCAGACGTCTGGGAAAGGACATCTACAAAAATAAACACAGACCCCTTTTCAGAACCTTAAAAGTAATGAAAATGGACTGACAGTACATTGCAAGGGGGGGGGGGACATCAGGCCTATTTTGGGATCGAAACAACAGCACTAAACAGGGTTTCTGTCTTTGAGGGGCTGCGGGAGACACACTCCGTGCCTGAACAGTGAGATCATTGTGGGCCGCCAGGCCGCTGGGCCCACGCCAGATTCTGGCACGGACAGCTCGCAGCGGCAGGCCGCGAAGGCCAGACGCTTCCTTTTACCTTTAAGGAGAAAGATCTGTTAACAAAGCCCTCTGAAGAAGGATGAACATGGCCACTTGGCCTGCTTTCAGTTACCTCACTGACCAATAAAACCTACAGACCTTCAAACAAAAAGGCCGTCTACATTAGATCAGCAATCCTGTTAATTAGGTGTAGGCTTGTATTCAATCTTTTTGAAGCCAAAACCTTACAGGGACTCTTAACAGTCTGATGGTCTTGACTAACCCCCAATTGTTTCTCATCTTCACCATGAGAACACGACATCCAACAGCATTCGACATTTAGATGTTGTTCAGGAGGATTTTCTGAGATATCCACTACATTTCAATGTCCTAATCCGATGAAAGGTCAACCCACTCAAATGATGGAGACCCAAATTGAACTAGGCAAGGGTATACCAGTGTTTCCCCTACCATTATATTAGGGGGGCGCCCCCCCCAATGGCACCTCCCGCCCTCCCCCCCAAAAGTCAAGTTGATTTTATTTAATTTTATTTTCTATATAGCGCCAGATCACAACAGAAGTCATTTAAGGTTACCTTTCCTATAGAACAGGTCTATACATTGTCCTTTTATTAAACAAAGTAAATAGTCATGTTATTTATCTTATTTACACGACAGCTTGTCATTTTTGTCTCTACACAGTCGCACGTTTACAGTTCTCCTCTGCTCTCTGTATCGCGCATGGCGGAGTTCCACCCCGATGCACACGCGCACACAGGTGAGCACACTCCCACCAGCAGATAGAGATCGCGCGTTGAAAAATATGTCGCGTCAACCACCTGAAAAGCAGACAAAAATATCTGCGTTTTTTAAACACTCCCAGGGTGGTGAAGATGGCAACACTCGCTAAACTAGTGGCAACACTAAAAAGAAATATTCTGATGTTTAGTTCAGTTGTTATATTGACTGCTGTCATTAAAAAAAAAACAAAACACATGAACAGCATGAATCCTGCCGGTGTCCATTTGCCCCCCTCCAGCTGTAAACCTTGGGGAAACACTGTATACTATGTTTTATTCCTGAGCATGGCTGTTATGGGGAGCTACATGCACAAAAACATTTCCCCACTCCCCACTTTACCATCATACCCCAACCCCAGAGCCCCTAGGCAGACAATGAAAGAAAGCGGACAGGAAGTGGAGTGTGTGGATTCCACGCCTCACCGTGCGAGAGCAGCACAGCACCAGAGCTGTTCTTGCTGTACTCCAGGTATTTCCTGGCCAGAAGCCTTAAACACCTGATCCAAACCGATACACACACTCTGGGAAAGCAGTGATAACACAGATTAACCATCCCACTCCCACTCCCAGAGTAAATTTTTAACTAGGGGCAGGATAGGAAGCCAAGAAAAGTTTGCTCTTAGAATTTGCTGCATTGCTGCAAGTTAAACCATATTAGCCATTCCAAAAAGGACGACAGTGTTGAAAAAAAAAAAACAATATAGTTTTCCCCAATTTTTCAGAATTTTCTTCAAAAGCCATCGTGTTAGCTAGTAATGCACCGATGTGGAAATTCTAATATCAATAACCAATATATTTTCTCGTTTACTCCCAAAACCAATAACTGACTAATATCGGAGCTTCACAGATCAGCAGTGAAACTGCTGTCGGTGACGTTACTTCTTAAGATTTCATGAACATGTGTAGCAACCACATCATAAAACGCTGGCAGTGAGAGCCTACATTAGTGCTGACTTGGGAGACCATAGCGAGGTTTTAAGTGGTGGATGAGCCAACAAAATCCCCTGTCCTCCACTACAGAAAATGGCTGATTGCCCAATGCAATTGTCATCTCCATTATTTTAGCAAGTATGACTAACTCTGGTGCTGCTAACTTTGAATACTGACTAAAGTCTAAACATCTACCAGCCATATCTATCGAGACTGATGGATCGCACCAGTGTCTTGATTTTTAAGCATCGGTCATTACCGATGTTAACCAATAAATCACGCGTCTCCAGTGTCAATGCAATAAAAATACGCAGAACAGTAAATGAGCCTTACATGCAACATACAGACACACTAACGGGTTAAAGAGTGGTGCTGGGTTTTGCTACATGTAGGAGTCTTGAGCTGTGATTGCGTAACGGTCTGGAATTCTGGAGTAGAACAGCAACCACCACGATTCCAAAACTGCCACATGTCTTTCTATCGTGCCCTATTAGCTCTTCTAGCACTCACATTAATCTTGCCTCAAGGGGGGTGCGGGTATAATGATGCTGAATGGCAACTCCTCCGGCAAGCAAGAAATATTGAATTCGAGCTAAAGCTTTAAAAACAGACCAATCTTTTTGTTGCTCAGCATAGCAGAAATCCAGTTGCACAAAACAGCCTTTAGTCATGCCAAATCCCATGGGCCTCCCTTGCGGGGGGGTCACTCAGCAGGAACACTGGGGTCCATATCACACTGCTTTGGCATTAATCATTTAGCCCCCCCTCCCCCCAGCCACCGCACTCATTCCACACATTCCAAACTGCCGCTTTTGCCAACACCCCCCCCCACCCTATTCCTGGGTCTTTTGTATGTGTGGTGAGCAAGTAAGGACACCAAGGCTTCCTCACTCTATGGCGTCTCCAGCCTCCCCTACGCTCACCTGGCAACTACCATAAAGAACCAACAGCCAGGGTGAAGGTAGAACATTCACAGCTTAAGAGGGCTAAGAGACAGACCAAGAATCCAATTAAAAACAAGATGATAGACAAATTAAGCTTGATAATGTGTTTTAAAATGTTTTGGAGGGCCAGTAAATACACACACACACACACACACACACCAGCAATCCTCTTGACCAAATAAAGAATCTAATTGTAGGCTTTTTTGCTCCATGGGAAATGACTTCAACGCACCCAAAAACCAGACTGGAGGAAGCTGGCAGAAAGGCCACAAATGCCATACTATGCCTAGATGGACGGCTTCCCATCCATGCCAGAGGAGGCACACGGAGGACCCATGAGGGGCTCAGAGTATTAAAAAGCTGCAGGTGTTTGTAAACATCACAGTACAGCAGCTATGAGCCGGACTGGAGTCTAGTAGCACTTAGGCTACTGTCAAACAAAGAGGCAGAAGCAGGACTTGCTTGTGTCTGCTACTGCACACTGCTGCCACGACGCCATTATGACAGGAAACGGCAAACCTTCAATGGGACTGGGATCCTATGCAGCACCTGGTGTCTGTAAATCATTGGGGCTCTTCGTCGTTACAATAAGAAAAAGCTAAGGTAAGCACTGGAAGGCATGTGTGCGCACGAGACCAGGTACCGGTCCTCCACAGCTACAAACACTCATGGATCGAGGCTTCCTTGTGGAATAAACAGACACCCAAACTGATAATGAGCCCATAAGGTGGAGAGACACAGAGGATCGTTCCATTTAAGGTGACATACGGAGCCACGGTCGCCCCTATCTGCACATAACAGTACGGCGGGACAAACCAACATTTATTACAGAAGAAAGCAAAGAGCTGCAGCATGAAACCATCTCGGCTGTGTGAAGCATGGAGAGAAAGAGAAGGCATGCAGCAGCAAAGAAAACCCCGATTGACCTGAAGGGGAAATCTGACAAACCAATGGGGGTTTGCCTTAAACCACCACACACACCACTGGTACCTCCGGTTTCCCATCAAAATAACTGTCGCAGATGGAAAACAGTGAGCGAAGTAGTCTTGTTTTCACAAAAAGTGTCATGACTATTGCTTGTTTGCGTCACCATGACCACTGGAGATTAAATATCTTTCAGATGAGTAAATGCTTAATGCCCACTTTCTGAAAATCAAAACCAGCTGCCCAACTGCACTGGGAGAAGGAAGGAAGAAAGACATGGCTGATCAGATCAGGAAGGTTGGGCTGGTGTCTGTGGTTTCTAATGTAGGACACATAACACAAGGCTACAGTCCAGTAAGGGGTAAAGAAGCCACTGGTTCAAGCAGCAGGTCACAATCAGCCTGCTGACATCATGAGAGCTTCTCATCAACAAAGTCACTTAAGATCAAGTTCCACGATGGAAGCCAGGCTGAGTGCAGCGACTGGAGGGACCAAAAGGTATCTAGCTCACAATGTCACCTTCCCAGCAGCTCCCCACAGAAGCACGGCGCTCACTTCCTGCCCTGAAACAGCGGTGCTATCTGCTCCTCACCCACAGATGGGTCTTACGGACATCCCTCGTCCTACAGGTCGGAGACGAGGCATGACTCAACATCCTTTATCACGGCTTCTCGTCCCCATATCAGGAAACAGAAGCTGAGTCCAAGTGAAGTGGAGCCAAGGGGAGGGCTGAGGACAGTCACAGGAAAACGGGCTTCTCATCACGTATGCACGGCCAAGCTTCTTTGCAACCCACGCCCCCGCCTCCACACCAGCCGCTGGCCGCCGGCGGGGGCTGCACCTGCACCTCCACACACCAGACCAGAGTTCTCTTCCCACTCGCTAGCCCACCTCAGGCAACCAGGCTGCCCTGTGCCAGCAAAGTGTTTTTTACCCTCATGTTTAAGCCGTGCGCCTCCCTTAGGGATCGATCCTGAAGCAGTAAGAATGCAGTTTCTCCAATGCCGCAGTCAAAGCTGCACAGACTTCCACCCACCGCCAAAATATATGACCAACCGCCCAAACCCAGATGATTCTGCAGCATGTAACCAGGGGTGTAACACTCTGGGTCTGCGCGTAACATGAAGAGGTCCAAAAATCTAGCTTGGGTCAACAGAGCCACAATGGACTTTGCAGGATAAGAGGAGAGCACCACCGGTTGGTCTGGAGGAAGCCCAGCCTGTTTCCTCAGGTCGTTTGGTACTTCTCCAATCGTCGCTCCATTAGGACACCTTGAATCCTTCCTGGGATGCAGCCACCCAAGTCAGGAGCATTCAATAAAAGCCTCCAAGTGTTTGAGGGAGCTAGAAAGCTATGGTAAATTCTGGAGTCCACAATGCAGAGTAAAGGTTCACTGATGTTTAGATCTGGCGACTGGAGAGCCCATGGAAGGTGATGGCTTCATAATACCAATTCATACACAGGTACGTGCATAACTGGTACGCAATTACACATTCGCCATTTATGGAAAAGCGCGTTTATTTTACGGGCAAATTACTGCATTTTAGTTTAACATGAAAGAAATACAAATTAGCCACATAAAGGTTAAAATGTATGTAATTTCTTACCATAACAGCACAAACACATATAACATACGTACGCATTTATGCTGCTACAAGAAATTGCCATGCGTATCGCTTTACGGCGAACGCATACTTGCGTACCAGTTATGTGGCACCTGTTTAAATCACTCCAAAACAATGAGATCAGAAATAAATGGACAAAACGCATTTCTCTAGTTTTTTTGTCCTATAAATGAACCTGAAGTAGTGGGAAAAAAATTCTAATGGGATCAGGCTGGGTTATGAAAGTGTTGTGAAACAAAGTGGTGCAAATTTGGCACCACCGTAAAATTTGCCATGAAGTGTAATGCTGCGTGTGTGCAGACGTGTGAGGTACAAATAGGGCGGGTGGTATGCATCGGATCAGAAGCGCAACGCGATGATGTCATTGAACAAAAGTCAGTCAAACATTAAACGGCAGAAAACGATGTGGAAATTGATTTGACGGTTCCGTCTCATCCAGCTATTTTTATACAGATGAATATAGACGATTCTAACGATTATGCAGAAAAAAAAAATTATTGCTGTCAGTTCAAATAATCACAATCAGGCGATTATGTAATAATTGTGACAGGCCTACTGCTGCCTCATGTTACACTGAAAAATCATATTAAACTGCTGATTATCTCTTTTATAAATCATTCAGACTAATAATTGGCATTCAATTTTACATGACCCACCTTCGTACATGCATTTCTACTTATGATTTATCTTCAACATTATGCATGTTTTAGATTTCATTTCCAATATTTTGTCCACACCCGGTGGGTGCTACATCAGAAAAGGTTCGCGTGTCGTCTTCTGTGTCACTCTTTTGATGATCATGGGCTCATCAACAGGATTTAAAAAGACAGATGCAAGAAAAACAAGTAAAGCCTTAGCTTTGCTTCCAAGTTCTGGCATATGAAGCTTCATTATGGTTTCTACGAGAAGCAAGTGTGGCTAATCCAGAGGCACGTTTTTCAAGGTGCACATGCCCACACAACCCAGCTAGTGAACTGCCAAGCAACTAGCTAGCCCATGGCGGTCATCCAGAGCCCCGAATACTGCAGGGCTCCACAACAAGAAGCCAGAGGTGGGCCAAAAATTAGGGTCGTAATTATAGATTCAAGGAAGAAATCTACAGAATCAGTTCATAAAAACTAGGTCAATAAAAAGCTTATGTATTCCTATGTTATTGCCTCAGTATCAAGTAAATGTCACAACAAATGGTTTTGAACACATGGCTCAGCTTAAAAGAACATTAGCATAAGTGTCCCAGAAACCGTAAAATTAGCCTCTGATACGTCACTAGATGTAGTTAACAGCCAACAACAGTACTTACACAAGGTATCAGGTGACATAACCAATAACAGATGTTCAGCTGGTCCACAGGCTTCATGGAGCTAATTTTACCAATAATAGGTCATGTGTGGCATCCCAAAAAGTCACGAGGTGTGGGGGAAAAAAAAAAAACTAAAAAAATAAATAAATAATAAAATAAATGAAAAAAGCTATGATCGCATGAACGAATTCCAAAAAATGAAAATTCACTCTCAGGGTGAAATTGGACAATTTCATTGTATCAGTTCCATAATACACAGCAAGTGTAAGCTGCACAGCGGTCACACGTGCAGACACATTTTGTATTGTTCAGAGAAAACAGCAACCTTTCGGAAGACTTAATGAGTCTCATCTTTGCCCACCAAACAAATTTCAACAGGGTGTTTAGACCACACACACTTTAGTGCAACTGTGAACTTTACAACAGGGAAGCATCAACTGGCACATTTTAGAATATATAGGAGTAAAGGGAATCTGAGGAGCAGGACACACACACACACACACACACACACACACACACACACACACACACTAAAACAATATATTTGCTTGATAAGGACTGCTGAAAAGCCCTACTACCACATCTGCGGAAAGACTGAAGACAGCTGAAGGATTTGAAGTTTAAAAAGAGCAATCATGATGATTTAATTAATGGCGACAGGATGGAGCCACGAATAGCTTCTTCACAGCAGAAGTTGTTCAGCCATGCAGAACACTGAGGGCACGGTTTAACTGAAACAAGCTGAAGACGCCCCTGGGACAGGCTGAAACACTGCTGCATAACTGGATACATCCCCGTTACTTTGGAATAAGACGTAATGCCAGTTAAGCTTCTCTTTTGCTGCTGGCGACCTGCTTGCCAGGTGTATCCAATATCGGGGAGATGAGAGAAACCGGTACATTTGAGGACATTCAGATCTACTGCTGTTTGTCAACAACTATTTCTGTTCAGCAATTTATTAGTGAAGGTATATATCAGTGGGAACACCAGGAATAAGCTGTGTTTTGCATTTTCAAAGTTTTATATATATATATAAAAAATACAGACACACCAACAATGATTTGCATTCATGCAGGGATCTAGAGTATCATCGCGAGGTCACAGCATCCCACAGATGAGCATTACACCTCTGTCAGGAGAGTCTGGCTGCTGGCCTAGGGGAGTCGTCATCTTGGCTATGCCCCTCTGCCCCGCTAAGGACTAACGGAGCTGCCTCACAGCACCAGGTAGCTTGTCCTGACTGGCACACCGACGTCCCATTTAAAGCCCCGGGCCAGAGAATGGCCAGGAAGCAAAGCATCCGCGCTACAAAAAGCCTAATGAAATCATCAGCAGATGGAGTAAAGGAAAAGGCCGGGCGGCGTCCCTCTTGGGGGACAGCATACACTCCCACACGGCCACAGCTAAAGGGATTACACGTCCCGTCTCGCCTCGTGTCCGGTTCCGCCTTGCCGGGCCTGACGAGGGCTCAGTGCACGGGACAGTGACTCGATGAAAAAAGCAGAGCCTACAGAAAGCGTCTCCCGAAGTATGTGCTGACCTCCTTACAAACTCCCTCTCACAGCTCTTCGTCCATTATGCAGACTTAGAGACACCATACTACTGGTTTGGGATCATCAAGAATGCATTAACTAAGCCCGGTACACCACCCTCCCCCTTTGTTAATCCACCGAGGGATGCAATTTGAGGCGTTGTGGCTTTTTTGGATTCGGAGGAGGGATGGGAGGGGCACGGGATAACTGCTCTGGGGCTCGGCCCGGCTCGGGAGTCGGAGATCACACGTGTCGCTGCTAGCGAGCCGGAAACCTCATCGGCTGGCGCCGACTGGCAGCAGGTCCCGAGTCGGGGACGGGCTGTTTATCTTCTTCCCGGGACGCCGCTGTGCTGCCGATTCCCGGCGGCTCAGCCACCATCTGGCATGACCCGAATGAGGAGAGTCGGCTGTGGAACGTTGGCTGGAATAGCGAGGGAGGTGAGAGGGCGGGGAGGTCTCGAAGACCTTAGCGTCAGTGATCAGGGCGGGAAAAAAAGGCCATTTCCCCAGTCAGTCATTTGCCAATTAGGGGACAAATTAGAATTTAATTTCTCACTGCAGAAAAGGGACCATTTCTATTTGCCCTGCTGAAGCATCAGACAGATGCCCAAGACCAGCGATTCCTTTGAGTCTCAGTAGAGGGCATTAAGGACGCGCAGCCAGCTGAGACCAGACACATGCTGGGTTATTATTCGGACTTAGTACCTAGCAGAGACATTCCAAGAATTGAATCGCTTGAGTTCAGTACCATCAGATAACAATATGAAGGCATGAGCTTTATTTCTGAACTCCTAAAAATCAGCACCACTTCAGTACCAATGCAAAATGATAGGATGTAGCTTCAGCTTGACCTCAAATGACATGAGGTCATCTTCCAAATGCAGGCCGCAGACGCGGACCATGCTGGGCTCCGGGCCCTGGCCTCTTCGTCCTGCCCGCATACACGAACCACGCTGGGCTCCAGGCCCCAGCCTCTGCATCCTTCTTAACCGTGCTCCTGATCATGGTAACTGTGCTGCTAACACCTGACCCACTGGGCTTGTACATATTTTCCTTATGTTCTTAGCATAACGTCATGGGTTTTTTTTGACTGCTTTGCTGCTTGGTGATTATTACGCTCTGCAGCCTAAATGTCTAGGCCAGGCTTAAAGTTAGACAGTGTGGTTTCCCCAGCATTTTACAGATGGTTGGATGGGGGGGGGGGGGGCTGCCAGTGATCACGATTTACTAGAACACCAGAGAAGCTCACTCGTAAAATACCTCGCTTTCCAACCTCTGTATTGACATCGCGCACAAGACAGGCCACTGTCAGAATTCCAGGGTGGGGTGCATGCACATATCCGTGGATTTTCCTGCATATTGTTTAAGGTCCAAAATAGAATGCGGCATTTTTTATAGTTATTTCTTATTTAATGGTCATTCAAGGCTAAAATTTGTACCAACAATTACATAAATGCAACACATTATATTCTTTTATTTAGTAGGGTCAGACAGTCTAGACATCCAAAGGAACTTCAGATGCAGTGAAGTAGCAGTTCACTTTGTAAAAGATCCCCTAGAATTACATGCATTACATACTAAACGCATGGGTGATAAGCACAACCCCCCACCCAACAACAGCAACTTCCCGAGTGAAATGGTTAAAACAGAGGGAAAGGATTTTATTTTTTTATTTTAACAGCTGTACTGTTCTCAGCACCAAGGTCATGGGCGCGTGTGTGTGTGTGTGTGTAACAGCACCGAGCTGTTATAACCAAGAACCATAAAGCATTCCCTGAGAGCATTGTGGAAACAGCAGGAGACTCTCTCATAAAGCTCCTGAATGTGCCCCAGAGCCAACCCCTGGGGGGGGCAAGATTTAAATTTCTGCAATGTTTAAGAAGCCATGAAACAGATTTTAGCACAGAATTACAGGTCAGGCCCCACATTTCCACAGACAAACACACAGCTCAAAAACTCACTTACAACTGGTATCAGCCTCGATATTTTTCTTTTAAAACAAAGTCTGGAGTTGAATGAAAGGGAAAATTACTGGTTGGCGCTGCATGCTTGGTGGACAGAGATTTATAGTCATGGCAAAAAGGGCCACAGACACACACTGTACCCCAGGGGGAGGCGAGGGCCTCCGGGCGGCCGGCACGCCATTGTCCACTAATGACCATGGAGGCTGCCCACACGCGGACCGGTGCTCGGGGGCCCATCGCTGGGCAAAAATGACCTCATTCCTCGACTACGTGTCGAGACAGGGGGGTGGGTTGGTGGCAGTGCTGGGGGAAGGCTGACCTACCCTGTACGATGTGAATGTGGAAATGGTTGCCTCACATCCCCTTGCCGACCACTCAATCACATGACACTGTCTAGCCAATGAGGAGGAAGAGACCAGGGTCATCATTACTCACATTTAGCACACTGTTATAGAGGCCAGCAAAAGGGAGGAAAAGCCCCCAAAACAGGGGAGGAACTCCCGCCCTACACTGAATCACTTCAGATCCCCACATTTCACAGCCAGCCCTGCAGTAAATCTCTCAAGGCAGGAATTGGGGGGCTCCTTTTGGGGTGGGCTGGCGGGGGTACTGTCAGTTTCCGGACAGACAAAGCGCTTACATAGTCTTCCCCCCCCCGCTTCCGGCAGCCGTACAGGCAGCAGAGCACCCTGCTGAGGTGGCTGGCAAGGCCTCTCGAGAAGCCAGCATCACGACCGTCTCAAGTTATAATGGAACAGCTCTACGAGGATCCCCGAGAAGAAACGGAGTGAGTGGGAGAGGAGATACAGGAAGGAGAGCTAGACACCCATCAGCAACAGGGCTGGCCGACAAACACTGATCCTTCTTTTAGCTTTAGCATCGCAGCAGATACGCCAGCATGACTGACAGCGTGTCGAACATACTGCCTCTCTGCTAAAAACACACCCTCAGCTTCTGTATTTGCTTCAGGATGCCCTTAAAAAGGTTAATTTGGAAAAGCAGAGCACACTGCAGGCATTTGAGAGATCAGTGGTAGTGAAACGGCCATGTTTAATCTGAACCACAGTTTTAAGAGTTAGTAAAATGTCAGGCTAATATTATCTTAAAGCACATAAATGACCCATCTGTCGGAAATGACCCACTTATTCATGCACCTCATTTAAGGCTAAGTATTATTAATCTTGTTAAATAAAGTAAAGCCGTCATTACAGAGGTGCAGAAGATCAAGCGCTAAATGCACCCATAAACAAGTTAGTCACTGCGGCAGCAGTTTATGGTTATGGTTCTTGGTAAACTGGCCAAATCAGACCAGTCACAAGGAAATCTCACAGGGATGGGCAAAAAAATCCCAGATCCTCAAACAATCTCATGGGCCCGGACTGGCAACCCAGACTGGATCGGCCTCAGTATCTGGAGTGGGCAGCATCAGATTCAGGTGGGAAACTAGCTGACCAGCAGCAACAGCAAAACAATGCAAACGAATGTCTTCACCTAAACAAGTTGAACCAGGAAGGCTTGACCTTAGGGTTCCTTAACTAGCTTCTAGAACAAAGGCTGATCTCCTCCCCAGTAAATATAGGGTATCCACATAAAGAGTCCTAAACGACTAGATCCTAAGGGTCTTCGAGGACTGAGTTTCAGTTTCATAGTTCACTCATCACGATTCTCCCTGGGGGTCAGAGCAGGGCTGTGGAGTCGGAGTCGGAGACAATTTTGGGTACAGCAGCACAGCAGACACAAAGCACCCTTTGCTCATTCTCTCACCTTCCACAGATAACTCCCCTTCCACAACACTGCCGATGGATTAATCCCTCTCAAAAGCAAGAATACTTGCCATACCTTGGCAGCAGCGGCAGCATCGATCAGGGCCCTCTCTCCTCCCATGACGTGAGACGGTCCACGTTTCTCAGAGCCAGTTTACAAAGGATCTCCCCTCCCCCCCCCGACAGGAGCGGACGCCTTAAGGCGCTGAAGGTGAAATTGGACATGCCAGACTAGAGGGAAGTTTGGGTTTGCTAATCATGCTTAGCCTGGCCTTCCTTCAGCATCTCTCGCATTCATCTGTCGAGCACCCGGGCATCAATGAGCTCAGCTTTGCGAGGCGCCCCCTCATCCTGCTACCTGTGAATAATGATGCAGACAGTTTGTTTTTCCCATGCCACACGTGTGCCGTATGCCAGGGCCCAGCTTCGCAGGCAGCCCGCTTCCCCTCTTACCAACAGAAGCCCATTATCAAAGCTCCCCCTGTTTCTGCAAGGCCCACGGTGCCAACAGCTCACTTTATCATTGCGCGTATTGGAAACACAAGATTCCACGGGATCTCCTTTAGGTGCCATTTCATACACAGCAAATTCAACCTTCGTTTTTGGCCTGCATTGTGTCAGAGGCAATTGCAATGTATCCCTTCATTCATTCAGTACCACATCTTTTATATAACAAGCTACACAGATACCCCACACTGGTGGCTGTGTTACTCCACCTCAGCTATTGAGCACTTAAGCATCACAGCAGAACTATTTGAGCAGTAAAAGATCCTGAAAACTCTGCTCCACAGAAACACCATAAACATTAAAAATTCTCATATCCTACAAAGCAGCATGAAATAGGGGGCAGGGTCACCTCCCCTTGGCCTCAGCTTATAGCTCATGATGCTGTGCTTTTTCAGTACCTGCACATAGGAGGGACACTGCACTCCCCGGGCAGGACATACACAGGACCGCAATAACCGCTGCAGTCAGGCAACCGGCAAGATAACACAGTTCCCGCTTTTATCAGCAGAACTATGTACTGCTTTCAGGCGCCAATTTATACCCTCGTGTTTATTCATCTGTCAATATGATGGAAATGTTTTTCATTCCATTTTCAAAACATGGCTCTATTTTGGTCTCCCATCACCAGTACTCAAGGTGACATATTGTCAACAGAACTTTATTGAAAAGCATTTAACGGTGTCTATGAATTCATGAACTTTGTAACTGCAAACCGCAGATATCCAATTCCCAACATTGAAAGCCATAAATTGCAACAAAAAAAGCAGCTGTAGTTAATGTTTATACACTGAAGCACATTCACTTCTACGATTTTATACCGATTTTCTGAATGTGGTGCGCTGTCGAAACTAATTACAATATCAGCTACCATCTAAAAATGCAATTCTAGTGTCCAACAAAGAAAAAAAAAATTCCCCCATCAGAATTCAACTCTTAGCTCAGGAAGGAAAGGCAGACGTCACATTTATGCCAGAGAAGAATTTTAAACCTGCAATACTAGTGCCAGCGACCCCAGCCTGTTTTTGAGATGTTACAGAACAATAACAGCAGAAGAAAAAGAGATGCATTAATAGGCAATAAATCAAGCAGCTCCGCCATGCCTGGCTTCATATCACAGGTATCATTTGCATAACACAACATTGGGGCAGCTCTAAATCATGTTATCTCGACAGCCTAATATTTTAACAAGCGCGGGATATTCCTGCTGCTGCTTCAATATGACACTTCACCCATAATGCAACTATTCACATGAGCAAAAGGAACAACGACAATGGGCCGTTAGTGTTAACCTGACACCTCAGGGGAACAAGTGACTATGATGATCTTTTGGATGTTCAGAACCAGGAACTGCAAGTAAAGGGGATAATTCAATGCTTTAAGACAACATCTTTTTACTCTATTTCAAAAGGTGGAAGTCACTTTTGTCAATGTGTGACCCGAGATGAAGACTACATTTTAGCACCCCCATAGTCTTACCAGTGTCTCCCATGAATATTCCAACCTAATATGAATATTCCAACCTGATTTAATGACCAACATCACTGACAAAGCTGACAATACCGAATTAAGCCTGACCTGCCACACGCAGGGTCCACATGAATGCCAACAACGACTGTGCTCCTGACGTTGGCTTGACAATGGAGAGAAAGAAAGGAACAGACGTTCAGGTAAACACACGAGGGAGAGGAAAAGCAGACGCAGACCTACCTTGGAGCATGCATCTGTAGGCAGACTCCGAGATGGCGTAGATGTGAGGGGGCATCTCATGGCGCTTCTTGCCCCTGTACATCTCGATAATGTTCTCGGAGTAGATGGGCAGGTTTTTGTAAGGGTTTATGACCACGCAGAAGAGGCCAGAGTAGGTCTGAAAGAGGAAGACCGTGACAAGCAGCCCCAGTTACCAATGATTCCAAACAAATAAAATACATGAACTAAGTTACTCTTCTTTTCATGATTTATTATTCAACAGAATCCCCCCCAATCATAGCATTACCTTCGCATTAAGGCAGAGACACACACACACACAGGTTACATATAATCAGACTGTCATCCTTATGATGAGGTTATGCAAATACTGTAACAGATGGTGTACAGAGCTTTATACACTGATTATTAAAAGTTCCCTTTCCCTGGAGACCATTGTACCCCCTGCAAGGAACAAAACTATTGAGCAACTCTTAGGACAGTGTTGTCTTTCCAGAAGGGGAAATACTCATTTGTAAAATTAAAATTCAAGAGATTTAACTATTTAATGGATCTAAACAAACTGATTTAGTTGATGAGGTTTAACCAATTGAAGCACGGAGTTCAGGCATGTACCAATGAAGCACTCTGCTTCATTCCCCAGATCTGGGCGTGTAAAGCACAGACCGAAAGCATCTGCTGGCAGTAACCACAGAGCCTCATAAACCGCCAAGCTCATGGGGAGGGTGAAGATAGCAGAGCAGACAGAGCTGGGGGTGGGGGGGGGCAGGCAGCGAGCTGGAGAGACAGGAGACAGGGCCAGGCGGGAGTTATCAAAGCCCGCCTAACGAAGGGTTTGACCTTGGAGGAGTCTCCCATTTTGCAGGAGGACTTTGCGAAGCGTTCGTTATCGCAGCCAGGCAGGGCCGGCAGGGGAAAGCCAACACACCCTCTCCAGCACACACACTGGAACGGCTGCAGTCCACCGGGAGCCACAAGATCGGCCCGCTCAAGCACGCCAACATGTTTCATCTCCCGCAGAACGGCAGCGTGTGGACCGACACCGTTCCTTATCCCTGATCACTGTAGCTCTGCTCCGGCAGAACCAAGCCAGGAAAACACCAACAGTCCATAGCACAAGATTTCCCCCTGCGGTTCATGACCTTAGGCAGCACCACCCATCGTCACATCTGACCAGACATGCAATTCCAGACAAGTTGGGAGGTGGCAGGACAAAAATGATAAACCCTGTTCGCGAGACACACGTAGATAGCCTAATTCTAATTAACTTTGTACATGCATGTTGGTCAGTGATACACTCTATTGGTTGAAACACGGCAATAGGGAGGAGCCGAGTCAAAGGTCCAATCATTGCCCCTCGAGTGAGCTATGCTGGAGACCACTAGTTCCAAGCTCAGGTTGGCGGGAAGGTGGGGGTGGTGTCAAAGGAGCAACCTAACCCAGTAACTTAAGTGAAGCAATAACAGTTGAATGGATGAGTTTTTTTTTGCGGGGGGGGGGACTGTAAAGACTCCACAAAGACAGCCAAGACACCGGTCTTCAATCACAGCCTGAAGGAACAAGAAGCTACAATTCTGGCTTGTGCTCCAGGACTTGCAATGAACTACCCCCTGCTGTATAAGTGAGCACAGGAGAATGGAATTTAAGATGGAGAGCCATGGTACAGACACGCCGGCTTTTCACTCTCAGGAGTGACTTACTGTGGTCATAGTTACTTTTTAGTCTTTCCCCCAGCAAACACTTTCATCCAAAGTGATGTACATTTTTCAACATGTGGGGTCAGACATTAGGCAGCCGACTGGGATTTGAACTGGTGACCTTCTGATCATAGGCACAGCCTCTTAAGCCGATGCGCCACAGAAAATAGGGGGCAGAAAATAACAAAAAAATTTAGCCACAGTTACACATCCACCAAGCTCCCTCTTCCCAAAAGACCCCGAACATGATGAAATAGGACAGAACAGCAGACGGCTGGCTCGCCACACAGACCCCCAACGGCATGGAATGCACTCTGAGCTGGCCGGCAGCCAATGGCGACTCCCATCTGCAAAGGCCGCCACAGGGGGGCTGTTGTCCCGTGCCCTGTCTGGACGACCCGGGGAGCGATCCCCAGTGTCAGCTCTGCGGGCGCGACACGGATGTCGCGGGTCACACTTTGCTTTCCGGCGAGTCTCCGCCTCCCCAGCTGCCGCCGGCCCCAGGGAACTCGGACCGTTAGATTACAGGCTCAAAGAGGCCCCAGGAGAAGCTGCCAGGTAGGAGAGCACCACTCCAGTGAGGCCGTCTCTAAGAGGGCAGGCCTGCAGAACACAGGCCACTGCTAATGATGAGGCTCCGTGGCATCCCAGCTCAACATCAACACCAGTTAGTCCCACCCACCACTCCACTGTGCGGAGCAGACATCCAGCTCCCTTCCTATCCCGGAAAAACTACATTGACGTCCTGGAAAAAGCCACGGCCCCTGCAATTCAAACTCCATTCAGCAGCTAATTACGAACTGACCCCACCCTAGTATAAATATGACCTGCCGCAGTGCGGCCTGGATACGGAGAGCGGGCTGCCAGTGTCACGAGAGTGGCTCCAGTGTCAAGCTGTTCCGGCTGCGGTCTACAGCGGGCCCCCATCCCACAAGTCCTTTAGAACCTTACACCTCTCCGCCATGCTTCACCCTGTGAGGGAATCCCTATAACATCCTCTGATGACGGGATTCCACATTCAGCCAAAGCCCGAAGACGGCAGGTCGGAAAGACCACAGCATGTGTCTGGGGCGGGTGCATCCACGCTCCGGCGAAACGAGACCCGCGGGTCGGCGTGGGATATGCGCGCCTGCTCCAGGAGGGCGGGGGCAGTCAGGAATGCAGCAGCTGAAACACATGCCCTCCCGCCTGTCCCGTGTCGTCACTGGGATTTGGGATCCTGCTCAGAACATTACACTGGAAAAACGCAGTTCCCTGCCATTCAGAAAGCAGCCCCCTTTCAGATCACTGCTAAAGGTCAACTGCACCAATCAGCTCAGGCCCTTGACCCTGATCTCCCAGTAACACCCTCACTTTTCACTCAGTGCCAGTCTCGTCTCCGCAGACAAATATTCTGAAGCGGAAACCAGGAACTTTTGAAGCTCTTTGAGGAAAGAATGAAGAAAAAAAAATAAGGAAGATTCACCTAACCAGCACAATCAAAGAATCTGCAACCTTCTTCTATTAATAATGCAGTGGAATTTATATTAATAATCTGATTTCCCCGCACAAAATTTTAAATGTTTAAGCTAGCTTCATCTCATCTGGCTCCACCAATCATCAGTGATTTCCAGTAACAGACTGCAAGGTCAGGGTTACAGAGTTATGCAGCCAGCTGCCTGAGCTGCACAGCAGATGTCAGCCACGAAGGCAGCTACAGTTTGCTGCGGGGCTTCACAACCAGGTGAGGGAGGATTGTGGCATGGAATCCTAACAGAGGGCAGAAGGCAGGTCAAGCGGGTCAAGGGGGAGGCGGCACAAAACAGGAAATGGTAGCTAGCTGGGAGGGGCAATACAACCTGAGCAGGTACTACTCAGCCTCAGTTTAAGTGTGTCTAGCTACATCCATTTTTGCCCAAAATCACAAACTCGCACCTGAATTATTCTGAAGTGTCTTACGTGGTCTTTCATGAATAATAATACTCTGCAATTAAACCGCAGTCCATTCTGTCGTAAAATTACCTTATCAACCACTATCATCTGTTAAAAAAATACGGGTTAGAAACAGAAGCCAGTTCGATCCCTCTGCCAAGTTCATATTAACAGTCATTCCAGCTTGTATTTAGAGGAGTCTGCGCTGGAGCCACGGCGGAACCATGACAACGCCGTACTTACAGAGAAAAGCAGAGACCAAAATCATACAGAGCAGAGCAATAAAGCCTAGCAGAGTGGAAAAATCCAATGGTTTCCAACAGTCACCCCATCACATCATGAGAATACGCCAGAGAGATGAAGACTTTTGGGGAGCGGGTCCAAATAAGCACATAAAAGTTCTCATAATAATATAAGCGGTGAGTTATATTAGGCATGTCCAGAAGAATATTACGGGAGATAAAACTCTCCAAAGGCACCAAAAACCCAGAGTTTGCCTACTCCTAACTGCCCAAAAAGAGCTTTAACTTCCTGTGAAAGTAGCCCACAGTCATGATTTTTTTTTATGAATCAGGAAACCATTAATGAGTTTGAGTGTCCGATTTACTGCAAAAAGCCAAAGTAGCTATGCCAGCATGTGACAAATATTCAACAAAACAAGCCAACAACATCATCCATCCATCTAATTCAGTCTGTGATACCATCAGCCTTTCAGCATCTAAACATACCTACAGAAACCCTTCCACTGCCCTATAAAAGGTATGAATTCCAAGGGAAATATCTGCTTTGACATTGTCCCTCCCTCGGTTAGGGTGGGGGCAGGTACTGGCCTGGTACAGATCCAAAGCTAATCACATCTCCCCTGCTTCCATGCAAGCCCACATCAGCCAGACTTGCTGTCTTCACTGGGAAACAAACAGGTTCCCACAACCGTCATAAGCATAGACAAAATTTTCTAAGGCCTTTAACTCCCATTAAGCATAAATAGGTGTTTAAATAGATCACAAGGGGAAGGGGACATACTAGGGTGACCAAGTCATTCTGCCTAAAATGGCATCAAGCCCGAAGCCTAAAAGCATGACCCAGTCAGGGACAGCCTTGTCACAATGTGGCAGCCAGCCCATGACTCAGCGCAGTCCTCAACAGCCAGGTCCCTCAAAGAGGCGTGATGCCGCGGGGGGGGCAGGCATCCCACACCACACTGGGTGCAGGACGTTACGAGCCACAGCATCACACCCTGCTGCTCCAACAGATCCCCCCACCCCCAAACCCCCTCACTCATTCCATTTAAATTAATTAACAATTAAGAAATGTGCAGAGCATGGGAGATCTCACGGCTCCAACCAAAAGTATTTTTATAGGGGGTGAGAAAGAGTAAAATCTGGAAAACCATTTACAGTGACATTCAAAGTCAGGATTACATCAGGGCTTCTCTTTCATACATGTCTAACAGCTTCACCAACTAAAACAGTAAATGCCTCATGATTCAAGGCTCAAGCTTGACAGTTCCATATCCTGCCAAATGGGGGGGGGGGGGGGGGGGGGAAAACCACAGAAATAGCTCAAGTTGCAGCAATCTCCTAGCACACCAAAAACAGTCTCAGCTGACGACCAACCCAAATACTATTCTGGTAATACACGTCACAAACTAGGTCAAGGTCACAGCAGAGACGTATTCAACGTGACATTTTTTTGGTTGAAGTATTAATTCCCTGACCACAGTTTGACCACACTGAGGGCATCCTACTAATAAACGTAGTGTAGCACAACGAGTCCACCCACCCCATCCTAAAAAAAAAAAACAACCTCAAGTTAATTAGCAGGTCATGAGAATGTTGAAGTACGGCAATTCCGATGCAAAACGGGAGAAGAGAAAAGATCCTTTGGAGGATTGTGGAGAAACACTATCGAAAGGACGGTGAGGACTGTTCACTGGCATTCCTGCCGTGACCCTCCGCGTTTTAACGGGGTGCGCTACACGGGAGCCAAGCGCGGCTCCAATAGCAAGGACACTGGCTGAAACTCAGCCCATTATGGTGAAAGTCCAGATGAATGACGACAAACAAAACAGACAAAGCAGCAGGGGAGGTGTGGGAGAGGAACAACTACTCAACTCTAATTCCAGACCCTTGAAGCATCTTTTGCTCAGCCATAAACAAGGAAGAAGGGGAGAAATAGCTTCACAATAATTCAAGGCACATTGACACTAAGGATTGTGCATAAGCCTTTGGTAAATGCTGTCACACTCTGGAAGATCCTGACAAACACACAAGGGTGGTGAACTCACATAGATCAGTCCGGAATAGTACCGGTCCTTCAGGTTGTGCAGCACGGAGGCCTCGTTCAGGCAGGTCAGCTCCGCCATGTCCTCCACCTTGCTGAACTTGGGAGGGTTCATCTTCTGGATGTCGTCCTTGTTGACCAGAGCCTTCTTGCCGTTCTCTGCTAGCTCCACCAGCACTTCATCCCCCCGCTCCTCCTGCAAGCTGGCCGCCTCAAAACCATGCCGCTCCGACGGAACCCATACCAGCTTCTTGGCTGTCCAGTCGGCCTGCGTGGCTGGGTTATAGACCACAGCGCGGTCCACAAACAGGTACCGCTCTGGGTCCTCCTGTCCACTCCGCTGAGCCATCTCTGATCCCCAGAACAAAGCAAGATGCCTGGAATTTGGGGGAGGAAAAATGGAAAGTGTTAATTCCCTGATATTTGATGAACAATTCACATATAAAAATGCTCTTAAAATGGTCATGGGGTGCAGCAATCGTCAAAATTTACAGGCTCTGGGAAGCATTTTTCCCATGGCAATAGAATCACTTCCTGGGCTACTGTAGGGTTCAAGCAGACAAAAGGGTGCTTTTGATGGCCCAATTAGATACACCTTGCTTCTTCAATCTCATCAATTGGACGAAGAATCTAGAGTTGATGTACTGGAAGAATGTACGGTGTCACCCAACTGACATACTGCAGTCATTTCCCAGACAATGTCACTGCCTTTAAGATATATTCCTTAAAAAATAAAGACTTTAGCAGAAAATAACGCATTCCACACATTAGGAGAGAAGAAGGTGTCCACTGCACAGTGGATGTTTATCGTGGCAATCACCCAGCTCTGAAGGATGGGGGGGGGGCTGCAGATTCCAACAGTATTACAACATTTGATTGCTTCACTACAGCACACAAAATTGTCTAATAGGTTAATTATTTGCTTGGTGGGCACTTTCATTCAGCACAAACTTCAGCAGATTCCACTGCAGTTTTCTTTTTAATTCCTGGTCAGTTGCGTGGATGGTGGTTTAGACTGGCACAGCCTGGTTATGGGCAGTCTGAACCATACAAGGCAACTGCTCACCATCCTACACAGTGTGTGGGTGGTTTGTTGTGACAGAGCATAGTTTAATTATTATGATTCCTGGACAGATGTCAGATTTTCAGCATTCCTCTCAAGATTAGATTGGGGGGGGGGGGGGGGGGGGATCCAAGTGCCCCCCCCCTTTCCCCCTTTGGGGTTTGGAGGGGGCGGGGGGGGATTTCGCACCCCCTTCGGGAGACCCAC
>JAOYFF010000094.1:8623575-8633695 GCA_025773925.1 Cryptomyrus ogoouensis
ACCCTAGAAAAATCCCCCGGAAGGGATTTATTTTTATACGAAGGGGCCAAACCCCATACAACCCCCACAACTCCTTAGGGTGGGGGTGGGGGGGGGGGGGTGAGGATGGTCTCCCCCCCCCCCCCTTTCAGCTGGGCAGAAACAGAGCTCACATACAGAGCATGACAGCCCCACCCCCAGAAAACTGGACATGGACCATGGGAGCAGCATCCCACACATTCACAGCACAGGAACCCCCCCCCATCCAACCCTAATGCCCCCATGATGGTCCCAACATTATTAAGAGGCTCCGCATGCATGCTCTGTGCACAGACGATGCTTTTCTTACTAAGACAGAGTTGGTGGATCTGTCTACAAGAGCAGAGCTCCGGGATGGGACATTACGTCAAAGACCAAGAAGAGAAGACCTGCAGCGTCAACTCTGGCATTAAATCACCACTGGTAAAAGTCAACCATAAAGACCCCTGAATTAAATTGCATTTGGATAAAGGGAGAGGTGGAATGAAACAGCAACACCCCCCCCCAATATCACTGAAAGCTGTTTCACCAAACCAGCTGGAGCAGAGTCTGGTCCACTTTGGGAGACCATGTTCAAAATAAAACCTTCAAAACATAAAATCTGTGATTACACTCTAGGCCCCAGATAGCAGGGGATGGACGGGGCCAAGCAGGTCCAGTCCATTTGGCTTTGGAGTAGAGCAGATTCAAAAGTGACACATTGGCTTTATTAAACTGGCTAACCGTCCGATTCCTGGATCCATGGTGATCCATCTCAGTCAACAACGCAATCAACGGCGCAATATGAAATACCTCAGAAGCAAATCTGCTGATTTAATGCGACAGACGCTGCACCGAGGCTGATGACAGTCGCAAGAGAAGTGAGATCTGTCAAACGAAAAAATAAAGGACAGCGAGAGTGAGCAAGCGAGGGAGAGAGAATGAGAGAAGGAGGGGGGATGAGGGGGAGAGTGAGGGAAGAGTGCGAGTGGGACTGAATGAGGGAGTGAAAGAAGAAAGAGCGTAAAAAAGAAGGAAGGATAATGAGGAGGTAGAATCAGAGAATGCAATGGAGAGACAGAAGGAAAGTGAGGATTGAAAGATGATACAGTGAAGAGCGTGACAATAAGGAGAAAAGAGAGATAACGCAGGGAGAGAGGAGAATGAGAGTGCGGAAAGGAGGACGAGAGGGAGCAGGAGAGAGTGGGAACGTGATGGAGAGCGCTCACATCAGTTTAGGCAATCAAGACTGAGCAAATCTGACAGCCCGTCAACAAAATTAACAGCAAAGGCGTCATGCTGCCATGCACTGCTGCCCCCAGAGGCTCGGCGCGGTAAGAACACACAGCAGTCCAGCTTTACAGCTCAGGGGAGCGCAGGGAGGGCTGGTACCCGGTGATCGTCCCACAGACACACAGGAGACAGGAGGCTCCATGCCTATAGCAGACGAATAGCACAAGCAAGGCATCATGGGAAAAAGCAGGGCATGATAAACAGCCTCGCTTACACTAATTACGTTCAAGTATTTGGTGAAAGCTTTCTTCCATAGAGACTCATGTCAGTGCATGCAGAAGATGCTCTGTTGTTTCTCCAAGATCTAACTTGGGATTGAGTTTGGCTATTTATTGATTACAAATCATTTAGCAAATGTTATTGGACCCCCCCACAATTCAGTTGTCTGTAATTCTGCATCCTTATCAAATTCCTGACAGTGAGGAAACACAGAGTTGCTGGGTTCTGTTCCGATTCACCTGCAGCCTGCACCTTTTCAAACGGCCAACCAGCAGGGGCTGCGTAAGTGAGCTGAATGCTGATTGGAGGAGTGAGATAAATGTCACCGTGGCAAAAAGCAACAGGTGCCTGGCAGACAAACACAGATGCGCGTAGCAGCCAGCTGAGGGCTGTGTGACAGATTGGTCGCAGCCTCCCTCGGTGGAGCCGCGCCTAGTTTTCTGTCAGTGGAGTAGCGTCTTTTGCACACGCCCTCGTGCGTCGTCCTCTCAGAGGAAGCACTCTGTGTTTGATGGGCAGCTAGCAGGAAATGGGAAGGGAACGCTTCATTTTCATTTTGTGGCGCCGAACAACAGGGATTTCAGATGGGACATTTGTATCACACAAATACGCCGTGCGTGTGCTTGAGCATGGATTCTCATGTCAGCTCAAATCAAAATTTGATCATCAAAAGCATTTAAAGCTTTGCCTTGCTTAGCTAATATGAAGTAGCTGAGGTACTAAACATGATCCCCTTAACATCTCAGAAAATATGCTGTCAGGACTTTAGTTTTAAACTAGAATATACAGATTCAAACTGTGCGAAAGACAGAAACCTGCTGATCAGTCCGTGTTTGCTTGCTGTTTCCGTCCGCTCACGTTGGTGCCACATGGCAGCTGCAATGGGCAGCAGGTGAGCTGGCGCAGGCCGCCAACCAGCACTGTCCAGCACGGTCATGTGATCATGAGAAGAGAACCACTCAGTTGCAAACATCACAGAGGCCGAGGATGCATGGCGACAGGCTCCTGGGTATCTGGATACCGGAAACCCCCCCTCGGGATTCCTCCTCCCCCAGGGGATGAGGAGAGGATCAGCCCGGGTGCCAAACACAGCAGTTTACAAAACAGATTAACAAACTTCCAAGTCAAGTAGCCAGGAAATCCAGTCACTGCGGCCGGTCTCTCCTTCCTAACACACAGTGAACGTGCTGTATTCTTAGAATAATAATTTGCAGGTGTGTAGGTCGACTTTACCCCAACCTCATGCCTCCCCCAAAATATCCACACCTGCCATGTGTTTCATAATTCATCCCTATGAGTTTCTATGAGGCAAAATACTGTGGAAATAAGAATAAAACATCACATCTTGCCACACAGGAAGCAGAGAAAGACGGAAGAAGGTGTTTGTTACTGCAGGGATAATTAGTGATAAAGATGGCAGAGCTTCTTACGTCTCCACACTGTGATTCTCTGGAGCAAGTTGCGAAATCGTGGACGAACCCTCACTCTTTTCCAAAAGCGAACTGGTGAGTCTATACAAAAATAACAGTAAAGGTATCACTGCATTCTTTCTTATAGATTAGTTATAGGTTGTGTTTTGTTATTACTGTTTTGTGGGTCTGTATTTTTCATAAAACACCTGCATTTCACATGCACATAAAACTGAGAACTGACCCTATGCATGTGCAGATTTTAATATATTTCCTGTAAGTTTATTTATCATTAACCGATCATAACTGTTCATGTATTTCATATAATTATATTTGTTCATGATTTGTACATGAGTAGTAACTGAGTTTCTAAATTGCTTGTACCCCCCTCAAGTAAAGTCTTACCTTCTTATCTACTCCTGGCTCTGTTCTAGTTAAAATAAAACCATATATTAGAATATATACATTACTGGCTCCTTATAATCATAATACTTCAGTTCCCATGATTCCTTGCTGCCGTGATAAGGGCAGGAGTCCAACTGATATCTGAAATGCTCAGGAGGAACCGAAGGCGTTAATTACAGGCTGTGATCTAACATATCAACAAAGCAAAGCAAAATCCAGTACAAAATCCGAACAATCTGGGTTAATGAATCATATAATTTTCCCCTCAATTGTATTTCCTCACATTCTGGTACATCTTAAACTTTAAGTTTTATATAAAACATATAACAGACCAAAAGTTTCCATGGAGATTCTCAGCATTTAGTAGAAATGCCACCACAGTTAGTTATCATTAACTCAACCCAGAGAGCAAATCTATATATTTCAGTTAAACTGACTTAATTTCTGTTATATTTCTAAATAGAATGAACCTTTCAAGCTGCCTTTATATGAACAGAGCTGTCAGGTTATGGTGCCGCATCCCTTGACGGCACCGAATCAGCAGCCTCCTGTATTTAAGGGCCACATTCCTGTCTGGATTTAAGGCAGCAGAAGAGGGTCATTCTGCCTGCCTAAGGATCAGCAACACATCAGCAAGCTGAAGGAAACAGCCAGGCAGCAAATGAATGCAAATTACAACAGCTAAGAACCAAAATCTAGGGTAATGCCTGAAATGCCAGTTTTTCAAAACGGGTGTTTTAAAAACTTGAATCCTTCATAGTGAGATCAAATGTTCCAGCGACTGTCCCAGATTCCCAGATCTCTCTAACACATGCTATTTCTCAGGGTTTAATGTACTGCATTATATTTCCATACCCCCCAACCCCTTCACCCCCCCTACCCTGCTATCGTTCCCCCTCTCAGATACTGCTCTGTGTCACATGAGCTGAAGGGTGCGAACCACAGTGTTCATCATTTCTGTCAGTTGCAGTACTAGTAGTAAATTATTTTTTTCTCGTTGCAAGTGCCCTTACGCAGGCCCGCAGGCACCCATGGTTGGGGGAAAACACACACATGCAGGCATTTACGCAGATACACAAACACCAACAGACCCCTTCTGGCAAAACGTCCAAGAGACACGAGCTGTGACGTTTGTGTTTAGTCCCCCCGGAACATCACGTCAATCAATTAATGAGTATATATCATTACTGTATATTAATACAAAATGCAGCAGAACAATATAAAAAGAAAAAAAAGACACGGTACCAACTGTCAAGCAAGCCTTCAGGCTCTCACAAAATATTTTACTTATAATTCTGAGTGCTTTTATTTTTTGTCTTAAAAGAACAGAATACTGAATTAACACATGGCATCAAGTTAGGCGTCTCAATCAGTGCGGTTCATCAGTTAACTATTTACTGGAGATCAAGGGTGATTCCCACCTGTAGACCTTAAAGTTAAATAAAAAGCTTACTACCGCATCTCAAGTAAATCGGTATTTGGCAGTGTGTTGTCCACTGCCATTTAATTAGCAACATTTTTATAATTTATTTGTTTGTAAAGACACAATCGCGCGGTTTTTCATTTGTTCCGGCGTGTTTTGACGTGCCTACCGGGCTTGGGCGTCTCTACGTCCCATTTGGTGCATTCCAGTGCCCCGTACTGCCTGGACGATCTCCGCTCCTTTTCCATGTCTTCGCAGTTCACCGGAGTACCTGCTTACTGTGGAACTGACAAAATTTTAATGCAATAACTAAGAAACGGCAAACCTAAAAACGAAGTTGTCCGCAAATCTCCGACTTGTTAAGCACTACGTTACTGTAAAGAGAGGGCTGTCAGATGTCACGAGATCCATAATTTTCGTGGTTGCAAACAGCGCACATCGCAGGAAACGTGCAGGTGTTCATGCCAGTTGTACTGTGGCTTTGGGTGTGTGGGATATGCGACTAAGAGATTCTCCGCTAAGAGTAAAGAATGATGGGTAGTGTGACGGCGCCACCTTGTGTTAAACATGGGGACTGTCCGCATTCAGCAAAAGGAACTGCGGTAAATTTTAGGTCTAACATCTGCCCTGTATTTTTTGTACGATGGTCATAGAAACCGCTATTAATATAACTCTGGTTTGTCTTCATAATCTATAAATTGATAATTCATACATTTTCCTGTGCAGTTTATACTGAAGTAAGCTTCCATGCAAAATTTGCAAAAACCCATCCATCCATCCATCCATCCATCCATCCATCAAACCAAAATTAGTTTATCAGTGTGCTAAAAAGAGAAATCATAATTAAAGGATATATAATAAAATATCAAAAAGTCATTCTGAATATAAGTATTAAATTCCAGAATCAGGAAGGGCCATGTTGCCTACTTAGGCCTTGACACACATAAACGGGTATTTTTAAAAACGTAGCTTTTTCTATGCGTTTTGGCCTCTTGTCCACACGCAAACGGTGTTTTACATCACTGAAAATGGGGCTTTTGTAAAACCCTGGAAAGTTTGGCTTGTAACATCAGATTGCAAGAGGGTCCAGCTGCAGATGCCGAAATACGTTACCTCCACCGGAAATACGTGATCTATAGGGACGTAAAGTGGAGCTCCGGTTAAGGTTAGGTTTAAGGTTAGGGTTAGGGTTAGGATTTATTTGCTGTAACACAGAGTTGAGGTCACATGTTTCCTGTGGATTTGACATATTTCTGGTGGAGCTCCACCTCCACTCTACAGGTGTCTGCAGCTGGACCCTTCTCTCAGATTGTGCACCATTCACGGTTTACATTAACCTAGCAGAACTGGTAATAAGGCTTCTGATTGGCCAAAATGGATTTATGGTTAGCGTTATATCGCCCCCTGTTGGTTTGCCGTGCTCTTGATAGCGTGTTTCAGTGTTTTCACGTGGACGATATTTTAATATCTCATTTTTTTAACAGAGAAGGACAAAAACACCCGTGTACGTGTGGACAAGGCCTTAGACAAAACCAGAACCCACACCCGGGTTCATCAGCACTGCATTTGCATCTCCCCAAGTACAACAAAGAGTCCTGCCTTTGCAGCCGCTCATCGTCAGCTGACCAAGGACCATCACCAGCTTATGCACTAACATACTGAGGAGCAGCAGATTCTGGGGTGAACAGAAATCAACAAGCTGGAAATGTTAAAATAGGGCTCATGTGCCCTTTCCTGTAATGTGCTAAAAGACTGAAAATAATTGAATGTCACATCAGCACACATCAGCCCAATATCCCTGGGGGAACTTAGAGCTGGTTTAGGGTATCATATCTCACGTAGGGCTGGTGAGTCAGCAACCTGGTGTTATTTGGTAAAAAAAAAAAAAAAGAATGAAGAAATAGCTATGGGCGTAAACTAGAATTCGTGCATGAGTCAAATTTAGTTTTTTAAAGAGATACTACTACCTTACTGACAGATGAGTCCATTAATACAGTGCATTAAAATGATATTTTTGCTAAATGAAAATGCATCGTTTAGCATCTACTCATTTTCCTTTTCTAATGCACTTCTCCAGTGAGCGAAATCAGGTCAATAGTTATTTCTTGTTTTCCGAAAACTTGTCCAAGTACTTAATTGTCGCGAGAAATGCTCCAAAGCAATCGAGGAAAACTGCGAAATTAGTGTAAATAACCGTAATATTACGTATTTCTTCTGCGTTCACCCATTATCACCAGCAGGTGGCAGTAGTGTCATACCGTGTCTTTTTCGTCATTACTATTAAAGTTTTTCTCGATTGCGTTGGAGCATTTCTCAAGTGACAATTAACATTTACGAAACAGCAAGTGTAATCCCCCACACCATAATGTCACTTTTGCACAGCAGAACATCATTTCTTACTATTTCACCCAGATTTCAAAATGTTTTAGTACATGCGTGCATATGGTTTTGTACAATTATCATTTGGCACAATTTTCAGTTGCTTTCATCTTGTTGGTTATGTAGATAGATTATGTAGTTTTCCCATTCCCAATAAACAGCCAAAGCTATATATGTTTGTCATCATCGGGTTAGTCATCACACACAAAATAGTTAACCAAGCTTTTAAAAATATATTCCTTGAATTGCAGTGTTACAGCATTGACTTTGGTATCTACAGCCCACGTTTTTGTCTTCATTTGTTGTTCGTGTGTTGCCATTTTGCTGTTATATAGTGCTGTGTGGCTTTTTTGTTTGCTATTGTGATGTTCTGAGATCTGAAGAAGTTACATGTGCATGCCAGTGTTTCTCTTGCCAGCGAACTTTACGAACCGCAATGTAGAGCCTTGCAATGTTGAAACTGGGCATGAATAAGTATCAGTTTGCTAGAGAAAAATGATCAGTCATGATCAGAACCAACTATCCTTCAGAATTGTGGAGCTCAGGAGCAGACTTACACTGACATTTTGACAATATATTTTAGTATTTCAACTCTCATGGTTAAAACGATGCTGATTGCACTTTTCATTTTGGTGGCACTGACTAATTTATTGGTGGAATTATTTGCTTTTGAGACACGAGTTAATTGTTTTGGGTAAGTTACAGGCTTTTGCAGCTAAACCATAGTTTTGTGCTAAATGCATGAACTGTTTTGAGAAATGCTCTTATAGTCGTGAGAATGTTAAGGATGTTTCATGAAATGTGCCAAAGCAGTCGAGAAAAACTGTAACTAGAACAGCAGTTCACCCAGATGAGTGCAATTCAGTCAGTTATTATTATGCATGATTGGTCACATACACAGCGTTAAAACAGCGATGGAACTTCAGTTCGAATTAAATGTAGCCAAATATAATGTAACAAACAAGCTGACCTTTTTAATGTGGAAAAATTGATCATTTAAACTAAATGTCATCTGGAAAAAAGAACTTAGCAAGTGTTTGAATGGTTACATAAATACATTATAGAAATTAGATCTACTGAATAGTGTATATAATGATGACAGGATATTGTTTATGGTTTGATGGCACTGCAGTTAGATTTTGGACAGAAAATGACAAGAGAACTAATAGACTGGTGGAAAAAAAAATCAAAAACTGTACAAAGAAATGCATAGTTTCATATATATCTTCCATTTATGTACAAACATACATTTAAAAGTTATTCTATTTATAAAATTAAATGTAATAAATTACAGAAATCTACAGTACATTTATCATACATCTTACATTTAAGAGAGAAAATAGTGTGCAAATGCTGAATGTGAATACACTTCATTTTACCTAATACCCTGGTGGTCTCAGGTTTACTGTATAAATGATTTACAGCATATTGATGTAGAATCAGATTAAAAACATGAGGGAACAATACCACACATTCAACAGATGTTCCTGAATAATGACAATGATTCAGAAATATAACATCCAAATAAAAGAGAGGATCATAAATGGACATATTTAAAATATATTGATTCTAAAAAAGTGATGAATATATATTTTCATGGTTGCTAGTTATCACGGTTTTCAATTTAGAAGCAATTACCCAAAATGCAATGCTGTAGGAACTGAGAATGTACATATTTGCCATTGTCACTCAATTTTAATTGGTTTAAACTTTTCATTGATTACCTGCTGCCCCGCAGCTCTTAGTTACACAGCCGTCTCGCAGATGCAACGAGTGTAACTAGGACAATCATCATACGATAGACAGGTTGTACTACAAACCAGAAAACCCATGACAAAGTGAATCAGCCTTCTTTCCAGTTGTCTGGTAATTCTATAGTGAGAGGGCCTTTAGCAATACCAAACGCTACAAACAAGCTTTGAAAGTATTGGCAGCGGGTGCTGTAGTGGATTATGCCCTGCAACTTAGAACTCTTAAGTGCTCCTGACGTACCTTTCTGGATCTATCACTACAATAATCACGGAAATAAAGGTAATTAATAGTATGTTTTGATCCAGCATATCACCCACTAACCTTCCTGGATATTGCACTTCTTTTAGCATATAAAGTCAAAGGCAAAATAGACACTGACAACAGAGAGCATGATTTTTCAGGCTTTAGCACCAGTGCAAACCAAAGCCCTCTTTTCCGTTTGAGTAAAAATTTAAGGAAAAATTTTAACACAAGGCAACATCAAGTATCAGGTGAAATGAAAAAATAAGGGATTTAAAAAATTATTTATATTATAAATGTTATTTTTAAAAAGTTTTGCACTGGTCAAAAGCCTTGATAATCAGGCTCTAAATGTCTGCAAAATGTCCAGCAGCTACTGGAGACCGCTCTCCTGTCCATCTGCTTTCCACCTCAATGTTACCCTCTAGTGGCTGGTAATTTTTGTACATATTCACCACAGTGCATTGACTTCATTTTCATTGCTTCCGCCCACGATGTTTTCACTTCTGCCCCCCTAAGTGTGAGAACTCGCTCAGGAATTTCTGACTAGCACATAGCATAACCCGCAACTTAATCGGTAAAACCCACTAACTTGGGGGCCTGAGATTAGTCTTACTGAAGCCCAGAGCTTGATCTCAAACCAGTGAAGCGGAGAAAGATTTAACACTCTGTCATCAGGCATAATAGAGTAGTCTAGAGAAACATACTCCTACTCTTCCTGGTAATATCAGTAAATAAAGGTCAAGGGTGTCCATGGAGACAGGCAAAGTCACAGAGCCAGAGGGGTCCATGGAGACAGGCAAAGTCACAGAGCCAGTGGGGTCCATGGAGACAGGCAAAGTCACAGAGCCAGTGGGGTCCATGGAGACAAGCAAAGTCACAGAGCCAGTGGGGTCCATGGAGACAGGCAAAGTCACAGAGCCAATGGGGTCCATGGAGACAGGCAAAGTCACAGAGCCAGTGGGGTCCATGGAGACAGGCAAAGTCACAGAGCCAGTGGGGT
>JAOYFF010000094.1:8635844-8668870 GCA_025773925.1 Cryptomyrus ogoouensis
TAGGTCAAACTGGTTTGTTCGACTTTCAAGAAATTCGAGTTCTAGTGAGTTCGAGAACCGAGGTACCACTGTATTTAAGTTGACTATTTGCACGTGCCGCTCGCTCTGATGTGCAAACGTCACATTTATCCTGTGCAACGAAATGTGGGTTCATGCCGGGTAAACGATGGCAAGACAAGTGCTGTTTCGAAATAACTAATCTCAGCATTTGTTTGTTTCCACGTTTACAGGGAAATGCACAGCGGGATCATGCTGAATGTAGCCGACGTCCCGTTAACTAAACCAGACAACAGGTGACATAAACACTGTATAGATATGGTAACAAAAATAGATTTTTTTTTGTATTTTTAATGGAGAGAATGGATTCTGCTGTAATCAGAGGGTTTATGCTTCCTTGTTAGGTTTAGATCACCGGAGCTACTGAAGGAAGGGATTTTCCCTGCTAGATTACATATTACTTCCGTATTTCTGGATGTCAATTTAGACACAACCTTACTGGAACATAACTGCCCTCAAATAGCCCTTCACACAAGTACGAGGAAAGCGCAAGTTGACAGAATTATAGTCTAATTATACGGTCTTCTGGTCTATAACGGTAATATCAGATGTTTAGACAATATAAATTTTAACATCAAACTGTTTTTAAAAAGTGTGAGGCATAAACAAGATTCTTATATTGATAATTAATAACAGATCTCCTTTCCTGAATTACCCCACTGGCTCAAAAGTGGAATCAACTAATACACTGACTTTTATTCGTTTCAATCCTAATTGAATGACCTGCACTTAATTGTGATAATTACTGTCAGTTGCGGCACAAAGTAATTGATTGCTTTAGTGACAAGATAAGAGGTGTTACTATGCAGTGGCACATGATTTGTAAATAGCAGTCAATTCTAGAGTACGCCTTACGTGGTTTAAAGCCTCACCTTCTGTTTCACTGGGTGGAATCGCATTGACATGCACTTCTGTTGTTCTTAGTAAAATATTCTTTTCTAGCTCTCTGTTGCTTAGGGAAGCCTGGAGAAAACATGATGACAATGTAGCAATATGCAGTTGAGGCTGCCAGACACTTGCACAACAATCATGTAGTACGGCAGCCAGCAGAAGAAGGCTGATAAACACTGAATACAGCTATTGTAAAACACACTTCCTAATCATAAAACAGGCCTGCTTACCTTTCTGTAGCTAATGGAGATGAACGCCCCGCACGTTTCTGTAACAGTCTTCTTGTGTCTGATAGATGCATCTGAAAAGACCAATAACAGGTCAATGAAAAGGGTAAGACCTGGTGAATGAGGGCATGAAGCACTGACCACCCAGGTCACCCTACACGTCCCGAACCTTTGTGGCTGATCTCCGGGAATTCGGCCTCCAGGTTGGAGATGAAAACATCTTCGAATGGGTCCTTCAGGTTGGAGAAGCAGATCTGCGAGCACAAATGATACAAACCCGTAGAAATCAGAAGGTGAGCCGGCCAGTCTGTCGCCTTCCACACTGTCTGACAGTTTCCCTACAATTAATCCAATACCAGGTTCTGCTGAGCTTGATGCCCAACCCTAGATGCCGGTCCATCACAGGACACACACGCACGTACACACTATGTGAAATGTAGACACACCACTTGACCCAATATGCTTTTACAAACACAAGAGGAAACCCACATCAATAGAGGAAGCACATGCAAACGGCACACACAGAGAGCCAATCACGATCACCGACCCAGAAGCCACAGTGCAGCCCACTGAAACACCAACAGAACTTCCCCATAGATAAAAGCACAACGCACATTTGGATGGGGAATACCAGTGGTACAATACCATACAAGAGACAAGCTGAATTTTCTTCAGTAAATATTGATACGAATGCATAAAATGAATTAAAAACAATCTGTGACATAATTTCACATTATTGAGGACTGAGGAAACCAAGGTGTCCATATGTAAGCAGACAGCACCCACCTTAACAGCGTAGATGGTGAAGAAGACAGGCTGAAGCGCAGTGCGGATATAGTAGGAGATCACGTCCACCAGGAAAGGGCTGGGCTCCGAGGAACTGGAAGTGTTCGATTGCTGCAAGGAGAAGCCCAGAGCTGTAATTTTACTGAGACACTGTATTACTGCACGTCCTCAGATTGCCCAACAAACTACCCAACATATTCTGAGCCACTTCTGGCAAGGCCTTGTTTCTGTAGAAACACGAGTGAAGTGCACATTTATTTGCTAGCTATTTCGCAAACGTATGCTGTATTTTCCTGATTCGTACCGTTCTCGCCATCTGTGGAATCATGTATCCGAGGCTGGTGATGTTGCAGTCATACCACGGATCTACCCGCCCCAGGTAGGCTGCCACAGAGCAGATACTGCTCCTCATCGATGAAACGTTCTCCTAGGAATGAACAGAGGAGCACTTCTGAATCCTTCTACTCTAACAGACAGGATGACAGTGACTGACCCAGAGAAAGGGGGCAGCCTTACATTTCTAGGAGAGGTTGCAGCAGGGTCATTGGTGACTGGAACATAGTACATCTGTAGGTTGACTCTTGTCGTCAGAAACAGACGCCGTGCCTCCCTTTTCCTATATATAAGAAATTAATAAATTAAAAATTAAAAGTAGAGTGATAGAGCATGCAAATATTGCTTTCAGAGACATTGGGATGTGCTGGAAAGCACATATTGGCATAATGACAACCACTAACAGACTGCTATGTAAATAATCTTTTTTTGTGATGTCATGACAAAGATTATGATGTCATAGCCATTATGTCATGAGGTAAGGTGTAAGCCAGTCAGAGTTGAGAACAAAATCTACCTCAGGGAGTAGTAGGCCCTGGCGAGCTTTCCCAGCACTCTGTCGTCACCCATAACCACAACACGAGCAGTGAAGTGGCGCTGTTGCTTAGGCAACGGGGTGCTCCCGCTGCCCGCTTTCCTCAGCAGCGTACCGCTGGTGCCCCCCTCCTCCAGGGAGTCCTGGATGAGCACCATGCTGTCCGTCATGGACGGCTTCATCCTGATGCCGCCCCGGCGATTGAGACGGACTGGCTCCTGCTGTTCCTGCATGCCCCCGCTGCCTCCCGCGGGGGTATCGGCACCTATCCCCAGCAGCTCAATCGCCGGCAGGTCCCGTTCGATGCCACTATCTGTGGACATGACGGAGTACCGCGGCATGTCAGAGCCCAGGTCCGCCGGGAGGTCCGCCACGTCGAAGTCATCCTGGCTAATGGAGTACTGCTCAGTCATGGAGGCTGGGCGAAAACGCTTTGCCAGCTCTTTCCCTGGGAAAGATTTTGTAGAAGGTTGTCAGAATCCAGAACTGAGGCCATGTTAAATGCACGGTCCAATCGAATACGCAAAAAGCAGAATGGACTTCTGAATGAATCGCTGCAGCCTATTTTGCAAGTACTTAAACAATTGATAGAAATGTACAGGCAGCACTGGGGCAGTCCCCGAGGACCCGAGCGACAGGGCACTCACAGAGGTCGTCATCCTCCTTCCATAGGTGGAAGCTGAACTCCGGATTGGGAAGCGGAGAGGCGTACGGGGACTGGGATGATGGTTCTAAACAAAAGGAAGATGCAAAAGAAAGAAATCAAGAAGCTCAGAAAGACAAACCACAGCTGTTGTAGAAAAAAAATGCATTTTTAAGCCATCGAGTTTAATGGAGAATTAATGACAATATTCGAAACTTCAAGCAGGCAGAAAATCCGACCAGGTACCTGCGGACTGACCTGGGCAGTGGCTGCGGGCCTTATCTCGGCGAGCAGCGGCGAGGATCTTGTCGTACAGCTGCTGCAGCTTGGTGGTGTGCTGGGCGCGCTCTGTGCTGACTTCCTCTGCAGATTGCTCCACTGCTGCCACCACTTCCTGGAAGTACGGCTCGACGTCTTGGCCAATGTCCTGGTGGGCGTTAAAAGGGTTATAAATAGAAATGGCTGATCAATGGCTGGCCATCGGAGCCAAACACCTCTGCACACTGCTGCCCAGTTGGTGATCTCATTGTCTGCCGGCATCTATGCCATAGGTCAACTCTGACGTGAGCTCGCAAATGGAACGCCGGAATGGAGGCCGGCCTCATTTATTTTGTGCGATCTTTTAAACGAAAGAGGCGAGGCGATTTGACTGACCCCCAGGGCGCCAGCCAGCATGGAGCCCTGGCAGCTCTCCCCCAGCGCTGCCTGCACCGTATGCTGGATCACGCTGCACATATGGCCCAGCGAGCCCCGGATCGAGCCCGTCGGCTCCATGTCGGCCCTCACGGCTTCCCCAAGGGGTCCCGAGAAGACACTGGGGTCCGCAAACACCAGCACCCTGCGGGAAGAGATGCAGTCAGCATGTGACGCGTGGCGGAGAAAGCCTGACAGGCTGCACCACATGCAGAACAAAGAGCTAGTCAATATGTGTTTGCACTGTGGATATGAACAATCTGCTAAGCAAACGAATGCAGTGATAGCTGGAAAAGGCTTACTTCTCATGGAAGGGATATGACTCAGTTTTCAAGTTCTGCTCGGCAAGTACCATCCTCTGGTACATCACACCTAGGCACAGAATAACAGGTTGACGGCTGCAGTTTCTGAAGACCAGCACGCAAGGACAGCAGTACTTTGACTTGGCCATAACCAAAGGGGCGTCAAAACACAGCGTTAATGGGCAAACTGGTGTAGAGGTGAAGGAAGCACGGGTTCGCCGTGAAAGACTGCATTCTCCCCAGTGAAGTACAAAGAAGTGGCACACTTCCTGTTCAATCATAAGCATACCTGCACATTCTGAATGAATACAGATTAAGAGAATTGCATTGTGAAATTCCCAGCTCAAATTCCAGGTGGGGGAATTTAGTCCCATGATCATGACTAGGATAAGTGGTTAAAAGGGGGGTGGGAACATAAGCAGGGGAGTGTAAAACACCAGAAGTAAACGGGCATCTAAAGGGTTAACGGGGCGACACTCAGCCACAGACGGGTAAACACGTGTATTTTCACTGCTGTGACGTCAAACAGAAAAACAGACTCACTTTTGTTCATTTTGCCCATAGCCAATATGTGGCCCTACGCACACGACTGCACCGTCCGGATCGCAGTGCCGCATACCTGGCGTGGACATTTCCGTCTTCATGTGCTTGGCGTAGCCGAGGCCCACGATGCAGTACGGCTGCGGCAGGATCAGCAGCCGCTTGCAGATGTCATACACCCGCTTGTATAGTTCGTCCGGAATGTAAGAAGCCTGCGACACGCGAAAGACAACAGGATGGTACCAGATTCGCCATGGAAACTGACTGCGAGCCAATGGGAGGGGTAGGACGGCTAAGAATAATAAGCGGGAATGAAGCATGCAGATTGAAATCAGGACTAACACAAAACAGAAAGTCTGATACAAAATAAAATAAAAAACAAAAAACAAAAGAAGAAAAAGAGGAAACGTCAACGACGTGAATTTTCCTGACATCCATTTGAGACGAACACAGTGGAACGGAAGCGAAGAGCAGATACTCACAAATACGAGAAGAGTGAGCTTGTGGGTGGGAACGACTCTCACCTGAATGACAGCATAGATCAGAGTGTGAAGGAGCGGAATAATGTACGTCTTAACGTCCAGCCTTTCCGCCTGTAAGAGCCAGAAGAAACTCAGGGTAAGTTGATCTCTCAAAGTACTAATGCGGTAAAATTGCCAGGGGTGGGGTGACTTAATCTTTACCCCCCAGGTGCTTTTAGTAGTACAAGCGGTAAATCAGTACAAAAGGCATCCTGTCAGGGTGTCCCCTGCTGTTTTCTGAATAAGTGTCTAACAGTAAATGAAGTTGTGTGTCAACAGCAAATCTTCCTGTAAATTTCTCATTGATACGGTTAGTTTTTTCCTAATGTGCATTTGGGAGCAGGCTACGATTAGTGCCAACACCTGTTTTTTGGTCTTACAGGCTGATTCGGGACTGTGGAGTTGCTTGACTCTTCTTAGAGTCATAGTCTTAGTAGATGTTTAACACTTGTCCCAGGGTTATTTTGAAATCTCCCCAGTAATGGGGCAAGAGTTCAACCAGCTTTAACACCCCTCCTTCGAACAGGTCTTCCCACAGCACTAATTTGTGAGGTTTTCTTTAAGCCTTGGAACCAAGATGGCTGCTTTTTTGTCGCGATCGTTTCTGCCCGTACCCTCTCTAGCTCCTTGACCACCACTTTCACCAAGGAGAGGCTGTTCGTGGGATGGTTCTGGACCTTCTTGTGCAGAGTCCAACGCAGCATCCCTTCAGACAGGGTGAAAGAAAGATACACAGCTGTTACAGGACTCCCTGCCAAACTGGTTACCTGTTTTTCCCTGTATAACCAGGCCTCCGGAAAAGCTGCCTTTTTAGAAACTTGCTGGTAAAAATGAATTACAATGAATGATTGTACGATTGATCAGCAATTCTCAACCCGTGGGTCACGAACCAAAGTTGGGTCGCAGCAAGTTCTGAAAGGGTCGCGCTGCAGAGTTGCAAATGTAAGCATTTTAAATCCGGCAAGCTCCTATGCTGATCCACGATTAGATTTCCCAGCCCCAATTCTAGAATTAACCTATATAACAGGTCTTGGTTCTGCAAATGCTTAGCACAAAACTAGTGACCACTCAACCAATCCAAGAAGCCAAACCACAGTTGCTTAATTTAAAATCCACTGGCACATCCAATCAGATTTGTGCGATTGATTGGTGTAAATTGCATAGTGCACTTGATCACAGCTTAAATTTAAACCTATAATTGATATAGGACTGCGACTGAGCTGACATGGTAAATTGGGTTGTAGTGCAAATAAGGTTGAGAACCGCTGATCTAGAATAAACTCAGCTTGTAAAATGACCCACTCTCCCAATTCCACGTTGTCAGCTAATTTTGTGAACATTTCAATGAACTCACACGAATCGCACAAGTTCTTCCAAAACCTCAGAGGTGTGAACCTTCAGCACTTTAACCACAGGTATATTTAAACACAATGTGCTTTATCTGCTCTCATTCACAGAGACGCACAAGGTTATACATGCACACTTCGACAAAACCACCCTCTAAATATCAGATAATCATTGCTTTCAGCTAGCACGCCATGTATTAGCATAATCTATAAAAACACTGAATTTCTGTACGGTCTGTAACCCCAAACACACGCAGATGGGGGCATTGCTTTGCTCACCTCGGTTGAACAGGGAGGCGGGGTGACGGCAGTCCACCTCTCTGAGTACCGCCTGGAGGCTGCGGTAAATGTCGGACTCCGCTACCATGGAGGAGACGCTACCGCCTGCTGAGAAACACAGCAGCACAGTTGAATACTGATCCTAGATCAGTGATGAGCCAGTGCCCTCTCAATGTATGTGTGAAGCACAACTATGACCACGGTCACATGTATCATAATTACAACAAATATGAATTATTTAGATGCTTATCCATTTCGGTAATACTTTACTTAAAGTATAAGCCATTGTAATGAATTATGATGGTATTTATAGTGCATTATAAACGAGAGCTTCATAGAGCATTCATAATGCATAATTAACATGGTTATAATGTGTTATGTCTCTTTATAAATTGTTATAGCTGTTATAGCTTTATGAAACTTTTTAAATGCATCATAATGAATTACGAAGGTATCTATAATGCATTATATATGAGTGCTTTAAGTAAAGTGTTACCTTAAATTCTTACAATTTATACAGCACATCTAAAAAACTAGAAAAGATCTGCCTTGGGAGGGTTTGTTATACCTGTGGGCTCCATGCTGTCTTTGCTGTTAGATATTTCCCAGAAGGCCATGGAGCTCACGCCTCACAGACAATGATGCTGAAAGTTCACCCCTGCATACAAATGGATGAGGGCTTGCATCAAATCAGAGTGGCTGGTCTCTGGTGAATCCCAGAGAGCACACAGAGGGATTCCCATGATTATCAAATGTAAAATGGAGGTTATAGTCTTTCTTGTACATCCTGGTGGACAAAACCCAAAATACCACAGGTGCGATAGCCTTTTCACGTTCGGTGGCAAGACAACTGTTCGACATTTATCCAAATAAAGGACACGTTAAATAATAACAATAAACTAGTAACAATAAAGTGATACACACTAATCAAGAGTAAAACCTTTTTGACAGGTAACCCGGCAGACTATACAGTCGTCTGTATGCTGTCTGTCAGCAGTTTTAAAGTCCTTCATCCTGTTAGTGCCGCCTGTCAGATTAGCATGTTTAAGTTTTTTTGTATGTTTTAATAGTTTTAATTTTCACTGTTGTCTTTTCGTTATTATTTACATTTTTAAATGTAATTTTAAGTTCTCTTATTATGCATTATCACTTAAAATCGTATCTTAAAACACCTGAATTTTGTTAAATGGCAGCTGGGTCGGCTTGTTGTGTTTAGCATGTCTTAGTTTCAATTCTTTCGTTTGTACAGCACTTTAGATTAACTACTGTTATTTTAAAATGCGCTATATAAATAAACTTGACAGAAGCCTTTCATATGAATTCTCTGTTTACTGTGCTTGGGTCTGATGAGCCAATACTGCAGACTTAGCCTCATTTAAAAAGATCTGATATAAATACAGAACCAAGAACAACAGACGATGCTGGTAACAGTAGCTAAACTGACTATGTACCGAGTGCTTCCATGCATCCTTCAACCAGCCATAAAACCACAAGGAACTGAAGGTGGAGTGAAATTAAACTGCAACAAATGCAGTCACCTCTTTAAAAACAAAACCCACTGCATATTAGCCATATTGCACTGCATATTAGCCCATATTAACCTAGTCGCGTATTAGCACAACAAATATTTTGTCTTCTGCTACAGTGATAGGAAGGCCAGGCGTTAGTATCACTGAATATTTAATTGGTATTTCTTGTTGGACAGTTATTGTTAACAATATGTTTATTACTGCCTTTGTATGAAGACAATGGTATGTCTATCATTAACTGCTATATACCAAGTTAACTGATGGCTGGTATTGCTAAATTGCTAATAAGCACAGAGTTTTTAACTCACTAACTTTAGCTAGTATTTTTACTCATTCCAGAAATGCACTTTACTGTGCACCACCTTCTAAAATACTTTGGCAGGGAAGCAACTGTGAGATTGCGAGTTTGTGCTGGCTACTCTGTACGCATAGGTTATCAGTATCATGTGAGATATAAACAAAATAAACAGCTAACTGCCAGCCATTACCACCTTAAAACAACAGTTCAAGATAACTGTTTAGATATTTACCTAATGTAAAATTCACACTGAACACTGCTGGGGTAGCCGCTAGTATTCAGAAACACCTGTACAACCAGCAAATCAGCAATCAGTTTCATCTACGTGCCACAGCGATGACGTCATTGGCTTCTGAGAACTGAAGCAACAGAGCAAAAACACTGTCCTTCTCTCAGTGGCATCTTAGCACCAACTCCCTGTTCACCCCAAAGATCTTGCATCTTATGCTTCCTCCAGCCTGCTGGGCATGCATCCCGGTATATATTAAATGACCGGTATCCCATCTATACACATTTACGCGACACAAGGAAATTCCACTCTGCACAATGAGCCGTCGCGGAACAATGCAGGGAAGTCATACGAGTCTATCCAGCAGGTGACAGATCTGTTTTACTGGACGCGGCGTCTTTCAGATGTCCTCGTACCACAGATGCTTCACCACGCTTCAAATTAAGCAGTTCATATCGATGAAACAGACCCGCCATCAAGCCTTAAACGGTGTGAGCAGGAAAACCAGCGTTCCCCGACACGTAATAAAATTTAACTGTAAAAAAGAGCGCAAATTGGCATCTGTAGCTCGGTCAGGTGAGATAAAGACGCGAATTCTTTCCTGTTTGGTGCTCCCTCTTATACGCGCCAAACGGACGACCAGACGATACCCTGCAGTTTCCTGTGCCAGGATGCTGTTCTGCAGACGTGCCCATCAACCGGGAGGCCCTGGTTCGGCCCAGGTACGCAGCGTGCCGGTCTTCTCTCTCCTGATGATGCAGACTTTGTCCAGCGGGCGTCCATGCACTCGTCTTCACACGCGATTCGAGATCGAAAGTTTTCTCGTGAAAAACACTTCCTCTTGCTACTTATGACGGGTGTGGGTGGGGAGGGGGGAGCTGAAAGAGGCGGGATTATTTTACAGTTCGTTCAAGGAAGGGGCAGTGAGAAGGCAGGGTTATCAGGAGAGTTGGGGGGCAGGGGCTGGCAGTTACAGAAATACAGTCTTCAGGTTCAAAGAATTAGCCCCTCCCCCCTCACTCGTCATAGGCCTCGGGGGTGGGGGGGAGGGATTGATGTGTCAAGGAGGTCATGCAAGAAGCCTCACAGGTCCCCAGTACAGCTGAGCTGCTCGCTTACAGACCACAGACTTCCTCTAGCTGCAGCGTGTGGCCGACAGCATAAACGAGAGACAGAAATAACCGGCTTCCTGTCCACCCCATAAATGAGTAGGTGTGTGTTGCGTGTACAGATATATTTAGGTCAAGGCAGTATTTTTTCCCCCTCAAAAAGCTCCCCATATCAATGAGCCGAAGCACGTACATGTGAGACAGTGTTTAGATCTCACAGACATCCCGTAATCCCATTTCATCACGAAAGGGCCCAAAAGGCATATGTGTCGATGCCTAAAGCCCTGCTCCTGGCTGGCTGGCACGGAGCCAGCTGCCCAAGAGGAAGAAAACCTTGCGTTCCACACAAAGGAGGCATTGCGACTGGTGTGTGTGGGAGTGTCCTGGCACGAGCAGGGGGTGTTCTCACAGCAAACCGAGCACTATGCCAAGTTACTAAAAACATTTCAAAATGGCCGCTCCCCCTCCTCTTATAATGAGCCTGCTGTATACTGGGAGACCCCCTCCTTAAAAAGACACAGGACTGCAACATTTAGGCTAAGTTCAAACTACGTGACTTTCCAAGTCATCCGATTGCTTTACCGTTCACACTACACAACTTGTCGTCTTGTAATCGGGAGTCTTGAAGTCTGTGTGATTCACACAATGCCTGACTAATCAGCGACAGGGGTTTACACATTATAAGTTTCCTCACCAAGAGGAATCGCTGACGAGTTTGTCTGGTCTCCAAAGTATGTTTTGCCATGAAATCACACGTGTAAACCCCCTGCTGTCCACCTGGACTTTACTATCTGCTTTTAATATAGCCCAGAAGAGCAAATATAGGCAACACATCACTGGTTTTAAAAAATAATGCATTCATGTGGTATGTGGTAAAGCAAGTATTTTCAGCAACGTTAATTACGGCATTTTTTCCTGTGTATTCGGTGCTTTCACCGGGCTACAGCTGTTTATGAATTGAGGCAGTTCAGGGTCCTTCGTGTGTTAAAAATAATGGGTTTCCTCCTTATATCCAAAGTAGTGAGTTCGAGTTACATTCCCAAGAAACGGGTCGTGTTTTCAGCTGACGGATGAACTTTCGATTCCATATCAGTCCTGCGGGGGAACGTCGCTCACAGTTGAGGGCAAGGCATTCAGAATGCAAAGGCTGTGGTTTGCAGCCCACTAGTTCGCATCATCCATTCCGCGTCACTGGTGGTTAAAAATTACACGCCGTAAAGACAAACTGCCCTGGCTGCTGTCCTCGGACCAAAGTGAAAATGTTGCCAGAATGAGTAGGATGACAGACCATGTATCGAACTGTCTGTGGTCATGGTACTGAGAATTGCATATAACCTTTAGATTTAATTTGCCTTTTAAGGACCAAAAAACAAATGCTGTTCTTCCTCATACTGACATCACAATGTTGTCCGTTCCGCGGCTGCGAATCATAGGTATTTTCTGCTGCCCCACAAATTTGTAAATGGAATATTTGATCCTCCTTCCTTCCCCCATGGTTCACTTCCTTTAAGATTTTCTGAGGACAAATGTGAAAACAGGAAGGATTTATTTTTTTTTTTGGTGTGAGGCAGAGCCTCACAGCAAACACCGGACGGATGACGTGGGGGAGGAAGTGGGGGGAGGGACCGTCTAGGGTGACAAGGGGGGAGGCTGCGACAGCTGGAAAGTTCCCTGTTGGGATCTGTACAGCACCTTAGAATAGAGCTCGCCATTCACCTCCATAGGGGAAACACCTTGAATTACACCTGTAAACATACATGGTCTATTATTTCTGACAAGTTCCATTAAAAACCACAGAGGCGGTCTGTGGCTGAGCGGGCTGGGACACTGTGGTTATGATCAGACAGCTATTGCTTCAAATCCCATGGTCAGCATAGTGATTTCACTATTAGGCCATTGAGCAAAGCCCATAACTTCCATTTCTTCCTGGGACTGTCTGACCCAGCTTTCTGAATAAGATTTTTTAAATGTGCCTTGCTTTGAATAAAGCATCTGCTACGTAAACTAAGCGTAATTAGGAAATAACTCCACTTGTTTGTAAAAACAAATCGGCTTGAACAAATATAATGATCCTTGTAACAGTACTTTCCCATTGAGGTTAGGAAAACAAAATTACCGGCTTATGTTCTTTATCCACAACCGGGTTGAGAACCACGGTTCTAAACTGCCATACAATATGCGGGAAGCCCATGCAGGGTGTCCTTGGGCGTGCGGGCGTGTGCCCTGCTCCTCCTGGGACTCGCTCCAGGTTAACGGTCATCCCCTCAATGTCTAAATGGCTGGGAAGGTGGCCGTATGGATGGTGCTGGAAGTTTTGCTGGGGTATTTCAGGGTAAATAATCAGGAGCAGTATGGCTGAGGTTCGAACATGAGCTGCCGCACTAGAGAAAATATGGCGTATATTGCAAAAGAAGAAATTTAATAACCTTGTTCAACCGCATATCTAAAAAAAAAAAAAAAACGCATGTAGGGGGATTATCAATCAACAAGTTTCCTGCATTTACAGCAGGACAATAAGAGGAAGTGGTTTAGGGCCACTGGCAAGCTATGACTTCTCAGCTCTACCTGGACAGGCCGGGGGATTACTTCCCCACGGCCATCCTGTATGACGACAATGGGACTTTCTTAGGCTTTCAGATGCAGGGCACACATGGGCAAAGCCTCGCTGGACCATACCAACATGGAAAGGGGGGGGGGTGTCATTCCTTACTATGTAAACATCTCAGATTGTTTGACATGTCTAAAGGTGTTCTGCCAGGGAGCCTGTTTTCATTTTTATAAACCATCAGTGGTTCAGTAATTCAGCAACCAAATTAAATGAAAAGAAAAAAAAATTGTAAAAAGTTTCCAAAGTCCCTAGTGGATAATTGGCTGCTACAAACATGGCAGTGGTAATTAACTCATCACAACATAGCCTTGATGATGCGTAAAGCATATTTCTAAAAGATTATAATGAAGCTGTGCTAAACTACCAATCATTCTTTAAACTAATCAGTGACAGGGTGTTGATGGCACCTGAGGCTTATGTTAGCATTCAATGCAATTCAAGCCAAGAGTCCCTCAGCCCCCCACACAAAATGACAGAGGACAGGCTACATTCACATTACCAGGCTGATTTTTTTTTTGCCTTACTGAGATAAAGATCTGATGTTTTCTGGGCTGTGTGGACACAGAAATCCAATCTTTTCAAATCACTTTAGATCGGATACGTATCCGATTCATGACCATGCCACATAAATGCGAACAGTCAGATCAGAATTCATGTAGTATTTGGCCTACATGCATGTGCTGGAAATGTTCTGTTGTTTATGGTTAGAGTGGAAAACATAGCAACGTGCACATGCGTGTCAGTTCGGGAGACAGTCGCGTTCCGATTATAATTAGATACAGGTCATTTGTAACTATGAATGTGAGCTGTCAAGATAGGCAAATCTGAGCTGAGCAAACAATGGGGATTGGACAATGAGGCCTGCAATGCAAACATGGCCCTAGAGACAGGAGTGTTCATGTGGCTAGGACTGAAATCAGGCTCCTGTTAGAAGGATCAGGGGCAATTCATGGTCCCCCGACAGACAGTAAACATGTTATCAGACACTTTTCATATGCTATTCAATTGATCTCTTCTGCAAGTAGAGGGACAGACCAGCTCTTGTTATGTTTTGTTACTTCGATAACCAATATTCTCAATTGCATCGTCCTTATCTAGGTCGTCAGTCAGCCTTTTAGTAAATGTGTTTGTTTGTGCCTCCAAGCGCAGAAGATTATTAGAGAGTAAAATAATCATGACACGAAACATGACATGAGAGTGACCGAGGAGCCCAAGGTCACCATTTCATGGGTGACCCCATACCGCTCTCCTACGTCACATGCTAGCAGACGTCAGGCAACAGGAGCACTCTTCTTTACACCATATATAGTCTAAATCAGAACATTCCTACAAGGGATAGGCCCTAATAATTCAGATTTTGAATTTATTACTCAAGCACCAAAATATTCATCCATTCATCTTCTGCTTATCCTTTGAGCCTGGAACCAGTGCCTTGAGGCAGGGGTGACACAGCAGGGGACAGCCTGGAGGCCATGTCCAAACTATACGCATCATCAAAACTAATTACATTTGCATCTTTCTTGCAAGTATCGGCTTCTTATTCCTGCCAAACCTCAAATTCGCACCCCGCAAGTCACACCAGCCATTAAGTTGATTGACACCCCCTGGAACAAGACGTAAACACGGGCATGGTATGTACAGGAGTGGAACGGGGAAGGATTTCTTCAAAAACAGTGAGCAGTGGTGACCTGCAAGATGCGCCGCACAGATTCGGCTTATCATGGAGTCACAATTGGACGTGTCACGGAAACACCCAGCTCGGGCATACCCCACCGACTACATGTGAACAAAAACCAGCATACATCACACTGTTCATTAAATACAGACATTGAAAAATTTGCCTATCTTAGGGTGGCTGTATAGAGAACAGTGGAATAAACAGTATGCTTTTTTGCAAGGTATTCAGTCTGCCATTCAAGCGTTATTTTTTTGGGTGATGTCTGTCTGAAAATGTATAGAATGAGTTTGAGGGGTTTTTTCAGTACCCGTGATGAAAGTTTCACAATTTTACACTCACTTCCTACACAAACGTTCATAACTGTTTGCTCGAAAATGTATTTAAACAGGAGTGTATGCTATTAATTTAGTGCAGGTGGGAAAAAAAAAGGAAAAACGGTGAGCATTTGAATATCTGAAATAATCAACCAATGATTTTGCTCAGTGCACACAAATCTGGCATTTATGTGAGCAATACAATTGATGACATTAAAAATACTATGATGACATGATATATAAAAATATACAAAAAAAACTATGTCTTTAAAATGTTAAAAACTAAAATGGCTTTGAGGCAGACAGACTTAGTTTCAAATTACACCTTATCCCCACAGGAGATCATGCATGGGCCACGTGCCGAGGAGCGAAAAACAGATCTACAGCCTGTGTGAATCTGCAGAATGCAGCCACCTGCAGCCAGAAAACCGGTTCCCTGGGACCTCTGCGGCGAGGGGGGATGTGATCTGAGCATGTGCTGAACTACCACACAGAGCCAGCTCGTGGCCCCCGGCCGCCATCATACCTGGGGCTCCTCCACACACAGGAAATGTCCAGAAATCCCACAGTGAGGCTTTATTCCGGTGCCATTATAATCGTCCCTATTAATTCAACCTCGGTCTTTCCGGGTCTCTACACACAGGACGTGTTGTGTTTAGCTTGCAAGGTACCTGGCTATGTTTGGAGTTAAAAATAAAATGATTGTTCCTTCTGTGTCAGTTTGGGTGTCTTTTTTTAACACGTAAGCTTTCACTCATGTTTACAGAAGCACACTGTTTTTGGCCTTCTGTCGAGACTCTGTCTCCACCTCCCACCCAGCGGAGCAGGGTCTCACGGTCCTGGCACCTCGCCTGCCGAGTCTGGGTTCCCCTGCCGCTCTCCTTAGCTTAACCTGAACTGATTCAGTTCTGTTTAAGACTATGTTTATGGTCCATACAACCACATATTTAATCAGTTTCTAGTTTTCACTATTCTTGAACCTCACAGATCCTCCTATAGTTCATTTTTATAAATTACTTTCACACCATTAACAAAAACATGCTGCCTGAAGAAAAAAAAACTTTTAACATTTTTTACGAGAACCCATGAAACACAGATATCACTATTTTCATTAAAGCTGAATACAGCATTGTGAATGGACGGAAGCAAAAAGTCGCATATCCCACCCATGCTCTGGAAGAACACAATCATCTATTAACCGAATGCGACTTTTAGGTGGGTCTGTGCTGATCTACTGCATAATACTGCTGCTGCACAGGGCACCTTTTATTCCGATCTGATGATCTGCATACCTGTATATATGGATGTTATGACAGGAAATCCAGTTTAACTTGACTGGGGAATGCGTGACTACGGTACTCATCAGGAAGGGACTTGGTTTATTTCGGTGTATCTGGCTCGAAGCGGTATTTTAGCGTGACTTGGTAAAAACACAGCTGTAGTGTGGTTGCAAAGGTTTGTGAGAGAGGGATGACATGTGAGTATGTCTCAAACCGGGACTTCCGCGGCAGCGTCCCTGCGTAAGGCGGTGAAGAGTTTCCTGCATCCCTCAACGCCACACTGCTCGGTAGGCCTAACCGGTGCCAGCGTATATGTTAAAACTACACCCAAAAACTATAACCCCATATTGTCAGCAGAATTTAAATTTGGTAATATGAAACTAAAAATTCACACTGCTGTCCAGATGATGGTTTCGTAAAAAAACGGCAACAATAAAATGTAATTTAATTAATTAAACGCCGTTTAGAATGAGAAGTAGTCCTACTGAGCTTTGCAGATGCTAAAAATGACACTTGGTAATTATTAAGAGGCCAATGAATGAATGCTGGCCTTCTGCCAAGCGCCTCAGTAATCCCGGTATAAAACACAAGCCCATTCTGCAAGTAGCGGCAAGCCATACTGACTCAGTTTCTTGCAGGACGATGGTCTGTGAATGCCTTTTTATCACACAAACAGCGTATGACATTAGTTATTAGAGCGCTCAATCTGTAAATAGGTTTCCTTTTCCAGACCTCAGAAATCTGTTTAAAGTAATCTAATCTAACTGGCGGATGCTCATAAACACGCAGCACCTGTGCATATCATGTTGCACAACTTGAGCAAAAGTTGGCAGTAGGTAATGTTGTTAAAGACGTGGTCCTAAGATCCTGAGCCCTGAAGAACGGTGTAATTCCATTCGAAAATCAGTATGCTTCTGGGAATATTATATTTTGAAATATTCACTTTGTAGAGCCTTATTAAAAACATTTGATATTTTTATCCATATCTTTCAGATCTGAGGGGCAACGTACAGTGTCTAATCCGATTATTAATTCTGGCCAAGAACGGTACATATAAACGGATTATAAAGACCGCAGTACCACACCTGTGAACTGGAATAACGGGTCAGTGAAGTTCTGTAACAACCGATCAATATTGGCCGGTTACGTGACTGAAACAAAAACCCAATGCTAAAGCCAAGGAAAATAAAAGTCAGTAAAAATGTACGTTATCACAATCACGTGGCACTCAATATAAAAAAACCTCTCACCAAAGTTAAAAAAAATGACTTTTGAGAATTTCAAAAGTTATCAGAAGTATATTTGCAAACGATTTACTGCGATAAAATAGATAGGCTGTTTCATTAAAGTCAATCGCAACCCGAGCATGCAAGGGGAACACAAAGAAATTCGCAAATACATTCACAGATATTTTGAGTGAATATGTCGACTGGAGTTTACCTGCTGGGGAGTGTCATAACTTCACCTCAGGTCCTCGGATTTTCGGGTTCCTCGGCTCCTGACGGACCGCAGAAGACCCAGCTCGCGTCCCGGTGGGAAAGTTCCGCTCAGTGCCTTCAGTCAAATTCACATTCACGGAATGCGTCACTCCTATTGGACGTTATCGAGCGGTCTGACCAATCAGACTGTCGGAGACTTACTCGGTTAACACCCCTATTGCTTTAACTGTGTTTTAAAATATGTAAATAAAGCGTCTTTTTGCGTCTTGATAGTAGCTCCGATAGACCAGTCAAAAACAGCGAATAAAACTGCAAAATCTTGGTGACCTAAGTGCAGAGGAGGACTTACGTGTTGCGGCTGTACGCCAGTCGTCTGCTAGAAATTCTTCAGTTTATTGTGATTAGTGTCGAGCGACTTCATACTCGGCGTGTGAAAATACAATTCCTTTGTATATTAAGCCTTGAAACTGTACGATCTGTTAGATTAGAATAACGCCAAAGTGGAAGCGTTTTAATTGCGCAATCGAAATTCCCTTAAATCAGAACGCGCGGTAAATTTCGATTTAGCTGTTTCAGCACATATTGAAACCTTTTGATTAAACAGAGCAGAGGTCGTGACAAGTATCACTATCTTCCGAGAATCAACAAGGAAATACCACGATGTTTTCAACTTCCTAGTTAGTGTTGGATTCTTTGGATTTCGTACTTTGGAGTTATTATTAGGACACATTTGGTTTGCTTTTGCTACGTTTTTGTGGCAGCATTTGGCAAAAAGTGCTAAATTTGATGTTAAATTTCTTATTTATTGTCGGAAGAGACGTGATTCTATTTATGCATTATTCCATAAACACGGAACCTGCAAACTCCAGATTCACAAAACCAGGAAGGGGAATAAACCCAGAGTCAAAAAAGGTGTGAGGTTACAGTTCTAACCAACAACCAACCAAGCCACGTCATAAGTGATTTCACACCCACACCAACCAAGTACAACATAGATAGAAATGTTTCGTCTTCCTCATACCTATTCCTGTTAATCATTTGCCACATTTGAAATGTTATGTGCTGATGCAAGTATTTGGGAGTGATCCCTGCTTCCTCATAGACTGGAAATACATAATGCATAATAAAACCTGTCTCATGGTATTTCACCATTTAGCTGACACTTCTATTGAAAGTAATTCACTCATCTGTGTATTTTACTGGGGTATCTTAGTATGGTAAAGAGTTCACAACTCTTCATGGGGCTCATCATGCACTGTCAAGTCCTGTGTGCACACGCAATGCAAACCCAGCTACTTAGCAGAAACATCTGCCCTTACCTGAATAAATACCATCCTGCATGAGCATTCAGTGTGAGATACTCTTTGTGGTATGTGGCATACTGAATGGTTATTTACTGTCCTGCCGTAACCTTCCTTTCCTCACGAGTCCCTCGGATCTCCCGGGTGTCCTTAACACTTGTTCTTCACCCATCCTTCACACCACCCTTCTGGGAAGACTTTCTACAAGACTTTGGAGTGCGTCTGTGGGAATTTTTTCCAATTCATACAGAAGAGCATTTGTGAGGTCAGGCACTGATGTTGCACGTGAAGGCCTGGCTCACAATCTCCATTCTAGTTCATCCCAAAGGTGTTTTATGGGATTGAGGTCAGCGCTCTGTGTGAGTCAGTCAAGTTCTTCCACACCCAGCTCACCCAACCATGTCTTTATGGACCTTGCTTTATGTGCTGGGGCACAGTCATGCTGGAACAGAAAAGGGCCGCCTTTCCCAAACTGTTGCCACGAAGTTGAAAGCATAGAATTGTCCAAATTTCTTGGTAGGCTGAAGCATTAAGAGTTCCCTTCACTGGAACTAAGGGGCCAAGCTCAACCCATGAAAAACAGCCCCATACCATTATCCCTCCTCCACCAAACTTTACAGGTGACACAATGCAGTCAGGCAGGTAATTTTCTCCTGGCATCCGCCAAACCCAGACTTGTCCATCAGGCTGCCACACAGAGAAGTGTGATTCGTCACTCCACACAACATGTTTCCACTGCTCCAGACTCCAGTGGCAGCGTGCTTTACACCGCTCTATCCGACGCTTGGCATTGCTCTTAGTGATGTGAGGCTTGCATGCAGCTGCTCGGCCATGGAAGCCCATTCCATGAAGCTCCTGGCGCTCAGTTTGTGTGCTGAGGTTAATGCCAGAAGAAGCTGGGAATTCTGCAGTTATCGAGTCAGCAGAACGTTGGTAGCTTTTACACGCTATGCGCCTTTGCATTTGACGACCCGGTTTTGTTACTTTACATGGTCTGTCACTTCGTGGCTGAGTTTCTGTTGTTCCTAAATGCTTCTACTTTGTGATAATACCAATTTACAGTTGACCGTGGAATATCTAGCAGGGAAGAAATTTCACAAACTGACTTAATGCAAAGGTGGCATCCTATGGCAGTATTACATATTCACTGAGCACTTCAGAATGACCCATTCGCAAACACTTGTAAAGCTGACTGCATGGCTGGGTGCTTGATTTTATACACCTGTGGCAATGGGTCTGAATGAAACACCTGAATTCAATGATTAAGAGGTGTGTCCCGATACTTTTGTCCTCATAGACGCCATACCCCTGCAGTTCTTCAGATGTCCTCAAGGTGGCTGTAGAAGTGGCTTCTTGCAATGAGCCTGGAGTCCATCCTGGAAGGTGCATGTAGGAAAGGATGCTAATGCATTTTCGGGCACCCACAGGGCAAATTCGCCAAACCACGTGTGTTTAGCCCATGGGAAGCACAGGAATGTGAGAAGTCAAATTCACAACCCACACATTTGATGCACAGGGTTGACAGAGGAGACCTAAATGTCCTGCTGTTACTATAACAGGGCAGTTTTTTGCTAAATTGTTCTTTCAAAGTATTTTAAAATAACAGTACTTTCATTACCTCTTTTAGTATTTATGCAATATTAATTTCAGGAATCGTAATTCAGAAAGACTTAGGCTGTGGATAGGATTGAAAACGTAGACAAGAAGGCTGAGCTGAAAACCAAATTATGAATTCATTATAAAACTTTTTTTCTTGCTTTATGTGTAGCCTACATGCTAGTCATTCACTGTCAGACACCGACACTGGGTTACTAGTCTCATACTGCCGGTTACATTATTACATTATATCATCTTACGGCAAAGGCCTAGCTCAAAATCATGACTGACACTACAGTGCCCCCTAGCTGTTACCAAGCTACCAGCAAACGTCCTATTTTGTCAACGAAAAGAAAATACTGTATACTCCTCTTGCCACACAGTTTTTCCTTATTCCATCTTCAGGGGGATCACTCTCCTCAGCCTCCCTAGGAAGGTCTATACCAGGGTACAGGAGAGAAGGGCCTGGTGGTCAAACCTTGGATCCCAGAGGAACAATGCAGAGTGCATCCTGGCCGTGGAACGCTGGATCAGCTCTGCACCCTCACAAGGATACTGGAGGGAATTGTGGGAGTTTGCCCAACCAGTCTACATGTTTTGTAGACTTGGATAAGTCACATGACTGTGTCCCTCAGGGGTGGGGCTGTGGGAGATAGGGTATGGGGTCTGCTGTTGTGGGCCATCCGGTCCCCATACAAACGGAGCGAGAGCTTGGTTCACCTTGCCAGCTGTAAGCCAGACCCGTTCCCAGTGGGTGTCAGATTCCATGAAGACTGCCCTTTGTCACCGATTCTATTCATAGTTTTTATGGACAGAATTTCTAGGTGTAGCCAAGGGTTACGGCTCGGGGACCTCAGGATTGCATCTTTACCTTTTGCAGATGATGTCATCCTGTTGGCGTCATCGGGCTGTGACCTGCAGTATGTACTGGGGTGGTTTGCAGATGAGTGTGAGGCAGCCGGGATGAGGATCAGCACCTCCAGGTCTGAGACCATGGTTCTCGACCTGAAAAGGGTGGATTGCCCTCTCCGGGTGGGGGAGTTACTGCCCCAAGTGGAGGAGTTTAAGTATCTCGGGGTTTTGTTCATGAGTGAGGGAAGAAGGGAACGGGAGATCAACAGGTGAATCAGTGCAGTGTCAGCAGTGATGTGGATGCTGTAATGGTCTGTTGTGGTGCAGAGGCAGATGAGCCAGAAGGCAATGCTTTCAATTTACCAGTCAATCTACATTCCTACCCTCACCTAGGAGCTATGGGTAGTGACTGAAAGAATGAGACCGCAGATATAAGCGGCAGAAATTATTTTTCTCCGCAAGGTGTCAGGGCTCAGCCTCAGAGATAGGATAAGGAGCTCAGACATTCAGGAGGAGCTCAAAGCAGAGCCGCTGCCCCTTTGTGTCGAAAGGAGCCAGCTGAGGTGGCTTGGGCATCTATCTAGGATGCCTCCTGGACTCCTCCCTGGGGAGGTGTTTTAGGCATGTTCAAGCAGGAGGAGACTGCGGGCCACACCCAGGACACGCTGGAGAGATTACTGGCCTGGTAAGGCCTTGGTATCCCCCCAGAAGAGCTGGAGGAGGTGGCTGGTGAGATGACACACTGTCATACCTTCAATGGTAGCACTTAACCTTTGGTATAAATAATAATAATAATAATAATCATCATAATAATGACACTTTATTGATCCCTTGTGGGGAAATTGTCTTTCCACCTACCTCATCCTGCTCGCCATGAGACACAGACACATATGTAGGTGATAGCAAGCTTGGCAGTGAAGGGCAGCCACCTGCAGCATTGCCCATGGAGCTGGGGGTTAAGGGTCTTACTCAAAGGCCCAAAGATGTGACTATTCTGCCAAGGCTGGGCTCAAACTGACAACCTTACAATCATAGGCACAGACATTTGTTTTCTCTGTTCTGCTGTGCAAAAAACGAGTTCAATGTGCTGTAACTGAGTTTTATTTAAGATAGAGGTACACTTGTGAATTGCACTGCAGTTTGAGAAGATACAGTGGTTACAACAGCAATACAGTGACGGTTACACAAAACGCTCATTTTGGCTTGCGATATTTATGCAAATAGTAAAAGTTGGTCTATTTCTCAGTGCAAAGTGGGAAGAGAACTCAATGCATTTTAATGACTTGGCTCAAGTTAACAGTGTTTATGGTTTGACATGCCTGGAGACCCACATAACAACGCCATGTTGTGCCATGGGTTACAGTCACTAGCTAAGCCATTTACGGTTCCTCTTCCAGGCACCATTTTAAGAAACATCCTGAAAAACGATGGCAAAACCGACACCTTTTTGCCGCCAATGTAATTATCTCAGCACGCGATCATCAATGGCGGGGAAAAAAACGCTTACGGGAAAAAAAAACGACCGCTAAACATAAATAATGTTCAGTAAGCAAATACAGGGGGGTCCAAATTTCCCCATCATGCCGAAGGGGTCAAGCTTATGCAAACACAATGGGATCCCAGTTCATATTTAGAGACACTAAAACAAGAATACATCAGCACATGTTAAGACACAAACAAAAAATACTTACACCTATCAAAGATTTAACATTTCAACAGTCATGATGAGTCTGGTAACTATGCAAGTGCATGACAACGATATTAATTGCGTATGATATAGGTAAAATGATGAAATGTTTCTCCAAAAGAAAACCGACAAAAAAATTCAACACCGTTCAAAACATACATATAAATTTGATAAACAATCCTTCATGATGTACCATGCGTGTACCGCATTTTATTTTCATCCCGCAAGTCATGATTCTTTTAAAGTAGCAAGTGTTTGTGATCATGCAGTAACAATATCCTGCAGCACCTGCACAATAGAGTGCGTGCCTTTGCGTTGTCTCCTGTGATAAGCTTGTGTTTGGAATTTGATTCTACAATGCAGCTTACAAGGCAGCTACCTGTTAGTTAAATAGGAATGGGACAAGTTATAAAAATGCGAAATCACAATAAATTACACTATATACACATATGTTAGTTTATGAACAATACGCATTACGTAAGCTATGACTAGATGCACATGTACTTTACAGTATCATGTATATATACAGTATTTACAGAGATCAACACGCACAGTATGGATAAAAGAAAAAAAGGAGCTAAAAGCGATGAGAATGCAGCAGATCTATACGGATGAGTCAGCCGTGTATCATGGTTTAATTTCCGGCAGATGTTCTGAAAAAGGTATTTAACATGCACGTTTGAAGGCATATTTTAATGTCAGAGGGAAAAACGCTGCTCTGCTTGCAGCTCAGTGTTTATCAACGTAGAACCCTGCATCCGCCGCAAAGCTGCGGTTGACGCGCTGACTCTACGAGTGCGCGCTCCTGGTGAGCGGCGTAGGATACGTTTAGCACGTGACACGACGCTCGTGCGGCTTGTCTCGTGTTCAAAATAGGTCTGCCGCATCGATGATCATTTATATTGCGTTCAATGTATTAAAACTTCTCACGAAGGGTCGAATTAAAAAAAATAGTCATGTTATATGTCATATTATTATGTGCAAACAGTTCATATCTTCACTCTGAAAATACATCACAATACAGGCCATTCATTTATCTCCCCACATGGAAAGAACCTATATGAGGATATATGCGCATATATGAAACCTATATGCAGTATATATGCATATAAATGATAATATATATGCTGCATATATGCATATATATGCCACATATAGGCAAAATTGAGGTGCATATATGTGCATATACAGGCCATATAGGTCTCCTGTATTGCTTCTTTATATCCACATATAAGCCCTATATGTACATACAAGATATGTCTCCTATATAGCTCATGGCAGGATCTGGTCATTTTAGCTCATATCTCACTTTGGCAACTGTCATACATGATGCCTAGCTCATATTTTCTATTATCAAGGCAATAACTAAGAACTAACTAACTAAAAAAAAAATGCAAAAAACTTATGTGCGAACACGTGAAATTGGTATCACATGTAATTGGCATGTTATGGAATTTAGGTTTTTAATATATGTGACATATAAAATTGGTCGTTTTCCTATTTTATATGTACATATATGCACATATATGTGTACATATATGTGCATATATGTACATATAATATAGGAAACCGGGCAATTTTATATATGTTACATATATTAAAAACCTATATCAAAACCTATATTAAAACATATATGTTTATATAGGTTATTTCCGTGTGGGATATCGCATGCTAGACCATTACGCGTTTGTTCATCACTCATGAACAAACGCTTTAACATTTTTAGTGTATTTTCTTCAGTATATAAGTGTCTGATAATATTCTCAAAGTAAACAAAGCTGCCAACATAAAACAAATGTTTAATTTTCACGAACAGGAATGTCTTAGAAGCATATAGGCCTAACCCCCCATACGAGTGATTGTATTAAAGACAAGGTTAGAATTATATTGTATTTTAAAGCGCTTTTTATGATTCATTTTGCATAGGTAATAATTTACTATAGATTTTTGTATTTGTTTAGATTAACATATGAAGTATTACTTTACTATAAGCTATAAATGCAAGTGTGTGTGTGTGTGTGTGTGTGTGTGAACTTTGCACCAGAAGCCCGGTACGAGACTCATTTTCCCATCATTCAAATTAATTATTATCAATTAATTATGTCTATCTTGTGTTTTTGTCAGATTCAAGGTTATTGTTATTCAAGGTTTAAGTTATTAAAGTTATTGCACATTTACCCACTTCCCTGGGACAATACACGATCTCATGAATGATAAATAAAGCAAATAATAATAATTAAAACAAGAAAAACTTTACAAATATCTAGACCTCTGGTAAACTTGGTCCAGCAGAAGACCTCCAGTGGAGGGTAACTTTGTCACGGGTGAGCCCCGCTAAAGGTGGCGATCGGCAGGCAGAGCAGAGAGCAGAAGGTTGGGTGGAGGGGTTCGGTGTATGTGGAGAGGGACTTGCGCAGCCTCCGGTCTGTCATGATGTCGGGCTTGTAGCACACAGACACTTCACACCTGCAACCAAGCAGGAAAACGGCATCGATAAGGACAATCATACAGACAAACGTATGTAAACACATCAACACATACATATAATCTATGCACAGATATGTATGATTACAAATATACTGCACATTCATGTACAATTAATTCTTCATTGAGTCTGACACTCAATCAATCCAAAAGCTATTGTGTTAGCTTGTCAAACTGGCACAAGATCTCCTCAAAACCAGAAGAACTCAGCACAGGCAAACAGAGGCTGGACCTGCCATCCAAGTTACACTCCAGCCTGAAAGGTGTGTTTTACATTACCTAGTCACACTCTGAATGATCTTCTTCTCATCCTGGTCCAGGCAGACGGCGAAAGTGGTGTTTCCCCCGCTCACCTGCACTTTGTCCACTTTCACCTCCGTGATTGACAGTTGCTTAGAGATGGAGGAATGACCGTATTAACTGGGACGCCCTGTGACTCATCCATATTGCACCTGTGTGCTTAAGTGGCCACAGGAGTTTTTAACAGACACCAAAAATTGCTTGCGTAAAATGCAGTAACACAATATTACAGCTGCGCCTCAGCTTAAACGGTTTTCGTGAGACAGTGTTGTGCAGGAACTGCCTCTGGTTTGTATTTGTGTTTTTTCTTTCTCTGTGACTCTCTGCTGTCCCAAACCACATGAAATTGATGTTTTTGTAAGTTTTGCACCTTATCCTGTTTTGCTACCAGGCCCTTTTCGCACCCTCTCACTTCCTGCTCACCTGATTGTACGCCTTTTTGCATCGCGAGTTTTGTCTCTTCAACACTTCCGTCATCGTCATCTGGAGGCACTCCATCTTCGAGTCTGAACAACGAAGAACGACAGGCTGTTGGTTTCTTTTTCTCATTTTAAACCAGTTTAGGCCAACATTCACTTCTCAAAATGACGGTGAATGAGAGATGAGTGTTATTTGCTAAAGACCGAAGTATTCAGGGAGAGTTCAGGAGAAGCAGAATTATCTGCATCCTACGTTAACTCCATTTTCAGACATTAAAAAAACTGCAACTATATTTTTTTACAACTAAAAGGAATACAAATTTATATTTGGGGGCTGATTGTCATGCTTACAACATATTTATGTGACATAATTCTCTCTGTAGATGGTACAGCCATGATCTTGCATTGATTTTCTTCAGTTGTTTTTGCGCTACAACTGCTTTTTTTTATCCATTTCCCTGAAGAAATATTCTGGGAATAAAATAAGACTTAAAACTAATATTGCAATCGATGTAAACCTGGAATTGGGGTTACCAGCTATAGTTTATCCAGATCTCTTCCTTAGTTAAGCATTCATCTAGAAATTAACCTTATATAGGGTTATAGGTGTAGCTCAGCTACTCAGGAAACATTACAACCTTCTTCTGGTTCTATTAATTTTTGACCAAGGTATAAATATCTGCGGCTTCATGACTCAATAAGCGAATGTCTTCAGTCTTAAATTGGATGGAAAGAGAGGGTTAGTGACAAAATAGCGACAGAAGGGCCAGAGTTCCCCGTGTCTGATGTAAGCTTTTCAAAATGTCCCGTTTATTTCAAAACAGTTCAAAAAAGCACCCCGTGTTTCCAGTGGAGATTTCTTTCTTGCAATAACATACCAAGTTCCTCTGGCTTCTTGCAGGCTTTGGTCAGGTTTATGGACGTGCAGACCTTGTCTGTTCTGTTCCACTGGCTCCTGCCACTGACACCCACCTATGAGGTACGGACAGAATATTTAAAAGGGGGCCATTTCCTGTAAGCATTTCTATATTTAACGTTTTAAGTGTACAGAAGTTATCTTTGCAGCTGGCCCCTACCTTGTTATAAACCACCTCTAGTGTTAATGGAACGGCTTCTCGATCTCCGTCAATCCCAAAGCGCTTGCTGGCGGCACCTGCAGGACACAATGTCGTGAATTCATGTCTCAGAAAAACAGACGTGACTTTAATAGGAGTATTACGGTAAGGTTATAATGTCTGCTTTCCACTTTCCAACCCTGCCTATGCTTAGGATGGGATCAGGATCAGCCTAGTAGATCATCTTCCAAAAGACACGGCAGTAGGTATGAGAGGGTTTCATAATCCGCTTATGGCGCAGAGCACAAATTTACTCAAAGGCGTAAAAGCTTTAGGGGAAAAAATGAATGGGGAATGTACGCATTTAGCTAACTGTGGAGCAGCTGCTAAACTGATATGGCTACCTTAGGAGTAGGAGTAGGAACCTCAAAAGGCTGGTCTGTTTTTTGGTTGAGTTGGACCAACTTGTGGAAGACTTACCCAAAGCCTTAATGGCACGGGTACCAGCTGCATGGCCCAGCTCCAGGGAGTGGATGAAGACCTCAGTCCTCTTTTCTCCTCCCACCAGGGTCAGCTGCAGCAGGACAACCCCCTCAGTCACTCATATAGACCATGGCATTTATTTTTTTATTGAACACTGAATATGGTGCTAAGGGTATCACAGGCACATTGGATACATTGCTGTTATATTTCATTCAGATCTAGTTTTGACATGTTAACAAGTGGTTGTAGCATTTTAATACTGGCCAATTTACATGCTCGTCTGCTTATCTTATTTTGAGGGAGAGTGGATGACCCACCTCAGCCTGGTAGAGTTGTACCAGCACAGGTCGGACAGCATTGCGACAGTAGTACAAGACCAGATCTGCCAGAATGGACAGACGTTCGCCACAGCCGCCAAAGTCAGTTTCTGTTTTTGATGTTTGCTGTGAAAGTAATGACGGTAATGATGCCAGTGAATCAGCAGGCGGTGCTATGCGCAATGAAGTACACGGTCATGGTATTGTGACAACACTAAGCAGATGAACTGAACTTTGGGGGTCAAGCATGATCGGTTAGTGCACCTTAAAGCAAATGTAGGCCATTACTTGGGGTTCATCATGCCGTGCCTGTGAGTATTTTGCGCTCGAGCAGAACCGGGGGTCATGGTCTCACCTGGCACAGGACGTCAATAGGCAGGCTGAGCAGGCTGAGCATGTTACGCTCGTACCAGGGGTCCAGCATTCCGATGAAGCGTGCAATGTCATTAGTGCTGTCCTCCACGCCAAGCGAGCTCTGCTCCTGTGACGACAGGTCGAGTCTTTCACAGAGCAGCCAGTTTGTGAAGGAGAGCCAATCAAAATCTCCAGATCACTTTTGATGGACTCCTGAATCCTATCCAACCTTTGTGGACCAGTCTACACAGGTCTACACAGACTACACAGTGTCTACACAAACTTTGCCATTAAACTTTTCTGTATAACAGTTAATATTGATCTAAAAACTGAAATATAAAATATATATACAACCATCGTCATAACTCCTTGATAACTACTCTACTACAATCAACAATCAACACATTGTCTGTCTCTGTGTTTTGCTCAGGAGCAGCCATACGTACCGAGTCTCGAAGCGGGCTCCCGGACATCTTCCAAGGGCTGCTGCTGTTGCTACTGCAGCTGCTTCTTCTCACCGGAATGAAGAAGAACTGCAGCTTAAAAACCCGAGTGAGGTGTGGGCTCGTGCTCTCCCGCAGCCGCAGGCTGCTGTAGGCCCGGGCCACCTTCCCGGCAGCGTGGTCGGCACCAAACACTACCACACGGAGAGTGGTGGCATTGCTGTCCTCGTCGCAGCTCAGGATGGGCCTTCTCCGGAAGCAGACGGGCTTGAGAGGTAACCGCTCTGGCTTGTGCAGCTGGGCATGCTGGGGCAGAGAGTTGGAACGCTTCGATCGCACCACCACGAAGTCTTTGGTTTCGGAACTGCCCAGACTTTTGGCGCGGGACAGGGAATGGCTGCTTCTTGGCTTAAAGAGCATGGAAAAGCGTTGACTTAAACCAGGCTTGGTTTTGGTGCCCCGCTCTGGCAGGATATCTTCCATGTCCTCACAGAAGTCACTGTCTGCTCCTGAGGTCACCGACAACACGGAGGGCACAGAGCAGTTTGAAATGACCGAGATCGTGGAGAACATGGAGTCCTTGGAGATTGTGGATAGTGTGGACATGGTGGAGATGGTGGAGGCTCTATGATCCACACAGTCATTCGTCACAATGTCGTCTTCCTCCGAAATGTCCTCTTCATCCCGCTCCCCTTTCTCCTCCTCATCATCATCCTCGTCCAGTCCTTCTTCAGCAGGAATTTGTGCAAGCTCATCTTCCAGAATCTGGTTCAAAATATCTGCCAAAGAAATAAAAAAATATACATAAATGTAATGCTGAAGGTATGTTCTAGAAAATTACAATTAGATAATGTACAGGTGAAAATGGATGGACAGGAATACTTTATGTCAGGAAAAGCTCTGAAGATCGTTACCAAAATTGTCCTTGTCCCACTCGTACATGTAAGTTCTGGCGATCGGCAGAGGGAGAGTCTGCAACTGTCCTGGTTAGGTCAACGACACAGTGAATAGTTAGTTAAAGTGAGACTAGCCCAATGCAATAAGTGACATTTGGAAACTTTCCCATGTAAATTTAAAGGCTGCCTGACCTTCTGATCTCCTGCCATTGGACACATGGATGCCAACCCTCTCCTTCAGTCCTTCCAGGCCCTGCAGTAAGTCGGCCCGGGCTTTATCCGGATCTTCCATGGAGGCAGCTGACTCCATGAGCTCCGAAACCGCAGTGAAGATCTGACCCAGCTCCTCCAAACTTTTATCCTGTCAGGTGACGCATGAGGCGTTAACTTACGCATCTTGTCAAACCGCCACATGAGCACAGTGTTTCTCCACCAAATTTTTGGGGTCCCACAGATAGTCCGCTTTGCTCCCAGCCAATCAAGAACACAGAATAGCTGGTACAGGTGTTGTGAGCTTGGAGGGTCCAAATTGCGGCCTGTCTGGGGGTCCCCACGGACTGGGTTGAGAAACACTGTGCTGGAAGATTCGAAAGGGCTGAAGGGCATACTAAAAGACTCGTGTGGGGAAATCCAGAGCAGTGAAAAGTCATCAGGATATGAAACTACAGCCATCTATGGTATTTTGGTCACCACTTCCCCCTGTGCAAAGTGGACCTCTTCCCTCTCAGTGGGAGTGTGTACCTGCAGGGCCTTCTGCATGCAGGGGAGTGAGTACTTGGTGCCGAAGGCTGCCTGGTACGCATGCTTTATGAGGGTGACGTAGGCCTCCTTCTGGGAGTGATGGGTCTGGCTGAGCTGCTCGGCCACGGACAGGAACTCGGGCGGGACGTCCACCAGGTTCATCAGGAGCACCGTTCTGAAGGACCAGGTCGGGGAACATATCAACTGTCACGTACATGACACTAGTCAGCTGTCAGCTCCTTTAATGATGACCTGTGAAAAACCTTGTAAGAAGCCCTAAGCTCTACGGAAGCCGATATCCTGCATGACATGTAGATGCTACAGATTGGTTCCACAGAAGATATCTGACAAAACATCAGCGCTTAAGCCATCCCTGTCTTTTGGGTTTTCAGTAGTATAGACATATTATATTCTTAATAATACACTCTTATGATACTCTTAAAATGGTTATTGCAACACAAGGCTGTTCATACACAGCAGCTCGCAAAAATGCAAAAACAATTATAACCCACTTGACCTACAAACATCACCTTCCTCTTTTAAGAGAAGCAAAAAGCAGAAGTTGGCTTAAAGTCTGTGTATTTCAAAAGGACAAATTTAAAATGTAATCAATGAAACCCAGATGTGCATCGTAGATTAAAGAAACACATTTATGCACCAATCAAAGTACATCACTGTACTTTTATCAAGTCAGTTGCATGAAAAGACAATGATATATAACTTAGACTATAACTAAACTCAGTTCCTCTTCAATAAATAACCTTACTAACTGCAGAAATGTTTCTATAATGAAATACAGGAGCTTTGGATAATAGATATGAAAATATGAACTCACATGGTCTTTGACCTCTGGATGGGTGTGACTAACCCTTGCTCTTGTCTCACCAGCCGATGGTAGGAGATACCTAAAACACATAAGCCGATCGGCATTTTAGAAAACTAGGAACAAAGACTCATCACCTGTTCAAATGTTGTCTTCAGGGAAAGAAAAAAAAATCCATGTTTTTCCCTATTGGCTGAACAGACATAATACACTAACTTCAAAACAGTTGAGAAAAGTTCTTTAATTTTGTTTATAGCTACAACTAGATGCACAACAGCCTTAACTCAAATTTTTCTTTTTTTAGTTGCAAAATGTTCATCTGTTCCAGTTCACATTTCCTTTAAAAATTTAGTGAAAACAATTACAGGGAGGGAGGTTTGTGGTTGGCACTTGCTGCAATAATTATGTTTGTCACTAGATGGCAATAGATAAAATACAGCATATCTTTTTTTCCAAAACCACAGTTAACCTTTCTGGAAGGGTTTTTAAGGTGACTCAGTTCTGCTCTTGAAGATAATCAAGGTGGGGCACTGGTTACCTGGGGCCTTCATCTCCTGGCAGAGAGTGGAGAGCAGATTGCGACATACGCTGCAATATGGCTCCGGCCACGTCAGGAAGCGGTGAAACACTGCATAGGCCTCCATTAACAGCTGGGAGTCCACAGGAAAATGGGGCGTCTACAAAAGAAAAAAACATACATACAGGCCTTTCAGGGTGTAGCGGACAAGGGGACAATGTGCAGGCATTAGCCATTTGTGGAAGCAGATGCAGATAAGTAGCTCTCTATAATCAGGAGCACCAAGGAAAAATAGGTCTCAATGGCCTTCTGGCTTTGCAAGTCCTGGTACTTGCAATCTCCTCCCATTGGTCCACATGACTAGATGAAGAATGCAGAGTGAGAAGCTGAGTGTGTGGGATTAGCGTTCCCCCTCTTACCTGCAGGAGGGTGTTGGAGAACATGATAGCCAGTGGGGCCACCAGCTCATACTCGGACGTTTCCTGGACCTACGGACATGAGGGACGGGTGAACTGGGCAACTGCTATGGGTTTACGTCTCCCTATAGAAGATACCAGACGGTACGTAACCTGTCCAGCTTACTAACCAATTCAGCTAACTACAAGAAACTATTCAGGCATTTACAGGGCAAGAGACAACTGATGGAAGGAGTGAAGGCCGATGGGGGCCATTGAAGGGTTTGTACCTCTTTGGCTTTTCTGAGAATCTGGTGGAGGAGAATGAGAAAGTTGTCTGGGTCCCTCTTCACTAGCTCCTCCAGACTCCAGCGGTTCATGCACAGCCCAGCTAAAAATGGGACACACAGGAGGAGAAAAGGGCGTGGATGATCATCCCGGGGAGCCCAACTGCAGAAACTAAACCCTTCACAGAAGCCAACGGTCAAAGTGGCAAGCAAGGGAGAGGAAGATCTCACGGCCCAGACAGGTGGTGTGACTGCCACCATGGGGGTCGTTCAGCCTGATCACTCGCGGCTACAGCCCTGAGAATTTTAGACCCCATGCCAAGTAAACCTGATCTTTTCAATAGCTAGAAAGACTAATTAGAGGGAGAACATTTTAAAACAAATTTGAGGAAGCACTTCTTTACACAGCGTGTAGTTAGAGTATGGAATAGTCTTCCTG
>JAOYFF010000094.1:8668970-8702236 GCA_025773925.1 Cryptomyrus ogoouensis
CCTTTAAATCAGAGCTAGATAAGATTTTAACAACTCTGAGTTATTAGTTAAGTTCTCCCCAAACGAGCTTGATGGGCTGAATGGCCTCCTCGTTTGTAAATTTCTTATGTTCTTATGTTCTTATTTGTTCCAACCAGGGCTTAGATACGTTAGTGTCATGAACCTAAACTGCGCTTCTGCAGGATCAGGAATCAAATTTCTAACCCAGTTGAGGATATTCTTCAAATCAGTAATTGAGCTCAATTCCTTCCGTTACGTTTCACAAGATGCTTTGAGGTACTTTACAGCCTTGCGACATCCCACTGAAAAGTGCCTGGTGCTACGTCCCATATTTAATCTCACCTGCACTGTGCACACATGGTGCTGCGGTGGCTCTCTGCACCGCAACAGCCTCTCGCTCGGCACGGTTTTGCGCGTGGGCATCAGTGTCAGCGCGCTCCTCACACCCCCCACCCCCCATCATGGGACTATGTGTGGTCGCCACTTCCTTCCTAGCTGACACGCTAACTATAAGATTTCCGCACCGAAGGCAGAAGCAGAGAACAGGCGAGAGAGAGCGAGAGAGAGAGAGCGAGAGCGAGAGAGAGAGCGAGAGAGCGAGAAAGAGAGAGAGCGAGAGAGAGCAAGAGAGAGAGAGAGCGATTGAAAGCTTATCGAGTCGCGTGAAATTCGAAGTTTCCGAGAAAACTGCCCGGGTTGTTAGGGAGCAGTTGCGATGCGCCCATGTCACGTGTCATATGTAGATCTGCAGCCCATTTTCACAAAATATAGATTTATGGACTTACTTCAGCGTTGCACCTCTTGCAAAAACCATTTGTATTGTGTCTTCTGTGTCAGATGCTATTCCGGCTGTTCATGTAATACAACACTCAGAGGAGTAGCAAAATAGTGGAAAAAGTAACCTTTGACAGGATGTGGGTTTTCCCAATGCTGACCTTAAGTAATGATCTGTGAAAATGATACTTTTTTTGCTAACTGTATGAGCGCAGGTGCTAAGGAACTCATTATATTTTGCATATCCCATCTTAGTCAACGATGAGACATACAGATGCAGATGAGAGCAGACAGCAAAGCTTGGAGTAAGACTGTAGGGTCCACGTTTTATTTGGCATCCCAGGAGCCATTTTCAGGGGTAAGGGCCTTGGATAAGGGCCCGACAATCACATGATCACCCTGGCTGTCATGGGATTGGAACCAGCAACCTTCTAACCATGAGCACAGAGTTCTAATCCACAAAACCGTGTCAAACAGCGAAAATATACCTATACATGGATATCTGAGGCTGCATACAATGTCTGGATGAAGAAGAGTAAAGAATAGAATAAATGGATGAGTCTGACAGCAGATGATGAACGTTGGCCTGGGGACACCTACCATTCCAGGACCGTGAGAGGGAGGAGCCAGTTCCCAGGCCATCCAGACACCTCTCCAGGGCGTGGTGGATACGGTCCTCTGTGCATGTGGTGTTCTGCATGTTGGCTCACCTCCTGGGGAGAAAGAGCAAGCATCAAGCAGACGAGACTACTCGAGATTAAAGAGCGAGACCCATCTCCAGAGAGCGGTAGGTTTCCAACCTGCTGTTAGACCTGTGGGAAAGATACTCAGGACAAACTTCCACAAAGAAATACCCAACGAAAAACAAAATAAACAGAACAATACACTTTGAAATGGGGGATGTCCTGTTTTCATCCTGGAGTGCTGCTGGCCTTCTAGGTCTTATTGCGTTTCTATTCACCTCGGTCCTGGGAGAAATGACTGCAAATTCATTGAAGTCCTTAATTGTCTATTGGTAGTTATAACTATGAGAAAGATTCACAATTACACTGGTTCTTGAAGACCAGGACTAAAGGTCCATATATTTTTCTTTGTAAAAGCTGACATATGATATATGAGTGGGAATGTTTATCAAGATGTATACGTTTCATTTCTGTATCAATGCCGTCACCCAAAGTTTAATATGAGATTAAATGAGATTCATCTGAAAACTCAACGGATGAGCAAATCTCTGCTCAAATGGGGCAGTGAATTAAGGCAAAAAACACACTGGCTGATCACTGCCTGACTGGCATTTTCTGCCAAAAAGGTTTCGTGTTTCTGTAACAGGGCGACCTTGGCCACGCTGAGGTACGCTGGCTTTCAGACCACGTTCAGGTGACACGGAAAGGCCAGGATGCGGTGACGGTTGGCGGTGACGTCTGCCACTTCCTACTCTCACCACAACGTGGAATTTGCTCAGAATCAGCACCAACTTTTGAGGCAATAACCAAAAAAAAGTGCAACTGCTTGCCCACGATCAGTGATTCGCTCGCTTGTGACATAAAATGTTTCCATAACTCAATTTTTTTTTCTTATTTTCTTACTGACAAACCAACATTAGTCCACAATTAAGTAAATGATGTGATACAATGCATATACTTGACACAATATATACATGCAGATGTGTATTTTCTTTTTACATTTATTTAACATTTTATGTGAACTGTTGACCTACGGATCACAGGTACAGTGTCCAAATCCAGTGAGTCACACAGCCCCCCATATATATTATATATATATAATAGTGGATGTTACATCCAGCAGAAGAACAATATTAAGGAGAAACACATTTTTCTGTAAATCCATTCTATGCCATATCAAAATCCTATTATAAATCATGCGAAATGTAAGAAAAATCCCCATATCGCTTTAACAGTAATAATAGTAATGCGTTTGTTTTCAGTGTGACTCAAACACCCAAAGGTCAAACAACCTGACACACGTAATACTAACTCCGGGTTGCTTCATACTGAGAACAAAACTTTATATCATAATGCAGTATAAAAAGTGGAACCTTCTGATAAACAAATAAATAATAACCATTTTGGTCTTTTAAGAATAACAAAGTGTTTTAGTAATAAGGAAGGCCGAGGTGGCCCGATGTGGTGACCCAGAATATTCTTGTTGCCAACATCAAGCGTCATTGGAGGGACCTCAGCTGAGACAAGGTTGCTAACCACCCCCCACCGGGGGGCAGATGATGTTAAAAGACAAGGGTGTAATCTGATTGGACGATCAGCAGATGTCCCTCCTACTTTTGACAGGCAGGTTGACCTGATTGGACCCCATCTGATAAGCAGGAAGCAGAAACATGCCCAAATGGGGAGCGGTTTGCGAGCATTGGTAGGGACCCCTAAACACACGGTACCCCCACAATATTTGTGTCCCTACTGTCCACAGCCAGGTTTCTGCCCTTTTTTATCAAGTAAATAGTCTATCCCACTGCAGGAAACACCCGAAAAAAATAGGGAGACTGACATTTTGAAATATCCCATGACAGACTGATTTCGCTTCAATGCTGTGCTGTGAAACCGTAAAACGGACTAAGAAAATGAACTTGTTTACCTCCTAGCCGACCTGTGGCTTAGTAATATGTGATATGAAAAAGTCAATTTGAATATTACACAGGGACAAAGGCAACAAGCTGGTGGGCTAATTTGCAATTTATTCCACATGTTAAAAAACACCCTGCCAGAAATACTTTAATGCACGCTTACAACAGATCACTCTGTTAAAAATTACAAGTGTAGATAAATGTGTATCAAATGTAGGAACTATGTCATATGATGTTTCCCTAATTTCAATAAAGAAAGAGCATCCTTGGTTCTTAAATGAACATCCACAAGCACATACAAGCCCATGCCAAACAGGCACATTCACCCTCATATCTCTTTATTTTTCTTTCGCATTTTTGAATTATTTAATCGTAGTTAAATCAGTGGGTCGAAAGCCCAGGTTGACATCACGTGGCATACGAGAAAAACGTGACCACAGAACGCCGGGATCATAACTGCCGGCACACGATCCAACCGGCCACATGTGACTCGGGATCGTTCTGACGGCGCTAACCTAACACTGGCACGGCAACTGAACACGGGAGGGGGGGGGGACCCCTATATTTAGCCACAAGGGGGCTTTCCTTAGCAAGGACAGACAGGAAGGTATCATTGTGTGCAGCTGGGTTCAGTGCGCTGCGAGCAGCGGATGAGGAAGCCGGGGGGTCAGCACTGGCCAGCAGCGAGGGCCCTCATTAACGACACTTGGAAAGGCCTGGAGGGGAAGCGCACACCGCAATTGCTGGTGTGACGCTACTGGGCCGGGATCGCACCCCTGGGTTGGCATGCGCCTGGGATGGCTACTGGTTCTGGTGCAAAGTGCCCTTATTTGCAGGTGTCCTTGCATAGAGCCGGACATCTGCGGGGCAACTTGGGCAAGGCGTCCTACTCCGCGGGAACAGCAGGGGGTGCTACCAACCTTTCTGTCTACAGCTTGATTTCCTTAATCGCTATGGCAGAAACCCTCATTACATTCCCTTACGCTTACGGGAATCCCGAAAAATAATTGCATACGACTCCTCGATAATAAATGATTCGTTTTTATATATTCAAGTATCATGGGTTTAGATTACAGCTATAATTCGTTTAATCCTCGATTGCAGTCTGCATTAGATTCTCAGACTGATGACATTCATTTAAGAAAACACAGCCACATTTTGTACCTTTCTGCATAGTAAGAGTGTTGTAATCATGTCACATGTCTTCATAAGGGGATGTGCGCACGTCTTTTCGAATGTCAACAAGTTTACTTCCACATTCTGATATTTTGTAACCCAGGATATAAAATCATCAGGAAGTTGGTGGCAGAAAGACGAGCTTATTTCCATTTTGACCCAAGAATTTCGAGCAGCCGTGCTGATGTTACGGGCAGAAACAGGCCTAACCTCCCCTGACCTCCAGAAGTTGCTGTGTCTTGATGAATAGAACTATTAGTGCTGAATTAGTGGTGGCAGCTTTTCATAAAACTCGTTTTTCTTTATGCAAATCGGGAATCGTAGGGGATTTTTAAGGGCATGGCACCAGGCGCAAACATGAAACTGAGCTATGAAGCTTTTCTGCACGATTCGATGGCACCAGTGAGCCACACTCATGATGGGAAAATTGTGGATAACGCCCAGGTCACGTCGGGCAAAGGCTGCAGAGAATGGCCGGTATACCAAACAAGGATAAAGACACAATAACACATGGAAGTTATTTATCTGGGCAGTAAAGGGGACTGTCGGCTGATAGTGATGTATGGTTGCTCAGGCCCCGGGGTCTCGTCTGGACGCAGATTATTTACATTTGGGTTTTTTCCCGCCAGCTGGCTCCTGTTTCCAGGACAGCACACGAGGCAATAGCGCGGTCACATCGAAAACCAGTGACATTTGCTTTAATGACACAGCACAATTAATTTATCTGTGAAGCTGCATCAGTTTAGCTGCTTAGGCGTTTTCATGTAAGTATTTTAAAACCCGGTTATCTATGCATCTGATTGTGGTTCTGTCTTTAGGACACGGTGACGGTGCAAAGGAGGCTAACCGAACGCTTGGATTAACGGTCCTGACATTTGCGTGGCTCTCGCAATCCCGGCCACTCTGCCACCTGTCACTCACACAGGGGTCGGAGGATTCAGAGGACACCCGCTGCCTGCTCGCCACTCCCAGCAGCTCCAAACAGGAAGACCTTGCTCCGGGTCCATCGAGGAAGCAGGTGCGGCACTATTGTCTGTGATCCACCGACCCGATGGACTCCCACAGAACGGCCGGGGCACTACATTGTGCCGACGGGGGTCTCACATCATACAACCACCTATTCCCGACTACACATTAAGATCCTACCCTTCTCACACACACACTCACGTTCACAATGAGAAACAGCTGCTGATAGCTTCAGGAAATAACAGGAGTTGAACAATAACACGCTACATGTAGTGCTTCCCTTTAATTCAGGGCTTGCCAATAACACAGGTCCTTCCAGCGGCCTATGCCAGAGAGGATAATGAGAATTAATCATCAGTAATATTCCACTGGCGTCTTACAACAATAAAGAGCTACTCCCCAACATCCTCGCCAAAGGAGTAAATCCTGATCCCCAAAGCTCCGCTCTGGGTCCATTTCCCTTTTCTTTTTTTTATAAGCTGATTTGTTTGCATTGCATCTGCTTGAGAAGCTGACAGCAGAAACGTCTTTTCTTCAGAAAAAATTTAACATAAAATGTAACAATGTAAATATGTAACAAAGACACACCGAGTTAAAAAAAAATAAAAAATAAGAAAACAGGAGTCAGAGTAATGATCAGCCAAGCAGAGCACAAAACAAATATGTGCTGCTGTGTTGAGATATGAGATAAACACACTTGAAAATGGGCCGCACAAAAAATTTACTATTTCTTACGCATTGCAATACTGGTGTGTGAGTGCGATAGTGAAATGTGATTTAAAAAAATATTAACAACACTCAACCATAAAAGACAAGCTACCTTTGCATGAAAACATATGAAAGTCTTATTGCGTTAAAATGTATTGCTGTTTTATATTTAAGAAGTTGTCATCACAACGTTCTCATTTCCTGTTTTTCTGAAGTCTTTCTTTGGACTTGGAATCATACTTTATATCTACGCACATGCATAAACTTGGAAGGGTTAAGTACGCTACAATCACTAAAAACATCATTTATACAGGACCAGTCAAAAGTGTGGACACACCTGCTTTTAATGCATTTGTCTCTATTTTGGTTGTTATTCACCTAATAGTAAAACCAACTCCGTTGGGGTTAGGTGGGGGGGGGGGGGGGGGGGGGGAGGGTGGTGGGGGCCAGGTAATCTGTCACAGCACTCCATCTCTTTCCTTGTTCATAAGACAACAACATACCCTCGAGGTGTGCTTAGGGTCCTTATCTTGTAGAAAAACAAATCATTTTCAGTCAACAATAACAAATAGCACAGAATATACATAACCTTGGAAGGGTTATCCATGCCACAGACATAGAAAACATTTCTAAAGAGACCATTTCAGTTCTGTAATTATAGACTCCAGTGGGTGAAAATTCTGGTTAGATAATCTTTTTACCATCTCCCGCTTTTACACTTTCTTGTATGTGATCAGTGTTTCCCTCTCAGGCTGCTGGTACCTTTAACTGCTCTGCCCATGTGTGAAGTTCTCATGTTTTCTCTGTGCCCATGTAGACTTTCTCCAGCTTCCCCCTGAAAGTCCAAAGCTTTGCAGTCAGGTGAGCTGGCTTCTCTACATTTCCTGTCGTGTGAGTTTGTATCCACAGTTTTATGGCTTCTGCTTCCTGGGATAAGCCTGGGATGGCAGAAGCTTACCAGCACCCCGGTTAAAGTGGTTAAATAGAAAGAGATGGATTGATAGATGGATGGATGACTCATGGATGTCAAAACAACAGCCAGGTCATGCCAAGTCAGGCTGAGGCTAAGGCTGAGGGTGAGGAAGGCTTTGGACGAAAAGTTATGTGTAGGCTGAGAGCCAGGGGCTGACCGATGATTGTGCTGTTGGATTTCAGAAAGTGTAAGTGCAAACTCACTGTGGTTTAAGGAAGATTGGATTCACAAGGCAACTGCAGCATGGAACACAAATAAACTTCAACCAAGATAACATCAACTCAGGAGCAATCCAAACCAGTCCATGGTTACTGGGGTTAACCCTTCCCATGACTGGTTTGGTATTCATTTCCCAGCCTTAAGTTATCCTATTATGACATGCTATCTATACAGTACTAGAGATGAATGCATTCATCTCTATTTTAGCTATGTTATTCACTTACAGCTTTATAATATATAACAAATACTGCAACGACCAAGTGACCAAGTGTTCAACATTTCAAAGTTTTCTCAAATTATAGACTCTTCAGGATAACCCCTTTGGCTTTGATGACAACATTGTAGACTCTTGGCATTCTTTCAAAAAGCTTGCAGATGTAGCCAACTGGAATGGCTTCCCCAAAAGTCCAGAAGGAGTTTCCACAAGTTCTGGCCACATGCTGGCCACCTTGCTCTTACTCATCGATCCAACTCATCCCAAACCTGCTCCATAGAGTTTAGGATTGTGGCTCATTTGTCGCAGCATTCCATTTGTTTCCTTGTTCACACGATAATACTCACTGCATAATACTCATTGCATAATACTCACTGCATAATACTCGAGGTGTTCGTAGGTTCATTATCTGTTTGATTTTCGGTAGGTGTGTGTAGACTTTTGACTGGTACTGTATGGAGCAATAAGAATCATACAGGTAATAATATTCAAAAGTGAACAAAAAGCTCTTCTTTAAAATTGGAGTGGAGTTAAGCTGATAAGGATTACTGCAGATAATAAGTGTGCATAGACATAAACAGGAAAGACAGACACGCTCCTCACATTGCAGCACAGTAACTTCTGTTGAAAAGGCTTCAAGCCTGATTAAAATAGGTGTTAACGCTCTGTAGCTTAGCGACCCCAGCCCAGAGATCAGTGTGGGGAGATAAGCATACATTCAGACACAAAAATACACTCCCTTACAGCTTCCGCTTACCGCGTCTTTCTAGAGCTGTGAAATTGTGCCGTCTTCTTTCTGAGAGGCAACTAGGTACAGCCTTCAAAGAACTGGCGGCGGAAACTGGTCACCGATGGTAAAGGTGGCATTTCCGGTGCTGTGGAAGAGGTAGCTGAAATCTCAGGGTCCTGATGCTCAGAGAAGTTACTCCAGCCCTTTTTATAGCAAAGGCCATCACTAATGGAAGCTTCTGCTGATCGACTAAAACTATTTTATAAAAACAATACGGCAAAGAATTCTAAATTTGACTGTTCGATATTTAAGAGTGACGCAACCACATCTTGACTCTGTGTTGAAGGTTGAAGATAGTCGGATGGATGGGTGATGCATGCAAACCGGGGGAAAAAAAAATCTACACTCTGAGGGCAGAGAAAGTGTTTTTCTTGAGGCAAAAGGTTATTCTGACAGTTTACCGAAAGCCACAATTTCACAGCAACGAAAATGCAGACGCGCGGCAAAGCGGGGCCAAGCCTGTGTAGGAAGCCTGTTTGTGAAATGCGCAAACAGCCAAGCCTCGAGCTGTAATGCTGATCAGCCAGACGCCACCGCAGCGTGTGCACAGAAACGCAGGGGTCAGCGAAGTCCCTCCAAAGGGGATTGGCAGTACGGGGAAGACAAGACACGTGGAAGCCAAAGTGGGGCACCAGAGAACGATTCGGAAACCCTGCAGGATTACCTTTAGGGAAACTTGTGGGGTAATTCCATGCAAAGGCCCAACCAATGTCACGTCTGTAATGTCGAAAAATATACTATGTATTTCTAACATGTAAATTAATACAAGATTTTTGAAGATTTGTCTATAGTCCACCCAAGAGTTTACATGAAAAACAATCCAAACTGAGATATTGACACTAAGCCTGTCCATGCTCTGCAACATTTTCTTTGCCAATTTGAGTTTATATGACAAATCCATAATGTCGCTGTTGCCCTGTAATAGTTTCTTATATTAGCTTACTGCCACAGCACAAAACCAAAAGATTTTTTTAAAATGGACCACTGACATGGATAGGTGGTAAAACAAAAAACAGCTAATACGTTGACATTAAATTATTATCATCCATCAGCATGACTGAAACAGGCCACATTTTCAAATATGACGTCACAATTTACAATTTAATTTAATTTTACAACATTTCAATCTACAAGTTGGGGGCACCCCCGGTAAAATCGTCTGAGGGGGGCACTGGGCACTGACCTATATCAACACACAGGTGTCCATCCATCTGGTTAAGGTGAGCTACGGTACCACTGGGTATGATTAACGCGGACCCTTGGGTTTATGATATAACAATGTCTATCACTTCTGTTCTAATACAGGAATCAAATGTGAAATACTTAAAAGAAGAAATGAATTGTTTTTTTTACTTTACAGGAAGTGTGGAAACATATACGATAATGTGGACTGTCAAACAAGTCAAATTAATGATAAAATGCATTTGCAAAACAAAGAACGACTGGAAATGAAAAGAAGCATTATGTACAGTCTGTGGTAAGCATGACTTATCACTGTATTTTACAATGGCTTAAAACCGGGACACAGACCACAGGCTTTACTAGACAAAGAAGTTCCAGAGAAATCAGCTTTCATTTCCGAAAATAAAACCCTCTCGTGTGCCTCGATGGTGACCAATTTCGTGTTCCTTTTAAATCAATATCATCTGTGCAAATACACCCGTCTTGCAAATGTGGGTTTCACTATCATTGTATTATCACAACGATTGTTATCAGTAGAATTTATGATGATTCGTTCACAAAATAAAAACATCTGGCCAGATATATAGTATCTATTTTATTTATCTGCGTGGGTCACATGGCATTAACATTGTCAGGCCTCAAAATGGAAGGCAAAATCTTGGGTCCCACTGTAAGGTCACAATGAAAAAAACCCAATCCAGGATTTTTTTCAAGACACCTGTGAGAGAATCCTGAATCCCAAAGTACCATCAGCATCTCCGCACCATAACTGCGCATCAGCTCTGCTGAATAATTCCTCCACGTATTTCTCGGCCAGAGAAAATCAGCTTACAATCACAGACAAACCTGTTTCAACATGCTGCTGTCCTGCGTCCAGCCGTCCAGCTTTTGGCAACAAACTCTCTGAAGTAAGTGGGATCTATATCCATGCTCATGCGTATTGTTTAGTAGGCTGGTTGTAAAAAGCTGGTTAAAGCAACAGAGGGGTGAGATTCACTCATTGACATGTGGCTCCATCAACACGTTAGGAAAGTCCTGGTGACTGGGACTTTCCAGTTTGGGTTTAACCGACTTCATGGTCACGTAAACCCTGAAAGGATGCTAAGAAACGCAAAGACAGGTACGTATATGTATACATACGTATGAATATGTATACTTGCCTGCCATTTTCACCCATTTTTACATGAGTAATTTTATCCAGCATTAGTAATAATTGGCACATCACTGAAGATGTGCTTTCACGTTAAAATACAGATGTCAGTTTAAGTAGTAATGAGTGTAAATGCAATTAAGTCATGTTACAAACCAAAAACAATACCTGCACCCCAAATGGCTTTGGCAGGTACACACTACATACCTGCTGTCCCAGAGAGACACTTTCTTGCGATATAAAAATGCACATGACATACACCTACACTTCCAGCTTATCTTTTCAGTCTTTCTTGACTATGAACTGTGCAAGTGATGGTCAGTTCCAAAGAAGAAGTTACATCGCTGAGGAGGAAACTGTACAGCATCTACTTCCTTTTCTTTCAGTGACATCAACTAGTCCTCTCCATCACCCCCAGTTAACTCAGTAACTGCAATGCTCTCCATTAATGCAACTACTTTTTAATCATGTTCATTGTATTTATAGTAAATGTAATTATTCGGTCATAACCTATTGTATCTGTAACTGTGTAGGTTTTTATTTTGGTTTAAGAATGCATTTGGAGCTGAGCATTTAATACTCTCATTGGGTGGGATTATCATGCACTGGTAGTCACTGACTGATGTCACTTCCTGGTAAAGCAGGATTGGACTAACATCCATAAGTTTGGATGCTCCATTTCTCCTTTTACAGCTGAAGCCTGAAACACTTGCATCATGAATAATATGGTGTTTTTTCAAAGAATATATCTGGAGCATCACTCTCCACACTACACAATCTCTTTAAAATTTTAACTTTACTAAGTGTTCAATCAGAATAATGAGAAATCAGGTGAATCCAGACATGAGGTTGTTGACCATTTAGACAGATGAGACAGCTAATCCAGTGCAGGAGGTGCAGAGGTGAGACAGACACGACCCATCAGGCAACGTCCTGCTTTAAAACAGAAATCTGACTTCTGCATGGCTTTGGAGTTAAAATCAATGCAGGATGCAGTGTCAGACATGGATACCCTGACATCCCCCTCTTTGACAAAATCTACTGGAGGGGGACCTCAGATTGAGAGTGCCAACTCCAGTGGGGGCCCCAAGGTGACATTTTGTCAGGGGCCCCAGAATTTCTAGCTACCCCCCTGGTCACAACACAAGATGCTCAGCAGGCATCAGTTCAATAACTGCTTTCAGTATCATCTGCACTGTCTGGAAACCTGTTTATAACAGAATTATTAGTATATTCCTCATTATTCATCAGTAAGGTAACAATGTACCACGCCATACAATATTTAACGAAATACCCTAGTAAAACAATAGAGATGGAAGCACAAGCCAATCCTCCCTGTAGACTTTTCTGCTTATTTACACCATTGATGTAGTTTCATGAATCGCTTCTCACAGCGTACAGCTGCCCTGCAGTCCTGCTCACTGGACTGATCACCCTACAAAGGCTCAGTGTATGAAGACTGTAACAGATTCTGCTGAAATGACTCCACTCCACCCTGTTTATCAGATTTCACTTTCAAAACATGTTTGTTCTTCTAGAACCTCCACCACCAAACTGTGGTATTTTGCCTCAGAGAGACCTAGTTTTCACATATACGCTTCAGGCAGAGCGGTTTGTGTTTTTGCCCAGTGCAAAACCTGTACGTTTACATCCATCTATACAGATGTGCATTACATTAACCGATCTTTTGGTCACTGCTCAGGTTCCTCTACCACAGAACCAGGGACTCAGTCACATAAAGGCCAGTCATTTTACAGAATTCTTTGCACCTGTGACATGTTAAGCTCAGCTTGTACCTGGGCAGCTTTAGGGTATCAGGTAAAAGCACAAACTAGCCTATAAGTATATTCAGCTCCCACATCCATAAAGGCTACAATTACGCACTGCACTGCACTGCAATTCTCCAGAGTGTTGGTTTTGCTAAGATGACAAGTGGTAATATGAAGACATATAGTGAGATCAAACAACTGCGATTACTAGTTGGTGCTCTGTAGATGTACAGCTTCGTGGATGTGCAATTCCATTTGTTTACGATCCCAAGAACCGCAGCATGGTACAGTAAAGCATGGTAAACCCAAGAAACACATTAATTTTTAAGCATTTGAACAGATAAATGACACAAACTGATCAACAGCTGATCAAACTGCATTTGCCCCTCAGGCAAATACAACATCTACAGCAACAGTGAAAAGCATACAAGAGATCCGCCGTGACATCTTACCCCGGGCTATCCTAGACGTCCCGTGGTTTGTTTCATGACCCTTCGAGTCAGAAAGAATCTTCAGCTCAGTTGCCTTTTGCTGCTCTTCCAAGCTGAATCCAGTTGTCTTTTCATTTGTAGCATGCAGACTAGCAGTGCGACCACATCCTTCGGTTACGGCGCTTACAACTTTGGCAAAACAGCCTTCCACGCGAATTGTCTGCTGAACTTCTGTGCGACAAAACAGGAACTGAAAGAAAGGTGTACGAAAGCACAATGAGGAAGGCAGGCCATGGGGTAAAAGGAGGGGCCTAACTTTTGCAAAATGTCCTTTTGTGTTGATTTTGATTCATTCATATTCCTGTTCTGTTTTTTTTTTTTTAAATAGATTTTACATGCCTCACTATTTGGTGTCTTTGGGTAATTTGGAGAAGTAAAACAAACATTGTTTCCATTGTGTTGCTGAGGAACTTTAACACACTAGTTAAGGGGAACAGAGGGGGAATGAGCTACCATTAAGGTGAGTAAGGGAGAGGAAGGATAACGAAAGGATAACGAAAGCGAGGATTTAAAATCTGTTGTAACTGTTAGAGGTGCAAGATGTGACAATGTGACGCACAAAATATACAGGAAGTTGAAATCAGTGAGCCGCTTAAATCAGGTGAAAACAAGAAGAAGCTCGTATTCGGTAACATTTTTTCCCTTAAAGAAGAACCCCCAATACAAAGAAAAATCTTGAATTACATCACTAGTTAGCATAGCAGTCAGCCCTTGGCATTTGACTAAAAGCCACTATTTGCCACTAATAGCTTTTTAAGCTGTTTACTTAAAATTCGACAGAGGAGATGGAGTATTTAGCTACATCAGCAATTTAGCACTGAGGTTAGAGCGCATGACGTTTAGAGACGCACTAAATATAAATATTAAATATTTTAAATACTATAAAATAAAATACTATAAAATGCTAAATATTTTAATAATCTGGGGAACGTTTTCCTTTTTCTGGGTGACTGGGTCCCGTGTGTCGGCCTGTGCGCGTGTCACGGAACTAATAGAAAAATACTGTATCCCACTCAGAAATACCCCAAACCATGTGGCAGCCACACTGACCTGTTACATATGATTTTAATAATGTAATGTACAAAGTATTAATCGCTCCAGATGCCATCTAAGCTATAATACAAACTAGATAGATACACACGTTTTATGTAGCGATGCTGAGTTCCTGACTCATAACAAACAAACAAACAAAAAAATTCTCGCCCAGCGCAGCAGCAGGTTCTTACTTCCTTTGCAGCTGTTTTGCCTGAAATTTGCATTTCATGCTGTAAGGTAAAGCTTGTGTCGTTGTGCCAGAAAGCGGCTCTGTATGCGGTAACTGTCAAATAAGACGTGCGCACATATGTAAACATGCGTGCATGTTAGACTATGCATAAATTGTGTAAGCTCTCGTATAAATCAAATCATATATAAAATATGTATAGTGTATAGCGCGGCGTTCAGGTGGACTGTGGGGAGTAAGCAAACAATTGTTTTTCTTTGTTTTTTCCTCAAATGCAAAAAACAAAACAGCTAGGCGTTTTCATCCAGGTATTTAGACGTAATTTGGCGAAAAGGTGGGATGGAACCTGACTTTTGTCTAATACCTACAAGTCCTTTACATTGCATGACAAGTTGGGACACTTGTCGCTATTAGCCGCACTTAATATACCTCAGACGACACGGGACGACAATTTGCGCAAAACTGGAAAAGGAAATACCGTAGTAGAGTAACAACGTAACCATGGTATTTTGTAGTAACGTCGGTTAAAGCAACACGATAAAACGTGTAACAATGACGTGTGGTGGCAATTTGTAAGTTTAAAATTTCAAAACAGACACTCTAGCTTGTATTCACAACGCGAGACTCATTGAAATACTCGCTATAAACATGGTCGGACGGGTACATCATATCAGCAAATGATCGCATCCGTGTTATTCAAAACAATAATTCTGTTATTTGAAAAGGTAATTGATTTGGTTGGGTGACGCACATGATCATTCTATTGCCCGTCACTGTGATAACATTTAAATAAAATGTTTCAGGTTTCAGCAAATAAGGAACTTTTCTTTTTTTCTTAAAAAGAAACAGGTTCTACAGTCACGTGGTAAGCGACATGCCATTTGTGTTTGAAGAGTAGTAAGAGAATTAGTCATTGTGGCGTGACAGACTTGGAGGGGTTATTATGGAGGGGAGTGCCATTTCATTTCTCGTTTATACACTCCTCGGCGTTATACTGAAATGAATAAGTATATACTATTATAAGACCACGCATGCCTTTTACTTGCATATAAACCCTGACGATTTCTCATCCTTCGTAAGCAATAGTTAACCGACGCTAACACGCCTGTGTCAAAACATAAAAAACATACATTTGACAAAATGAGTTAAAGCACAAAGTATATTTAATATAGAATAGAATAGAAATACTTAATTTATCCCGTGGGGAAATTTAAGTAAAATTAAATAAAAAATATTTGTTTACATACCAACAATTAAGAAGAAATACATATAAATCGTTTTATATTGAAATCAAGTATGTTATTAGGAATAATGTTTTCTTAATTTCACATTTACCACATACCTGCTACAGTATGTGATTTACCATCAAGCTTCTCATCTGGACCTTAAATCAGGATAATGCGTATCACACTTATTTACAGCGATTGTTGTGGTTATTGTGGTTAATAGATTGAACATTTGTGGTTACATTATACAATACTGCTAATAATTAATTCGCTTATAAAGAATGGTTTATGTAAATCGCGCTCTACGTAAACCAACCTCAGCTGCTACGGCACGTGCAATATTTAAAACTTTCAGCCACAAGATGTCGCTCTTACGACAGTGACCAAACCTAAAATAGAAAAACAGAAGAAAATATACGTTGTATCTAACTTACGGTTTACAGCTATATTTTATATGAATTAATATTATACAACAGTGTAAATGTTGTAGAGGTAGTGCACTATCAGGAAAAAAATTGTACCAATTTGTACCTTTGCTTGACAATGGGGCTGTAACCACAACGGTCTGCGAATTGTACCCTAGATGTAGGTAAATGTACCTTTTTAGATACAGAAATGGACTATGAGGAATACATTTGTACCGTTGATGGTACACTAATGTAGTTTGTACCTTAGGGATGTTCCTCAGAGTCCATATCTGTACCTTAAATTACACTAAAAGATACATTTACCTACAGCGAGGGTACAGTTGGCTGGCCCTTGAGGGTACAGCCCCAGCGGCAAGCAAAGGTACAAATTGGTGCTCTTTTTGTTCCTGACAGTGTGACCTAAAGTGGAGGAGCGAAAGTTAAATAAAAATGAAAATATTCAAATATCATATATGTAACATAACAGCCCATTGATGCACAAAAAATGCTACTGATTTGTTTTATCATACCAAACTCAGTTGAATGGTATAATCTGAAATAACTGCAGTAATTCAATTAAAGTGCCGAAAACAGATCGATTGTTCTTCTACATTACCCTCTGCAGAAACCTAATCCAACTATCAATCCTGAAATCCATACTGCACACCATCGTTACATATGAAATATATTTTCCAAAATATAAAAATAGGCCTACTCAAATATTACAAAAAATCAACCTAGTAGTACAGTTTCAGGGTACCACAACATCTTCAAGCGGTTTCTGTCGCTGCACCATGGAGAGCAGCCACGGGGAGCAGCTATGGAGAGCAGCCACGGGGAGCAGCTATGGAGAGCAGCCATGGGGAGCAGACATGGGGAGCGGCTATGGAGAGCAGCCATGGGGAGCGGCTATGGAGAGCAGCCATGGAGAGCAGCCATGGGGAGCAGCCATGGGGAGCAGCTATGGAGAGCAGCCATGGGGAGCAGCTATGGAGAGCAGCCACGGAGAGCAGCCATGGAGTGCAGGTGTGAATCATCTACTTTTGTAGTGTGATGTTAATAAAACACCTGTTTTTTTTACAGCATAATGAAAAAATGCATCCAGGTTCAATTTCATGAATGTAAAATGCAAATATAAGACCTAATCAGCATTCTCAATTCTCTTTATAATAATAATAATAATAATAATAATAATAATAATAATAATAATAGATTTTGAACTTATTTAAAGTATGTATGGATGTATGGACAGATGGATTTCTCTATATTGGAACAACTAACGACATCTACGATAACGGCAACGGTTATAACTACTAATTTTCTACCTCCCACACATTAATAACTTTATATGCATATGTAACATAAATATCTAATTACTAATCAAAAGGCACACAAGTGCATGGCGCTATACATGTGTGCCCTCCATACACATTATCTTTAGCTGCTCTTTCACGGCTTTTCTCACCCTGAATCAAACCTCGGTAATTAATTTGGCATTTCAGGGGAGAAACTAGCGCGAATAATGGCCGCATTCATCGACCAGTCTAATCTGAACAAAATCTGGTAGAAAGGCGCTTCTAAGGCAAGAAAATGCCATTCGCCTGTGTTTCTAAAGAGCTGTCACTCCGGAGGAATAAATCGCTCCTGATTATTTCACTCGGTTCTTCGCGGATTTCCATAAGACCTGCAGCAGGCTATCACTACCTAGATTTAGACACTTTTCTCAACGATTTCCTCGCACGGTCATTTTCTGTGCTTAGTGATTTTGCCGACTGACATCAAAAATCTGAATATCAGCTATATATCTCATTTCAGGAAGCACATTTACCCATTTACAATTTTAGCCGGATAATTAACATAGTTGTCTCCGGCAACCGTAGTTTTTGCGCCTATTTCCAAAATCCCAAAAGTTGTGTTTTACATGCAAATAATGGAAAATTCGGGGGTTTAGGGAGGAAAAATGGCATATAATGTAACATTTTTGTCAAGTAAACTAGCATATAAACTAGCATGGACTTACACAAATTGTTTAATTTAACTGAATTCCTGGATGAAATAGGCTATCGAAGAATTAGGTTTCCGTAATAAAAACATGACGGATTTTCGCTGTAATGTTGCATATTTAATAGAGACATATCACTGTACAAAGGGTGTCGATTAATTAATTATCATATAAAAATGCACTTCATCGTACTATCATTTATTTTGCGTTTACGCACTAATGTTGTGGATTTAAATTTGATTATGTTATTTAAATTTGATTCAGTAATTTTTTTTTTGTACCTGTTTTAAAATGTGTTGGAAGAGCACTTAGCGGCTTTTCCCCCCACTGTGCAGTGGCCATTTTCTCCTGACAACTCTGTCAAGGACGGACACAGGAACTGGAGAAAAGAGGCTAAATGAAGCCTGGTGATAGCCCACTGTCCTGTTGGGCGACCGTCAGCAGTGCCAAAGACGTCCCGCTGGGCAACCACGTCCTGGAACAGATTAATCAAGCTCTAATTCAATTTACAACAGACCATTTACCTTTGCTTTCGACTCTAGGGGCATTTAGAGTGGGGAATTTGCATAGAGCCCATTTCTAGACCTCGACTACTGGGCCCAAAGCGTGTCGGATAAAAAAGCGACCTCATGTAAAGCCTCAGACCCGACGCTTGGTTTTGTAATAAGCCGCGGGGCTTCCAGCAGAAACTCTTGATATGGGAATATGGCAGTATCCCGTAGAACGAATACATTTCCATGGTCCAATAAATGTCCAAGAATCACATCTGGATCAGTCCATAGGGGCCGAAGCGAGCTCAGCATATCCAGGTACAAACACGTTCGATCACATCTTACGGCGCTGCCACAGTTCCAATACAGCCTAAATTTTGGTTTTAGATATTTTAACTATTGTCCAAATAGTAGTTTACACAATTATTGCCAAAAAACAGGCCTCGAAAATTCATCCCCTAAAATGAACCATAAGGTCAGAGACTTTGTTAAGATTGAGGAGACCTGAATAAGGACAGCGGCCGACCGATAGAGCAGTTATAAAACTCAAAGTGAATCATTTGAGACAGACGGCTTAATTAATCAAACATACACATGCTAATATTCTAGGATAAAATCTAACATTAGAAAATAATTACTTTGCTGCGCGTACCGCAAATGCTGTCAGAAATAACATTTCTTTATCTCCATTCCCAATTTTCGCTTCTATTTTCCAGGGGGATTTATGAACGTGAATTGGAGACGACAGAAAAGGCGTAAAATAATCCGCGTGTGTCCCCCATTCATGCATTTACCTCATTCCTTTCATGAATTTGAATTTACAGAACCTTACTAAAATGCAACTCGGTTTTTAAAAATGCGTCTTACTCAACCGAAGATGTGAGACGACATCTGCCAGGACGCTGACAAGGACTGTGTATTTGTAAAGCTCGACAGAAAGGGGGTATCAGTTACACACTGTCAAATCTTTTGTGATAAGTCTCCTAAGGAAACTACAAGAGATACCCCAATGAAAAACGGATGAACTGAAGGATCCAATACGCTGAAATACAGAGAAACAAAAACGGAAGCATACCAGTTTTACCACATTAATTATTATTATTGTAGTAGTAATAGTATTGTTGGGCTACTTATGTTATAGGGTATGGCAGCAACGAAATAATAATATAACACTTTTTTTATTTTGTATATGAGGAACTCATTTTTATGAAATTTGTTTTTGTACGTAATATATATTTGTATATATAACGTACAAAAACAAATTTCATAAAAATTATATATATAGTTTCTTCGTCCATATTAAGTGCAGTCTTTCCTTCCTGCAGTCGTCTGTAAATTTGTCCGCAAAACTTGGCCAAATCGATTTTTGCGCTCCGCTCTTACTGTGTGACTTCATGTAACCCGCAGGCCTTTTCTCAACTAACCAAGTGTTTTCAGCGCTTTGGCCGATACTTATCGTTACAACTAATACGAAGAGCACGGGTGCGCTTCAAGCGCTTTATTTGCACTTTAAACTAGAACAAAACAAAGTGGTATGTTGGACAGGTAATAAGAGGCTCTGTATGATTTAAAAAGTCGAATCAACAGGAGGCGGTGAGTAAGGATCGAGCGCAGTAGCGATAATTGCAACGAATAGCATCCATTCGAAAGTAATGGTATTTCTTTCGAAATTCATAACAACTAAAATACATAATTCCCAGAAAGTGTGATACCTAAGGTAAAAGGCAGTTTTCCGCTTTTAATGTTCATCTGGACCCATAATTACGTTACTATACGATATATTCTTGCCTTGATAATCTACCAGTGGATGTCGTTGTTCTCTCCTTTAACGCAGTGAGTGTCACCCTTTTAAGATGACCTCGAGCGCGGCAGAATCTTAAGTCGTCCTTCACTTTCTATACGGACAGTGAATGCGGCACAAGAGAGTGTGAGAGAGTGAGAGAGACAGTGAGAGAGAGAGAGGGCGAGAAAGAGAGATCGAAGGAGAGAGAAAGGGAGAGAGAAAGCCGACAACTGTCTTACACTGTATTTTTTTGCTTCAGGGTTCCAAGAAACAAACAAGAACACAAAAACGTTTGTAATATACTCCGAAAGAGAAAAAGTGAGAGAGCACGCTGAGAAGCGTTTTATTACTTTTCTGCCAGGCTGAACTGTTATTCCGAGGTACCGTGTCCTATGTGGAGATTTCTTTACCTCGTAAGCATATTTAATTCACAGAACGTATGCATGATACGTTTATGTGCATAATTGTTTAGACAGGGTGTTCAAATATAACAGTAAGTTATGGAATAATAAATATTCGTCTCTGTGACAGTTGACCTATTAAAACATTATCGAAGCGTTTAAATAAGTATTTACTTAAACCTTGAAATCGTCATATCACTGTACATTTTTTTATTCGTTTAAGTGTGTTTTTCTCTTCTTGTGCAGCTTTCTGCGTTTAGAAAATTTCACAAGTGTACCTATGAATACCGTTCTCTCCTAGGGATCGCCTATATATTTCAGCGCAGGAGATACTGAAGACAGCGGATTACAATGTTCAGGATTTTTGAGGTTTTGGCCACTTTAGTGGTTGTCTCATTCATGGTTGAAAGGGTTCATTGCGGTTATGGGATGAGCATGTTCGCAGCTCAGACGTCTCCGCCGGATCCGTGCTACGACGAGAATGGCAACCCCAGGAGATGCATCCCCGATTTCGTGAACTCCGCGTTCGGGAAGGAAGTGCGTGTTTCCAGCACCTGTGGAAAACCGGCCGCTAGGTACTGCGTAGTGACGGAAAAAGGAGACGAGAGGAACAGGAACTGTCACATTTGCGATGCCGGTGACCCTAAGAAGCATCACCCACCGGCATATTTGACAGATCTTAACAACCCTCATAACCTCACTTGTTGGCAATCGGAAAACTACGTCCAGTACCCGCAAAATGTCACGTTGACACTGTCCCTGGGTAAAAAATTTGAAGTGACTTACGTGAGCCTGCAGTTTTGCTCCCCGCGACCCGAATCTATGGCGATACTTAAGTCAATGGACTACGGAAAAACCTGGGTCCCGTTCCAGTTTTATTCCACCCAGTGCAGGAAAATGTATAATAAACAAAACAAGGCAGCTATCACCAAGCAGAACGAACAAGAAGCCATCTGCACAGACTCTCACACGGATATGCATCCACTCTCCGGGGGTCTTATTGCGTTCAGCACCTTGGATGGTAGACCCTCAGCACATGACTTTGATAACTCGCCTGTGCTTCAGGACTGGGTCACCGCTACCGATATCAAAGTGACATTCAGCCGACTGCACACTTTTGGGGATGAGAACGAGGACGACTCGGAGCTCGCGCGGGACTCCTATTTCTACGCGGTCTCGGACTTGCAGGTTGGCGGTCGCTGCAAGTGCAATGGCCACGCGTCGAGGTGCGTTAAAGACCGGGAAGGAAACCTTGTTTGCGAATGCAAGCACAACACTGCGGGCCCGGAGTGTGACAGATGTAAACCGTTTCATTACGATCGACCTTGGCAGCGCGCTACAGCCCGAGAAGCCAACGAGTGTGTCGGTGAGTTGATGTTTACGTTTATATTTACCGTTTATGTAACCTATACGAAATATATGTCCAGAGTTGTATGATCATCTGTTGCTTATTAGAAAAATATCCGTACACACGTATATTACCGCACAAAGGGACAGGGAGAAGAAATACACTTTTAAAAATAACTTCTCGGCAGGATAGGTTTGTGTGTGTACAGCGGAGCGATATGCGCATCCGAATGACCAAAGTAACTGGCGCAGGTTTTATTAGAAATAACAAAAAAAATCGAAAATTTCGTTTCTGAAATATAATTACAAAAAAAACTGCGTTTCATAGTTAAACGCTGTTAATAGTAAATTATATAATGCAACAGTTTATTAGGCCTAACACATAGTTGCTAAATATATGTATTTAAAAATTGGTGATGCATTTAGGCATCACTGTATATTTATTTTTTTTGTACTTTTTGTAAGTTCTTATTAAACTTCTGACCCAAAATTGTTAAGCGGGACATCGTACTTTCACCACAGAGGTCATGACCTGATGTGAAGCAGAATTATTTATATTATTGATATCAACAACAAAAACATCATCAAAATTTCAATATTTTCATTACCGCCAGCAACACAGTGGGACACAAAAAAACGGATCTTGCCAATTTAGCACGAACATTGTTTACGTAGCCTAAGTAATGGTGTGCTCACATTAACACTGAGAACGCATAATTAACAGTCAGTCCTGCGTAACAGTGGCATCAGAAGCAGTGATAATTGAACGAGCAGAAAGCTGACATCGTGGCCTGTTATTAGAAACAGTAACAAATAACAGCAGTAATCGATCCAGAGACACATTTTTGATAGGGGATAAAAACGCCACTGTAATAAAATAGGACACACGTTAGTTCTCTAAAAAAATAAATTCCTTGATAAAGAGGTAAGTAGCAATGAATAGCTTAACAGAAATTGAATCGAAGGAAACGCCACCACAACAGAGCATGCATTATATAACGATGTTTTGGTACAATTATAATTATAGCCGCGCGAATTTTTTTTTTTAAAGTTTGTAAAATCAGCAAGTGCGATTTAAACGTGGCGTTTTTTTTTGTTTGTTTTTTTTTTAACTTTTTAACCTTAAAAAAAATAAAACTTTTGAAAACTGAAACAAAAGCGATTCTTTCACACCGTCGTTACCAGCTAGCGTCCCCAGGAGCTCGGGCCAAACTGTAGGGTCGCGTTTAAAGTAGCTGTAACGATGATGATAGCCAACATCCGGAACGGGTTCCTACTTTAAAATAATTTCTGTATTTTTAAAACCTGTATCTAAAAACATATATAAAATAATGCATCAAGCTAAAAAAAAAAAAACCCGTATATCACAAAAATATGAATACATAGGCCTACAAATAGGTATATAATTTTAAGTTGAATATCCTCTGATTTTATGTTTTAAAATGTTTTGTTTAATTTCTACCCACGAAGAACAAATAAAAAGACCCATAAAACACAATTAATGATAGAAAATATAGGCCTGACTTTGGTTGTATCAACGTTTTTTCAAATATTTAACTTATCTTATTAATTACCAACTAGCCTATTAGCACTCATACAGCACATGTATTCTTCTGTTTATGGCTAATCTGAAACATTATTCTTGGAATTTATTCTACGATCAAGAATATTAATGAATTTTATGCTACTAAATAGTTGATTCGGTTTAATTTAGGCCTATAATAAGTTGTGTTTGAAGTTGATTTGAATGCGGTTTAATTGACCATATTCGTCCAAATGCACCGGCAGCGAATCGGATCGGTGGGATTTAGCAGTGCAGCCTGCAGCGTTTTCCACTGTCGAATATCCCTTGAAGCATATAATTTCCTCTGCATTAAAACAAGTTAAGTATCTAATTATTCACAGTACGGAAACGTTTATGGGTTATAAACCTAGGTTCTGTAACAGTTTTACTTAAATCTGTATTTAAATCTCTATAGGCCTTTATAAATTAATCAATAGGCCAATGAGATTTTTCAGTTGGTCTCTTTGAAAATGTAATGCAGGAACATATGTCGTTAGTTTATTATCATTAATATTATTGATATTATTACTACTACTACTATACTACTACTGCTGCTACTACAACGACTACTACTGTTGCTGCTGCTACTACTACTGGAATAATAGTAATCGTTAATCAGACGAAGAACTCATTAGTTTAAAACACTTCCATCCGCAAACCCGTAAATATCCCCCTCGTTGTTATTCTTGCTGATAGTGACCATAAGATATTAGTCGAGCATATTTATAATCCGTGTTCACATAATTAAGGCATTGATTAGGCAGTTTTCTTCAAAGGCTGGGCCTGTTTGATGTCAACGAAACCGCATGAATATACTCCCCTGCACGCCCCCATTGATGATGTGAAGTTTAAAGCGGAGGAAATTATCTAATCGCACTGACGCGGGCAATCGGGAGCGGGTATAGAAGCGCAATACACAGGCAGACAGTCGCGGTGTTTCCGACTGGAGCTTTGGTTATCAGCCCGAGTGCAAGTGGCAATGCGTGTTTGTATTCCAGGACTGCAGGTGCTTTATCAGACCTGGTGAAAGATAGCGATCGGTTTATTGTCCTGTTTAGCACCCTGCATAAACCTGGGCAATTCGGGTCGTGTAAACGCGTAAAACTATCGGCTTTAAGATGAAAGCCGAAATTCTGCTGTGTGGACTGGTTTAATTGGATCTATCAATAACTGTTGAGTTGTGCTAACAGGCATTATTAGAGTTAACACTTACAGGCCACGTATGTTAAGATTTTCGAGGCTCGGCTTATTTTCCCTTCGGTCTCCCTTTCCCATTCATTTAAGCATCTGCCGCACATACTGGGTTATGGAAAGAGCAGGGAAAGCGCTACAGGTTGCTCGCAATAATGACATTTAATGGAGCGAAGGGGAGAACGACGCCATCCAAAGGTGGTTTCTAAAAATAACATTACAGCCCGCGTGCATGTAATGCAGCAACGTCGAATTCATTCATTCACAAGGGTCATTTTAGGAGGTAACATTAACAGTATTGTAATAAGATGTTAAAAGATAAATATTGGTAGTAGTGAGGGACTGAGTGGCAATAATCTGCCTATACGTGGGCCTACGTACGGTATAAGGACATAGGCCTACTTTATAGTGCAACCTCTGTCGTCCTGTGAATGAAAGCTGCCGCTGTTACCGTTATAGCGGGTATAAAGCATTTTGTCTTGTGCATTTTGGTTGTGGAAGCATCGAACTGAATCCAGCTGGATCACTTACCGCGATCGTGCTTAAGCCGTTTGTTCTGACGAGGCAATGGCAGCCCTGACGTTATGCAGATACTCAGTGCTGTTTGCGGTAACACTAATAAATGTCAGTTAAATCCGTTAATATGGTTCTAGTTTTTTCTAATTAACAGTGGTTGAACAAAATTAAATTTGATGATTACAGCCACTGACTGAATGCTTCAAAACACTAGCAGCTTTGTAACTCTGAATGTCATTGCCTTTTGAGGATATACCAATTTGCTGTTAATCTTCGAAGAAATAAAAAACACGCACTGGCTTCTTGTGTCCACGTGTTGAACGGCAATCGTGTCCATACGCTCGAAAAGCAAACAGACCAGTTCCGACACAAATGCTCCGCGATAGGAATGAATTGTTCTCAATATCCTTGACACTTTTTTCCCGAACCAGCATGCAGTGTCTGATACCGGCACAAAAGGCCGTCACTGGCTGCATCCATCTTGCTGTCAGCGAGGCGGTGCATTCGCAACACATTCCTTCCTTGTGTTTTTGTAGGCAATGTCATCAGAGGAGGCGTCCCAATGAAAGGGGGCTGGGGGTCGCTTTAGCTAAAGCAAACACGGAGCTCCAAACAGGAGAAGAATGATTGCTTGACACCTCTGTGTGAGGGAGTTTTTTTTTTTTTTTTTTTTCTAAATCTGGGATGAGGGTGATGTGGGTTAGGGGGGCTTAAAGACTGTGTATTTTGGTCCCTAGCTAGAATGTCATAAGATGCAGTATCCAACTATGGAAAATCTGGGAAAAGAAAGATGGATGACAAGGCCAAGGTCTGGGGCACATTAAATATATGACACGAAGACAACATTGTACCACAAAGAATTGTGGGTAATTGTGAATACTAACATTCCCAGTACATATTGCAGAACTTTGCAAAATGTTGAAGCAATCACCATGTCATGCTTGGGATCTGGCATACTCTCTGAAGAACAGTCCCAAGAGTGTAGGTGTGTGTTCAATAATGGATTCGACGGGGGGCACATCTTGCTTGGAATGTCTGTGGAGAATATATATACATTTTTTTGTGAATTTTGACAAAGCATCACAGAAACCGCATGTCTCATATTCAGAGCAAAATGTGACTCTTCCGAATGGACCATTCTTCATAATCACGGGGTCACTTACATTGCCCTGAAAAGCAGTGCAGTTAATGTAATTTAGTAATCGCTAACCAAAATGCACCACTCAATCATTCATACAGCCAGGCAGGGCTACTCAATATTAAACAGACATTTGAACCACAGCCTGAGCCCGCTACTAACTATTGGTTCAACATAAAACACTTTGATGTTTAATGGCAATCACATCTGTTCAGAAATGTTATTATTTAAACGTCTAATCATTGCTTAATATATTTGTGTAGTATTGTTTATGACTGTTGGATGAGCAGTGCTGTGCATCTTGGCCAAAGAAAAATGTATACATGATTGTTTATGTTGGTGTAAAGTTATTATGTTTGTCAAAGTACAGTACAGACACTGTACTGTAAAAAAAATTTGATGTTGCCGACAGGAAACGGGAGCCCAACGAACACAGTTTGGACTTACAGTCCTCTTCGTTCGTATGTCTGAAAGTTCGTAAGTTGAAAGTTTGTAAGTAGAGGAGCGTCTGTATATGTGCAAAAGTATTGGGACACCTGGCCATTACACCGAAGAACTTTTATAACATCCCATTCTAAATCCATAGGCACCAATATGGAGATGGTCCTTCCTTTGCAGCTATAACAGCTGCCACTCTTCGGAAAGTGAAGTGATTGTCATTGTTGACACACCACAGCACACAGTGCACGACAACCAAATGTGTCCTCTGCATTTAACCCATATGTGATATTGTGACATAGCAGGGGAGAGCTAATTCAGCACCCAGGGAGCAGTGCTTGGGGGAGGTACCTTGCTCAGGGTACCTCAGTGTTTGCTGGTCAGGGATTCGAACCTTTATGGATTCTGCAGTGTGTCTGTTTGAATTTTTGCACATTCATCCAGAAGAGCATTTGTGAGGTCAGGCACTGATGTTGGACATGAAGGTCTGGCTCACAGTCTCTGTTATAGTTCATCCCAAAGGTGTCTTATGGGATTGAGGTCGGGGCTCTTTGTGGGCCAGTCAAGTTCTTCCACACCAAACTCACCCAACCATGTCTTTATGGGCCTTGCTTTGTGCACTGGGGCACAGTCATGCTGGAACTGAAAAGGGCCTTCCCCAAACTGTTCCCACAAAATTGGAAGCATAGAGTTGTCCAAAATGTCGTGGTATGCTGAAGTTCCCTTCACTGGAACTAAGGGACCTAGCCCAACCCCTAAAAAACAACCCCATACCATTATCCCTCCTCCACAAATCTTTACAGTCGGCACAATGCAGTCAGGCAGGTAACGTTCTCCTGGCATCTGCTAAACCCAGACTCATTCATCAGACTGCCAGACAGAGAAGTGTGATTCGTCACTCCACAGAACGCTTTTCCACTGCTCCAGAGTCCAGTGGCGGCGTGCTTTACAGCATTCCGTCTGACGCTTGGCACTGCGCTTGGTGATGTGAGGCTTGCATGCAGCTGCTCGGCCATGGAAGCCCATTCCATGAAGCTCCCAGCGCACAGTTTGTGTGCTGAGGTTAATGCCAGAGGAAGCTTGGAACTCTGCAGTTATTGAGTCAAGAGAGCGTTGGCGACTTTTATGCACTCTGTGCCTCAGCACTCGGCAGCCCTGCTGTTAATTTACATGGTTGTCACTTTCACTTTGCAATAATACCACTTGCAGGTGACCGTGGAATATCTAGCAGGTAAGAAATTTCACAAACTGACTTAATGCAAAGGTGGCATCTTATGACAGTACCACGCTTGAATTCACTGAGCTCTTCAGAATGACCCATTCCTTCACAAATGTTTGTAAACCTGACTGCATGGCTAGGTGCTTGATTTTATACACCTTTGTCAATGGGTCTGAATGAAACATCTGAATTTAATGATTAAGAGGTGTGACCCAGTATTTTTTCCGTATAATCAATGTCAGCTTAACCATCAAAAGCTCTCCTAAAATCATCCCAGTATGTCCAGCAACTGTATTTTTTGACTCGACCACTAACCCCACCTTTTTTGGCTATACCTGAAAATCTCATTGACTTATTTAAAGCAATTTATTATTTAAATGAGCTGGCTGTGAAATTTAATAAACACATGGAATGGTTGGGGTGCCCCTGAGGAGAGGTCTGGGAACTGAAGCGGTGTTCATGTAGCCACCCAACTAGATACCAGTAACTTTTTGGAGAACAAAATAATTTCTTGTTAATCTTTATTGTGTTATTGTCTTCTAAAGTGAAATTGTGTTTTTGTTTTAAGCAAATATAGACTTACTACCCTGATAAAAGCCTTAAAAATTCATTTACTGCCTAAGACTTTTGCACAGTACTGTACCTTGAGTAACTTGACCTGTAGTAAGTGCTTCCAGTTCTACTTTCACATACTCGTGTACTATGGGGGTCAAACCAGGTACAAGTGGTGCGTCCATTTCTTTTCCAGAATGGGGGCAAATTTTATTGCTTCAAACGCTAGAGAGAATTTGTGTACCTTCTCCGCCCCTGGACAGTCCAGAACCATGCAAAGCAGAGGTGTGAACTCTGGTGACAGATACACCTTTGAGGTGAATTCCCAACTTGCAGGCACATTTTAACTCGGCCGAGTTGCATATTTAAAATCCATATTTAAAATCTATCCATGACGCTTTTGGAATAATGACACTTTCAAAGGTACAAAGACATTGGGATCAAAAGGTCGTAGCTGTGTACAGTCGCACACGTCTGTTCTGCAAAAATGCCCTTATTTTAAAAATGAGGACAGATTGATGTGTGTCAGAAGACCTGTACTGTTCCTGACTGTAGAGGAAACCTTTTCAAAGTAACTGTACAGGGCAAAAGGCCACCAGCACCGATAATTGATGAATCAGAGAAAGAAACAGACACTGATATACCTTAAAATAGCCTCTCGGGTGTTTATACAATATGTGTGGGGCAGGACAGAAAGCGATGTTTGCTGTTTTTGGTGAGCGGAATCAGTGGGGGAAAAAAATCACAGGGGCTCCGTAACCGTGGATTATGGAGACGGTCTCAGCTCACTGGACTTTGCCTTATTACCAGGAATCTCTTTGCAGGCATGTACGGTAAAAACAGCCCCGGCTAGAATACAGCACAGCTAATGCCTACCCAGGAGGGCACAGTTACGAGGTACGTAAACAAAACTTAAGGTGAGAAACATCCAGTCTGCAGGCTGCACTGAGAAGTAAGCAGACCTGAAAAGAACCTGCGGAAAGGAATGTTCTGGAGACACACACACACACAGACATACACTGTTACTGCTGCACATTTCCCCTTGAAGTGCACTTTACTGATTGGTACCTCTATGCCTGTATGAATTACTTTTGAAGTATATGTATAATATTGATCTAGAGGGGCCACATGAAAGCCCCTCTAATGCAATGGGTTGGAGATTAAAGCATGAAGTGCCGTCTCAGTTCTATTCAATTAGAAAGGACAGGGTCAGCCTCCACATCCGCAGAGGTGTCTGGGGGTCCCGCGACCGCAGGGTCAAAGCTGCTCCCTGACATACGAAAAAGCTTGTGGCAGGGGGGAGGGGTGATTGGAACTGTAGATTCCATCTCTGTGGATCCCCTGATACCATAAACATTTAAATTGTAACCAGTGGGCAGGGGAGTAACTGGTGTGTCATTGTCTTGTAGTAAAAGAAAATATTTAAGGCTGTGTATTCAAGATGGGGGAATCTTTCATCTCGGTGTGAATGAGAGAAAGTCCTGCAATATCCTGCCTGAGCCTGTCTGGGAGCCAAGAGAGACGAGGGAAACGGTGTTTGAATAATCGAGATAAAAGCGGGATGCAGAGGAATGAGGAATACAGGAGGCCATGCATTGTGGACCAGAGGGTCCAGGGAAACAATGAAAGAGGCATCCTGGTCCTACCTGTCTCTGCATTTTGGACAACTCTATGCTTCCAACTTTGTGGGAACTGCAGGTCCTTTTAAAGGGGAGTTGTGGTCCTACCTGTCTCTCTGGTCACTGGACAACCCTTGCCCCTGAAAAGCACAATTTGCAGGTCAAGCGGACCCCACCATGTGGCACAGGTCGAAAGTGCCGGAATCTCAGAGCTTAGCGTGTAGTGTGAGATAATTCAGCTCAGAGCTTTACTTCCCGTACTGATAGGGGGCGCTGTCTTGTGCTTATTACTTTTAGATCTTTTCTAGTGATAGTCAAGGCGGAAGATAAGGCTGACTTATCCCATCAATATAACAGAATATAGTTGAATAATCATCCTCCTTGTGAGTCTATCAGCTGGAACCTGTTTTGTTAAACAGCAGCAGCCTGACAGCTGTCAGAGAAAGGATGGACACTTCTGCAGGCTTAAATGCGAAAGAAATTCAGAAAAGGGACAATTGTGCACTTATTTTAAAAGAGGATGTTTCCTTGTATTTGGAATGTTAACATGAAAGAACGATTTTGTTAGCAAAAGCATGGACTGTCTGCGGGTTGGGAAAGGCTGCTGTAGTGCATTAATGGTGTGTAAAAGTGTGTACACCTTTAAGTATTTTAGAGGTTGTTTTGTCCGAAACCTTAATCTGCAAATGCCATAAAATGTCTTCATGCAACCACAAGTATCACCTACAGTCACAGATCACCGCTGCTTAGGATGGAGAATTGGCTCATGTCTCACACCAGAGCCACAAAGGAAATTCAGGTTAATGTTTGAACCAGTCGGGGTATTAGACTGGTTTTCTTGGCGGGATCATTCATCTTCAAAGGCGGTGATTGACCAGCGCACCTGGCAGACAGAACGGGGCACTGAGCCAAAGCGAGAATCCCACGGTGCAGCTCGTTGCCCTTTGAACCCGCCGCCGACCACAGGCCGGTGTTTCAGATGGGCGGAATGTTCGCAGCCACGGCGGGCCTTTACCCAGACAGCACATTTCCCAGAATCCTTATCAACATTTACAGCATGTTTTATAAACCCCGCTTACCATTTGGCAGCTTTTGAACAACACTGGAATTTCTTTAGTTTCTGAGAGACATGTCCGCCGCCGTGCAGGATTGTGCCAAAAGAGAGGGTGAAGGTCGTCATAAAAACGTCGCGCGCCCGCCGGCATTCCCATATGTGTTGCTCTCCAAGATTTAAAGGATTCATTTTCCCATTCGATGTTTCAAACTATTTGCTCAACCATTTATTGAGCCTGAAGGGCGAAAATTATTAATAACAGCAATACATGTTTATGTTTTTAATAATATTTGTTAGGCATTCAAAACAAAGCTAAATATAATTAATCGTTGTGTAAATGCCGAACTCCAGAAAAGCCCCTGCTTTTGAGAAGCCCCCTGATCCTTGGCCAGCCTGAGGCTGGTCCAGTTCCTTCTTGTCTAAAGGGCTGCAGACTGTGAGCCAAAGGGATGCCAGTCCGGACCGGGCCGATGCCGGTCCCTTGGACCATCTGTGGTTAGTTTAGTGGTAAATCCAGCCCACGTGACTCTGAGGGAAAAGTGTTGAAAGATGAGGTCACTGTCTTATATATAAATGCTCTGGCTGCGGCCCCCCCCCCCCCCGGACATTCTGGTTTCAATGTGCTTTTATAGATCTGCATGCAGGCTATAGCTGTTGTCCCCCTCCTCCAAAGTGATTTGAGGGGCCAGGCCTATGGGGAGGGGTCCTGTCATCTCTCCGGTGGTTCCCCTCGTCCTCGGTGTTACGGAGAGTGCTCGGTTTAATGGCCCACGGGGCAGCAGGATGTGGTGGGAACACTGAGTGCCAGTGTCACAGTGTAACGCAGCTCCCGTTACTAACCCACTGGCTGCCTAATTAGCTCTCAGTTACCAAAAATCCCCGTCCGTGCTGCTGTGTTTGCGTGCGTCCAAGTCCCCGTCACTGGAGCGCCGTCGACCTCAGATGCCAGGGACTCGGGCCCCTTGATGTCCCGTCCAAACGGCAGAGTCGGACGAATTAAATTGTTGACCCGAAGCTTAAAGTTGAATTTATCTGGAAAATCACATTACACAAATTAGAATGGAAATGCACCGAAAATGCAAAAACAGAACCGTCACAGTTCTTAATAGGAATCTTATGCAGCAGGTATGCAGCCGCGTGCATGATGCATACTGTGCGAAGGCTTACAGCTGAAAATGCACAAATGGGACGATTATAATCACTCTTGAATCACTTTACACCAAAATAGAGAGACCACGCTTGCCAGCAGCATATAATCTGATGCTGCCTCCTAGTTTGATTTTTTTTTTTAAACTGAGTCAATTTTTATAAAATGCTCCAGTGCATAAGAAAGAAAGCATGCATTCCACTGGAAGAGGAAATGTGAAAAAAAGAGTTTGAAGGAATAACTGATTAGGGAAACACTGAGACTGAGAATTCCCGGTGGGGGACAAACTGTACAAAGAGTGAAATAAACTTTGTTAAACCGGAATGACCCCGTCACTGGCCTGGTGACATTATATATGTCACCCTTGTCAATGACAGACAGGGGGCAGTGTGACTCTCAGTGTTATCTCAGCATTAAACTTGGGTTCTTAACCCTTCGTGTGGGATGGTCCGCAGAGGGCCAGGATGTTGGATTTATTCTGTTAAGAAGAAGGACAAATATGTATTTTGAAATGTTACAATCTACACCCTGGTGAAACCCAGTGTCCCCTGGGCAAAGCATACATTTTTGGGGTTTTTGTCTGTTTTGCTGGCAAAGTTCAGTGCATAATTCAAGACAGATACAGGCAGCAAGTCGAAAGCTTTGCTCCGGCAGTCAAGGACAAAAACCTTGACCTTATTTTGGAAAGTGGTTTGAGCAGATGCCATTGCAGGGTGACAGTTCGTCGTGTGGCCTCTTCCTGGGGGTGGCGGGGGGGGGGTTGGGTTCGCTTCCCCCCAACTCTACTTTGGCACCAATTAATCATCAGCATCTTGGCTAACCTACCCCCCCCCCCCCCCCCCCCCCCCCCCCCCCCCCCCCCCCCCCCACCTTACTGCCCCTCCTTCGTACGCGTCGAACTGCGACACGGTACCTTTCACCACCCTCGCCTCCTCCTCCTT
>JAOYFF010000094.1:8702336-8719555 GCA_025773925.1 Cryptomyrus ogoouensis
GGGGGGGGGGGGGGGGGGGGGTTGGTGGCGCTTCCCCCCAACTTTACTTTGGCCCCAATTAATCAGCCGCGTCTTGGGTAGCCCCCCCCCCCCCCCCCCCCACTATTTGTTTCCACTCTTAGTGACACTGTCGTTGCATGATGCAGAGACACCAGAGGGATGCAACAATTTTACCTCTGATTCTTCATGTGGTCCGTTTGAAACACCGAACCAGAAATAGTGGATTTTGCAAAATACTGGCTTGCTAGAACTGGACTTTGACTTAGGAAGTGGCAACAGACCTGAGCCAGTATTAGTGGGAATGGGTGACTCAGTATTTGGTAATGGGGTGGCAGGAACTGGCAGGGCTAATGGTGAGTCAGTCCGGAGCCCCAGCCAGCAGCCGTGGGAATGCACAGTGCCTCTTCCTGGTAACACTCACACATTATAAATTCTAGACGGTTTATTCCACCGAGCCCGGCGGGAGCTGTCCCCGTCGGGGGTGTGGCTGCCAGTGGCTCGTTCGGAAATAACCACAGGGTCTCCCGGTCCCGCTTCAAGGAGGATTCGAGAAAAAAGACATGGATAGAAGTTGCATTGGCTAAGACTGAGTGTGCTACTGTTTGTGTTGTGTTTCTGAGAGAAGTCTTAAAAAATACCAGAGCAATAAGGCTATTTATTACTTTAGCGGATGCTTTTACCCAAAGAAACTTACATGCTGTTTTCTTTTGAGAAGAAGTGCTGGAGCAATTGGGGGTTAAGGGCCTCGTTCAGGGGTCCAACCCTGGGATCTGAACCAGCAACCTTCCAGTTACAGGAACAGGGTTCTATCCTACTGAGCCACACATCACCATAAGGGGGACAAAATTCCCAGCAAAGAAAGTTTTTTTTCCCTGCTTTTCAGTCTCATATTTCTAAACCCTATTTTTCTGCCCAGTGTTAATTGCCAGGCTTGGCTGTTCATAACGATTACCTGCCAGGAAGTAGATGACAGTTGTCCTGTTCGCGTCCCTTCAACTCCGTCCTACTTTTTAATTCGGCATGAAGCGGAGAGCGAGTCGGAAGGGCGCAGAGGCGGGGAGGCGGCTGCATGCTGGCACCTGACAGGTCGGCGGAGCCACTCTGTGTAGCGGTGAGCTGAGGTCCCCTGACCGTCGTACGGCCTCCATTCCTCAGACGGAACGTTGCTAATTCGTTCTGCCGGGGGTGGGGTGGGGGGGGGTAGGTGTCTCGGTCAGAGCTGGTGAATGACGCAGCCCAGATGTGAACCGTGACCGGGAAGCAGGGTCTAACCCCCCAGAGTCGCTCAGGAGGCCCAGAGAGGCGTCGTTCTGTCAGCTCCAGCACCTTTTCGCTTTACACAGCTGGCTGTTTAGTGATGCACGTCGACTTTAGCTACACCTTCAAGGTGCCTGAATCAACAGGCCCCCGGGGACACCAGGGCTCCCAGTCAAACTGTTTACCCATGATGCCACCTGCTGCCCCCAGTGCTCTACAGGCCAACTTTTTTTCAAACTAAAGAAAACTAATTTTATTTATTTTGGGCTTGAACAGCCTTTCTGTACTCTGGAACCGCCCCAGCGGTGAAAACAGCTTGATTCATTACACGCTGTGGTATGGTGCCCTCCCGCAATTACGCTCCCGCGAAGTGCTCGACAGAGAAGCAGCGGCGTGTGGTGCAGTTACAGCTGTAATTACAGCAGATGGTGTCAACATGGTGTAAGACCGTGGGGTTCCTCACCCAAACCAGCTATTAACAACTATCAGCAGTTAAGGTGAGGTCCCCAGGGTGGCAGGGGCGGGGGAACCGTGAGGCGTTGAGCTTTTCGCGCTCAAAAATGGGACATTTTGCCCAAGATAGAGACCCTGGTCCAGGACGCTTAGCCACGAGATGTGGTGAGGGACCAGAGTGGACTGCCCTTCCATCACGAGACATGGCCTCAGATGTCCGCAGGTGGGGGTCTCAGATGGCGTGATGCTGCGTGACGGGACCTGTGAGGCTCATGTAAACATGGGGGGGTGGGGAGGGGTTACAGGTTTGGCCAGTGACTCGTCAAAGTGAAATTTCTTCTCTCTGCATATCTGTGGAAGGAATTGTGATTTTTTTTATAACATTTCATAATCCTCTCCTGACTCAGAAAGCGTGTGCTGAAATTGTTTCTCTCCAGAATTTCATTGTTTACTTAAATTACCTGCCTTCTCGCTCGCTCTGTCGTTAAAGAAAGGCACTTTTACATGAAATTGGAGCAGAGACGTGGGGCAGAGGGGTGGGGGCACTGGAAGTACAGGTCTGCTCCCAAGAAGCGAGGAGCAATTTCGCAGCGTTTTGACTCATTACTGGAGCGGAGACGGCCTGAATTCCTGGACTTGTTAAAGTGTCAGCGGGCCGTTAACAGAAGAGGCCGGGGTGGAGGGCCGTTCCGGCAGCCCGATCCACCTGGCGCGCAATGAAGACCACGGGGTCACGTCCAATGACCTCAGCACCCCTGTGAGGCAGCGCAGGCAGGCGAGGCGAGGCGGAGCGAGGCCAAGGCAAATATACCGCGGGGAGGGGGGAATGGGGGCGGGGAAAGGGAGGGGGCGGCATGGCAGTGGGGATTTGAACCCCCCCCCCCCCCCCCCACACGTGACTGGTTTTTGGGGATGGGTCCAGCCTTACCCCGCCGCTCAGTGCGTCGTATAAGGAAACATGTGGGGGCTGTAAACCGCATCTTGGTGGCCTGATTGTAGCCCTGAGGTTCTGTCAGAGGGCGTCAATGACGAACGGCCTGAACAATGGGGATAGATGCCATGTTTCTGTTTGGGGAGGGGGCGTGTGTGTGTTTGGCGGGGGGGTAGATATACACACCATGTGATAAAAACCTGTTATTTTGACGTTGTGGGGAACATTTTTTTTTTTATTCCCACAAGGGGAAATTCAGTTTATATAAATCTGTAACTGCAATCAAAAAACTACAAATGCTAAAAGTCTCGTACTTTCTTTGGTTACTTATGGCTAAGGTTAGTGCTGGGTAGGGTTTAAGGACGTCACGTTGCTGAGTTTTAATGCCTGTGTGTACATCCTTTGGGGAAAAATCCATCGCAATGTCGATTAACAGGAAGAGGAAGTTCACACGCCCACACATGTGATGTCATCATGAAGCTTTAACTGTCTTCTTTAATAACTGGACTTAATATAGTGTGTGTTCAGTATGAGAGACATGAGCAAAAACAATGTCCTGTACAAGGGAAATGAATCGCTGGATCTGAGGAGGATTAGTGCGTTGTGTATATGTGTTTGCGCGTGCGTGTATCTTTGTGTGTCTGTCTGTGTGTGTTTCAGTGTCTTCCTCTACAGTGTGGCCCTGCCCATGTCGATCTGTGTCTCTCAGGCACTGACAGGACCACCTAGGCTGACGATGAGGCGTCCTTCCTTCCCGGGGGCCATGGCTCGCTGCCTTATGAATGATTAATGTTTGCATGGAATCCCGCTTCTCGTGTCCTGCTTGTCCCCCCCCCTGTGCTGCCCCGTTCAGGGAGTTGACGTTAGGGGAGATAAATCTCCTCCCTGGTGTGGCTCGGATGGGAGCCCCCCCAACAGTGCAGAGCAACAGACAGTCACATTGCATGGGCCCCATATGCAAGTTCAAAGGGCCAAAACGATAGCAGGTTGTCAAAAACATACAGGTACAAAATGCCAGTCTCCCTGTACGCTTTAAAGCTGTTCATAAAAATATTGTATTTATATGAGAGGCTCAGGAAAATCTGTAGCCAATGAGAGTACAGTTGTCCTGTGGGTCTCCCTGGAGACATGTGGCCTGTTACTAGCCAATGAAAAGCTTCTCTCATTACTCTCCTGCCTCTCCATGGAGCCATGTGATTCAACAGAATTTACAGGCATTGGCATCTATGATTAATTGTCAGTTTCTCTGGGGGGGGGGAAGTGAAGCCATATAAGGCAGAAATCTGTTTTCTGGAGGGATCAGAGGGATTAGGCACACTTCCTTCAGAGTAGAGTCTCGCGGACATCATGTAATGACCAGGCTCTCGTGTGTGTGTGTGCATGTGTGTTTGCTAGTCGGGTCAGCTTGTATGTGTCACTGACACGGTGTCGCCACAGGAATGATGTGTGGATCACCTCCATGGTGACACCCCCCACCCCACCCCCGGCATAGAAACATAACAAAGAGAGTGACCCAGAGACCAAGCGAGCTCCTTCATGTGGGCCTGTCTGTGGGGCAGTTGGGCTGGACGGGGAGCCTTTCTCAGCAGCTAGTGAGCTTGTGATGCATGGACAGAGGCTGGGGAGAATGCAGAGGAGACTGCAGAGGAGACTGCAGATTATTCATGCTGTGGAAATGATGTTTAATGGGCGCGGTGTGGATGCCGATTAGCACACGGACTGCGAATCAGCTTGCTGGGTAATAAGGCACTAGCGTCTCCGGACCCTGCGACATCTTGGAAATTACTTTCATCTCGGACTGTCCCACCTGATGGATATTTATTCAATGCCCAGGAAAAGCCCACATGGGAGGGACTTTCCTGTTCCCCAGCTCAGCACTACAGAAACCCTTATCTTTTCAATTCAATTCAATTCAATTCAATTCAATTCAATTCAATTCAATTCAATTCAATCTTATTTGTATAGTGCATTTTCACATTACATTGTCTCTAAGAGCTTTACATTATGCACAATTTTAATATTTGAGTCTCAAGGAAGGTGGCAGGTGATGGCAGGCAGGTGCTGGTGCTGCTTCAGATGGCAGGATGAACAGTGGTGCAGCAGCATGGCAGGCAGGAGAGACGTCTCAGGCAGAAGGGCTCTGGCAGATATGGCTATGGCAGCATAAGCAGGAGCGAGAAGCAAGTGGGAACGCAGGCATGGGGAGTCCCTGAAACGTCCACAAGGGGGTGTGAAGCTAGAGTGACAACACTAGCAGTTCAGTTCACCCAAAGTCAATGGCACCGATTCCCCACCCAACTCTACACCTCACACTATAAATCTAACTGGGAGTGAGCAGTTAGCTAGAGCTAGAACTAGAGTCCCTATAACCTAGACCAGGGCTTCTCAAATCTGGACCTCGATTCCAAATCCAGGCCTTGTTTTCAGTTCTCCCAGGTAGTTGGTTTAATAATTACTGATTCTGATTGGTCAGAGGCTTCACACCTGGCTCACAGGTAAAGGAAGGCTGGAAAACCAGCAGTGCTCGGACCTCGAGGACCGTGACTTGAATAATAGGGACATAGACCAAACGAGTGTGTTTTTAGTCTAGATTGAATATTGAGAGTGAGCCTGAATCTTGCAGATTCTTCATATCAGTCAGTCGCTCTTACTGATTTTCACAGCTGGAGTAGCGGTGCCTCCATTTCTTCTCCATATCCTCTCCATTTCACATCTGCTTCTTCCCTGTTTCCTCTCCATTTCCTCTCCATTTTAATTTCTTCTCCACTTCCTCTCCATTTCCTCTCTGCTTCCTCCCTGTTTCCGCTCCATTTTCTCTGTGTCCCCTCTATTTCCTCTCTGTTTTCTTTCGGTTTCCTTTCAGTTTCCTCTATTTCCTCTCAATTTCCACTGTTCCCCTCTGTTTCCTCTCCATTTTCTCTCCATGCAGCTTGTTTTTTCCTTTGTGAGGACATGGCTCTCAGCACATGGGGGTTAATGATTAAACAAGGCCAGGGCCTTGATAACCAGCAGCTCCCTTTTGATTATCCAGTGCTGTTCTGTGTGACCGAGATGCGTAAATTAGCAGCATCCTGGGAAATGCACATGCCTTGTGCATGCACCGTGCATGCCTTAGAACGCAGGGAATCCCTCCATGCTTGACAATCAGTTTATAAATGGCTCTTTCCTGCTTTTATGTGTGTGTATATGTAAGGAGAGTGAGATGGAGTGTGTGAAAAAATTGTTACAGATTCTACACAAACCAAACAGAAGTATCAATCCTGTCTGGTCCTGATGCACCCTATTCACTGCAGTGGTTGTGTAGGGCAGTGGAGTCACATCACAGACGTCCTGTGAGGAAGCTCTTGGTCACCAGCAGCCACCCAGAAAAAAAGGCTCAGTATGAAGAACAAGGTGAAATGTTCTTTTCATCTTGCGAGCCCTTGATGATGGATCCTGTGGGCAGATGTTAAAAAACACTGCAAAGGTGAAAGGTGGGGAGGGGGAGGAGATGCAGCGTTTGGCAGAAAGATTGTGACAAAGAATACATATTTGAGGAAGATGAAGAAGGTTTAAGTATCATGTCAGGGTTCCGAGATGAACTGTAGGGGCAGTATCTGTGTAGTAATATGGTGTTATCCATCCATCCATCCATCCATCCATCCATCTATTTATCCATCCATCCATCCATCCATCCATTTATCCATCTTTTAACCACAAATCCTGGTCAGGCTCATGGAAGGTTCTGGAGTGAGTCCCAGGATCCACGGGACAGGCTTAAAGTTTGGATACATCTCAGACAAGATGCCATTCATGTGATTTATGGAGCAATGGGTTCAATGGGCACCTTATGCTGATGTGTGGCCAATGGCGTCAATGGCTACAGGAGGTCTTTCCCCTTTGGTTCTGGCCCGACAACCGTGATGCAGACACACATTGAATCATCCTCCTGGATGCTGTCGAGCTTCTATCATGGTTCTCTGATTGATGCAGTGAGAAATCCAGCCTTTTCTTCCTCATTAGTGACCTTGTGACTTGCACTTGTATCACAGTATGTTAATCCTGCTATATGCATTTATATGTAGTTATATTAGAGTATGTACTCATACTGCAGTACATACTCAAAAAATATGCAGCATGTAGCTATTACTATACTAGAGCTATCAACTGAAATACCTCTGCAATGCAGAGACTACTGTAATTAATATTTAGCGCTACCAGAGTTTGTATAAATCCATACAGTCTATATGTGTTGTCTGTGCTGCTGACGGCCACCCTCAGCCTCTACCTCCACTCCCGTCCGAGTCAATTACAGGGAAAAAATAATACATTAAAAATAACGAGCTGTTTCCACTCCGTTACGGCGGCCTTTGATGAATCCAGAATTTCTCCTCAGCTTCTCCGCGTTTTTCCGCTCCAAGCAGCGCAATGACCCCGTTTTGCTTTTCTTTCCGTCCCGAAAGTGAGACTCCGGTCCTGGACCACCTAGCAGTCCAGGCCACTCCTCTGAGGGTGCTCATTACGGCCGTGTGATTATTACCGAAGCACAAAGCTCACATTGTCACCACCTCCGCTTCCTCCCGTCCCCCTGTGACACTCTTCGGGACGCAGGCGCCGCCCCAGAAAGCTCCTGTCCGGCTTGCGCCGTTCCGGCTCCAAAGTGACGGGGTGCTGAGTTCCTGGACGTTAAGCTCATAGCGCCCCCTAGCAGCCAGTCTTTGGGTGGTCCTCCAGCGGGTCGGCATCACGCGTCGGCCTCACGTGAATGTCCGCCTCACTGCTGTCAGAATCGATTGACGCTGAGCACGACAGCTGTTTCTATCCATGTCCGGCTGTCTATGGAGAATGTGGCACGCAGATTTTGTTATGCACATTATAATCTTTCAGCAAGGATGTAATTTGTTACATGTTGACACGCTGCTAATTGACATGCCAAGGAGTCACGGAGTGTGGCTCCACCTTGCTGATACCCTCCGGCACGTTTTCACGGCAACATAATAAAGGTGTCAGCCTCTGTGCCCAGAGAGTTATCCATCCATCCATCCATCCATCCATCCATCAATCCCCTGATTGGCACAATTTACTGACAGCACTCCTGCATCCCACCCTTTGATTAACATATTATTGATGTTTCAATGTTTTTAATTCCCTCTCATTTCACTTTTGGCCCCAAAACCTCAAAATGGCCCCCTTAGGGGGCCCCCTACCCATGTCAGCCTAGGGCCCCCAGAGAAGTTAGTCCACTCCTGTCTTGTGAACATTCACACCCAGAGAAGAGAAGGTGCCGGAAGTCCCCTGGTGCCCCCCTGCGTGATGGCTGCAGATCCTTGTGGTTTTTGAGGATCTGGCCGGGGTGGGGGGGAGCGGCACCTGGGCCGAGCAGGGCGGGGCACACTTTAATGGCAATGGCTACACAGCCGTGGCGGACGCCTCCCGGGGGGGGGGGGACCTTGGTAGGCCGCCCTCTCATTTACACACCACCCCGGGATATGTGGGGGGGGGGGCTCAAAGTCACTCAGGATGCATGAATGTGCCGGATCTTCATTTCCCCTGGACTCAGTCTCGCCTCATGAACCTCAGCTTCTCCCAATGCTCTCAAACAGGTTGTTTTTTAATCACCACGCCGGCTGGGATGTGTCTGTATGAAATGTCGTTCTTCTTAAATCTGATAACCGCTGGATTCACCAGTCGGTTGAACATATTCGCAGCAGAATGATGAATATCAGACTCTGCCTGGAGTTTTTCATCACTTTCAGCTTCCTAATACACATTTTAAGTGTTTTTCCGCATATTTTTAAGGATGTTGAGCAGCACGTCGGCTGTGAAATAAAGCTCTGATTTTGGTGATCTTACTGAAAGACAGGACAGAAACTGCACAATCTCCAACGGCAGGAGAATGCTCCCTACTGGCCCTATAATTTGCTTTAACAATGTGTTTTATTGCTGCCCCCCCATTTGCTTCCACCAAAATCACCCCCCTGGAGACCATTTGTGCTAATTGACAGATTGTAAAGGTGATTGAAGGGATCAACCAATAAGAAGAACTAGACATAATTATGCTTAGACCACCCCTCCCCACTGCCCAGGCTGGGACCTTGAACCCACCATCAGGCCTGAACTGAAGTCATTTTCATGCTTCATAAATTTTATTGAAAAAAGAGGAGGAGGAGGAGGAGTTGGGACCCCACCCCCACCCCCCAACCAGCAGACAAATCACGTTCCAGTAAAGCAGCGTGACGGCTTGTTAAGACACAGCAGAGACCAGCAGTCCTGCAGGATGGTGAAAGGTGACGCATTCTAACAACATCTGCAGCAGGGAGGCTCCACCCCTCTGGAAGTCACGCTACGCGATAGGTTAGCGGCCGTGCACCTGGCTCTCTGCCGTCACATCTGATTGGCCGGCTCGGCTGCCAGTGAAAACTGGAGCACCGCTACGAAAGCCTTGGTGTGGGAAACAGGTGGGGGGTAGGTGGAGGTGCTGGGATCGCTCAGATGACTGATGCCATCTGTTTTCCCAGCATGCATTAGTTATCTTTCACGCTTATCTTCCGGCAGCGGTATTAGTCTGGGCTTTGGCAAAGCGGGTAGCCGGGTCTCTCTTATCGCCGCAGTGCTTCCGGGCTGTTCCTCGGAGCACAGCGTGGAGGGGGGGGGGGACGAGCAAGAATCCGAGTGTTTCACATTACGGTATATGAAGCAGAAAGGAGGTCCTGTGAGTGCACACTCTGGGAAAGCTCACGCATGGCCCACTGGAGAAACGGATCCTGAATTTTCCGAGATACGTGAATGAATCGTGATGTCAGCTCTGGCTCCCTTTTGGAACATTCCGAGACCGGCGACCTCAGGACACTATCGGGAAGAGTCGTAATCCCACAGGTTTTTGTTACTGTTATTGTGAGAGTAATGCGGAAACATTACACGTCTGGATGTGTTTTATAATAAATCTGTAATCATCTGAGCACCTCTGCCCAACGGCAAGGCTCAGGTGTCCATATGATATTAAATTCACATTCACAGTTTATTTACCAGCTCACCCATTTTCTGTAACAGAAAACAAATGAAGTGATGCTTTATTTGCCATTTGTTAAGTAGGAGTATAGGTGCATCAGAATTCTTTTCACATACACCATACAGCTGAGAGTGAAGCACGGGGTCAGAGCCCAAGGTCAGCCGTAGATCCAGCTGCCCTGAAGCATTTTGGATACTTAAGGGCCTTGCTGGAGGACCCAATGCATGATGGGATTGGAACCGGCAACCTTCCCACCAAAGGCACAGAGGCCTAGCCCCACATTTCCCCCTAGTGCTTTAGTGGTTAGAGGTCATATTTTTGGTAACTGCCAAGTTATATACTACACCGTGTCTCTATCGTGGTCTGAGAACAAGTAGTGCTTAGCTTTACAACCATGTGGGCACCAACGGCTTTAGGCTAAGAGTGGGGAGATTTCCAGTTTGAGGAGAAGGAAGATCACGCTGGTGAAGAATATTAGGGTGCGTAGAAGGTGACAAAGTGGTCGGCAGGTGACAGGGACCTAATGTCCGGGGAAAGGAAGGGGAACGTTAAGGTTAAGGTCACGCTTTGTTCTTCAGAAAGGGGCTGGGTCGACTAATACCACACCCTAATGTTATAAGTAGTAATTTTGTGTTAACAGAATTAGATACATCAGAGTCATACAGTGTATTCTGTGTGTGAGGGAGGGAGTTTTCATGGGTGCATATGTGCAGGTTCTCTCACTGGGTCCTTTTTGGAAATTCCTCACTGCTGCAACATGACAACTCCCATGTCCCCCTGAACTGTTTATTTTTTTTTTACCTATGCCCCCCTGCCCACCAAATAGTACTAATAGGCCTCACGCATGAGCCAGACCACGGCACAAACGGAGAGCATATTTTCTTGGCGTAGTACCTGCCGTTCAGGGAGTTAGTCGCCGCCGGTGACAGATTGGACAATCACTCCATTTCTGTATTTCTTGGATGATATTAATCTTCGTCTTCATGAAGGATCTCAGCCCCAGTAGAATTTGCCACAGTTGCCAGGTAGATGTTTGGGTTATGAGATAAGACTGACTTCTGGCAGGGTGGGGCCTGGCGGCAGCTTCTCAGGTCCAAAATGAAGATCCTTGTCTGAGCCCTGCCCCCACCTCAAAGGGGGCGGGGTCTAGTATGCCCCCACGCAGCTTACTTTCAATAGAAAGTAAGGGAAAAAATTAAAAGTGAAAGTGAAAATGTTAGTTTTCCAGGGTTTAAAAACAATTAACTTGATATGTGTGTCCCGTACCACTTATCTAGTCTGTAAGAACTGTCCAGAGGGCGGAAACTTCATCAACAGTGAGAATCTAGCTCAATTAACAATTTTGCTCATTGTGTCAGTGGAAAAAGTCCCCAACAAATGAGTGAATCGAACTGAATTGAATTGAATGATGACTGGGTCAGCACCATTTCACACACTGACATTCCCTCATGGCATAGAGGAAGGTCTGGACACTAAGGAGAGCCAAGCCTGAGGGCGGGAATGGGAAGCAGGAGCAGCACTGGGGGCACTGGGGGCCCGAAACACAGTCACGTAGTCTCACATGTGATGACTGGACAACTCGTACCACCACGTCCAGGCTAGCATTCCTGCCTGCTGGCATCTCCTCACTGCTCTTCTCTCAAGCCTCCCAACCAATGAAAACATCTCTATTATTTTTTTTCGTCCTTCATCAGGAATGTACTGATAACAGTTATAGGCTGTAGAGCAGTTCAGCTTTGAGCTGTCAAGTCTAATTTATAAGTGCTGGCTAACGACCGTCAGATTAAAAAGCTAAACTAACCGCGAGAGCTGGAGCCCTGGAAGTGTTTTACTGCTGTCCAGCACGGCAGGAGATGTCAGGTGTGTCCTTTAGTCCGGCGAAGGATCTGCATATTTACAGGCAAAGCCGACAAATCAGATGCATTTCAGCCACAAAGGAGAAGCAAATGAATTGCACAAATGAACCGGGGTTCTGTTGGAATACATATTAGATATTGCCGTGAGACACACTGATTGGTGTTTCAGGTCAGAACTCAGTTAGAGAAGCTTGTGGAGTTTGAGATTTAGGTTCTGGGGTTTAATTAGCGGAAGTCAGACAGAAAGATCTCGTGTTCTTCCAGGGCTTAACATTCTCGGCTCGTTACAGACATCCGAATCGGGGCTGTGGGCATGTCAGTCTGTGATTGATATTGTGTCTAGGGCCCCTGATAAGACTTGTGGGTTTTGGGGCTACTGCTACCTACTGCTAGCTACCGCTAATTAGCCACGAGGTCAGAATTGCAATCGCGATAAGATCTAAGCAGTGAACCTACTTAACAGAGTGCCCCCGCCCCCCACCCTCCCCACAATGCCCGATAAGCCACAGCTTCTGCGCAACTTCCCCCGGCGAGCCGCAGCCCCACCGCTGTACTTGACAGTCCCCACGAGCCGATCACGCTTCCACACGTGTGTGCCCGTGCACGAGACCGAGACACGCAAACACAGTGGCCACTGAGAACATACCGCTATCAGCGTGTCAAACGCCTCAATTCAGTTATTTCATTTCAGTCATTCTTAACTAGACAGTTTGAGTTCATTTAAAAAAAGTTCTTGTGCCTTTTGGCAGGGGAAGGAAGGATGGGACGCATCATTTGCCAGTTGACATTAACCCACAAGGGTTTGGCAGATTCCAGAACATTCCGGGAGAGCGAGCAACCACCCAAGTCTGGAAACGAGAGTAAACGCAGGCCGTATTGCGTGTCTGTGTGCGAGCTTGCTCGCGTGTGGCGGCAGGGTCGGGCGGTATGGAATAGTGTATGTGTGTGGTTGGGCTGGGGGACCTTAACAATGCAACCATCTGTATCACTTCAATGATTCCTGGCAGCGGTGCTTTTGCCCCGCGGGCCGATACAGGTGCTCGTCTGAATGGAGCAGAAGGCGGCGTTGTTTCCGCTCTGTGGGCGCGACGCTCTCAATGCGCCCCACATTAAAAGCACATCACACGCGTGGAGATTTCGATTCACAGTCATTCCCCTGGATCGCCTCCATTCTCCACAGCATGATCAAAGGCTACGGGCCCTAATAGATTCCTTACCCGGTGTTGCCCTATAATTTTTTTACTAGTTTCCATAACGCAGAGGTGATAGGACAATCAGATTCCACCAATGGCAAACGGCCTCCTGAAGTTCTCATTTAGAACGCTTGTGTTTCCCCCAAACCATCAAAAGCTTTCCGGAATCTCGTTAAATGATTCATAATCACACATGGACTCACGTCTAAAACCGCCGTCTAAGCCACCCCCTCCAAACATAACAGCTGGCTTAAAAATGTGTGATCAAGCTTTCCTTCATGGAGAAACATTGGACGGTTCTAACAAGGAGGAACAAAGGGTTAGATCGTGGTTATTATAGTCATTTGGGTCTCACGCCCGGCACCCGCTTCTCTGGGAAGGTGGAAAGGGCACGATAACAAAGGACTTGGAGTCTTACCGGCAGACGTGTGACGTCTTGTTTTAAAAATTGCACTTTTTAGATCTTCACTGTATGTTGCACAACCTTTGAATTGAACTATGACAGGAAGACGTTTAAGCAGCCATAAATGCTTCACTGTATTATGTAAACATTATCTGTGTGACATAATAATAAATGAATTTGCTAAACTCGACAGATTACTATAATTTAGTAAATATTACTCCTGAAATGGAGCTCTCTTCCAAAAGCAGGAGACACAGAATTACCCCACTGTTTTGATAGAAAGTTTCTCATTAAAAAAAACAAGATTACACATGCAGATACCTTGCTGAACTATATGCAAAATGACCCTTTAACTCACAGAAATATACAGTAAATAATGTGGTATAATTAAGGATTATATATGAACAGTTCGGAGACATTCAAGCAATTTGTTATTATTAAAAACCTACTTTATAAGACATGGTATGTGCGCGTTGGTGAAGAACAGGGGTAAATATTTTCATTTTCTCAGTTTGTATGAAGGACTCTTATTATTATGGGATATAGATGGTTAATTGTCCGAGGGAAAAAAAAAAGAATTTGACTGGAATTATTATTATATTTGTTTAAGTAAGAGCGACATTCCTGTTAATTTAAGTCACTCTGCACCAGTGTGGTCCAGACATATCTAAGATTTTCTTGGACATAGAATCAACAGCAATGGTCATAAAGTTAAAATACTTGATTTCGGGCCATGCCTTTCGCGTTACTTTAATTTTATTTATGTGGCAGATGGCCAATATTTAGAAGGTTACACATCTCGAGGAAAAAAGTCACGTTTGTCTGTGACTTTTACAGTACAAACTACCCTGTAAAAATCTGGCAATAAAAGGACACAGCTTTCTCTCTCTGACACTCTTTGAGGCGTGTAACGACCTCCTAAATCAGTAGTCAAACACAATGGACCTATTGCCCAGTGTTATTTTCAATAACGAACAAGACCCAGACATGAAAATTCACTATTTTGGTGGTAGATGATAAATGATTAAAACAAAATGGTTAAGTAGGGGATGTCCTCTGCATGGTTCTGGTCAGCCCCATCACCCAAACCAGAGAGCTCTCCAGAATGTGGTCATGTGGTTCCCAGAGGGACAGCAGTCCCCAACATGCCCTCCAGAGACATAGGCGGGGGGGGGCACGGCAGTGCAGATGGACCTGTGAGTGTGGGGGGGGGGCGGTCCGGCTGACTTTATGCACCAATTGGCCTCACAAGCAGAGTGTCATGCTCATGATGACTCTATGGATTTTGTTGAAACCTATATCGCCCCCCCCCGTGCTACAGCAGCCGGGGGAAGGGACACTCAGTATTTCCTTGTTATGCCTCAGGGGTGTCTGGGGCAGATCTTATTACTTTGGGTGAAGGTGGGGGGTTGTGTCACGGTCCAGCGCCACAAACTGGTGAACGAATCCCCCCCCCCCCGTGGCTCTGCTCACGGGCTTGAGGAGCTCACTCCCGTCACTTGGTGGTGGAGGGGGGGGGGGGTGGATAAGGGACCTCGCTGGCTTGGAGCAGGCGGACGCTGAGACATCCATCGCTCTGAAAGAGAGGGAGAGAGAGAGAGAGAGAGAGAGAGAGAGCACTGTGTGCGGCCCGCAGCAGCATGGTCTGTTTACTCAGGGTTACCAAACAGTCGCAGCTTCTGCTCCTGCTGATTTATCGTGTTGCATTTTATTGCCGTGACAGAGAAGCGCTTCCTTCAATGGTTTGGTGCATTTTTACTTCACGCATAGTAATTTCCCTGTTGGGCAAATATTTACTGCTGGCCACAGAGCTTCCATGATAGGGCAGATGCGGCGGACGGCGCCCGTTGCACTGTAAGCACCGCGGCAGACGGGGGAGGTCCATATCATCGACAGCGGGCCAGGCCTGGGAATGCCCACTAATGCCCCCTGGAATATTAAAGTGCCCCCATCCTGTTATTTATTCCACAAAATCCCACTAAAATCGTAGTTGTACCTCAGAGGGGTGATGATATGTGAGATTGGGGGGGGGGGAAGGCACTTCAAAGCTCAGGCAAGGATAGTGTCAGCCTGAGTTTGGGGGGGGGACGCCCCCATTGAGAGGCAGGCACCCTGAATCCTGTGTGGCTGCTGTTTCATTCTCCAGGAGCAGGTGTGAAGCCCTAGACCCGCCCCCCCCCCCCAGCACACCAGCCCCCGTCGAGTGCGTCCGTCCCTTTTAGCCAGCGGCTTTATCGTGGCGATCTGAGTGCGGCGGACATGGGGGGGGGTGGTGCTTTCCTCCAGCTGCCATATGAAGGTGTGTTTGTTTAAGGTGGGAAACAGGGAAACCGTGATGTATCCAGTGTGGGGGGGGCACTTTGCCTACTCTTACTCAGTAGTGAGTGTGTTTCAGGTCAGCACTGATGTATGAGCAGGGGCACTGGGGTGCAAGTCAGTCTCAACCGCAGCAAAGTGTGACACCGGTTATGTTTAACACTGGGGGGCGCTGTGACGGACATCCAGGTGACGTCCGAAACGTAACTTATCCAGTAAGGAAAAAATATTCACGAAAAGAAAGGAAATAAAAATGAAAAAATAACACTAAACAGCTATATAAAGACTCCATAATTCACTGTACAAGAGCTGTGAAATACTGCCCTCTATATAACATTAAAGCCGTTTAAAACCACTGAATGAATTTAGGAAGTTTAAGCATTAAGTAGCTATTAATTTTAGCTTTATAGTCTGGGATGAGAGATCTGTTTGTGAGGCTCATTTCACAGGCTGTGTTTTGGGAGTGGGGGTCAGCTGTGATCCACGGGTCACCCAGTAATCCTCAACTAAGGGTTTGTCACGCTGGTCAGGCTGACAGAGGGAGGATTGGCTGATTAAAACCACAAGCCTGGAGAGGGGTGGGGGTGTATGGGAAAGCTAATTAAAGCCCATTAGGTCCTGCTGAGATTTGGGAACCCCAGGCCCGAGATAAAAGCAGGGGGCAGGAAAATGGGATTGTAGGGAGCAGCCGAGGACGGTCCCGGGGCGCCGGAGCCCAATTAAAGAGCTCGCCGCGTGTGCGATCGCTGCCAAGCCCCCGGGCGGCTGATACCCCCCTCCCAGGGCCACAGACAACAAGAAACTTTGGTCTGATAAAGTAAACCTCAGTGCGTCTGGCCTGGTGTGGGGGTGCGAGGGGGGGGGGTGTGTGTGATGGTAAATAATGCATGAAGAGGGAGTGAGAGACCCCCCCCCCCCAGCTGGGATAACGAAGGCGAGCAGCAGAGGTGGAGCAGCACAGAGGCATCATGAATAAACATCAGCCTCTAATTAAAGTCAGTGGCAGCGACTTCATTCATTAGCAAACAAGCAGCGGCGCCTCTGGTGGCCGCGGCGGGGATCTGGGCCGCATGGTGATGCGGCGGCCCGTCCTGCGGGTGCCTCCATTAAGCCGGAGCGGCCCGAGTGTTTAGCGCCGAGGCGCTGACCTCATTAGCCAGCTCCTCTGCTCCCGCTCGCTCGCTCGCTCGTTCTCTCTCTCTCGTGTGTGTGTGTGTGTGTGTGTGTGTGTGTGTGTATTTTCCCCTCACTGCCTATTTGTTAAGGCCTGAGTGCAAAGTAACGAACCCGTTTTTTTTGCGTGCAACACTGCAGGACGCATGAAAGCCCGACCGCATGTTTGCTGAAGTGTGATGTAGGTTTTCACACGTACACAGTGCAGTTCAGCTACCTCACGATCACATTAACTTCCCTCTCTCTTGCCCCCCCATACCCTGCTCTCCTCTCTAACTCCCCCCCCCGCCCCCGACCCCCCTACAGCCTGCAACTGCAACCTGCACGCTCGCCGCTGCCGCTTCAACATGGAGCTGTACAAGCTGTCCGGGCGGCGCAGCGGCGGCGTCTGCCTCAACTGCCGGCACAACACTGCGGGGCGGCACTGCCACTACTGCAAGGAGGGATACTACCGGGACCTGGCCAAGGCCATCTCACACAGGAAGGCCTGCAAGGGTGAGGGGGCACAGAGCACCTTAGTCCAATCACTGTTTTTGTCCCATTTGTCCCTCTGTCTTTCTGTCTCAATCCAACCATCCATCTATCTATCTATCTATCTATCTATCTATCTATCTATCTATCTATCTATCTATCTATCTATCTATCTATC
>JAOYFF010000094.1:8735497-8749360 GCA_025773925.1 Cryptomyrus ogoouensis
GGTGGGGGGGGGGGGGGGGGGGGGGGGGGGGGGGGGGGGGGGGGGGGGGGGGGGGGGGGGGGGGGGGGGGGGGGGAGAGTGAGGAAAAGATGTTTTGTGGCTTCTGTACAGAGTCTGACACGCCACAACCACAGTGGGGGCCAGGGAGGGTGCAGATGGCATGTTATTGGCTGCGCTGGATAGATACCCCCATTACCTCCAGACAGGGGTTTTTCTCTCTTTTCTGTCCTTCTTTATTTCCCCTCCCCCAAATCTCACCCCCACCCCTTGACTCAGTATCAGCTACACCATTAATCACGTGACATTACAAAGCATCTCAAACGACTGTCCCCTCCCCCAAGTGACAAATTACGCTACGCATCCCAGGATGATGAGCATGTTCCCAGCACTTCCAGTAGAGGACGCCGGCTTCCAGCTGGTGACTCCAGTTCCAGTCACGCTCTCCCCCAGGTGGACGGCCTCTCCCCCCCCCCCGAGCGGGAAGCGTGCGTACAGAATCAGGTGGACTTCAAATTGAGCGCATTCAAAACAATGAAACATCATTAAAAAAAAATCTTCGAAATTTCTACAAAAATAAAACGATGCATTATTTTCTACTGAACTGTTACACTTGCAGTTCTTCTTAACGATCAGGTATTTTTCCTGGTAAAAACAGGTTGCTTTTCACTCTCATTTCTGCCATGTTAATCACATTGTTAAAGAAAACACACTGTGACCAGTCTGTCTGTCTTTGCAATTCAAGAAAACTGAAAGTATGCCTTTTTAAGGCCAGAGGTTTTGTAGATCTCGATGCAGTTTAGATATTAAATATCAAATTGTAACAATAACAAAAACTGATTTAATAAATACGTTTCCACTGGAGCGTTACTCCACATAAGAGTCGAGACTCTTGTGAGTAGTTTGGAAATCTCAGTTGAGGGCAGCTCATGGTTCTTCTTGTCTGACTTCAACTCCATCGCCTTCTCATTCTGTCCAAGAGGCTCATTTCCTCACAGCGAGGGGCAATTTTGAGTGCCCCCCCCCCACCACCCCCCACATGCTGGCTCATTTACCATTTCTGTCTGCCTCATTCGGTGATGCGTCGTTAAATCATCTTTGACGGTGGTGGGAGACACACACACCCCCAGTTAATTCACCCTACATCTCAGTAGGCATGGCCCTCTGTTAACAAGCATGCAGGGTTGACCCCCCATCTCCCAAAACACAGATTCGAGGTCGTAATCTTGCCACCCGGTAGTGCCTGTGTGACATGGCAGTGATGGGATGAATGCATTATGTGTCCATTCTCTGTCTGTGTGTGTTACTACAGTGATGGGGAGGGAGAGAAATAGTCCCAGGCTGACACCCCTGGCAACAAACAATCAAAGGGAGTTCTGTCTGCCAGGATCTCATGCCCCTATGGTCACCCAGGCAGAGTCTCTGGGCAGGAGTGCGGGCACGTGTGAGCGGGCCCCCTCCTCTGGGTGACGTGTAGGTCTGTGCGTCGCTAAAGCCCCACCCCAACACCCCCTCAGGACGGTCAGAGGGCTCTGACAGAGCGTATTGTACGCAGGGGCTGAAGAAGGTCCGTTCTTCTTCGTCAATGAGCCATTCATGGCCAGACCAGCCCACCTCCACCCACGAATGCCAACCTCGGCCCTTGCAGGAACGGGGACGTCCCCACGATCGTGGGTGGCAGCCTCCAGGTCCCTGCTCTGTCAATGTTGGGTGCATGGTGGTCCTCCATGTGACATCACTCTGTGCGACTTTGTGTCACCTGAGCCCTAGTGGGCCACAAAGCCCTCTTGCCCTCCCCCAGTTGGCCTGATACTGGGACGTAAACAAACCGGAAGGTCGGGAAGGCCGCTTTTGAAAGGATGAGCTCGTTAAGGAGGCCAAAATCCAGTGGGAAATGTGTGGCTCAGAGGTTTAGGATGCCATGTGACCAGAAGGTGATTGGTTTGAATCCCAGGGTCGGCAGACAAGTCACCTTCTGGCAGCCCAAAGAAAGGCTAGTGTATGGCAGGTTATTGATAGACTACAGCTGCCCACTTTCTATCAGAGACTGGTATTGATTTGCTCAAACCTGTTCACCGTGCAGCACTTCTGGAACATGCTGCTTCCTGTTCCTGGGGGGAAGCTCTTCCCATTGGGGAATTAGGGTACCCCGTGGTGCTTGGCTGCAGTTGCACATCCCCCTGAGCAGAGCTGGGCTGGCTTTGGGAGCGACTGTGAACACTCCAGTGAGGATGTGCGGCCCGAGCCACGGCTCCACACCGCTACCCTCCGTCTGTCGCCTTCTCTCAGATTTTCCGGCTGCCAGCCGGCCCGTTCTGCTGCCAGGATCGATTACGTACGCGCTGCCTAGAAAAGCCGCCGCGTGACAGAACACAGGCTCCTGCTTCTGTTGTGGGAATCTGTAAGTCAGTCACAGGAGGGAGGCCGCAGTGACGCGAGCCTCTGTAAGTCAGTCACTGGAGGGAGGCCGCAGTGACGCGAGCCTCTGTAAGTCAGTCACTGGAGGGAGGCCGCAGTGACGCGAGCCTCTGTAAGTCAGTCACTGGAGGGAGGCCGCAGTGACGCGACCCTCTGTAAGTCAGTCACTGGAGGGAGGCTGCAGTGATGCGAGCCTCTGTAAGTCAGTCACTGGAGGGAGGCCGCAGTGACGCGAGCCTCCGGTGATAAGTGAAAAGCACGGGAAAGTCGCGAACAAGCGGCACCTGCGGACATCAGCACAAGCCGATGCTGTCACTTAGTGCTGATACCCGACAGACTGAACACACTCTGAGGGAAGACAGCTGACTTTGCTGTGTCTCAGCTCCAGGGTAGCATGTCTGGCAGCTCGCCACATGTGTAAATCACAGAGGCGGCCGCAGTCTCGCATTTATACCACGTTTCTCCGCAGATTTCACTGCTCCCAACAATGGGTTGTTTTTCCTTCGAAGTCTGCAGATTCTTTCGTGAAATGTTTCACCATTTCCTCTAATTTGCTATGAAAATAAAGGAATTCAATCCCGGGGCCGTTCCTTTTGTCTGAAACCTTTTTCTTCTCCCTCCTCTCTCTCTTTTTTTTAAAAACTCGCTGGTCTGGAGAAGGAAACCAGTTGTCAGGGAAACATCCAGTGTAGAGTGTTTCAGTTCACAGGGAGGTGTGCTTTTCAAATGTACATAACGGGCAACCATTCTTCTGTCTGAAGAAACACTATGGCAACTGTTGCCGTGAAAACGAATGTGCGGGACGGAACAACAAGGGAGGGCAAAGGTCAGGTCAGGAGGAATGAATGGGAGGAGTGATATTGGCCAAGCAGGTCAGCAGTTTGGACGGATTCATACATAAGGGACAATACTGTTTTCTTATTATTTTCCTAAATTATTATTTTGTATCTTGGTGACAAATGGCTGTAATGTAACATTTTACACTTTTTTAACAGGAGTATCTGATGTCAGAAAGTTAATAGATTCCCTGAGAGGGTCTGCAGTCCCCATAGTTATGACAAAACCGTCAATAAAACGGGCGTTCAGAAGGTCACTGGTTCGAATCCTGCCCTTGGCAGAATAGTCACATCTCCATTGGGCCAATGAACAAGGCCCTAAACTCCCTGAAATGTGCCAAGGGGTGCAGATAAATGGCTGACCCTGCTTTTGGGTCCCAGGCTTTGCTATATAGGGGTGTGTTTGTATGTCTGGGATATGTAAGAAGAAGCATTCCTCTGTACCTGTACGCATGCAAAGGAAAACTAAGCATGAATTCATCATTTTGTGAACGTGTATGAAATGGACACATGTACCTCTGTCCCCACAGCTCTCCAGGTGCACATCCTGAAGGCAGACAAGGCTGGCGAGTGGTGGAAGTTCACGGTGAACATCATCTCCGTCTACAAGCAAGGGCAGAGCCGCATCCGACGCGGGGACCAGCTCCTCTGGGTGAGGGCCAAGGACGTGGCCTGCAAGTGTCCCAAGATCAAGCCTGGGAAGAAGTACCTGCTGCTGGGGAACAATGACTCGTCCCCAGACCCGAGCGGCGTGGTGGCAGACAAGGCCAGCCTGGTCATCCAATGGCGGGACATGTGGGCCCGGCGACTGAGAAAGTTCCAGCAGCGTGAGAAGAAGGGCAAATGCAAGAAGGCCTAGAGGGAGGGGGGGGAGGGGTCAGGTGACTGCAGGAGGGGGAAAAGGGGGGGAGGGGGGGGGGGGGGGGGGGGGGGGGGGGGGGGGGGGGGGGGGGGGGGGGGGGGGGGAGGGGGGGGGACCAGGAGGGGTGGAGCTGCTTTCAATAGAAGCATGAAGAGAAAACTAGGATGATTTTTCTTTTAGGAACTTTCGTGAAGGAACTCACTTTTTCCCTCAAGCAATTTTTGTTTTCGTGATTTGCCAAGTTTGCACCTAATTTCTTCAGTGCATAAAGTCATTTTTGCATTTTTATCCATGGTAGGTCCGCAAAATGTGCAGTCCATCTTCAGCAAACGTAACACTTAGGTACAATAACAAAAAAAAACAAAACCTGTATCGGATTCCTGTTCAGTCACATGTCCTTAGTCCATACAGCATCCGCTTTGGTGGGAGGGGAATGCAAGCTGATGCTGATGCTGCTCATAACTTGGAGGTCATTCCTGTGGGTGTGAGGCTGCATCACAGGCAAAGAGAAACTGTGAGCATCAAGGGAAACATTAACACTTTAGATGTAGAATAAAACATCTTTCAGTATGGCGTCTGCACGCACTCCTAATGTAAAATAGCGTTCGGCACGTGGGATGTGTTGTTGGACGGCACCCAGAACCAGTAGAAAGTTTAATGCGTTCTTTTTTATACTTGTGAAAATTCTTATTCACGTGGACAGTACCTCATATATGACAATTCCCTCTGTGTTGTTTTAAAAACAGAAGCTGCATGTTCTGGGTAAATCGATCGCTAACCCTGGTTTACGTGGGAAAAAGGGAGGATGAGAACGTAAATGTAGAAAAAAAGTAAAAAAAAAAAAAAAAAAAACAATGTTCTGACATCCACATAACTTAAGATTATTTTGAGTGTGTTTCTCTAGGACAGAGGACGCTTAGTTAGAATTACATTATATTCATTGCCTGCAGGGGGAAAAGTACATTCGTATTCTCACTATTCTGCAATGGATGTCCGTACGGTCTTCTAACGTTCTGTCGTCGGTTTAGAATAGCATGAAAAGTTGTTCCCGGGGAGTCTCGTTCTCCTTACTCACCCTATACTGGTGCTGTTGTTTCGTATTTATTGCATTATTTTAGTTCGTGCCACCCACAAACACTCAGAGGCAAACACACATAAAATAACTACAATAATAAGATGATTCCACCCGATGATCTCTGGATATCACAGGCGCTTCTTAAAGCGCAGCATTTATTTTGCTTTTTTTCCAGCTGGTAAGGCGGTTTTATTTACTTCAGTGTCGTCCGTCACCGATTCGTCTCACTGTGGGTTAATTTTCGCGATCGGGGAGGGGGGGTCGGTGGAATTTGATCGTCGGTTGTCTAAAAAGGGGGTGCGCACTTTCAATCGTACAGGAAAAAGGGGCAGGTGTTAAGGCACTCCCAGCTCCCACCGCACGTGCCTGTTGAGGGCAGGATGGGGGGGCTGTGGTACACGTGGGTGTCAGTGTCTCAGAAATCATACATACAAATACATCACGTGAAAAAGGACATTCTAACCCAAATTCAGATATGTCAAACCATGTTATATGTAAATCAAACTAAGGAGTAATTAAAATAGCAGCCTAATAATCGAAAGATGCATTAATATTGCCCGATGCGGATTGTTTTAACTGTATTTGCTGAGACGAAGAAAAAATAAGGTGAATACGCCACATCACACTCCTTTCCACACTTATTATTTTTTTTCCATTTAGTCTTGCTTCTGTAAAACTGTACTGGCTTCTGGCGCGCCGCCTTCAGCGTCCCGGCGGCAGAAACAACAAAAGCCGTATAGGCTGTTTTGAAAACGATGAAGAAAATGAAAACTTCGGATGTTTCTCTAACTCTGAGGACACTGTTGGTCTGGCAGCCAAACCTGAGACAGACTGAAAGATTTAATCGAAAAAGAAAGGAAAACATGCACATTCGCCTGAAGCACCAGCGAAACCAGTGACGGAGAAAACGGAGAAAGCCTCTTTACTGCATAAGGCGCCCAGCTGGGAAAATGTATGTGTAAATTTTGAACAGAAGTGCAGCATTTCTGAAAACTGACATTAAAAATCTATCAACAGAAAAAAATAAATATTTGTATTAAACATGACAGTTTTGCTTCGCTGCTTTACCAATTAGGATTTTCTGTATTTATATTCTCCTAAAACAGGCAAAAACCCAAAATAATGAGGATCCATGGAAGGTTTGCAAATCAGTGATATTTATCTGTATAGTTAGAATTATATGTACATGGGTAGATAGATTATAAGGACATAAGACTAACCCCGCATCAAATTAAAAGTAGACCAATGACGAGACAAAATAGAAAATACGATTCCATCAAAATTACGTTAAAAATCCATCTTTCGTAAGTGAAAAGAGTCTTGAGAGATCGCAGGCACGCACACAGAAGAACTTACGCTTATCTGAGTCACCAGAACCAAAGCAACTTCCACGTACAGCTACGACAGTTACATCTAAAGATAAAACGAACCAAGTTAAATGAGCCAGTCTTTTATATAGGCCTATATGTATATACACACGCAGCTTATATACGAAAATATAGACCCCAGATAGACAAATCCCCATACAGACCTCACGAGACAGGGCTACCCTTCTCCCACGTGACAAAGGAGCCGATTCGTCAGTGGTGATTCCCATACACAGGGCTTCCCCCATGACGTGACAGTAGGCCTAAGACAGATTTAGGATAATGGCAGATACCCAGTCTCACAGAAGGCCAGAAAAATAAAGCTGTGGGGCACGTTTCCAGGGATAGGGCACCGGGGAAGGTCTGAAAATGTTACATTTGTAACAATTCTTCTTGTATTAATTGTATAGTCCATTATACTAAACTGCATCGTACTGGTATCTTCTCACAAAACCGAATGTAAATATATATTGCATATGCATATATTTAAATACATTTTATCGTCCTGCAGCATAATACACAATCACATTTAACTGTATCCATGTCTGACAACACATATATAAATTAACTCTAAAACTTAATGTCCAGTAGTCCCAGAATGTACTCCCCCCCCCACCCCCCCAGCAAAAAAACTATGTTTCCCTGCATTAAATCTTGAGCTGATTTTTTCAGCTTCTGTTCATACTATGAATTGTAAATGTTGTGTAGCTGTGCCCATTGCGGGTTTGCAATGTTGTTTTACGATGCATACTAATATATTATCGTTATTATATATGAATATATTTAATGACATGAAACATTGTGGATTCTGTCATCTTTTTCAACCCATGTGTGACCGTTAGATGGTTATTGTGAGTTAAACCCAGAAGGAAAAAATAACCAGCGAACCACTGACCTAGTAGAGCGAAATCGAGATTTTATCGTAAATATACTTATAGTGCGATGCCTTTCCGCACCTGTGTCTGGTGCCGGACGCTTTTTAAGGAGTTTCGCTGGTTATCGGCTTCCTTCCGGGAGCTAAGCAATGCAGCAAAGCACGGCACCAAAGTTCCCAGCGGCAGTAACTAATAAAAAAGACGGGGCAGAATGTAGCACATCGCCTAAGGCTTGCACGACATCTCCAGCTCAGACAGAACATGCTAACGTAACGAAGCGCGGCCCCTGAAGTTAATCATTACACCGAAAAGTCAATCTGCAAAAACATTTTTTTTTGCCTTTATTTAAATTTCCTACGTTTTCATATTGCGATATGCAGAGCAGCTTACAGTCGGTGTCATTTATTACAAATTACAGTTAAGATAATTTAACACGAAGGAAACAGGTATATTAGTAACACATAATCGTTATTTCCTTTGCTTCAATTGATTTTATAAGCATGACATTCTAGGAGAGATTACATACAGGCATCGAGAGTAAATATGAATGAATATTGCTAATCACTTAAATTATTATTACTGACAAGTAATTTGCACCAGGCGGTCTAAGTCATTGGTTGGTGTTGGGCTACTAAGTTATTAGCAGCCCAGCAACACCTCCCCCCCGGTGCATTAATTGCGACGCTGATGCTGGAGCGCAGTGGTGTCTTTGAGATAAGCAGTTCTTGGAAACGTGGGAGGTCAGCAGCTCATTCCCGCTTTCCGCTCCGGAACGATCCGAATCTGCTTTTTATCCAGCCTTTCTGAAAATGCTGCCTCACACTCATATTGAAAATGGGAAAAGAAAATTTAAGAAAACGGGATGAGGAGCATATTACGGGGATAAGATGGTGTGTGTGTGTGCAGGGGGATAGGGCGTCAGCTTCCCCGTCCTCCTGCCGCAGTGCCAGTGACGCTCGCGTGTGGAGACCTTCCATGCTGCCGCTAAGCCGTGGGGTCAGTTCCCGTTAGCTGGTGGGCCACACTGCTACCACCACAATGGCGATCAGGAGCAGGACGATGACCACCAGCATTCCTGAGAGGAGACAAGACCAGACGGGGGGGGGGGTTATGGGAGCGCAGCTGGATTTGGCCGGACCGCAGTTACGCAACACCCCCATTGCCGGGACGACCGCTGCCGAGCCCCGTTTCCCACGCAGTTGAGGGTAGCTGCGTTCGTTTAACTTTGGGTGCAGAGGCAGTACGTTGGCGTCCTGACCATCAACCGCAACAACGCCGTGTAAAAGCTTGGGGTGACAGGCCCTTTTTTTTTTAAAGTGCGTCCCTTTAGTGCATGAGGGTTAAGAGCGCTTTCTGGAAGCTTCTCGGCATCGTATCGCACAAACTATCTTCTATGTTCACAAGGGTTCGTAAGAGGACTGTGCTGAAAGAAAAAACGCAGTTAGATGCATCGCAGCCAATTGCGTTTATAATGGCATTGAAGGCGAGATTACCACATGGCTAGCCTAGCCAATGGGAATAAAAAAAACAAAATGATGTCATCATTCCAGGATGATCAAGTATTCCCCTTTCATGAACACGTTTCTTTGTATGCTGGAAATAAAAAAAGGTGCATATTACAATATATTGTCAAAATCCCATTATTCTCACGATAATGACTTTTTTTTTAACATTTTTTTTCATCCAAACCAAAAAGTGAAAGGCCACAGGCCATTTGGGAGAACTGTGTTATAACAGATGTGCCGTATTAATAAGAAAGCAAACCCGTCTGTAAGATTTCCCTGCCTAGTCGTCAGGGTGGTGGGTGATTGCCTCATCTTTGCATAAATGTGCAGTTCCCAGCATGCATAATGGTAACAGGGGAGTGAGCACTGGGATTATGGGATGCCTACAGGTATTACTTTGCTATTCCTCCTGTATTCCCACCCGTTAAAAAAATGGAAACAAAAAACCTTGATGGTTGTGGTCTGACTTCTCAAGGAAGAGGGAGACAGCCGCACGCACACGCTGAGATGGACGTGACCATGCAGCCCCTCGTTAGACCGTCAGGGTGGAGGTCAGACCTGTGTTTTACGGCTCACCAATATTTACCAAACAGCTCCCTCATCTCAGCACCCGGGGAGGTTGGAACAGAGCAGCACAAAGACAGCTGGATGTTTTCACCATGACGATTCTGATCATTTTCTAACCTGACCAGCTTATTTCTGCGAGACCTCAGGTGGACACAAAGTGGCTGATCGGCTCAGGTGAACCCTGTTAGGGCAAGGATGAGCACTGCAAAGGAGGCGAGGATCCCAGAGAAGGCCTCCAGATGACGGCCATAACTTGCATTTAAGGATGAGAAGCAAGGAAAGCAGGCCTAGGAGAGGAATACAAAGTGGAGAGGCACCTTACAAGGGGTCGCGATGACTTCAGAAGTCTGCTCCAGTGAGACATTCTCAGAAATGTGTCCCCAGCATGGTCACCCTCAAATTATCTCACAAAACATCCGACATCCAACATCCTCTGCACGGTGATTTCATTTCAACCACAATGACAACATGTTGTTTTGTAGGTCCATGCTGCTGATCGTCTGATTCGCAAAACTCTTTTTTTCTTGGAAAACAATGACCTCAGAGGTCAGTTCACAGCATGGCTGAAAGCTACGTGACAAAGTAAAGTGACTATTACTGCACTATCGTTTGGTGGCTGGGCTTATGGGCGTGCATGACCATCAAAATACCAATGGCCATTGAGTCCCAAACATCTGCTGATTCTTAAACCCTGGCAGATGCTTTTACCCAAAGTGACTCGTGTGGTTCACCTTCACAATCACACAATCAGCATAATTGTTGAAGACCTTTTTTTTTTTTTTTACAGGTTAAGGTTAAGTGCACCTCACTTAGGGGTACAAGCAGAGCTTTACTGAGATGTTCAGTTTTATGGTTGATTTCCCAACTGCAGATCCTCTTCCAAGCCGAATAAAATGGTCCAAGTTTATCTGGACCGTACCCAAATCACATCCCAGCAATCCTCAGAACAAGACCATTGTGCATTAGCATGCACATATATTGACACAGAAGTGCATTAGACTTTCCAGTTTAGGTGGTCGTTCCTGTTTGGTTTTCATTTGGTCCACGTTTCCAACGAAAGATCCATTGCTGAAAGTCGTCAGAAGCCTTCTGAGCTTTTTCTCCTGAAGTCCCATGGAAGACGTGAGTTCCATGTCTCCCTTCTGCAGCGGACATATGACAGCTCCCAGTGGGCTACACGACAGCCTCACCAGTCTAACCTCCATTTTCTCCCCGCTCTCTGGAAGACATCAGCATGGGCTTCAAACATCTGAATCACCGCAAATCTGAAGGCTGTCAGCCACTCGCAATTACGCACAAGGTCCCTGCTTACTCAAGCGGTCCACTGCTGCTTCCAGTGAGGCTGGCTTTCCTCTAGTTCACGTTTGGTTTACATTTCTCTCATACTTGGGGCTCGGTCCTCGGGCCTGGCGATGGGGCCACTGAGGGGCCCGGGATAGCGGAGCCGGGATCCGGATGACGCCGTGCCGTGGATGCAAGAGGCTCAGAGGAGGGCGGTAAGAATGGCTCCGCTAGCCACAGTTCCCTCTCTCCGCCACCCATAACATTGCTTCATCATGCCACAGCACCCCCAGAGAAGCCATCTTAGCAGGAGAGGGGAGGGGCAGTAGGTACATCCTGACAGTACCAAACAAATTTCAAGGAAGCTTCTTGTGCAACTGGATGAAGCTTCAGTCGGACAAGGGGAACCAGAGCCAACGTTCATGAAGTCACAAAAATGGGTGAATTAACACGGGCCGCAAGAGGCTTGCAGCCAGATACAGCATTTCACCGAGTTAGGCAAGGCCAAAGTGCGATAGACGGGGACCAAGGCCTTCCACTAGCTCTTCTATCCCAAACACGTGAGTCAAGCAAGGACAGAAAGCCTTCTAAAGAAGAATCCTGATAAGGAAACTTTAGACACCACACACAGAGAAAAATACACACCAGTGTAGTCTCTCAAATTAACATAGCTTTGGTAAAGTCCTTATAAAACCAGGGGTGGTTTTTGGACTTGACAGTAGCGTTAAGGGGTCTCGGCCCTGCGGACACCCCCGTCACATCACCCCCACCCACCCCTCCTCCTCCTCTCCTCCCCCTACATCTTTACTCGGGCATTTTTTTGAAGAACTGTCACCATCCAGCTAAGTAACTAAATAAGCTACTTCTGACCCCGATTCTGTGGGCGGATGACAATGGTCATGTTTGCCGGCCAATCAGATTAGAGGCCGTTCAAAGTGACCACCCAAGCGGCGTTCAGTGGCAGGGAGCAGACACCCCCACTGCGAGCCACCACCTCAGCCCCACAAATCAAATCAGATGAGGGGGGCAGAATAGGCGGGGAGGGGTGGGAGGGTCGGGCTCCACATGGGAAACCCCTTGCCTGGGTGTGCAGCCCCCCAGTGCAGCACAAAAGGTACAGATGACCTCGGCGGCCGGGTCGAGTCTTGTGTTAACATGATTACCCGTCATTTTACCAACTGTAATCCTCTTAAAGCACACACGCACAATAGGGTCTCACAAAACGGCCTTCCAAATTCACAGATATGTGTAATTAGCATAGAATTAAATGCAGATAAAAATGGGCTCTGATTAAGGGGTGAGGATCATAACACGTACAAAGGCGGGAAGTGTCTGAGAGTAGGATGCTGGTTATCATGGCGTGTGCATATGCACCGGCAACCCCCCTTGGGTAGGGGTTAGCAATTATTAACTGCACATCCTCTTAAGGACAGGACTGTGTGTGCTCTGGGAGGACATGAGATAAAGTACCCAAATTAAAACCATATTAATTGCAGGTGGCAAACCAGCATGGGAGGCAGAGTATGAGAGAAATGGCCCTCAGACTAAGAATAAAAAGCACTGACATCTTCGCTCAGAGCCCCATGGCGGGTCGCCGAGATTAGGACCCCGGCAGGAATAAATCGGGGGTCTCATGCCAGGCTCGTTTACCCCCCCCCGGGGGAACATGGGTACGTTCGAGGGCCCCAGACAATGCAGGCCTACTTGAGATGCAAGTCGGCTTCAGGACGGCGAGGTGCAGGAGCGGCTCGTTGCAGGCTAAGTAGATTAGCGGCACAGAGGGGCTGCCCCAGGCAGCTCGATGAGGCGATTAAACCCTGGGAAACTCGCGCCGCCCGTCCCAAGTTTCTAGGCGGCTGGAAGGATTGGGGCCCCCAGGCCTAATCTGCCCTCCTCTCTCCAGCTGGGGAAGTCACTCCATGAAAGGGACTGCATTTAACTTTTTAAAGACAGACTCAACTTCGTAATTTTGGTTTGGGGCAAACTTGGCACTATTAAAACTGGTTGATCTAGGCCTGTATTTCGTCTCTGAGTTTAAAGCGCTGCCTTTACTTTAAACTCCACGTAACGGAGCCTTTTTTTTTTTTCTTCAATTCCCTCCCCTAGCCGGATGTCACACTCAGACCCATCGTCGGATGCAGTTCAAGTATGCATAACAAATTAATGTTAATCTTTCATGACAGTGTTTCTATAGGAGTTTGAGTCCTTAACAGTAGCAGCTCCAGGTATCTGGCTGAAGCAGCAGCAGAATTTGAGATACCAAGTTTCGATCCACTTGGGGTCCTTTTCACCATGGGGGGCAGAAAAACGACCTCTGGCTACAATTTAGATGTGATCTTCTGTAGTCAGGTGGGACGGCCCAAACATGCCTGTCCACCAGAGTCACGCGATTCGATTCTGATGAGGGTATTCACAGAACAGCGTTCAGAGCCCAGAGCTGGGGGGGGCTCCTTCCTCCACAGGCGCGCTGACCCCTGGTGAGGCCCAGCCCGCACTCATTCTTGCCTTCAGTTGGGCAACAAAAGACAAAGGCAGTAGACACTTTCCAGCCCAGGCAACCTCAACCCCCCCGCCACCCCTTCCCCAACCGCTGCCCGACTCAAACACTCTTGGGTTTGGGAGCTCTGCACGTAACGGGGATCTCAGAAACAAAAGCTCGAGTTCCTTAATTAAGTCAAGATCGGAGGAGAGCACACTGGAGGGCTCAGCTTACACATTTTCTCCCTCTATGGACCAATCGGGGAGTTTCCCCCAACAACGCCATTCCTCGCCTCCTGTATAATACCCGGAAAGTCTGACACAAACCCCCTGCGTTTCCTCCTTCCCATCCCAGGCCCCCACCTCCTCCTCCTCGTCGGTCCCCGGCTCTCGGTTCCCCTACAGTTGGGGTACTCAATCGCTGGCTTATTAACTAGCAAGACAAAGGCTCTTCTCATGTGTCTTGGAGAAACACTACAAGAAAAATTCAAACCCGAACCTGAGCCACCCAAAGCACACAGAGGTATTTCGGCCTGCAGCCTTTACTTCATTAACAACATTTCCATCTAGGATTAGAGGGAATATCGCACATTAGTCTGAGA
>JAOYFF010000094.1:8749460-8761689 GCA_025773925.1 Cryptomyrus ogoouensis
ACGAGTCTCTCCAGTTGGGACAGAACTGTACGAGTCTCTCCAGTTGGGACAGAATTGTGTGAGTCTCTCCTGTTGAGACAGAGGGTCTGGCACGTCTCACCAGTCCTAAAAATGCGGAGCATGCCGCATCTCTAAGAGGCTGCCATCCAGCATGCCGTGGGAATAAGACACCGCAGTGAGCACTGCTTGTCACATTGAGAGAAAATAAAAGAAAAAAACAAGCCCCCAAAACCTCTTCAAAGACTCTGCTCACCTTCAAAAGATGACAAAGACGTACAATAGCGGCTAATAAGTTTGGCTGTCTGTATCAGATTTCAATCGCTAACAGATCGTCCCTTCAGCTTGTGAACGTAATAATGAGAGATAAGTATCTGGGAAGTGAAGGAAAACAGCATTCCAACATGATACTGTGGTAAAGCTGCAGTCTGGGACCTTTGACCGTTGGCGGAAAAATAACCTTTACATCTCGTGCCGCTTTTGGCAAAACATTCAGAGAGAGAAGTCACTCTCTGTCGTCTCTGTCATCTGATTTCATGAACCGTGACGCGGAAGACGCCCAGAATCACGGTCAGGCGCTCAGAAGCAACTCGCCACGATGACATGGTTACGGCGGAGTATGTCAAACATGGCCCTCGACAGCAGAATGGCGCCGTTCCCACGTATGAGTCCGTCGGGCGAGACATAACAGAAGGCCTCGGGAGTAACGGGGGCTTCGAACATAAACACAGCCGGGGTCGGGGAACCACAAACACGTACCCAGAAAAGAAGAGGGGGCCCCTTTGATAGATCTGTGGCATGTTCCATTTTCAATTCCTTCTCTGTCAGTCCGTCAGACACAAAGACAAGTGTCAAAGTGACAGAGGGGAAGAGGGATTGGGGGAGTGAAAACAGAGGTAGGGTGGGCGCAAATAAGAGTGGGGGGAGTATTCATTCATCATTCATCCCCTTCACCTCGCCCCCCCAGCCCATGGAATACATTAATGTAGTTAAGCGCTGGCATAAGAGGGAAACCTCTACGGGCAAAACAATATGGCAGTGACTCGGAGTCTGGGATCCTCAAATAAAGGCCCGCCGGGTGTCATGGCGACCAAGAAATAGCGTCGCCCCTCCGATAAGCTGACCTTCATCTTGTTGTTTCACCAGAGCCGACCAGCCCGGTCCCGGGTCACCCTGTTACCAGGGCCCCAGAAAGGTGGCCATTTCCCTGGCAACGTGGCCCTTGGGTTTACCGGGCAAATAAGGGGGGAGGGGGTAGGGAATGTGGGGCCCCCGGTTTATCGCCGCCACTCTTGCCTTTTCCCACTGGGACCGAAAAGGGTGGAAAGACCGGGATGGAGGTGGGAGGGGGCCTGATTCTTCAGGAGACCTCCTAAAAATCCCAACACTGCTTCAAACGAAAACGACCCTCATACCAGGGCATGGCGCTCTATTTTAACTGCGGCCTCACGTTGGCAGCCCCTGCATGGGACCTCCTGGCTAATCACGCGGCATCCATGCACTTCTGTGCGCCTGCAGCTGCAGTAGGGACCTTGGCAGCCGGGAGTGGGCAAAAACCACGGCCTCTAGTGGCAGCAGGAGAGATTCCAACCTCCTTTAACCCCCAACAGAAGCCGAGGGACCATGTGCATTACTGAGCTTGTTTACCCAATACCCTCCTCTCTGGTTCATATGTCTGTTCGACAAAACGAATGCATTTTGAAGGGAAACGGCTTAAATTACAAACGTGAGTCACACCATATTGGACACTCGCACTTTCATTGCCAAAAAGGGCATGATCCTCACTACTTAGAGTTCTAGAAACTTTACCAAGACCCCGCCGTGTAAGGACTCGGCCATCTTGCCAATACGCATCTCGCTCTCTCCGAAAGGGTCGAGCTGTTAATATGATGCAAGCCAGGAAACTGTCTGGAGGTGTGAGGGAGAAACTCACCACAGGAAGATGCCTTGGTTTCCACCAGCTTGACCCTGCGGGATTCGTTGCGGATCTTGCCGTCTGTTTTGTCCACCAAGTGCGCCAGGTCATCGATGATTTCTGGAGGAGAAGCAAGCAGACACACAACAGCAAACAATTTATAAAGTTTCTCAAAGAAGCATGAAAAATGGAAATTCCTGCTACTTATTTAATCCTCCTAATTCCTGATAACGGATGAAACGGTGTCTGATCTGAAGCAAATGCTTCAGCCAGGCGAGAACCATGAAAGGAAATGAGCATGGGCAGCTCTGCCCAGGATAGAGGCTCGAATCAGCAGGGGTCACGGGTTCGAGGTGCTGTAACTACTAATAGCCACATTGGCGGTAACATTCTGCAGGGGTTGGAGAACATCATTCCAACAGCCGCCGCCCGCAGAGAGCAGAGGATTCAGAGGTTACAGATGCTCCTTCAAAGTGCTCATCCATGGAGCAGACCGGCCCCAGGTTCATGGGCCGAGAGAAAACTAATTCACAGCCTGAGTGACAGACGCTCGACCTTAAACCCCAACTGAAAAATAAACCCAAAAGAAGATGTTCAACCCTGGAGGCCTTCAATTGCAACAACCTTTTGAACTTCTTAAAAGCAATATCTTTATATCCTAAAAAACAGGTGCATGAGTTTCTTCCCAATCTGTGCTCTGGCTGCTCTTGGCCCTCTGATCTTGGCCCCCTTGATCTCCCAGCCCCTGAGAACTCCCCTGGAATGGGCACTAAGGCAAATCAAACAGTCAAACAGAAACCGTGCCTGGAAAAAAGCCCCCCCCCCCAATCTGAAAACCCATTCAAGATTTACACCCTCAGCAAGCTGGATGTTTGTCAGCAGAAAAGGGAAGCGCGGTTTTCTTCTGTCTCTCCCCCCCCCCCAGCTGCCAACACAAACAAGGCGCTCAGCCGGAGGAATGACCCGTTTCCCACAGGGCGGGTGGGGCGGGGGGCTGATCACTGACACCGAGATACCATCACACGTCCTCCGGGAGGCTAATATGCCGATAAGCAGCGTCCAGACCCAGCGGCACAGGCACGCTGGGAAGCATTTACAGCAATTAGCACTTCTTTAGCAAGAGTGCGATTCCATTCCGTCGTACCATTATGTGCTAGAAGAGGAGGAGGCGTGACTGAAATCACAGCAGCGGCAGGAAAAAGGGAGCAAGCCCAGAATACGTGGATGGGCCACGGACTCGGCTCAGATTCTCAGAGAAGCACGGGGCGGTTTATTCGAGGGAAGACACACCAAAACAAACACGGCAACCGCTTCTCTCCCAGGAGTCTCTGACTGAATAAACCTCCCAACCAAAATGACGCCCCCCGATAAACAAGGCCTGAGGATAGGGGAGGCATCTCTTCCTGGTCTTTTCTTGTTTCTGGGCCGCTGCTCTGGTCCAGATGTTTGCTGGCTCAGCAGGTGGGTGCCGGGCAGGATGGGTGCGTGCGTGCGGACGGCTGAGGTGCTCGTGCGAGGCCCAGAAGCGAACGCAAACCCGTGGGGCCGTTCATCAGCAGCCCGGCTCCCTGGCACCTGCGGGGGCTCCTTGGCACAGCAGGACGGCTCAGGGGTACGGCAATCGCACACAGATGTTCCCGGGGTGACGTCGGCCCGCTCTTTTATTTCCTGACCACAGGCCATAAAGCCCCCGAAAAAAACACGTAAAAAAACTCTTTTATTCTCAGCCAGTTATGCTTGGGGAAACTAATTACTTTGCAGGTCACTTTCCTGCACGTTCGAAACACAGACGTTTAACGGGAAACCTCCCCTTAGCTCAGCTTGATATCAATAAAACATCTCCCTGTTTCTGGAAGCGCCCGGCGTATCCTGGATGGCGATGGCCTGACTTTAGAAGGCTTTAAATGAGAACGCCACGCGCAAAGGCATGTTGCGGAGATTACATGCGAAGGCGTATGGTAATAAATGCACGTGTCGTAATCTCCCGTGCTGACTGCACCTGGACAATGCCACTTCCCTGATAACGCGTTGAGACACGAGGAGCCACCATGAAAATGTCAACGAGCAGGTGTCCGAGACCCCAGGGAGACCTGCCCTTCATTTTACCCCAGGGAAATTTTATCAGGGGCACTGCACCCTGGCATTACATTGCTGAAAGAATTCAAACTGCAGGGGGAAAAAAATGAGTACCCCTGATTTAATAGCATATGTGCACAAAGAAACATATCAAAGTTTGATAATGCAAAGTAGAACTCTTGAAAGGAGCATGGAGTTCCGAGTACTACATCCAAAGGAACCCGAGTGGCTAATGACAGCCTCTTCCACCTCTTCCCCGTTCTGCAGGCAGCTGTTCAGCCAAAAGCATTAAGCACTCCCATAATTTCTCATAAAACAAATATGATTTTTTCCCTTCCATTTGCCTGCCCCCCCCCCCAAAAAAAAAAAAACACTGGTGTCTATTACTTTTACAAGACGAAGATCTCTATGACATGGTATTTAATCTGTTTTGTGCATTTCCTCGCAAATAAGTGGACTGGGGTCTCATGCAGTGTCGGCTAACGGATGCCAGACACACAATGTGAGTGCAGAGCTTCTAAGCACATATAAGCCATGGAAGAGAAGGTCTATCTATCATGACAAGAGAGCGAGAGAGAGAGAGGGAGATGGAGCGGATACCCAGAACAGCACAGGTGATGACCAACATGCAACTCCTGCAAGTTGACTGGAGTGGGTCAGTAGTTAAGATTAGGGCAGAAAGAGTGACACAACCGAGGAGGTTAACCAGGCGTAAGGATGCAGTGCAGAGGTTGGTGTCAGTACTGTGGGCCCTGTGGCACCCCCTTGCCGTGGGCCACTCCGGGCCAGACACAGAGCAGCAGGACGGGCCAGAACTAGGGCAGTCTTCCTCCCAGCTATCAGCATCACGCAGAGAAGCCTGACCATGGGGGTGGAGAGGGGGGGCTTCTGAGGGCAGCTGGGTGATGCCAGGGTGCTCTTCCCCACCCACCCCAAATAAAGATGCACCACACCCAAAGCCTCTAGCCCTACATCAACCCAGAGGCCGTGTGGTTCTAGGAGGCTCGGTACACCACAGCGGCTTCAGGGCCACAAACATTATGACAGGGCGCCTCCCCATGGCCAATTGTGAGTGTGGACGTTTTTTTTCTTCTTCCCCAAACCATTCATTCAGCTAGACTTAATATAATGATTTCCCCTGGGAATGTGGCCCGGAGTGGGTAAGGGTAGCATGGGGGGGGCGGGGGGGCGGCGTTGGGGGCACAACTGTTACTAATTGGCATACAGTATGGAGCTCGCTTGCAAGTGAAAACACCAGTGCTGCACTGGGCCCGGATCTGGCTCCGCCCCCTGCTCTGAGAGCCCCGTCCTCTGGGAGTGCAGCCATCAAACACTCCCCAGGGGAACCCTACGGATCGAGCCGACTTAAACGTGACCATGACCTGGTGGCACTCGGGGCGTTCCCCAAGCAGCGGTTCCTTAAAATCTCCAGCCAAATGATATTACCTAGCATACGCAGAAGCATTTTCTACTATGAAACTATGGAGCTTTGTCTCCTCCCCTCCACCGTCTTCAGGGTTTTATTTGAATCCAATTACATTACATTAAACTGTGGTGCGATAGTAAATGCCAATATTGTGTGACAGTGTTAAACGCAGAAGGCTAGCCGTGCTGAAAAAGGTACTATATCAACTAAACTGACTGTTTTCTGTGAGGATGTGCGTAAGTCAGGCTTGTGCAGATCAAGTCAGAGTCTAACAGTTTAACTTTTTTCATTAAGTCAGCCGAGGAGTCCGGCCGAAATCAGCTTCTGTGGCAGGGCCGCCGACAAGCCACACGTGCACCGCTGACTGGGAGGAACCCAGAGAGGCCAGGTGAGAGCAGATGTGCCAACCAAGACCGGGGCCTTTGGAAACAATCTCACAGCACCTGGACTCACCACCCAGCTGAAGCGCTCCTCAGGCGATGGCGAGAACAAAAGTAAAACTAAAAAAACCAGCAGAAGAAAGAACGCATTAGCTGGTCGGGTCCTCAAAGCCGACGTTTCGCACTTCAGTGTTTAGCGATTAAGGGGATCTCATTGCGAGGCCTTCTGGTAACGATCAGCACGACCGGCTTGAAGAGATAATTAGAGTGTAGAAATCACATGACAGGGGGGGTCATAAAAGAGCCCGACTCATTTTAAATGTTGGTAACGTTATTATTTTTTTGGAGAGAGCTGACGGCGATTCCGAGAGGGAGGACGACCCGCTCCTAAATGCCGGGCTCTTGCCGGCACGGAGATGCCAGGCGGACGGCCAGATGTGCTGGAGCCCATCGGTGATGGGGAAACTACATAACTATGCCTCATTAAAGGGCCATTCAGGAAAAGTGACAAGTTAAACTGGCGTTTTTTTTAAACAACTTGGTTTTAACTTAAACCTCTTGTAGCTGTAACCCATCGGTCAGCCTATCAGACCCGTAAGTGTCGTCCCTGTGTAAATATCACATGCGCGGCGTGGAATATGCTCTATGCTCCCCCTCGCAAGGTCGGGGGGCTGGTTAAGAGGCCAGAGAAGTCTCCAACCTGACCCCTCCCTACTTCTGGCACCGCTTTTGATCTGCCACGGAGACCTGCGACCTGCACCGATCCGGACATTCGGGGCCTGATCCACTTCCGGTCCTGTTCCCAAGGCCACCCTCATTTCCAAAGCCTCCACTGTTTGTAGAGAAAAAAAACACAGAAGTAGAATGGAGAACATGACATAAAAAGTCTTATTTGCAGCGGTTTTCATCCCTCAAACTGAAGAATCTCAGGCAGATGTCAACATAACACACCCCCTGTTCTGTACATGGATGAGGGACACAGAGTCTGAGGAACACCTGACACACGCGGCTTGAGCAGGAAGAAGCAGCAGCCCGTAGCCTGGCTTGCTGAAAGCATGGATTTGTTGGTGCTGTGCTGCTCCGCTAAGGACTCGACCCGGAAGCCAGAAGGCCTGGGTGGCTGCTTTCAACCACGCACAGACACCAGCAGTTCGAAGGGGCCACAGCCTCCGCAAAGATACCATTAGCCTTCGCGGTCTCACGTTTATTTCGAGGCTCCACTTAAGGGCGGACAACGCCATTATTCTTCACGGTCCGGCCAGGAGGCTTCAAAACTACAAACTACAAAGAAAAGAGAGCAAAAGTGACATCTCAAGGGGCTGCGAAATCAAGCTGAGAACAGAAAACCCTCACCTAGCAACCGCTCGTCACTAACAGCACAGGTTCTGCAATACACCATGTGGGTTTTTTTGAGTTACACGCAAAGATTAAATTCCTTATGCCGATTTCGATTTGCATTTGTTAGACAAATCAAACGGCCTCCTTTGAATCCCGAGATCGAAATTCCCAGCTGCTCTGGCTACTGCATCTTGAATTAATGTCCGTTTTGTGTGATGTTTACCTAAAGTCTACGGCGAGCTTTTTGATCTAAACTGCCAGCTCAGGCTGATTAAACGATGCCTGATAGCACTGTTTACTGCTCACAGCCAAACTATTCTTTCCTATATTTTCCCAGCACACATAAATATATTTCATTCTGATGATAAATTGCAATTGACCCAGAGCCACGCGCTTGGAACAACAAAAGAGCGGCGGGAGGGACAAAGCCCTGATTTTGTGCGTATATATCAGTCACACTCGGCCGCTTGCTCGCCCATTTGCCCCTCTCTGTTATTCCAGCAGAAAAGCGCCCAGCCCCACTGCACTGGAATGCTTACTTTTCTGCCGGAAACCCAGCGGGGCGCTGCAAGTGTTTTCCGGGGCGGCCCGTGTGTGCTAACCTGACTGAGCGGGGGCGCAGAGGGAGCCGGATGGGCGTCGGCGAGGGGGGCGGCGTTTCACTCGCTGAGGTAACACTGAGGTGGCCGAACAGAGAAGTCGCGGCACGGCCAATAAAAATGTTTGCGCTTAGGGAGCCTGAAACAACTTCCCATCGGTGTGGAAGAGGGCCACTATGACGACACTGGTGGGGGGGGGTAATATTCAGCCAAATGTGCCACCGAGACATCCATGATAACTTCCTCCAACCCCCCCGGGACGCACAAACCTTCCCAGCTGCAACGGCAGGCAACCCCATGCTGTGCAATTACACACCTCCGCCAGGGGCGAGGAAAATGAGGAGACCTTTCAGGGAAGGAAGCCCCCCCCCCACACCAGGGGTCAGAGCAGATGATGGAATTGAAGCGCAGGGCATCATGACCTCATCTCCTCTGGGCTCCATCAGCAGGTCGGATTATGATCCGCGGCAAGAATTTGCACACCGTGGATGGATACATCTCCCACGTGTCACCCCGGGCCGGGACCGGATTCCTCAGATGCACACAGAAAACCGGCAGCTGAACAAACAGCCAAACGGACACCCGGCGGTTCCTCCTCACCAGACAAGTACGGAGTTCTGCACGGCCCAAATCAAAAGATTCTGATGAAGTACAATCTTTAGGATGGACCCAAGTGTACAGGTGAGGATTGAGCTTCCTAAAAAGAACTGTACTGTGCAGTGACTCAGGCAGACCTACAATACACCACAAAGAAATGTTCCTTTGAAGAGTGTGTGTGTGTGTGTGTGTGTGTGTGGTGGGGGGGGGGCTCTGCAATCAAATCAAATTAATCACAGCAACCTCCAGCTCACAGCAGCTGAACAGATGACGGGGGCAAAGAACCATTTAAAAAAAGGAGCGTTTTTTTGTAAATTCATCCGCAGCTGCATAAAAGCATCTGTTGAAGATAAAACTCATGTAAATTCATGATGAAGGCCCAATGCGGAGGCGGCAGCCGCGTCCGGCTATCTGCGGCTCTCTGCAGCTCTGCCCGAGGACCAAACAAACAGAGGCAGGCCGCAGTGTTTGATCAGCTATCGGCCTAACATGGGCTGCTTCATTCACAGCCTGACCTTCTGTAAAAGCATTACTGTAACCGCAGCAGGCGGCCTGTCGTTCTCTGTGCCCACATGCAACCGCTCAGAGCCCATGCAGCTGAAACATATAAATAAGGGAAACGAGGCACTAGCCACAGGGTCCTGGGAAAAGCCAGACTGTAGAGATGCCAACAGATTACAGCGCAAGAGTCAGCAAAACGGGTGGGGTTTACGAAAAGACTGACGGGAAAAGTGGGTGACATCATGTTAACAAGCCACACCCCTTCCTACCATTGCATTCGGAGGAACGGGGTTCGGACCCAGCCTCACACAGACGGGCCCTCCATGTGATGGACGACCAAAATGCCAGTGATGCGGGATCCACGGGACACACAGCCGAATACCACCATGCCAGACACACCAAACGTGCCAAGCTTTGAGGGGCTGGAACGGGTCACATGGTGACGAGATGGAGGGCTGTGCTGGGCTCTGTGACAAACCCATAGCTCTGCATCTGTTTAAATCGGATTACCTCCTCATTTACCCCTCCCCACCCGCCCCCCCTACAGGGTGCTGGCACTACATCTACATGAGATGATCCCACATGACTGACATAGTGGGAAAATCAATGACGGCTCCTCCTCACCTCTATGGGGAAAGGTGTAGAATTGCAACTCAGCATTTTAATACAGCCACATTAACATAAGTAGAGAGAGAAATTAACATTTCCACACTTTCCCCTGTTAACTTGTACATATTTTCACACAGAAAGCTTCACATTCCGTCTCAACGTGTTTAATATTTATGAAGATGCAAAAAAAAAAAAAAAAAAAAAAAAATAGCATGGGAATCCTACAATGCAATTAAAAACAAAAAGAAGACTAGGATTCGCGTGATAATGATTTGTAGTAAGACACAGACGCCATCCTCAGAGGCAGCTCAGCTAGTCGAGGTGTAAGAGGAGTGGTATGACTCCGGAAAATTCCTAAAAAGGCCACAATAAACTGAAAGCAGGCTCCGGATCCCCTATTCACCATCGCTGCCTTGGTAGCCCAGTTTCTCTGGTGTGAACTTCTGTGGCATGTGCTCCTTCCAGATGTACCGAGGGAAAGCCACTGACACTGACCACAAAGGTTTTACGGAGCAGCTTCAGGGGATTAATAAATGCAGACCGACACCGCAAGAATATAGCAACCGGTTCTGCCAGCCTCCGTGCCCCATCCCCCCCCCCCCTTGCAGCCACAGCATCCCGAGCTGCTGTGGACAGACGATGCTCGCTACAGCGCCCCCTGTCTGAACCATCGGGAAAAGCTTCCACTTTTAAGCCAGGGGTCTCAAACTCCAGTCCTGGGGGACCAGAGTCCTACACAATTTTTGGTTCACCCTCATTTAACATACCTGATTCAACTCCTTGTGCTAATTACCACACAGCTCTTGAGCTGAATTATTTGTGGTGGAACAGGGAAAGAACTAAGCTACACAGGGCTCCGGCCCCCCAGGACTGGAGTTTGAGACCCCTGTTTTAAGCCAATTTTCACAGTTTTTTGACCTACTAGTCAAGGTGAGCCAGGAGCATATTCCAGGAGGCTAAGGGCAGGGGACACCCTGGATGAGAAGCCACACATTTTTGGGGGAAAATCTGGAATAACTGGAGAACATGCAAACTGTACACACACAGCGCAGGGCGGGAATCGAACCCACAACACTGTCATATTGTATTTAATGCAACTCTAGCGAGCGTCCTCTTAGCAACAATGTTAGAAATGTTGGCACAATCGCACGAGGTGAAAGGAAGTCTAAACCTTGGAAAACAGCAGGGAGGAAATGCAAGAAATCGGCAGTGACACAGATCCTATCGCAGCTTCCCAGCTGTCAGGCCACGAGCCAGCTGTCTCAGATATGACATCATCATTCCCAGGCTGAAAACCGCTACAGCGGCTCGGGCGGTGGCATACGGGGACGGAGGAGGACCCAGAGGCCGAAGCTTCCAATGAAACAGCTGATCGATGTAGCCTAAGCCTAACCTATGGCTCCCCATCCTGCGGGGGGGCACAGCGGCCCCCATTCAAACCTGGATCTCTGTGGTTCTGTGAGATCCTTGACAGAGAGATTGCATCACACTGTCCGAGAGGACGTGATGGGGAGTGACCAGAGGTTGGTGCCAATCCTGGGAGCTTCAGAACTTTAAAGAAACCTACGGGCATTGCGGTTTCCAGGGTGAAGTTTCCAGAAAGTGCCTTGATTTAACCCCTCTCAGTTAAGACAGCCAGGTGTATAAATGGGCAAAAGTGAAAATCGTTTTGGATGGGGAAAAAGAACCCCCCATGACGGCTCATGTCCTTATGACTGTACTGCCGCACACGAGCATGCGCTCGTGCCATTAACACGTTACAGTGGCGGTTTGCGCAGACAGTCCCTGGGGAGCTCCGGCGGAGGGTCTCAGTCAAGGATTAAAGCAGATGCGAGTACAGATCTGCACAGACTTCCCACTGAAAGCCGTTGCTGGCAGGGAGTCGGACAGGTTCCCGGAGCCCGTTCGCAGGAAGGCCATGAGCAGACCACGCAAACCGCAGCAATGCGCAGCAGATGTGTTCGGCCCGATCTGCCGCCACTAATGAAACTCAGCAAAGCATCCGAGAGATTCGGGCCAGAGCCTGGAACTCCGCCCAACACCTCCTCTCCTTGATGAGGGCACAGAAATGTCAGCATCTGCGAGGCAGACTGGATCAGCCAGAGCTCTGCACAACCTTCATACACTGATAGACTGGGCTCATGTGTTGACAGACAAGCAGGAGATCCATCACCCCATTGGCCATATTGTACATTTAAAGCAGCATCGACAGATCTTACTTTCATCTTTGGTCCAAGCAATGTTACACATTTGCACGGCATCGCAGCCCCCAGTCCTGTCGCCACGGGAGACGGCAGCGGTGTGACCATGCCACAGGGACTGACAGCTTGAAAATCCTTCATCACCAAGCACACCAGCCTGGGGTCATCGCAGCAGTCCAGGACCAGCTTTCCCTGTTGTGTTATGAAACACTATCTTCCACCCTTAACGAAGCCCAATGCCCGATAGTTTGCCAAAACGACACCCTCATACGAGGTGAAGCGAGCGACACTGAAGAACATGTTTGGTTCTGGAGGTGTCCGCTGCGGAGCTTAAGTCACGAAGAGGGTTGTTTGGGTGCCATGGGAACGGGAGGGATTGAGGAACAGCAAGTCCATTGTGTAACCAATTAGGCGACCTGCGCGACGTGTAAATGAACGGCGGTGAGCAGCTGGTTTTAATGAGCGGACGAAGGTGTGCGTAGCGGGCGGCTCACACTAATCAGGGAGGGTGATTACCGTGTTGGGGGGGGGGGGGGGGGGGGAAACTAGCGGGGGGGGGTGAAACCCGGGGGGGGGAAGGGGGGGGGGGG
>JAOYFF010000094.1:8761789-8775352 GCA_025773925.1 Cryptomyrus ogoouensis
GGGGCGGGGGGGGAGGGGGGGGCGGGGGGGGGGGGTGGGAGTGGGGGGGGGGGGGTGGGGGGGGTTGTGGGGGGGGGGGGTGGGGGCGGTGGTTGTTATCTGTGTTATGGTCACAGATTTCTGCCATGTCTGGTTGACCAACCATTGGGGTCGTCTGTAGGAAGCTACTTTTGGGGGTGGGGGGTGTAATTTATATTCCCACGTTTCCAAGCTTCTCAGAGGAAGAGTAACCTGAAGAGCTGGTAGTGGGAAGATGTGGAGCGAGACACTGGCTGCCAGACCGCTCTATGGCGTTTCTGTCCAGCCACCAGGGGGCGCCAAAAGTAATTCTGTGGGGACACCACTTCCCGCTCAGCGATGAGAGGGACACGACAGTGGCGATAAAACTGTAGGCAGATAAAGACGCCGAGTCATAGAACCGGGACCAGCTGCGGCAGATAACGGAGCCGATCCGTCAGCCTGGGCACAGCCTGGCCTCATCCGGCCGCGGGGGCCACCATTAGCACCGTTTATTTGTTCTGATGGCTGTTCCCGAAATGGCGAACAAGAGCCCGCTTCTCCGCGGCCGGATGGCGCGCGGGTGACGTCACCACCTTCCTGCATAATAAACAGTTTCCCAAAGTGCTGTGTTTATTTGCGGCTAATTAGCGCCCTAAGTAAAACTGCTGATCCGCTTGGGGGAGACTCCGATCGTTTTTCTCCGCACGTGTAAACACGGCACCAAGACACCATGGTCCCACACTTCATCATTATACACATAATCTTTCTCCCTGCTGTATCCTTTCCCAACCCTAACACACTCCAAATAAATCTGAGTAGATTGTTCTGTTGATCCTACCCTGATTGAGTTTCGCTTTGTGCCAGAATATCAGCAGAACATCGCCTTTTAATGAAACAACATGGGCACAGAACGGGCTCTCAGAAACGTAGTAATTGGTACGATCCAACGAGCGTCCTGTACAAATGAAGCAAACTAATTGGCAAGATCGTAGATGTCTGAAGACACTTCCTGCAAGATTCACCCAGCAGGGGGGAACGGTTTGGGCTCCCATACGTGACTGAACCGTCAAGGACTCCGGAAACAAATCTAATCCCAGCGCTGTGTGTTAAACGCTCCCAAAGCTCATAAATGCAAATGAAGGTGAGCTGGCGATTAGAAATAGCCCTTAGCTACCTTCACAAACCAGGCCCTGAAACTTCCCAACTGGGCAACACGGAGGGAAGTGGACGGATGAACGGGGCCTGCGCTGGGAATCTTAAACAGCCGGCACGGAGGGGAGGCAGATCAAATAAGAAACAGGCCAAAGGCGTGCCGAAAATAAACTCATCTGTTCGTTTGGCTGGTCCCAGTCAGCCGTGAAAGCTGCTTAACGAGGACTGTAATAACCCAACATGAAAGTCGGGAAATTGAGCAGAGGCCTTCCAGCCTTACTGAACTGAGGAAGACCATGCTAAGACCCATCCACCTCCAAAGTTGATCACAGAAAGCTATTCATAACGGAGGGGGGGGGGGGTCCCGCCATCCAAAATGTTCACAAATGGGGCTGAAATCAGAGAGGGTCCAAGTAACGGAAATCTAAACAAGGAGGTTATTTGAGAGCAGAGACGACCACCATATCCTAATTTGTTTATACCATGGAATAGTCAGAAGGTAAAAATGAATGTCTGGATCTGTCTGAAGGTGCATTCTTACAGTTTGAATGGAAAGTCTTATTATACTTCCAGAATAAGGGGAACACCGTCCCACTCCACACAAGGACTACTCATGAACAACCTGGAGCACAACAAGCCGATTTTCAGCCGTTGGAAACTGGCAAGGAGTCGGTGACTACCTGTCATGCCATTGTATGCGGCACAGCTGGATACAGTAGGTGCATAATGACACTGTTATGAGCGATTTAGAATGTTGAATCAGCATCGGAGCAACCGTCACCTCTGCTCGTGCCGATGAGTTCCAGTGCACATTTTCAGAATCGACGGGAGCCGACTATCCATCGGTCTTGGTAGCTGCTAGCTTTTTACCATTGGCATGATGTGTTCCAGGCTTAAAGGTTCTACAGGTCGTTAGATAGCTCGTGTTCTGAAGCCATACTCAGCTGGAAAAAGGCGGATCCCACAGCAACCAAAAAAAAGCACAGGCGATACAATAATCTAGATAAATACAGCAAGAAGGTCGATTTAACAACAGTTTTTCACCTTTTCCAATGTGCCTGGCAGTAATATTACCATATTTTACCTTGTAAGTATAACCAGTAGTAAACAGCAATTCAGGTAATATAAGCACTTTATGTCTACTGGAAGAAAAAAATCTCTCTGATCCAAGTCCAGACCTCACAAATAGGCAGAAACGTACATCTGTACCATATATTTCAAAAGTGCAGCAAAAATGTTCCATGTGGAGAGTGCAGATACTCAGAGGGAATACATATCACACGCTGTGCTGTGTGTGGGAGACACGCCTGGGTGAACAACTAACTGCTCTAAATATGTCATCCACCACCTGACATGAGGCACCGTTCCTCTGGCGCTGGGGCTTCCCTGTTCTGAGGCAGCAAACAGCCTGACCCTTCAAGGAATAATATACCCATCAGCTTCCACCTGTCCCACACTTTAGGGCCCCAACACCCTTCCAATAATCCACCAGGAGAAGGCAGGTAGCCAAGGGCCTGGCACGGGGAACGACGGTCTCAGAAAGACCACAGGGTGAGGTCCTCCAGTGAGACCTGGTGAATGGCTCTCCTTCCACCTGCCAGCAGCCCTCATAAGAAGCTTTAGCAGAAGCCCAAGCTCCGAAAGCCATCTCAGCAGCTTCTGTTCCCAAGCCGGGGAACCCGAAGACGCAGCTAAAGACATGGGAAGATGCCAGTTCACCTGGTAGGGGAGGACAGCATGGCCGCTCATCACTGACCTCACAATGCTTTCCCGATCTCAATTACCACAATGTTCTTTTTGGAAAAAGTGATGTCACACACTTGGGGGGTAGGGGAGAATATAATGCTCAATAAGGTAGGGAAAGAACTAAAATAATCAAATGTACTATTTTCCCCTTACTGCTAACATCGGCCAAGATAGTCGATTCCCGTTTTGCAACCTGCAAGCTGCTTGAAAAAGCCAGGAACACTATGTTGGAAAGCGATCTTACCTAATATGGAGTGGCAATCCCTAAAGTAAACAGAGGCTTCAAAGAGTCAATGCATGCAATTACGCACAACACACGAGTTACAAATATGCAGGGTAGCAAGTGAGAAAGACAGACCAGGCTCTCCACAGCCAGATACAGATGGGAACAGGCATTTTCTGGGGGCACGGCCAGTCACATTGCTACTTCTATCCAAGAGGATATAAATGACTAATCAATTACCCATAATGCTGTGGTGCATCTCTTGAACACCAAGAAAATCGACGGGAACCAATGAGCTCAGAGTTGCATCCTTCCATTCTCTCTACACTGGGCATCCAACATGTGCGAGATCAGCCCTCCCTCCTGCCCAGGACCAGTGCCACTCAAGGCCCTGGGTTCAGAGAGTGCTGCACCACTCCGGGGCTGAATTCCTTCTTGACTACATGTCACTCTTCTCCCCATATCTCCACCTTCATTCAGATTTCCAGAGTGGCAAATCTTGTCCTACCCATGGGTATCTCTACACGTTTAGGGACCGTCTCTTATCCAAGATAACTTAACGACGACTGCACACTCGGAGAGTTAGTATGTATAACAAGACAAGTTGAGATCGCTGATACAGTAATGGGATAAGTGGCCGGGGAGTGGTTCTGCAGAGAGACGTGTCTGCGTACGTTAAATGTGTCGAAGGAACACTCAACGCTTTCGCATTAGAGCAGCAGGATGCGAGTCCAGGGCATCTCGGGGGGGCTCGAACATCTAGAGGCAGGGGTGGAAAGGAAATCCATGCGGAGAGAATGGCGCTCCCGGCAGAATGTGACGGCGGTATATCTCTCTCTGCTTCGGGGGGGGGGTTTCTGCACAGTTCAGCTCTCAGGAAATTTACTGCCCTGTCCCACGGCGCCCATCGCCGAGGCTTCCTTCCACTCGAGCCCCAACCACACACCTTGCATATATGACACAATTACTTCAAGATGAAGTAGAAAACTATAACCGTACACTCCTTCTTGCGGTAGAGGGGGTCACTAGAGGCTGCATCGTCGCAGGTGGGGATCGGCATGGCTTCCACCCTGAACCAAAGGCCAAACTGAGAACTACAAGCGTAGGAAGATGTACATCTGTCTTTTTTGGCGGGGGTTGAGGAACTCACTGTTGGAAAACCTATAAAACTTACCCAACATTCATGTTCTCGTTTAATACGGTATTATAAACATAATAAAGACACTCCCCAGTCTGATCGCCCTCACCGTTCTGTTCATCCAGCTCATTTCCGATCTCCTGGCCCATCTGCTTCTGCCGGGTGATGACGACGGCCAAGGCGTCCAGTCCAGCATCTTGGGCTGCAGGAAAGAACGAGATGAAACCTCAGTGCAAAGTTCAGAGGTGAGCAGGGGGTACTGCGGTTAGGGAGCTGGACTTGCATCAAAAGACTATGGCGCCATTAGAAGCCTCACTGAGGCAGTCAGTCACATTCGTTAAACTCTCCCTAGTGCAGTGTTACTGTGATGCAGACACCGTGCATGAAGCACCAGCGGATCGCAACGGCCGTGTTACACCATGACAACCGTGCGACTTCTCTGGCACAGAGCGAGACCGTGAGCGCCAGGGGAATCGGCATGGAGTTCTGCACACACTGGCCATCCGAGCTTCCAGAACGAGGCCCGGACGGACGATGAATATTCCCAAAAACGTGCGAAGGTTCGGAATTTGGAACGGTCCTTGGTGGGGCGAGGGGAGCAATAAAAACAATATTAAAATCCACTTGACCAAGTAATTCGGAACTTTCCGTGCAATGATATCACAACTCAACGATTTTTGGGGACAAAGGGGTGTAAGGTGCTGGGTTTCAGGGCTGACGCTGGGGGTGGCTGGACAGAGAACAGCAACGAGGGTTAAGAGTTACGTACTACGCTAGTGTCATGCTAGCTTCAGCGGTCATCCCCCCCCGTTCCTCTTTTGCTCATCCTCAGGTGGCCACCAGGGCCGACCTCCTCATCTTGGGATCAGGAATCTCCACCCGTCCGCACTTAGCATGTGATGCCGTGAGAAGCTGCTTCTCACATTCGATGGGGGTCTGCCCATCTTAAACAGAACCATGTGAAAGAGTCGCTCTTTCGCTTGCCAGCAGCCTGCCAACAAAACCATATTGTGGAGATTATGATGGTGGGGGGGCGGGGGGCTCCTTTAAGGCCAGTCGCTACCCGGCGGGAACTGACATTGGGCGTCAATGGGGGCGCCATGCAGAGATTCTGGGGGCAGTTCGGGAATCCATCAGGAACTGTGCCCACTGTATTAAACTCAAGTCTCACGGAAGGATGGGCACCGGTCGCAGGCAGATGAGTAGACACCCCAGCACCTGCTGACCTTCAATGACGCGCTGCTGCTGCTGCTTGATCTCCCCGAAGTCAAGGCCACGCGTCTCCTCCGGCTCGTCGATCAGCCACGGATTGGCCGGTGGGCCCTGAGCCCCGCCCCCCGTCATCAGGCTCGACCTATAAGACATCACCTCAGGCATTACGCCTAAAGTAAGGGACCCGCCACATCACATCTGTGACACTCTGAGTGTGGGTTTGACAGCCTATATCTCCTACTTTTATAACAACAAATAAACCTGCAGATCACATGATGTTTATTTAGGTCTCTCAGCATTTCATAAAGGCCTGGTGAGTTTTTATGCATCGGGAACATGGAGAGCATGGTGTAAACAGTACTGGATAATCATCTGCCAACCCCACGGCTTCTCAGTGACGGGGCGGCTCCCTTGTGTTGTATTAAGAATGTTATGCGGTTTTATGCTATTCTTATGTTAATTGAGAAAAGCTGTATGCAAACCTTGAAGCTGTCTCGCCAGCAGTCTCAAGGTTCTTTTCTGAGGCAAGGAAACACTTCAAAGACAGAAAATGAATAGCGTCCACCTATGAATACAGCCCCACCTGCTGGTCAGACAGAAGAGGCACCTTGGAAATATGGCGGAAATCAAAAGCGGCTAACAGTACATCTGAGGAAAAGAGTTCAACTAAGAAAAGGCACTTTGAGTCTAAGCACACCAAGCCAGCAAACACACAAATATAGACAACAATAATTTCAGGAAAAATCACTCCTGCAACTCGATCCTACATGACAGTCATGCTTGATAATACACACAATACAAAAATACCCAGACATAATAATGATTAAAACAAACGATAAAAACAATGCAGCCAAAGTTCTCATTCAACTCCCCCACTGCTGAATGCTTCAGAACAGAGCAGACACATACCAAAGGTGTAAATTATTCACACAGACGCCTGCATGCCTGCGTTCCCCCTTCTTCAGATGCGTCGCAGGAATTCTGTCCTAAACGTGCCGTGTTTGTCTATACAAATCGACATTCTGTATCACCGCTATACGGAACCTCAAATATTTACAGAGCATCATTTACATGATAATAAGCGACTGACAATCGAGAGGGAGGGGCTACGTCGCTGGGTGTGAAAAGGCCGCGGTAACACGCCGCACGGATGGCGGCGGCCGCACAGAATCGGCGCTCTGCCCTCGGCCTGAGATAAAGAGTCGCCGGACATCTGCAGTTATAAATTAATTTGCTAAGATCGTTAGCGCTTCAGCCGGCATTCCTCCGGCAGACAGCTGATGGTGTCACGTTCCTCTCCAGTGAGCCCTTCTAATGGGGCTGGCCCAGAGCTCCCACATTCCTGACGTGACCTGCTCCCAGTCTAACTGGGATGCAAAAGCATGTTCGGCGTTAAGGAAGTTACAGGTCCATGTGCTGCCCACCATACAGATACAGCTGTGGCAATACATTCAGTGTTTCATAATTCCTCTTTCTCTAGAATGCTATATCAACCTGTAGAGGAACAGAAACAGATTATATCATACCCATATTTTTTATCTTCCCATTAGCTGCTAATGTGCATTGTATTCTAAATAAATCCTACAAAAGTAATTTCCTAGCCAGTTTCGCAAGTGTGCGCACAAAAAACAAACTGTCGAAAAAGGTCAAATCTGTTGCTTAAAACTGTTACTAAAACTGTTCCATGCATGTAGGCCTATTTTAGGTAAACTGAACTAGATTTCATACAGAAACAGCATTTATAGATGCTACAAAAATGTATGCAATGTCAAAAGTGTGAAAACACAAAATACAGAACACTTTATGTTCAAATATGTTCATAATAAAAGCCAGACTAAAATTTCAACTTGAGGCTCACAGGAAAGATACATTTTCAAACACGACATTGCCCAATTAAAATGATTAATGAAAGACACACCGGCGCTGACCTGTACAAGGGAAGGCATTATGAGGGCATTTTAGAAAGAGCCAGGCAGATTAATATTTCACAGTTCTTAATTAAAACTGATTAAGTATTTCCTCCCGTTGGTTTTGAGCAGGCTGTCCCAATTCGTACTAATAGAGGTGTTTTTTTTTTCTTTCCTGAAGCAAAGACCAGTTAAGGTAATTTATGTCTATTTGGAGGGCTGTCTTTCTCCCGGGCCGAGCCGCAATTAATCCAGCAAAGGCCACAACTAGGGGCTGACAGGGAGCGCTAATCTCCCCGCTGCGCTCGGTAACTAGCCGGCCCCGCTGACCTAGCAAGGATAGCGGCGTGAAGATTAAACCTAATCCAATTAACTGTAAGGACCGAATTAAATTAGAAAGAGACAAGGGGGCACGGTCACCAGCAGACCAGGGGCCCGGATCTGAAGCAGATATCGCGCTTCTTCAAACTCCGAGCGCTATCAGGCACGGAGATGCAGTGTTCGGGAATTATTAAGGCAGTCCCGAAAAGGCGTCTCTCTCAAACGTCTTTAGCGCGATTAAAAATATTTCTTATACAAATACACCATTTCACAGATACGGCAAAGCTCCTTCCCACCCACAGTGAAAAAAAATTAAACAGCTTAGATTATTCAAGCAGCTCAATCCAACTGTCCCGGCATCAGACAAAGACCACACACACGGAGTCTTCCTTCACCCAAATACCACACAGAACGTTTTAAAAATATATACGTCGTAAAACGTTTCAAGTGTATAATAAACAATTGCCATTTCATTAACGAGATGGAATTCCACTTCATTATACTAGAATAGTAAAACAGGTATGAGGCTTAGCGAAGAATAAAGCTTTACGCCACATTAAAGAAAGAAGCGGACTGGTCCACACAAGAAAGGCAATAAAATGTGCAGAAGCAGTCGCCCCTCCAGCCTAATAAAAGGTTATTTTAAAGTGTTCAAGTATTATAAAATTGAAGAATAATGGTGCTTTATTGGGGAAAAAGCACTTAATACTCATTTTGGCACACTTCGCACAGCGTGCACTGATGTGCTCTGGGCCTGGGGGGCCGCACATTAGTGCCTTCAGTGGGGGCGCTCTGCTTAGATCAAACAGCGCAGAGCAGGAATAGCAGCAGATATCTGAGGCAGCATTGTAAGACCGTCCCTTCCTGTCCAAAATCATAATCTAAGGAGCCATACAGAATACAGACCACCAGCTGCCAATCAGCAGCTCAAAACTGCCTCTTTGATAAATAATATTTACAGAGGACATGTAGGCGTAGCAGGAAGCATACCGATCTCTACACACTTAGAGAAAAGGAAAATATTAGTACTTTTGCTTGTCACTGGGGCTGTACCCTTGTATTAGTACCTTTTACGGTACAGAAATGGACTCTGAGGGACATCCCAAAGGTACAAACAGCATTAATATACCAGCAACGGTACAGAAATGTTCCATTTCAGTGCCTTAAAAGGTACCTACAGCTAAGGGTACAGTTAGCAGACCCTACAGGGTACAGCCCCAGTGTTTTTCCAGAAAACCCCAGTGCTTATGACCCCCAGAATTCCAGCAGGCTCTAAACGTGTGATCGTCAGACCAGGACACCTAATGAATGAAACCATTCAGGGAGCACATCCGCCCGTAGAGCAGGTCACGGCAGGGCAGCAGTGAGGGGCCGCACCAGTAGGCAGCTTCTGCAGCTGTCCACAGCGATCACCGATGACATGTTTATTAAACACCATGGAAATCCATGCAGGAAAGTATGGATCAGCTCGGAACAGATGAGAATCATAATACCATGTCAACTATTTCACATTCTGAATACAGAGAAGAACAATACATACAGAAAATCATGTTTACCATTCCTCAACTCACCCAGAGTTTTACCAGACTCACCTTGATGGCTCCGCTGTATCCCCTCTGAATATGGAATTGAGCTGCTTTTCCCGTGTGACCAGGTCATCCACAAGGTTCTGCCTTCTGTCTGCTTCAGACTGCATACTGCAGGATTTTTTTTACATTAAGGCTCTTCATACAACACTGTACAACTCCCCCCAAACAACAATTTATTCATCATTAAAATAAATACAACGGGTATAAAATCGGGATGAGATACAACAAGGTGTAGGTGCTTCACTGGATTTATTACAGCACACTGCCACCTTAAGGAAGTTGGGGGAAATACACTTCTGACGTGTCTAGCCTCAAAAACGTGGGGGGGGATCTGATGCCAGAGTACTATGGAAAGAATGGGGTACAGTTAGGAATAATCCCGAATGAGAAATTACAAGGTTAACCTCAGGTTCTTCATTAGACAAAAATGCATTATTAGGCACTATTACTAGTGCAAATAATCACCTTTGTAAAACGGCCAATGTAGGTCCCTGCAAAATCCCTGTGTAAAAATATCAGAAATACTAAAGGATACATTCGGCGCGAAGATGCTGCTCTCAGCAAAGTCTCCCTGAGTTGGACAATCTGCTGTTTGAGTTTCTGCAGAGAGGCTCTAAGCGTCATGTTGATCTGGAGATGGACATCGAGAACAAATCACTGCGTTAATACCACATACAGGACCGTAAGGATTCTTTTTAATTTACTGGTTTCACAAACTGTCGTTCACCTTCGCTGAGTTCCCACCAGTCCTCTGTTGCCTGTTCCTCTCATGAATATTTTCCGCAATTTCTTGGGCAAGACGACAAGTGGCATCGTAATTCTGCAGCCTAGAATAAAGGACTGAGATTTAGTTTCTTTTAAGCCTCTTACATGCAGGCTCAGCGTGTTATGAAGAAACGTTTGTTCACTAGTTGCTCGCAGACCCGGCGTTAACCTTTGCATGGAACAGCTCATTTCTACGGAAAGAGAAAGTGTCTATTTCCCCGACTTGCTTCTCGACTGAACGTAGATTAGAGAGAAACTGTCATATAACTGATCCAGTAACACTTATCCATTCCTTTTTGACTAGTACTAGTACTCGATCAGTTGAAACTAGCTCAATGTTTGGCTAATCCAGCCACTGCCTGTCTGATTTAACAATATCTTAGAGCAAAAACAATCCGTTCGTATGTCAACCCATGCAAGCATATTACCTAGGTAAAATACCTCGTGACACTGCCTCATTAGGCAGGCGCCGAAGCGAGAAGCTACAATATGCTAGCTTTTCGGCCAAACTAAATATTTAACATCGTGTGTAAGTGAATATCCAGACAGGTTTCAGTGATCAGAGAAGAGCGATTAAAACACGATTCAGTGATACAGAGAAGAGCGATTAAAACACGGGTCTGATCTATCTTCCTGATCAACGACTAGAAAGTACATCGAGCTCATGTCAAGCTTACACTAAGCGTGCACGTTATTTGACACTTACCAGGGATCCTGAGACATGGTCTGTGTGAAAACGTTGCTTATTTCTCTCCCAGTTTTTTTTGTTTGTTTTATGAAGACCTAAACATCCGCCGAGAAACTGAAAAGTACTGCAAACACACTTCCTATTTTCACTGGCGTCATACGGCTACAGTGTTCTGTGAGGGATAAACAGAGCAGTGGGACCTGAAACGCCACCGCGCGTTACAGCATAGTTTATTATTAAGACTGACCCCAATAAACCTGTAAAATAAAAAATCTCTACGCCCTTATTTCATATCAATTCTCTGTGAGTCTTGCGTTATAGAACAAAACAGTTTATGCCAGGTAAAAATTAAAATGATGAAAAAAAATTTAAAAACACTGTATAACATTCTGGCTGACATCCTGTCTAGGTTGTTTTGCAGCCTTGTGATCTGTGCTGCCTGGGATTGGCTCCAGGCCCTCCTCCGTAACTCTGACCTACATTAGTTGTTAGAAGATGGATGGATGGATGGATGGACAGACTACATTCTGGGAATACAGCTGTTTATATGACAATGTGATTACTTTTGCAATTAAAAATAACTTATATATAACCTTCTAAAAAGAGATTCATAGTTCCTCAGCCAACAATTATCCTGTACAGGGATGTGGTGAGCAAGTGTGTAGATTTGAGTATCGACATGTCCAGAGGTGGAAAGTTCAGGTCCAGAAAGTACAAATCCAGACCATGGTTTTGTTTCAACCAACCCCGTGAGTATAAAGAGTCACAGTCACAGAGTACTCAGCTGGTTGGTTGAAACAAAAACTTGGTCTGGATTTTTATTTTCTGGACCTAGAATTTCCACCCCTGATTATTAGTGAATTGGAATTTACTTTCTGGACCTGAACTTTCCACCTCTGGACATGTCCCTACCAATATCGTGGGAGTACCATGTGTGTTTCAGGGGGTGGGGGGTTCAGGGCTGAAGCCCTATATAAGGAAACATGGGGCATAAGGCAGGGGGGCACCCTGCCCGGGAGGCCAGCCCATCACAGAGTACACAGATACACCTGCAAACACACACCTCAGGCAATCTGGAGGCAATGATTCACGTAAACAAAGAACACAGAGCTGTGCAAATTGAATCCACAACCCGGGAGTGGTTAGACATACGCCACAAACATGCCAGCAATTTATAATAAATATGGACTTGTACTGATTTATTATTATTATTATTAATAATAATAAAAATAATAGCATTGTTTGCAAATGAACAAACTAAAAATAATTTATCCATTCTTATTTTTACATGTTTTATTTGCCACTGTTTTGTGATAGCTGACACATCCTAGTTATAATCATTCATTCCTGATGTGGTATCTTCTGAACCAGAAAAGGATTCACTTATAGCTTCTGCAGTTTCAGATGCTGGAATTTTCCATCAAGATCAAACAAATTACAAAAGCTGCTGGTGACTGTGGCTTCATGTGAGCTCCAACATGAATCCCCATCAAGATCTGCAGGCAAACAAGACACATCGACTGAGTACAGACAATGGAAACACACCCAAATGATCCATCAGCTCCTTAACCAAGGGCTTCAAGAGATGCATATAAATCGAAGTTTTCCAACAGTATGTATGTGAATGAAAACATATCAGTAATGGATACAGGCTCCGGTGATGAAAATTTCACCTGTGAGAGTTAGATCATGCTCATCCCTGCAGGAAGAAGCAGTCAAAAGACAAAAAAAGATAGTGATAAGGCCAAAGTCAGGCTAATTTTTACAAAAGTCGAGGCTACATCCATTGCTGCCATTGGTATATATATATTAGTTAACAACCATTATACTATTATGTTGTCATAGCTGTCTGTGCTGTTTTGGAAATGAATGCAGTTTGCGGCATCACCCATTGTCCTTCATTTTATTTTGTTTATTATAAGTGCAACAGTATTTAATTCTCATGACGACTTTAGCACCCAATATTGCATTTTCAATTTATGCCAAATCAGAATGAAAAAAACATTGTTTATATCTGTGTCTGTTTTTCTCTCTATCAAAGCCCACATCCTCCCATTTGTACACTGATGAAAAAATTAACAATGAATGGCATATACAATGTAGCCACAAGATCAGCTCGTGGGGGGGAACCTTCCTAGGGAAATTCATTTAAATTACAGTCCCACCAAAGTCACCCCTGAGTCTTTCTAAACATTACTGGAATTTCCATATTTTTATTTACTCTAAATTATATTGTTATCTACCATAAATAATGCTTTCCTATATTTCATTTTACATTTATATTTAATTTAAATGAAGTGCATGTGGAATTACATTTTAATTTAGTGTCTGACAGAAAGAAACCTCACTGACTCAATTTTCTGAACCCACTTGTCCTATCCAGGGTCGCAGAGGGACTGGAACCCATCCCGGAAGCTTCAGCCACGATGCAGGGAATAACCCAGGATGGGGCGCCAACCCATGGCAGGGCACATACTAAAAACACATTTTAGCATATTTAAAAGGAGATATGGACAGTTTGTGGACTGGAAGAAGATCTACCCCAAGGCTACAGCTGGTAATTAGGAGATCTTATGGAGCGATCACAGTGAGCTGAAGGTCATGGGTCCACCTGGCCTCTGGTGGACCCTCCACACACTCAAAGACAAGTCCAGACATCATAGTATCCACAGTAGCCACAGTTCTGGTGCCCCAGACAGGGGCGCTAAACTGGAGCTCAACAGCAGCTATTGGTCAACATCCATCCCCAGGGATTCCCTCAGCAAAGCTGCCCTGAAACAGGGAGAAGGGGACAACCCCCAGGGATTCCCTCAGCAAAGCCG
>JAOYFF010000094.1:8775581-8788399 GCA_025773925.1 Cryptomyrus ogoouensis
AGCTCCCTCCACAGATTCTCAATGGGATTCAAGTCAGGACTCTGGCTGGGCCACTGCAAAACGTTAATGTTTTTGTCCGCTAACCATTTCTTCACCACGTTTGCTGTGCGTTTTGGGTCGCTGTCATGCTGAAATGTCCAGTGGTGCCCAAGGCCAAGTTTCTCTGCAGACGGCCTAATGTTGTTGCTGAGAATCTTGATGTATTGCTCTTTTTTCATGGTGCCGGTTGCTGCAATTAGGTTCCCTGGTCCATTGGCTGACAAACACCCCCAAAGCATTAGGCTCCCACCACCATGTTAGACAGTGGGGGTGGTGATTTTAAATTCACCCTTTCAAACACTTCAGACCTGCTTATTAATGGCTAAAAAGAAACTTGTTGATGCAACTCTTTTTAAATACTACATGTTTGAAATCTTCGATACCAGGATTTCGTGAGAATCACCCAGATAGATCCACGAGATGTCCATGAGAAATGCAAAATATCAAAGCTGTAAAGTACAGGTCCAGAAAGTACAAATCCAAACCAAGATTTTGTTCCAACCAACCAGCTGAGTACTCTGTGAATCTTTATACCAGGGGTGGCCAATCAAGAAAGGGCTATGGTGTATGCGGGTTTTCACTGCAACTCCTAAAAAGCTGTCCCAAAACCTGCATACACTCTGGCCCTTGGCGGATAAGATTGGCCACCTCTGCTTTATACTCAACTGGTTGGTTGAAGCAAAATCTTGGTCTAGATTTGTACTTTATGTGCCTCAACTTTCCACTTCTGCAATATATGCAACAACAAAAAAAGTTCAAAAGTTTATTTAGGATGTGCCCACAATGCTGTCAAAGTGCTACATTGACTTCATAGCAAAATATAAAGGAGCTCAACAGAAACTATGCAACATGGACGCTATATAAACACCATGTTAATATTTCCTGAGTCACCTGCCGACCAACCAGTGGTGACAGGCCGTGGATAGATGGGAAATAGATGCTCACGCTAAAGGGGAAAGTGGAATCAAATCTCATTTTGATTCCTGAATGCAGCTATCCAGTAATTGCAACTGAAATTCAGCGCTTAAACATTTTGATGGAACATATGGAGATAAATTTAGAAATACCACAAAATCGGGACATTCCTGTCATTTCGGCCGCCTGTTTAACTTTAAATTAATGCCTTAAATTAATATTGGTTCAAATAATTCTATCCCCTTATACAGCCAAAAATATTCACCGGCTGAGTGGCATGACTTCCAAATACACTCCCATTAACTTGCAAATGCAGTTCAAATGAAAGGCATCACTAAGGGTCTGGAGGACATACAAAACTCTTTCTATATCAGGAACCTCATATTTATTATATTATTCCTGCTTGATCTGTACAATCTGCATTCATTTTGTTAAACTTGTTTAATAGAAATCTCCCTTAAAGGTTCTGCAGTAATTTCTATGCCACAGTGATTAATCATCTTTAAAGGTTATGGTGTATAGAAAGCCTCATATTATGGGGTATGTAACCTCCTTCAGTTAATGGTTTAAAAAGTACAAAGCTCGCTTCTTGGGAAAGTCAAGAGGGCAGTAACAGGTTCCTGAAACATAACTTTGTTTCAGGTCAGTGCCAGATGACTCATAAAAGCCTTATTATGCATTTCTCCCCCATTTGCATCCAATATGTCCTTGTTTCGCTAAAGACATTTCATGAATGGACACCTGTCACTGAGCTGGGTGGTCTTTATGCGACGTGACCCCAATTAAAACTTAGGCACTGAATAGTTCTGAGAGGGACCCGACCCTTGCGAGAACTTTCACCTCTTAAAAGGCTGAAAAGGTCAGTAACCCACATCTTGCAATAAAACGTACATCGGGCACAATCCCATTAAAAATAGGATTATCATGAATAGTCTGTTTGTATGTAAGAAGAACCTCTTCTATATGTCAGGATATTCTGCTGAAGAAGACCGTTAGTGGTGTGTTTGTATTCTGTGTAAAACGTGCTGCTATTTAAAACGTATTATAACCTAAAATATACAGTAAGATGACAAGAAATTAACTTTTAGTAAATGTTACTTTTAGTAATCAAGAATTTGAAGTCTTTATTTTTGGCCTGCAAAAGAAATTTCACCGCTTTCCTTTGGGCTGCGCAGGGAACGTAAATAAAAGTTACACAGTAAAAACAGATTATATATTTTAATTCTACAGGTTTACATTCTGCCTTGTGGGATATGAGATAAATGTCCTCCTGAAAACAGTGGATGAGGAGGTTTGGTGTAAATAATATGATACAAATGTTAATGCCTTATAAAAGTTACCTTGGAAACGTGTTTGACTCTGTGGGTATGTGGTGCATTCCTGAACCGGAGGTTGGATTCTGCGAAGGAAGCATCACATACTTCCGAACTGGAGATGGTAAACAATCACAGTGTCACGGCTCAGGTGAGATGATCAGTATTCGGTCAGACAGGTCCTGCTTGATTCTTGCTGAGGGCCATGTGGGAAAAAAATGCAGTGAAAAGTGAAATGTCATCTGTCTATTACAGCCTTTATCTTCTGTTTCTTTTTTCTTGTTGAATAGGTGAATATATAAATATTTGAATTATCCTCTATCGATTTACACTGACGGGGATACTTATCTTCGGTGGACGTTGTTTTTCAATAAAATGCCTTCGGTTGTACACAGCCGTTAAAGAAGAGTCATTATTAAGGTTAAAGACGCATGATTAGCAATTATAAATGATAAACTTCATCATGCCATATTTAAATGAATCATCGACATTGCCTGGATTTTGATCAGACAGACCCGTGCCACAAGAGGGCAACAAATAGATTATTTACCTCCGGCCCCACGTGGGCGTCTCCTAGAAACGGACCCAAACAAATGCACCCGTTGCTGTGTTACAGTTCATTTTACACTGAAAAAAACGTGAGAAAAACTTTAAACGAGCAATCGAGCGCTGAAAGGTGGACATATTGCTGATTAATTGAAAACAAAATCATGTCTGGAGACGCGCAAGAAGTACCACAGCTTGAACTTCAAGCAGTCATTGGATTTAATGGTAAACTTGTGTTCCCTGCTACTATTGAGACTAGTGATAACCGCTTAAAATCCACACGTATAGCTAACACTATATATGTCATTTTTAAACTGATCCATAAGGTTAATTATAACATGTTTTGGGTAGCTACATATACACTTTACATGTTACTAAAAATAAGGCTATATGGTAACTTTATGCTGCAAATATTTCTTTAAATTTCAGAAATGTGTGTTTACAACACCACCATGCTGTTTTTCTGTTAACCAGGAACAGGAATATTTTACGCCATTAATGATGGCACTTAACAGTTAGGATTGTACTTTAATTGCAGACTTTTAAAAAATCATACTAGCGATATACCACGTATTGGTGCCGTAATTCTTCTACGTATGACGCTAACCGCTACCTTGGCTTTTGTAGGACATGTCTTCTCCGGTCTTCGAGTGCACCCCAATCGGGAACATCTTATTTATCCCTTGGGCTCCACAGTTATACTTAAGAGTCTCACAAACGGCAAACAGCAGTTCCTGCATGGACACACCAATAACATCTCTTGTGTAGCAGTCTCCAAAAGTGGACGCTACATTGCATCCGGCCAAGTCACCTTCATGGGCTTTAGGGTACGTACTCATTAATTACACTGACACCCATTAGACAAATCATGCACAAACATTGCCTCTCAGGAGCGCGCCTTTTTTGGGTTGTGCAAGGACGGGGGATTAGCTCAAATGGTAGAGCGCTCGCTTAGCATGCGAGAGGTAGCGGGATCGATGCCCGCATCCTCCAAAATATATTATTTTAGTTTATCTCTTGTATGCTGCATAACAAAACATGAAGTCAAACTGTGAGACGTGTTTAACTTGTTTATTAAGATATAAGGAAGAGCAAAGATTCATGACGCAGTGGTCATGTTCCTGTGTTGTCATTGTTTGCCGAGGTTTTGCAGGATGTGCTGAGCAAAGAATTTTTACAGCAACAGCTACTGCTACCATCCTTATCGAATAAATATGGAAACTTATTTTGTGTTTCCTTGTGTTTTTTTTCTTCTCCCGACAGGCAGATATCATAATTTGGGATTTTCCTCAAAGGACAGTCCATGCCAGGCTGCAGCTCCACAAGGTGAAAGTAGAGGATCTTGCATTCTCCCCTAATGACAAGTATCTTGTATCTCTGGGGGGACAGGATGATGACAGGTAAGTTTACCCTGAAGAAGCGAAGAGCAAGCGATGGATAAAACCAAGACACAGATAAACACTTAAGATTTGAAGATGGTGTGGTTTATTTGTGATCCTGTCATGCATGTGACTATTGTGTTTTTTCAGTATCGTCGTGTGGAATATTGAAAAGAAAGAAGCTATTTGTGGGAGTCCAGCTTCAACACAGAGTGCCGGTCACTGTCTGGCAGTTCAGTTCTCCAACAAGAGTGATGATGTGTTTGTGTCTGCTGGGAAGTAGGTCATTTATAGCAAGCGAACCCAATTATGACTTTAATCAGTGTTGGTCATACTATCAAATCCCACACCATCTAGAAAAATAACAGTAGAAAAAAAATCCAAAACCCAAACAGAAAATGATCACAAACAATTCTATATATATTCATATTGTTTTTTTAGTGATGTAGATTCCTGGTGTTTTCTAAACTAGATACAAACAACAGTAGCTTTTGTCTAACAACATACACAAGGTGATTAAATTTATTTAGACTACAAAGGTAATTACATTTATTTAAGCCATAAATCTGTATTCCGTAATGTCTGTGCTTAAGTTGAATTAAATCACAGTTGCTAATCAAGATTCAGACTTTTTATAATGACATTTAAACGTGGCTTGTAGTGGCTTCGATATTAACCATGGTGATAATGTGTTTTTGGCAGTGGTACACTCCGCGTCTGGGAACTGGACCTTCCCAACAGGAAGATACGTCCCACAGAATGCCAGACCGGACAGCTGAAGAGGGTAGTGAAATGTGTGGAGGTGAGGTTACCTTCCAAAAGTCATGCTTGCTTGAATGTCTCACAAATGTGCCCGACAATTTTTGCAGTTTTAAATTTGGGCTGTGCAGTGCTTCTGAAAGCTTATGAGAGGCTCAGTTTGAACATCTGTAAAGTGAAATGGATGCAGACTTGAACAGAGTCCTTCTAAGGGTGTGGCTTTTATTAGCATGGTGTATTGCAGATTGCAGAAGATGACGATTTCTTCTACTGTGGTACGAGCAGCGGTGATGTTCTCAAAGTCAATCTCAAGACCAAACTCCTCAACAACTGCTGGCCAGTGAAACAGAAATTCAGCAAGGTTGGTGAAGACTGGGGTTTCCTCCTCAGATGTTAATCGGTTCAGCCCTTGAAAGACGTGCTCGTTTTGTCTCGGAAAAAGAATAGGAAATGGTACTAATGTGATGAACGGAAAGGCCCTCAGCATTAATTCAGATAGACAATGTCCAGTGGTAGTTAAGAGGTCTGAGGCACACTCTGGAAATGATTGGTTTTAAGTGGGCTTTATATTCAATACCACCGAATAGGTACATCATTAAAGTAATGAAAATAATATACGCAATAGTAAATAAAGCTGATATTTTCTACATTTGTCTCTTTAGATAATACAAGTTTAAATGTTTTCCCAGTACAGTTTAGAAGGAGATCATAGAGGAGTATTTGACATTATTGTATAAGAGGTATAATTTACATTAATGATAAAAACACTGGTTCCGTGTGTGTGGGGTTTGCATGTTCTCCCCGTGTCGTCGTGGGGTTTCCACTGGGTTCTCTGGTCCCCCCCCCCCCCACAGTCCAAACACATGCTGAGGCTAATTGGCGTCACCAAATTGCCCGTATGTGTGCTGGTGTGAGTGAATGGTGTGTGAATTCTCCCTGTGATGGGTTGGCGCCCCATCCTGGGTTGTTCCCTGCCTTGCGTCCATAGGCTCCAGACTGCCCGCGACCCTGAATAGGATAAGCGGTTACAGAAAATGGATGGATGGAATTTTGCCTTTGGTGGTTTTTGGAAATAAATGACTGTGTTTTTCTGGTTTTTATAGAGTATAATAGTGATACTTTGTTCAGCCCTCTGGGGAAATTGTGCGATTTTTGCATATGCCACCTTACCCTCCATGACATTTTATGCCAGGTAGTGCTGTTTTCTGCTGTGGTGATGCTGACTGGCGTAGCGTGAAGTGACAGCCTGTCGTTTGTGCAGGGAGTGAACTCCCTGAGCACGCTGAAGACGGGGGACATCCTGGTTGGCTCAGGTGACGGCATGTGCACCCAGTGCTCCGGGTCTAACTTTAAAACACTCAGGTGAGTTCACAGGTGCACATTCAGCACAGACAGCTTCTCCATCAACCTTCATGTACGTCCTCCTCCATGTTTAAAAGTCCGGCAGCAGAGTGTAAATGGGCCAAAGGAACCAGTCCCCCTGTGAAATGAACCTTGATGCATTTTGCGGCAGTTCCTTCACTGCAGCGCCACCTGTTGATGATCTACAGTATAGACATGGATATGGACCATACATGCATTATTCGGTTCTCTGACAGGAAAGTGCAGCTAAAGGGAGGTGTCACTTCAGTTGCTCTCCGGGGTGAAGGCCACCAGTTCTTCGTCGGTACGGATGCTTCACAGATCTATCGCTGCAACTATATGGACTTCAAAGAGGAGCTCATCGCTACGAGCCACAACAGCGCTGTGAAAGGCGTCGTCTTCCCCGTGTGAGTGACACACCAGCTGACACATGGAATTCACATACAGTTAACCATTGCGAGCAGGCAGCCATGGAAAAAACATGCACTACTCTGTGTCTCCTTGTGTAGTGTTTTGCATTCATGCCACCAGGGGGCACTATAAGTCAACTTTACTTGAACCACTTGATTGACTGTCCTATGGTCACTCTTAAAGGATTTGTCAGTCAAACAAACATTAGTTAACCTTAAAATTGAAATGTATCACTTGTTACGTCTCTCTCTCAGCGCCACGTCTGAGCTGTTTGCCACATGCTCTCAGGATGACATCAGGGTGTGGCACTCAGAGACTTCCAAGGAACTGCTGCGCATCACGGTGTCCAACATGACCTGTAACGCTGTGGATTTTATGAGGGACGGGAAGAGCATCATTAGCGGTGGGTTAGACGCATCGGGGATGCTGTGGGATGGAATATGACCTTCCTCAAACTGATGCCAGGCCAGTGAGTCATGTGGGTGAGCCCTCATTGTATGGAGAACATCTCACCTGCCTCTCCAGACTGGGGCGATCTGACCTTGGGTTGTGTCGGCGTGCTTGTAGAAAAAAGTTCTTTCATTTGTGCTGAGTCAGTTGTGACAAAATCATTTAAATGTTAATACATTCAAGTCTTATGTCCCTGTATGGCATAAGAAGTGTGGAAAATAGATGTATATATTCACATACTTAACTAAGAACAAGAATAGTACTTTTATGGTGCATCTATGTTTTCGGTCTCTATGTCATATCACAAAATCTCACATAAAGGATTTGGACATTTCGAAATAAGCCACATCAGCCAAGACCTGAGTCAAACCTGTTTAATTAAAAAGACGAATGTCTATAAAGATGGTTTTCCCAAGACCACTGATTCAGAGAAGCTGCATTTTGTTTATAAGACAAAAATGTATAGAAAATTGTCAAAAAAAGTAGCTTATATTTAATCTCATATTATTCACAGTTTACTACTGTGTACGGTATAAATCAGTAAAATACAATTCATGTAGTACATTTTGTTTTCCAGCTTGGAATGATGGGAAAATTCGTATTTTCACTCCGGAGAGTGGCAAGCTGTGTGGCATCATTCACAGCGCCCACAGCATGAGTGTGACGGCTATCGCGGGCACCAGAGACTGCCAAAGGATAGTCAGTGGAGGAGGGGAGGGCCAGGTAACATCTCTTGGGCAAGATAGCAAAAAAAACCCACAAAACATATACAATACAACAGTATTCATAGTAACTATGCATCAATGAAAAGGATGTTTATGTACATGCAGGTTCAGATTCACGGAATAATCTTACTTTTGCACTTCTTGCCACATGTCTAACTGTATAAATGGTAAGAACAGAAAATCATGTAAGTTACTGTGAATCAGCAATTAAATGTCAATTTAAAAACATATTGCGAGGTTTCAGCACACCTGGTAAAAATGCTATAAATGCTTCCGTTTTAGATTCTGAGTTAAGTTTATTTAAGGTGCCAGACGCTCTGTGGACTCTGTGTCTAGGTGCGGGTCTGGCAGATCTTTCCAGGGTCCCACCAGCTTGTGGAGACCATGAAGGAGCACAAGGCCACCATCACCTGCATCAGGTTGAAGAGCGACGACAAGGAGTGCGTCACGGCCAGCTCGGATGGGGCCTGCATCGTCTGGGACCTGGTGTGAGTGAGGACACCTCTCCGTCTCGTCTGACACCCACCCCCCCATCACCGGAAACGCGTGGCGCCACCTGCTGGTAGCCCGCAGGCCTGCAGGGTCAGAACGTTCATGTCCTTCTCTTGGCAGCCGCTTTGTGAGATATCAGATGGTCCTGGCCAACACGCTCTTCAGGGCTGTGTGCTACCACCCCGAGGAGTACCAGATCATCACCAGTGGGACCGACAGAAAGGTAGGGCGTCTGTCACCATGGGGACAGTGCTGGGCTTAGACCCACAGAACCACAGAAGTGCAGCTTTTACAACACATGGCTTCTTTTGGATCAGCGTGGAACCTGAATTCGATTTCAGCTGTTTTATCATCCTGTGACACGCTTCCTGCTAACATTCTGAGTTCTGAGTTCATCACCAGTCTCTAGTCCCATTTCGCTCCTTAGTCATTTGCTCACCCTATTGTCTTCGCTCATTTAAGGCTATTATGGATATAATACGATTATTATTAGCAGAGGTGGATAGTTCAGGTCCAGAAAGCAACAATCCGGACCAAGATTTTGTTTCAACCAACCAGTTGTGCATAAACTCACAGTCACAGTACTCAGAGTACTCAGCTGGTTGGTTGAAACAAAATCTTGGTCTGGATTTTTATTTTCTGGACCTAGAATTTCCACCCCTGATTATTAGTGAATTGGAATTTAACAGTTAAGTTTCCCAGAGTGGTATGAAGAATTTCATTGGATGAATGAATCCAATGGATGAATTCCCGGCCTGCTATAAGAATGACATCACACTCTGGAGTTTCCTGAGCCAGGGCATTGAGTTTTCAGCTAATTGGGGTTGGGGTAACCATCCCTTACAGTTTGGTCTCTGCCACTCTGACACTTGTCAACTTTTGGGTAATGGTCTATTCATTTAACCACTTTAGTACTTGTTTTTGAAAACATGTTTGTGTCATTGTACTCTATGGAAGATTCGATTCAACAGTTTTGTTTAGTCTCTGTACTGTCCAGCAATCATGTCTGAACTAAGCTGGCAGCTTAAGTGAAAACGACAGCTGGACAAAATGGGTAATAGAGGGCAGGATACACTGTAACATAAAGGTGCCTCACAGACTCACGAGGGAACATAGTGGAGCTGTCTAGGCTTACAGACTGCAGGAGATAAGTGGGATACATTTAAAGAGATTCATCTTCACATGACGAGAGCCCATTCGGCTAGTGATTCCTGCGAATAAGCCTTCTATCTGCAGTTACGACTCTGACCTCGAAGTCAGACATGACATTTACACCCCTTCCAGAATCTGAGAAAGTGTAAATCTGGTACGCAGAGTCAAAAATAGGATAGCCGCCTCAGTAAGAAGTAACGCAAAACCCTGATATGGAAATTAAAGCGGCATGTGTTTCAGGTCCTAGATTACGGATGAGTTATTAGGGAAAGGTGTCCTTCAGCTGACGGTTAATAAGCCTTATGTGCCTGTCATTGTCACCCATTACAGCATATTGTTCTGGTATTTGGCAAATAATTTGCTTTAAGAAACCAGGCTGCAGTCCAAGCCTCAGTAAAGTGAAACACAAGGTATCAAATTGTACACGATTCAGCAAAAGGTTACAAAGGTGCTTTAAAATCCAGTTTAAATTCAGTATCCTTTCAGCTTATTGCATTTTTCTATGAATTTTCTATTTGCACTCTTTGCCTTTTCTGCGTTTAATTGAATGTTGGCCTTGTAAGACCCTCTGAGAACTTTTTCTACTTCCCAGAATATGAAATACATCAGAGTTATAGAAGGGAATGTCAAAGGAGGTCTCACACTGTCAACATGAACTTAATAGGATTTTCCTTAAGACATTTTAAGAGACGTGTATATTGAAAAGACTAAATCTCTCAGGACTGACCCCTGACAGACATCCTGCTAAGCGACGACACGTGCGGTCATACAGGAATAAGGAAACCAGAAAAGCGCCATTTGATAGTTCCTAAGGCCCCTGAGGCAGGATGGGAGAACTGAGCGGTTAACTAGGTCCACAGTGCCAGAGGTATGGAAGATCAAGGGGACGGGTAGCAAGCAGCGTGAGAGACTGCCAGGTTCGGTGGGGTCACCAAGATGAAAGCTACGCAGTTGGTGATCCGGTGGGCTGCTGTGCGATAAGAACTCCTGGAGACCACTGATGTGGGCTGCAAGTGCCAAGATTTTTAACCAGGAAAAGGAGTAAAGGAGGTAGGGGCGAGGCAGTGGAGATACACGGCCAATCGGAACTCTGATGGAAAAGGTCCAAGTGAAGAGAAATGAATTAAACAGTGAGATAGTGGTTAGCACAGCGGGACTGGTAAGGACGGATCAGAGGCACCACTAGTGGACTTCAGGAAGTTTGGTACTTAAACAAGGTGTGGCGGGGGCAGATGCAAGGGGAGGAAGAGTCTCTGAGCGCCGGGGGTGTTAGGCAGAGTGTCGGGGGGGTGCAGTAGGAGAGAAAGCTGAGAGCAGAGGGGGCTTACAAGGGTTTCAAAGAAGCTCAACAGATCACCAGGGAGAGCAAACAAGGAGCGGGCCAAGCGATATTTATCTAGGTCAGCTGTCCTCCATGGTGTGCACCAGCTCTTCAGGCAAGCATAGATGCCCGTGTCTGATGTGCGGACGGGTGGAGCTAGACTAGTGGACAGAATCAAACGGATGTCTCCGGACTGTTAGGGCGTGTGAGAAACGGCAAGCTGAGGAGCGGCTGCTGATTGGCTGGCGTGGGCCTGCCGGATGCTGGGCCCACCCCCGGGGACGGAGCTGCTAAGAGGCTCTGGCTCGCCGCCGTCCCGCGGTCGCGGTCGTGCCAGCCAGGTGGCGGCGTGCCAGGAGCGCCATCTGCTCGCTGGAGGAGTGGCCGCACTGTCTGCCTAAGGACAAGCAGTGTCCATAATTAAATTCATCGAACGGATCTGAGTGTCTCCGTGTCACAGCCTGGTGAAGATGTCGACGTGAGGGACAGTGGTCTTGGCTCCAATCACGGTCAACACCTCTAGACAGCTTGCATTGCCTCTTCAGAGGTGAGCGTGTATGATTGTACTGGTGCTTACACCTTATTGAGTTTGGTTTCAACTAGAGGTCAAATGAGATAATACTGCTTTTGCACAGTGGCCTATATAGGCATAATAGTTTAGATTCCACTGTAGCTTAAGGAGGTTGGTTGTGGGTTCAAATCCCATCACTAACTGAATGATCATATCACTGCTGGGCCCTTCAGCAAGGTCCTTAACCTGCTCTAGGGACACTGTCTGACCCTTTATCCTAATCCTAAACATTTATATTGCTGTGGCCAAAAGTGTCTGTTAAATGTTCAGATGTAAACATTTCATGTCTGCTTCAGATTTTCACACTTAAATCTACTGTCCTGATAAACACAATACAAGCATCTGTGTCCGTAGCAGCGGGGAGGGGTTTGAAATGCACGTCATACCTCGCATTTGAGAGATCCATTAACCAAGGGGAGGATTATTTTTACTCAAGGACTATATAAGTGGATTACTGCAGGAAAATAAGTTGCTAAGTGAGGGAACAGGATAAACGGAACAGAGTGTATTTAGTTGCTTTTGCAGCAGAGTTTTGAATGCTAGTTTCCTCTGTGATACATCACTCCAGCCCAAGACAGATACAGAATTACGAATGTAACACATGGCAGTGCGACTAGCCCTAACAGCATTTCTGGTTGCCGCAAGGCAGCCTGCAGTCGTGCAGGTGGAGCAGAACACAGACGGTGCCCATATGGGCAGCTGCCGCCGTCTCTTGCTTTCTGATTGGAGCGACGTGGCCATGTGACGGCCTGAGGGCGGGGTCCTGCAAGCACCCGATTGGAGTGGGGGTATCTTGGACCAGTCACTGTCTGAGGGGGCCTTTTGGACATGCTTACACGACATTTTGGGCAACGGCATATTTTAGAAGTTCTGGATTTTTGTGATTCTTCTAACAATGGTAAAAAATGTTTAAATGCATAATAATAATAGAAGCCCACTGCAAACATAAAAGGTAAGGATGGTAAATGAATGATGTTGTATTCGTGTTGTTTTCTTTGTTATACCTGAATGTTGGGGTAATTTATTATAAGGGTAACTGTGGGAATTAACCAGTTTAAAGGGAATTAAACTTTCTGTTTACACTGGGGCCACCTTGTTCTTCGATTGAGCAACATATTTGCCCACTGTCACCCACATACATACTGCTGAATTATTAATCTTCGTTCTCTTTAATTGAATCTTCCAGGGATTTAGGATCCATCCATCCTTTCCTCTTCTGACCACATAGCCAGGTCAGGGTCATGTGGTGGCCTTCAGCCAATCACAGGCAGCCAAACTGGTGTACACCCCCCCCCCCCCCCCCCCCCCCCCCCCCCCCCCCCCCAACCACCCCGCCCCCCGCGCTCGCGCAGGCCCCTTTCCCCTCTTCTCTTCACAACTTAA
>JAOYFF010000094.1:8810784-8820927 GCA_025773925.1 Cryptomyrus ogoouensis
TATATCTTTAAGGATCTGCTGCAGCCAGTGCCGGCTGGTCCTGAAAGCGTGTTATTTTTCCGGTTTGCGCTTAACCCCGAAGGCCCGTGGCAGACTGAAGATGAAGACACGGTTCCGCTTTTTCCAGTCTTGCTCACGGCGGGATGGGATCACTGCATCGCTCATGCCACGCCGTTCCTGGCGTGTTCGCTGAAAACTGCACCTTGCAGTACAGGAATGAGACGCGATGGACGCGAGCGGCTTCTTTCAGTACCTGATGTTGTTTGCCGGGTCTTTGGGGACTTGTCACACAGCCCCGGCACATGATGACCTCCTGGTCACCTGCAGGTTCCAGAATAAGTATCACCATGCTCTCCGTTCTTCTGGCAAATGTTTGTCTTATTCCTGTTATTATTGCTGCTCTTGTTTGATGTCCGTGTCTATTATTCATGGCCGATGATCGGCTGCCGTTTGCAAATGAAAGGTGCCTCTCATCTCCCCGGCAGTGCCAAATCTTCTCTGTGACTGCCAAGAGCCCTTATGGGGGGGGGTATTTTTTTCTCCTCCGCATGCTCTGGCCCCACTGGCATCTCCATAGAAACGAGCCAAGGATAGCCGGTCCGGATCTACGCTCCGCTGCGGGGGAGTACTCCTGGCCGGGGCCCGTGCCGCTCAAGGTGATGTGGGGGTGGGACATGTCCAGCTTTGGGGGGGCGGCAGAGTGAGCGAGCAGATGCCTGTGGCTTCTGCAGGCACCCCGGCGGATGTGATCCCCTGAGCTTTTGCTGAATCGCCCGAATTAGTCCGTCGGGGTCCGCGGGTGAGTTCGGGGGGGGGCTTGAGTCAGCTGCTTTGCCGCCTGGGTAGCGTTTTGATGCCCCCACCCCCCTGGTTTCTGCTGACCTCTCTCCATTCAGGCCCTGCCATGCCATCCACATGCAGCACTCTTGTTTTTTTAGTGCAGCCCCCCCCCCCAATCATACAGGAAACAAGGAAGGCCTGTTTTGTTCATTTTCTTTTTCTTGTTACAGCACTGCCTGTATAACACACTGCCTCTGTAGCCCAGGCTGGGGGGTGTCTGGCGGGGTGGTGGGGGGGGGGCTGCTTTCAGCTACCTTCACATAACATTGCCACAGAACTGTGGGCCAATTCCTGCATGAAGCCTTTTTTAGAGAAGGGAAGGGGACCACCCCCAGATTATGGGTGGGGCCAGTTAAGTAAATGCTGTTACTTCAGCTAATTAGCCTTGCTTTTGGTGGGTTCCTCGTATCCTGGCTTCTCACTGCGACTGCATTTTATTTTTATTTTTTTAAGTCATTTTCCCTTTTATTTTAAGCTAACAACCTACCGATAAGATGCACAGCGGTTGGAAATAAACCCCCGGCATGGTCTGCCTGCACGTCCTGTTCTTGCCACCCGCCATGTCACCATGAATAGATGTGCGCTGGCATCCTGAACACCGGACACAGGAATTTAATTAAAGTTTTTCTTTCAAAGGAGTCCGGCTCGGATAAACAGCTGACTCAGGTGATCTGCGGGGCTGGCAAATCTGAAGCCCGGTTTTTAATTGTCTGCTTGTTATGCAATCTGGCGAGGGAAGCCCTGTCAGGAAGATAAGCCTCATGCATTGGGCATTGGGGGTGTGTGTGTTCAGTACCCAGTGTGATGCCGGTGGGCCAGAGGTGCCGTCAGAGTGTGGTATGTCAGGGCTACTCTGGGCCAGTGATAAAGAGCCAAAACCATCTGGATTTTGGTGTGCGGTTAAGATGGTTAGAGCGTTCTGTCTATGACCGGAAGGTTGCTGGTTCAAATCCCATGGTCAGCAGAGTGGTTTCACCATTTGGCCCTAGAGCAAGGTCCTTAACACCTTGCTCTAGGGACCGTCTGACCCTGCTGTCTCAGTTGTATATTGCTTTGGTCTACTAAACTGTAAGTCAGGAGGTCAAGTGACTGTACAATTGAGTCAAACCTGAACGCTCGAACAAAAGTGGCATGCTACCAGATATTCTTAATTCCCAGTTTCTAATCCAAAAATCAGGCACAGAACCCAAATAATCCATTCCCATGATTACGCTGTTAATTGCAGTGTGATAACAGTGTAAAAAGGATTTATTATTTGGAGCTGGGAACTGGCCAAGGGGAAGGGTGCTCACGGAAAGGGGGAGTGCTGGGTAGGAAGCTCAGTGAGCCCCCGTCGCTCCCTCTCCTGCGGCGTAGACTTCATAACCAGCTCTCAGGAGTGTCGGCGCTGGGAGGCTTTTGGCGTCGCAGTCGGGGGTCTTTACTCGAGTCAGGGATGTACAGTCTGTGATGTGGAACCACTTCCTTCACGTTGGCCTGTCGGTGCGCCTGACGGACGGGGCTGCCTCCCTGGGCTGCCATCCCAGTCGGCCTGCTCCATCCAAGTTGGTCCAGGGTTCTTTCAATCTTTGTGTCGGAGTGGGACAGCAGTGACACACCTGTGGTCTCAGGCACGACCTCAATGACCTCTCCCTGTGTCGACTGTGCGATTCACGCGCCATCCCTTTAAGATCCAGCCCTCTCACTGTGCTGCATCTTCACCAGGGCGGAGCCCTAACAGTCCACAATTACTCAGCACCCTGCTTCGATCTGCAGTCCCCATATTATATTACGTTAGTAACCTGGAAGGCATATTCTTGTGGGGGGGAGGCCAGCTAATTGACAGTTTGAACAGCTCAGCGTGAGCTGCTTAAATATTAAGTTCCCCTCATAATCTGCTAACCACAGTCCCTCCTTACACCCTTTGCGTATTTAATTTCATGTCGTTAAAAATAAATCTTCTTTGTTCTTTGACAGATGCTATGCACACCTGTGCGATCTCTCAGACGCAGTAACCGTTCATTCGCGGCTGTGGTCCCCGAGCAGGGGCTCTGAAAGTGAGTTATAACTATGACTGGGTTTTCATTTATTCTGAAATGTGTGGCGTTTGTCATGTTGTTTCATTTCAGGGCTGAGAGCCTTAAACTATATTCCTCCCCATGTAGGCCGTCCTTTAATAACGCCCTTAATACTGTGGCATTTCTCCAAACCGTCGCCGCTCCTGTTCCGCGTTGTAACTCTCTCGAGCCTAACAGGGCAAGCAGCACCTTCTGGGTCTCGAGTGTCAAGGCGTGTGCCGTCCTGTGTCACCCGGGCTATAGGGCGGGAAATCAGTGGTTCCTCCCTGGTGACTCGTCAATCATTGGGTGTCTGTGTGAGAGGCCCCGCCCCCTTCAAGTGACCCCACCCCTTGCATTGTTTACTCTGGAGGAATCCTCCAAGAGCAGCCTTGGTGTGATGACCTCCCCCCGAAATCCTGTCCCACCCACCCCACGTCCGCGGTGCTCTGAGTGTGCGGGTGATACAGAAAATCTTTTGGTCTTATGATGTTCTTTTGAGCGCATTCTCTCTCTCTTTATTATTGCTGTGAGGCGGAGGTCAAAATGGGAAAAAGAGTGTTTGTCTCTCTTCCCAAATACAAAAATATCGTCAAGTCCGCTTCAGAGTTTGGGATGTGCAGCTTCTCTCCAGTAAAGGCTGAAGAGCCGACTCTGGCGTTGCGTGTTCCTGTACAGATTTAGTCCTCCTGCTTCGGTGAATGCCGAGTGATTTTGGCTGTCCTCCTATTTTGATCCCTCCTGACAGGTAGCAAGGTTACTCTAATTGCACCCTAGAGATAGAAAAGCAATTCAAATCTGGAGGAAAATAGCTTTGGAAACGTAGATGCAGGCATTCCTCCACCGGTCCACAGGTCACAGAACTTTGCCACTGAGTTCTTCAATGTGGACCATTTATCTAAATCCGTGAAATCAATTACGCCGGCCAGCTGAAGTCGGCCGTGAATCTGTGGAAATTGAACAGCTGACTGTTACTAGTGTGTTATTGTATCTTGCTGGTTTTCTATTTTGGGCCGGCTGAGCTGACAATGGGATGGGGGGGGGGGCGGTTGAATAATGCAGCAGTCGTCCATTTCATTCTGGTTTTGAGAAAGCCGGTGTATGATCCAAACCCGCTCCTCTCGCGTTCGAGGTATAGCTTGAGTGCCTTTTGACCTATTTTATAGGTGTGATTTGTTTCACCAAAGAGAGAGAAAATTCCGCCCGAAGATGTCGTCTTTGTAAAAGGGGCTGGCTGGAACACACCGGGAGCGATTCTCGTGTCTCATAGCGTTGTGCCAGTTGCTGTAATTTCAGCCTCTGTTTGCTGGACGTTAGTTTTAGAGCACTGTTTTCTGGATGTTCGGCTAAGGCTGTGCCTCATTGGCTGAGAGCTCGTCGGTAAGAGGTGCTGCGTGAGGGGAACGGCGCGGTGCATCGTGCTGAGCGGGACGGTAGGTCATGGGCCTCACGGACACTCGTGGCACGATTGGCGCTTGGCGTTAATGAGGACGATCAGTGCTCGTTCGAGGGAGACTGTGCCCCCCCCTCCTCGTGGCACCCTCGTAAATAATAGGTGGGGGGAGGGAAGAGGGGCTGCCAGCATTCCTGTGCCTGTCCTCTGCCTAAGAATCATTACAGCATGGCCGCTGTTGATAAGACCAGCGCCCCCTGCAGGTTGGCCACTAAGATGCACGGGACTTGTTACCTGTCTGTCTGCGCAGTTAAAATTAATTGCCGCTGGGCGTGCCTAAAGCTACAGCCAGCCTTGGCCTCATTTGCAGTAAAAGAGGAGTAAATTATGGCTCTTTCAATCCCAAATTTTAGACCCCCCCCCCCCATCACTCTGCTTACCTGTCAGAGAGAATGGAAGATGGCCATTAGCACTGAGGTCCTGCCCCTGTAAGCAGTACCCTACCCCTGGCTTGTAGAACCGCTAATGATGGGTCTCAGGCTAAAGCTTTTCAAGGGAAGGTTTTGGTTGGCCCTTAGAGTTGCCTTCTAAGAGCATACCGCTCAGTCTGTTAACATGAGCATAGCATCATGGGCTCACTTCATAGTCCGTTGGAGTTGGGAACCTCCGCCTCGCATCCACCCATTCAGAGGAAGCCTTCCTTCCTTGCTGGATAATTGCACCTCCCTCCACAGAGAAACAGACCTCGTGTTTTTGATAAGCCGACCAAATTTAATCGCCCTGCTGCTGTGGTCCGCTATCATTCCCTCCGACGACTTGGCTTAAGTCCTCCTGCTTGATCTTTACTCGTGTCAGCAGACTTAAATTGCTTCGCGGATTCAAAGGCGGCGAGAAACGTTCCGTGCGTTCCGCTCATTATCGACGACAGAATTGCTTTGGTGGTAAAAAAAATAAGATGGATGTGGAGGAGAGGACGGGCAGATATAGGGGGCAGCCACTCGCCGCGTGGACGGTACAACTGTGTTTGGGAGCCTTTGCGAAATCGGCTTCATGGAATTTTCCGGAAATAAAACAGCTGAAGAGCAGGACTGTTGTGTTGCCGTCTCAAAACTTTACATGCAGCAAATGTGGTCCGATAATAATCAACCGTAACCCCCACCCCAGAAGACCTGCATCAGAACTTTAGCATCTTAGAGTTGAAATCTGACTGACAGGAGCTGTGTAGTTGGTTTGGTCTTCAGTAGTTCAGTTCTGCGATAAGTAATAACTCCAGTGATGTGTAACATGTTCTTTGGTCAAACAGGAAACAGAGGACTTAGAGCTTCCTGTGTGTCTCATCACTGTATGTTGAATGTGTCAGTGCTTTTCTGGAGGTGTGTGGTCGGTTAGCGGTTTTCCTTGCACTGGGAATAAGTACCATAAGTTAGAGCAGTGCGATGTGAGCCTGGTGGCCCTTCAGGGCCGGTCATGAAAGTGAATGATGCCTTTTAAGCTTGGAAACACAACAGCGGAAACACAACTTACTCGTGTCTGCATCCGGGCCAAAACATCTTTGCGATTCCCAGAAATGTTATCATTTCAGGTGGGAAAAACTTTTATTACCCCTCCCCCCCCCACCAGTTGGCATTAAAAAAAAAAAAAAAAAAAAACACATTTGCACACAGTGAATTTTGGCTTTGTGTTCCTAATGGAATTTGGCCCTCAGGGAAAAATAGATGGGGGCCCATACTTTAAAATAATAATTGCTAGAATGTTCTGCTAACATTCTGGAAACAAAATGCGTTGGAACTGTTTTTTTTTTCTTTTCAGTTTATTTCCAATGATTGAATGAAATTGAATTAATAAGTTAATCTCAAAGAAGATCAATGCTCATCTTCTCCCCTGTAGGATTGTGCCTGATACTAATATATTGACCGGTCCTGCACTGACCATCACACACCAATATCGATATTCCTGATGTCTAGTTAGGAAACAGCGCTGAATTTCCCGCAGTACAGTCCCACTGCCCACCTGCTCAGGTCCATCCTTTTCACCACACTCTGTTTTTCTCCGTCTTTTTCCTCCTGTTCCCATAGCAGCGTCGTTTAACTAACAGAAAAACAGACATTTGAAAAGTTGTTTTTTAGCGTAAGCTTCCAGTCACATTTTATTTATATCACAAGCAAAGAAATACTGTGGAAAATGTTTTATTGGCAAGGTTTTGGAGTGTAGATTTATCTGTCCTGACTTTATAACGGTATTTAGGGTTTGTGAAGTACACAAACCTTGAAGCGATTTCACTGGGAGGAGCGAGAAATTAATCATGGATCCTGGAACAGGACTGGGAGGGAATCGGCGTTTGTGTTGGTTGATTCTGAGAAATGTTTTGTCTTTTCTAAGCCGTCGTGTCGGAAAACTCTTGTGGCTCACACTCGAAGCGAACCAAAGGAACTCTTAGCATGTCTCCGCCGGTGAAGGTTTGAAGAGCTCTCTGAAAGGGCGTGTGAAACCGCCTTCAGGAATGGAAAGAGGGAAAGAGGCAGGACATTCAACACTGATCTTAAATGCCGGTCTTGGGCATTTTCCGGTGTGTCATTGCGCAGCTAGCCTTTGGTTTGGCGGAGCTGCCCACTGATGCACCGTCCCACGGTACGGCTGCACCGATCTGGGGCTTTTCTCTTTTTTCCCTGAGTTCTGCGCCCCGTTTTTACTCCCTCTCTCTCACGCTGGAGGCGGTGCGGATGGGCTCGGGGCCTTCAATGGGCCCTTTGGTGGTGCCTCGCTTCAGGTTCCCTGTGGCCTCCGAGCACGTTTCCTTCGCCCCCCTGCGGTCACTGGGATCAGTGTGTGCTCAACAACGGGCCCGTTCTCCCCGGCAGAACGTGTGCTGTGTGCGTTTCCCTTTTAATGCCTGGCACAGGCAGCGCCCCCCTTGCCTCTGGGGGGGTCACGTCGCCGCTGTGTGTTTTCTGCGTTTGTTTATTTGTCTCTTTATTTGCTTGTTTTTCGTTCCTAGCCTGGGTTCACCCAGTACACATGCTGCTCTGTCTGCCGTGAACCTGGACCACGTCTTGCAGAACGGCTGCGATTAGGAGACAGTGCTGCTTGATTCAGGGTCGGCTCTACCTTCATTCCCGGGCTCCCTAAACGAGCCCTTCAGGACCACCGAACGGGGGAGGGGTGGAGGGTCATGGAGAGCGGTGAGGCCCTCTCCCCCAGGTTGGCGCGCTCTCGGCCTGTAACGCCGAGATCCTCCTCCGAAGAGCCTACTTGACAGAGACTCTCTTTGTTAATTAGTCTGCACAGCATATAATTTCATCTTTTCCAGATATGAAGGTGTTTTCTGCAAAGTGCATTGTGCCTTGCCGACAGTTGCTGCTTCTCCTATGAGTTGGTCGAGTTGGGAGCACCCGTACTTAGGATGCGTGTCATTTTCTTTACCCGTATTTGCTGTGTGGGTGCACCTAAATAACACTGATGGTGACCGAGTGCATGATGCCCTGCCCCTTTGCAGTTTTCCGCATTAGCGAAATGAAGCGTATGATGATTAAAATGACCACTCCTGTACTGGATTTTCATTTTTGCCGTAGACTTTGTTTCGGAGTCATGGCCTCTCTCTGCGCGTGAGTTCCGTGTCTCTCGTACCTGGTCTCCTTGGCACTGTAAATGCTCGCGATATCTGTTTTACACGCGCGCACGCCTTCCCGCCTGTGGAAGGCCTCGCCGGCTAATTAGGGGCCGCTCTGGGTCTTGTCCGTGCCTGGTACTGCCTGGCTCTGGGTCACCGAGCCCCGGCGCTGGTTTGTGAGTCCGCTGCCTGCCCCTCCTTTTCTCCTTTCTCCCTCATTCTGCTCCCAAGGTCGTTACTGCCACATCTGAGTTATTAGACCAAATAAATCAAGATAAACGCTCTCCCAGTTCGTAGGTGAGCTCCTTTTTTCTGAGAAACATTTTTTATTGGTTTGTTTCAGGTCGTCTGTTTTCCGTTTTTATTTTGGAGCTGTTCTGTGCCGGTTTCGCCTCACTCTGCTGGGATGGGGGTGATCTGAACATAAGTATGATATTTTTATCATATCACTTTTATTACAGGTCAAATCTGCCGCTGGCTGATTCTTCATCTGTTGTTAACGCCCCCCCCCCCCCCAGTATTTCAAAGATTTCTTTTTAAGATCTGAGAAAGCAATTATAATGTTAATCTTGAACTTGCCTTCTTTATATTGCAAAATTAGCTCGACAGAACAGACTGAAATACGCCAGGGAAGGTGTCGGTGTTCCTGTGCGCTTGGTACACGTGATGTCATATCGCTGTCGGCTGAGGTCCTGGGCTCTGACAGCTGGAGAGGCACCTTAATGGGGGGAGCAGTGCTCTCACATAAGGGAAGTGCTTATGACGGCAAGAGAGCCGCCTCCGCCACAGGACCCGGTTTCCTCTGACCGTAAAGCCTTTTCAGTTCAGCGTTTTACCCCGGTCCCTAAGAGCAATGAAGATTGGCCATGACATCACTATACTCAGATCTGTGTGTGTGTGTGTGTGTGTGTGTGTGTGTGAGAGAGAGAGAGAGAGAGTTTTTAACAATGTGCTCATCATTAATCTTGCATTGTGTTTTTCCTGTGAATAATTAAAACGGATTTCTAATATTTGTTTTTTTTAATAATTAAATAATCCTCTAAATTGAAAAATAATTGGTTTGCCCGTTATTAAGGAGAATGCCTGGTCTGGGTCATTAATGGCACTGATGGGAGTGGCCTTGCAGAGCTGTGATTGGTCGCCAGCCCTCACCCTGTTGGTATTCCACTCAGCGGGCTCCCATCTACAGCTGTAAGGCCCCCCAGCTTCCTCACTGGGTACGACTGGCAGGAAGGAGAGGTGGCGGATGAATGGAACAAACCCATCAGAAGGAGAGGAGCAGCGTGAGCTGGTTCAAACGGACTAGAGAGTGGGAGTGCGCCGGGAGGGGGTTGGGTCACGCCGCTGATGGACCATCTCTGCCGTTTCAGGATCCGGCCGGAGCGGAAGGACCCCCCGGCGTGGGGCCGGCGGCCGTGTCGCAGAATGGGGGCCACAGCTTCGTCCAGGACCACTTCCAGGCGCAGTACAGGTGAGGTTCGAGTCCCCCTTCAGCAAACTGCATCAAAACAAACAGCATGTGAACCCTGGACTGTGGGTCTCACACAGCGGTGGACGATGCCCAACTCGCATTTCAACCAGCCTAGTAAATACAGCCTAATAAATGCCATTTCGTGTACAAAATCCACCAAGACCACACAGAGTACAAATGTGCAACAGGACCTGTTCCCCTGGCCTGAGCGACTCTCCCGATGTTCTGTAATTGGCGTAACTAAGTTCCCGTCTCGTTAACGGCTATCATTAGCCACTGTCTGCGCTGCAAATTCCCTCATCTCCGTGGCCTCACACATCCGGGGGGGGGCTCGCAAACCGCCCCAGTGCTGGTGAGCAGCCCAGACCAGGACACAACGGGCTAATTGTCCCGTAACAGCCCTGTTAAAAGGAGCGGCGCGTATTAATAAGGGGCTGAACACTACAGCTGCTCTTGCGCTACTAATTGGACATTGCTGCCCCCCCGAAGCAGAGGAAGCTCCCCCTCCTGGCCCCTGGGGGGGCGTTCGTCTCTTGCCTTGCACAGTCGCTTCATTGTGCTGTCTCTCCCTGTTTACGTCAGGTGTGCCCCCATGACCTGCCTCTCCTCTGCTGCATGCCTTCCTAACATCTGGATTGTAGCGCCCTGGTCTGGAGGAGGGGGGGGTTAGGTCAGCTACTTTTCCCTAGCTGACCTAATGTTTTCATCCAAAGCGGCTTGCAGGTTTTCTCTCAATTTATACATCCAGCCGTCCTCCAAATGCCTGTCCTGTCTGGTCAGGGTCGGGGGCAGGGGC
>JAOYFF010000094.1:8850662-8880148 GCA_025773925.1 Cryptomyrus ogoouensis
AAAAGGGGGGGGGGGAGGGGGCCAACCCGGGGGGGGGGCCCCCCGGGATTTGCCTCTTTTTTAAGGGCCCCCCCCCACCCCCCCCCCCCCCCCCCCCGCCACTGCCGGCTCGCTGGGAGGTTTGGCACGCTCTCACGGCACACGCTTGCCGCCCGCGGAAAGCCGCCTTGGCGAGTCGCAGGCCGCTCCGTCGCCCCGGTAAAGGGATGAGGAGAGACGGGGGAGTTTAATTTACCCATCTGGCATGTGACTGCTGACCACCAGGCAGACGGAGACCCTGCGTTCAGGATGGAGCCCGCCTTGCGTTCAGAACCAGCAGCCTGAATGTTGTGCTTTAGACTTTATACAGTGGTGCCACTAGAGACTTTGGCTCCTATGAAAGCATCATATTGGGTCCCCAAACTAATAAAAATCCAGCTGTATTCTACTTTTTTTTACGGCCCCTGTCATTTAGGGCCCTTGGAATTCTCCTAACTTCATACCCTTTACATGTCCCTGACTGGGAACTGCGCTTCCTGTATCGGAAAGCGCCCTGAACGCTGCTGAGAGTGAGCCCATTAATAAACCATGAAGACCCCCCCTGTCCCCCGCTGCAACGCCAGGTTCAGGCTCTTGGGGGGGGGCCATGGCATCATCATGAGGGAACTGATCGGTGAGGTCACACCCCGGGCTGTGTGTTCCTCACCTCTGCCTCTCTTTCTGCTGTTGTTCTTTACTTGCGTGACGCATCGCCGTAGCCATGCGTGACCCCCAAGATTATGCGATTTCTGGCTCCCTCCACCTGAACTCTACCTCCACACTGGTCTGCTTCCTCCCTCCTTCCACTTCAGAGCTGGTGAACTGGGAGGGGGAGGGGCGTCACAGTAACGGCGGTGCGTGATCTGAGGTTTTCACACCAATGCCTGCTTCAAGATGGCCTGCCGGCGGCCAGAAGATGAAGGCGCGATGGCACGGGACGATGGGTTTTTCTCGGGATCTAACTATTCTATCCGTGTCTTCGGGCAGACCACAGACGGCGTGAATGACATTGTTAGCGGCTGAGTTATGGCCCCTTCATTCCAGCAGCCTCGTGTGCGAAGTCCGGAGGCCTGGTCTCCCCTGCAGAGCCCAGGAACACGGTGATGTCCACCCAGCAGCATCGGTCACCTCCCTGCGGCCGCAGCATCTTACCCGAGCAGAAACTCCCAGCCAGTGTCACAAACTTCCCTGTTGAGCCTGTTTACTGACCTGATCCTTATCTTCATAAACCAAAATAAATATGTATTCAAGCTATTTACAGAGACTCATTATTCCACGCTTGAGGGCTGAGTTTAAGAACGTCAGGCTACCATTCTGTGACGACCTTAGTAAATGTGCCTGTCACCTTACAGGTTTCTGTGAGAGACCCTGTCCCACTTTTCAGAGCATTCACAGGCACGTGCTGATCTCTCACAGCGCGCCTTCACGCCGCATGTCGACAGGCGTGCGTTAAGGCCCCGCCTGTTTCCGAATGCTCCTAAACGCATCCGTCTCTTCAGGTTTAACTGGTTTGAGTGTTGTTGTCCAGGCTGTTCATCTGAGACCCACTTCCAACCAAATCATAGCAGCTCCGCTATGGCTGGATTGTGGGGGGAGGGGAGCCTTGCATGTCAGTAATAACCTAGTTTGGGGGCCTCCTGTTGACCATAAACAGCCACTACATGGGGGGGGAGGCAAAAACGGCAAACCTGCGCCTGGCTGTAGTATGTTTGAGGCCCTTAACTGGTAAGGCCCCCAGTCCAGAAGTGCCGGTCGCAGCGTTAGCCACAGCACTAACTACAAACGTGAGGGCTGATGCGGAATGGCGCCCACACTCAGGGAGACCTTAGCCGTCCTCTGATTGGCCCCCAACGCTGACATGAGCCTGAGATGCCTTGTGGGTCTCACTGAGGGATAGCTATCGGGGATGAGGTGCATCACCACCGCATCTGAAACTCTTCAGCTGTGGAATTGGCACTTTTCTTTTCTATGGCAGCCATTAATGGTCTGGCATCTGTCTCCTCTCACTCAGCTGAATCCCGTCGGGCCACCTGAGCCTCTGATACACAGTTTAGGGAGTCATCCCCCACCCCGAGAGCCCATCAACTCCTTTAAGAAGCTCATCCTGGTGTGTCTCCCTGACCTTGTGCTGTCTCTCCCCTTACAGAACACTGAGCGTGTGCTGTTTAAGATCCGTGTGGTGGGGGGATCGGCGTCCTACAGCTACCTGTCTCCCCAGGACGGACGGCCATTGTGCCACCCTGCCGTGGACAGGTAAGCCCCCGGTGTGCCCTCTAGTGGTGTCTGCCTATCTGCCAAGATCCCAAGCCCCGTAGCATAACACTGCTGACGTTGTGTGGCTCGGCGGGTTTGGACGCTGCGGCAGTGATCGGAAGGTTGTTGGGTCAAATCTCAGCATCGGCAGCGTTGGGCCCTTGACCAGGGCCTGTGACTGCCCCTAGCTGGCCCCACATTCTCAGAAGTGTACGTCTGCTGAACTGATCCTCTGTGGTTCCAACACTCCTCACACCCCCACAAAACCTGACCCTCCAAACCGGTGACGCGTTGTGTCCAAAGCAACACTGCTGGGCGTGTGCTCCCGCACATCCGGCGAGGCGTCTCGCTGAAACAGCCCACTGGGGCTGAGGTCCAGGCCTCACAAACGCACACGGGTGGTATATGCAAGCTGCCCCCGCGTGTCAGCACTGCAGGGCTGCCGCTGTGTCATCCTGAGATGATCTCTTGCAGGTGAGAAAAGGGATTATTTGTTAATAAGACACTTTCAGGCGCTGCAGCGGGGGGCGATTAGCACGAGTGTGCGTGCGAGTGGTCGTGCGTCACCGTGCTGCCGCTGAAGCCTTGCGGACCGTCACTCTGGAGGTCTCTGCACGGTTTGGGGGGGGTGCCTGGGTGTCCACCTGCTGTAATCATTCCTGTGTCTTTGGGAGCCTCGTGGACATTGCTGTGACTGGCAGATAGCTTCAGTGCCCCCCCCCCCCGCTCCTGCTCTGTGGCCTGGGGTCAGCGTTTCTCTTTTCGTGTGTAAATGCAGCCCAAGATGTGATATTTATAACTTGTTCCTTTGTGCCACGTTTCCGCTCTAAGAGCTTCCTTGCTGCTCTTGAAAAAGGCCAGTTTGAGCTGAGCCAATGTTGCTTTGAATAAACCTGTATGGGGGGTGTCCATCAACCTTTGTGTTTGCCCTATTCCTGTGAGCCCCCCACCAATGAGAAAGGGGGCCCATCTTTTAACATTTCTCCAGAAATCCACAGGGATCAGGTCGGTATGCATTTTTAGAGGTGCTCGATAAACTAAACATATTCTTCATCTAAGTAAGTGTTTTTGTTGTTCTTAAGTTTCTGGGGGGGGGCGGTGGTGGCGGGTATTCATGGTTGCTGTGCGGGGGAAATGGGTTCTAATCGCAGAATGTGCTGGGCGGCCCTGAAGATCTCATGGTCCAAGCTCCAGAGCGGGTGATGATGTCGTACCTTTGAGGGAACTCCTGCCCTGCACTGCTCCAGTGAACTCCCCAGCTGCTTAAGCAGGATGTGCAGTAACTCAATATCTGCCAGCTTCACTGTGGAAAATTTTGAGAATTGAGAGGAATTGAGAGCTTTGGGGCTGAAGTTTCCTGCTTGGCTGTATGAAATCAGCGGGGCTCTGCCCTTGCACCCTAAGTCGCTGACGGCTGTCCATCGTTCATCTTTAACGGCTCTTCCCGTGAGCTGAAAGCTCCCTCTCACCTTATCACTGTCGATGACTCTCTTTTTAATGGTAAAATGGGCAGTATTCAAATGTGAGTCGTATTGTTATGGTGATGGATGTTTTAACCTCCCCCCCCACACACACACACACACACGCAAACTGGGAGAGTGGAGCGTCACGTCGTGAGGGACCCGCGATGACTCTGCCTTTCCGTGCGTCTGGCAGGACTGCAGGGAGGAAGCAGGTGTGAGGAAACGGCTTTCTCGCTCTGTACGGATTTGGAAGCGTGAGCTAAATTCCGTGGGAGGGATTCTGAAATCCCCCCCAATCGTGTGGAGGGTCCGAAAGGCTGCATCTTGGCGTTGCTCGTATTACCTGCTGCCTCCTGCAACCAGCTAAGAGCTGCTCCCTCCTGCTGTACCCAGGACGCCTCAAATGGGGATAAAAAAAAAAAGATAGATGTATATCCATCTACCGGGGCTCCGTTTTGCCGTGGTTTGCTGGGAGTGGTATCATCTGGAGGGCTGACTCGCGCTATCAGTCTGTGAGGGATAGGGAATTAAACCCGCAGTATGCCACCCTTTTTAATTTCGTTTCCAGTTTCCCCGTTTCTGATGTAACGGACAGACAGGCATGTTGGCGAGGTGCCGATAATTCCCGTCAACTGTCACAGAAACAGCCAGGCAAGAATAACAAGCCTCGTGGACCTGATCCCCGCGTGGCCTGGCCCCACCCCCAATGTTCCTCTCAGTATATGTCATACTTGGCTGCCGATGGCGGACTCCGCCCACCAAGCCCTAAACACACGTCATCTATCCAGCGTGTTGCCTTTTTCATTGACAAAAAGGCTTTGTCAAATTCAAAAATGTTACTGTTTATACATTTTATACTGAAGAAATACAGGTTTGATATCAAGTTGCAGCTGTATGTGGAATCTCATTTTGTTTTCTTTATTGGTCTTTCTCAAATGCAGATTGGAAAAATGTTTTTTTTTTTTTTTTTTACACTGATGCCTGCTAAACTTGGATTTTTGTACCTGACCAGGCATTTTCAAACGATAGTAAGGAGTTTTATTTATTCATTGAAAATGTCTTAACTTACTGGGGGTTTTGGACTCTAATATAATTAAAATACTACAGTGAAATATTAATTATTAGTTTTAAGAATTACGCTCTTTTAATCATCTTTAAGGGAAATAGTTCTTTTAGAGCTTATCGATTAATTCCTGAATGGCAAACATCCATGTCCATTTACATCAAAAAGACTTTTTCTGAACTGCCTAACTCTTCAGAAATACTTTTAAAAAAAAATCAGCAATCGGTATAAAGGACAAGCAGTGGCTTCAAAACATCCATCCTCATTTCTTTAAAATTAATCATTCTGAACGCTACGACATGCTACCAATAGCAATATTATTACACGCAAAAGCAGGACCACTTATAATAAACATAAATCTAAAATTGTTCACCTGATGAAGGGTTTCAGGAACTCTTTGTTGTAGTCAGCTTCAGATGTCGGCGGATTCGCCTTAATCTTAATCTAACGTCTATCGATCTGTTCACATCAGAGACAAAGACGCACGCAATCTGCCCCCATGTATATATAAAACAGCGCTTAAGGACGCGGCCGCGTGACGTGGGAAACGTTTGGCTATGTGTATGCATACCATAGATGAGTTGGATAATCGGTAAACACGTCAAAGGGCAAGAACACGACCACCCCCCGTTTACTATGTCCTCACTTGCCCTTTTATTAGAGCCCCTCGTTCTCATTTCGTACTATTGCAGGTGTAAGACTGACACCCTGTGGTTGTGTTGAGTAATACAGTCGGAATATGAAATACGTTTTCACACCAATGGTACAGTAGAGATTAGGTAGGCGGCATGCCGTTTGACAGATTGCCGTCTTCTCTCTGCATTTTTCATGAGCCATGAGGGATTACGTCTGGGAGTATAGGTCTCATTCTCTCAGGCGTTCACGACACGTGCGGCACACGTTTAAAGAGCCACTCCCCTTCAATGTGTTAGCTTGAGGGATACCACAGCTGAACAAAATGGCCGTGAAGGCATCAATGGCTCTACCGGTGCCATGGCGGTAGAACCAGGTAATTACACTCCTGCTAAAATTGTTTGAGCTGAGATCGATTTGTCCCCACCGATTTCAGGATTTTGTTTACATGGAATCCTGCTGGCTGATTCGACTTGGGCAGCCTGGAGGGTTGGGGTGGCTATCAGGACACGCTGAAATCTACAGCTGGGTCCCAGATGAGATACCTTCAGAATGCACCGGAAGATAATACTGCATGTTCCTCAGCTGTGTACCTCCATGATCGCAAGCCTGCTCTCACTCCCTCCACATTTAAGGTGTTAAACTGGCCATTCCTCTATGGTCAATCCCGCACTTCGGTTCCTCAAAAGGTGACACTGACTTGCTATGGCTAGAGAAAGCCAAGCGGGGTGTTCAGGACTCTGATTGGCTGCAGTGTGGGGTCACATGGGCGCATTACCTTTGTGTCCCAAGCTGGGAACAGTGAGATGAGCAGGAGCCTGACAGACACATGTCACAATCAAATCAGATAGTAAAACATCCCCAATATGCTGCGACTACAGGTTACATAACATTGAGTTATTTTGTATAGCTTTCAGATGGTTAAAGTAAATCAGATCCTCGCAAAGCATGCAGGGTAGCTAAATATTGGGTGATTTACATTGCATATCTCTGTGTGTGTGTGTGTGTGTGTGTGTGTGTGTGTCCTTTTATGTCAGTTTTATAGCTTTGAGTATCTGGTTAGTAGCAGCAAATCAAAATATTTCCTATTTCAACAGATGGCAGAAGTGTAATGATAATTAACATCATTCTTATGGTGGACTGTTGGTGTCGTAATGCTTAACTGTATTGTCGAGTGAAAAAATGAAAGCTGTATTTTAGCATGATATTTTAAGCACCATGAATAAATCGATATCATTATTAAACAGCGGTGTAGTATTTAGTTCTGTCAAATTTAGGCCTGATGTAAATCTTTCACTTAAAATTAGTGTTAAGCCCCAGGCCATGCAGACTGTGTAGTCGGCACACGTGTGTTCAGTGGCATATGTGACTTTATTACAGCCAGCAGCTTTCCTGCTTGGTAGGATTCCATATCGCCTCATCCTGATACGTTACTTAGTAACTATAAAGAATCTTGGAGTCACTAATGTAGCATGTAAGCTGCACTTAGACAATATCACAGGCATCATAACGTCATTCATTTCCAGGGCAGGAGGGTAATGGCAGATGGGCCAGACAGAGTCCTGTCTCTCTAGGGACCCCACAGCAATGCGCAGAGCAGAGTCATGCTGAGTCATAGACCCCGCTAAGTCATGTGATCTGAGCCTGGTCATCCGCCACAGTGACATGTTGGAGAAGCCCCTGAAATGATGGTGGGGATGCACTGAGGCTTCCCCTAAAACTGTGAGCTAATAGCTCAGCTGGGGGTATCCCCTAAAACTATGAGGTATTGGGTCAGCTAGGGGGTGTCCCCTAAAACCCTAAAAGAATCAGATCTTGAGTCAGCTGGTGTCCCCTAAAACAGTGAGGTATTGGGTCATCTGGGGGGAATCCCCAATAACAGTGAGGTATTGGGTCAGCTGGGGGGAATCCCCAAAAACAGTGAGGTATGGGTCAGCTGGGGGGCATCCCCAAAAACAGTGAGGTATGGGTCAGCTGGGGGGCATCCCCAAAAACAGTGAGGTATTGGGTCAGCTGGGGGGCATCCCCAAAAACAGTGAGGTATGGGTTAGCTGGGCTTCCCCAAAGTGACACCGTGCCCTTTATCTCCCCAGAGCCCTAAAATTCTGCACCACGGGAGGGTCTCCCCATGTGAAGCTCCTTGTCGAGTGGGACCACAAGGTCAAAGAATGGTGAGTGGCCACCCCCCGCCCCCTGCCTGTCTCTCAAGCTTCATGTACTCCCGGTACGGAGCTCTGATGTCGACAGGCGTTTCTCTCAGCGGTCTGTCTGTGTCCTGCAGCCTCTTCGGGAGCATCCAGGACGAGGTGGTGACGGATGCGGAGAGCGTGCGCAGTCAGCAGCAGCAGCATCTCCAGCAGCACAGCTGCACGCTGGATGAGTGCTTCCAGCTCTACACCAAAGAGGAGCAGGTGACCTACTGCCCTCCGCCTTCCATCCGTCCCCATCATTCAGAAGCCCCCTCCCCCTTCCCAGCACACTTTTTTATGCCTTGCTAAACATTAATCAAAATCTATTTTTAACATTTTTATTATAGCATTAATTGAATATGACCAACTGCTGGCGGTGCAAGTTTTTGCATTTTTAAAAATGACTTTTGAATGACACAGCACTTTCCCTTCTGCCATTTAAACATTTTTAGGTCACGGTTCTGTAACTACTGTTCCACCTACTGGCCCTCTTTGGTATGACACATCATGCACGTGAAGCCCTTGTTCTCTGTACCTCTGCTGATATGCACTGCTTGTTCGTGGCATTTGGACAGCAAACTTCAGAGCATAACGGGCTTGTATCAAAATTATTTTGGGGTTGCTTCAGGGATGCACTGCCAGTGGAGTTGTGAGAGGTGACAGTATGCCAGAAGGTGACTGAGTCGCATCCAGCAGAGCAGCGAATTCCTGGCCCTATGATGATAGGCTTCTGATAGGACAGTGGATATTTGTCAGCTTAAAAGCCCCCAAGGCTCTTCATTAGGTTATAGCCTGGGGCTCTGCCGTTGGCCGGAATGGGGAAGGACTCCAAACGGCATGGCAGAACTTACTAGGCAGGTGTTTAATAGCCAAACCCCATCCTCGAGTGGCATTTGAGGATCTTTGGAGGAAAGCAGAAGTCAGACAGTACCCTGCTTTTGGGAATTCAGGGTCCGTTAACTCGGAAAGCGGAGACTGCGTGGCCTATTTCTGCGCTCCAATGCATATATAATAAACATTGCAAATAACCCACTTACCATCAAATTATATTGCAGAAAGTTGGTCTTAGAAGGTATATCAGCATGTCCCTTTTTCAAAGCGACGTTTTCGGACTGCTCGTGCGTGGGAGTGCGGACAGGCAGTCACACGGCTGAGGCACAGGAGTTCTGGGTAAATTATACCAGCTGGGGTGAGCCCCCCGGTGGCCTATGAGTGTACTGCGCCTTACTGCACCATGATAGCTCTTCCTGTTGCTTCCTGGTTGCGGCAACGTAGTCACACCCTGAATATTCTTATAATCATGTTTCATGGTGTGTCAGTCACTGGTCTGAGCACCCTGATGCCTCCCAGAGTAATAAAGTTCATCCAACATCAGACATGCCGTTGTAAGCCATGTTTTTTGCCCACATGTTTTGTCTTTTTCCAACATTTTCTGAACAGCCTTCCGGGACTCGTTTTGCGTCTGGTGTTGAAACCTCCCTCTGCGCCTCTATTTGCCTCCCATGTCCTGGGAGGGTGCCTCATTAAGGGCTCGGATCCTCAGGGGGGGGAGGCCGTAATCAGAGATTAGCAGAAAAGCATGAGATGGCTCATGAATATGCATGAGCCGGCCCAGATGGGGGCAGGGCTAAGTGTGGCGGGTCACACACAGAAATCCCACCAATGATAATAGCAGCAGTAGCATCAGCAACATTGTTTTTATCAGTAATAATGAATTGTCATCATTACTTTGTCATGATGATCAAAACTTATCCTCTTTTTATAGCTGTGTAGTTCATTGAAAAGATTCAAGATTTAAAGCTTTATTGACATATGTACAAAGTGCAATGGAATTCTTGAAATTCTGAATGCCTCCTCCACAGACTATAGACAACATTGCAACATTGCAGTGCCATGCATACTAAGTCCATGTTAAATATTAGGTTATAGAAATAAATGCCATTTGCAAAAGTATATTAAGTACAGGTATATTGGACAGATTATGCCAGTGTCCTTAAGCAGTACAGTAACCTGAAGGACAGTGGGCGTGTGTGTGTTTGGGGGGGGGGGCAGTAAGAGTACAAGGTGTCGATAGCTGGACATGGGCATAATCATTATACTCCACCATCCCCCCTCAGCTGGCCCCCGACGACGCCTGGAAGTGTCCACACTGCAGGCAGCTGCAGCAGGGCATGGTGAAGATGAGCTTGTGGACGCTGCCCGACATCCTCATCCTGCACCTGAAGCGCTTCCGGCAGGTGGGCGAGCGCCGCAACAAGCTCTCCACGCTGGTGCGCTTCCCGCTGGCCGGCCTCGACATGGCCCCCCACATGGTGAAGCGCAGCCAGAGCATGCGCAGCCTGGGCCCCTGGCCACCTTCCTGGAAGCAGCCGCCCGAAGGTGGCCCGCCTGCCGACTTCCTGTACGACCTGTACGCCGTGTGCAACCACCACGGCGGCATGCACGGGGGCCACTACACAGGTAGGCCCCGAGGGTGGGGGGCCAGATTCCTGCTGCCTTACCGTTTAGCCACCGATGCAAGTCACATGGGACAAGCTGTCAGAATGATCTTGTAGAACTCTTTGATAACCTCCGTTTCAAGCTAGTCTGCATGACACAGGTCATGATGCTGTGTGTGTGGATTATGTTAATATTACATTGTGGGGACCAAATGTCCCCTACAATGTGATAAAAACTTGTTGTGTTGACGTTGTGGGGACCCACGAAGATCTGTGAATGCAGTCCAAAAACTAAAAATGCCAGAAGTCTCATGTTTTCTTTGGTTACTCGTAGTTAAGGTTTGGCCTGGGTAGGGGTTAAGGTGTTTTCCCCATAGAAATGAATGGAGAGTCCCCACAAAGATATAATTACAGATCTGTGTGTGTGTCTGCGTACAGCATACTGCAGGAACTCTGTGGATGGACAGTGGTACGGCTATGACGACAGCAGCGTGGATCTGGTCCCAGAGGAAGAGATCTGCACACGGGGGGCCTACATCCTCTTCTACCAGAGACGCAATGCCATCCCACCCTGGTCTGCCAGCAGCTCGCTCCGTGGTGAGTCTCTCACCCCAGTGCCAACTGGAGCCGTGCTCGGTGGCCTGGTGTAACACTGACTCCACCCTGCAGGCTCCACCAGCTCCTCGGTCTCTGACCACTGGCTCATCCGGCTGACGGGCGACAGCAAGCGGGGTAGTCTGGTCTCCAGAATCTCCACCACCTGCCCCTCCTCTGTGCCCGACCCACTGGAGTCACCCGTCTTTCAGGAGGAGCAGGAGGCGGGTAAGTGGCTGGGCCAACCTGCCGCAGGGCTGCTGGTTTGGAATTCAGGATGTTACTCAGCCATGCAGGTTTACTGAAGTAGACTGAAAATGGGCCATAGTAACATAGTAACGGTGTAAGACTTTGTTTCTATGATCAAAAGGTTGTGGGTTCAAATCCTTGCTTAAGGGCCCAGAGGGACTGTGACTGTTCTGCCGAGACTTGAACCAGCGACTTTCTGATCACAGGCAGAGAGGTCAAACCCACCGAGCCCCGATGCAGTTTATGCAAATTTATTTATTTTAATTTTTTGCTTTCCCCAGGCCCCCCAAGGGGCCCCGGGCCCCGGCCCTTCGTGCGAAGCCTTCCGGGCCGCAGCATGAGCATGCGCAACCCCAGCAAGACCAGAGAGGGCCTGAGCAAGATGCTGCCCCTGCGCTGGTCGTTCGGCTCCAAGGACCGGCAGAAGCGGGCCCCCGGGGAGCTGGTGGAGTACCTGGAGTCAGGCCGGCGGCCACGCTGCACCAAGGACTCCATCGTCAATCTGATGGCCACTACACCCGACAAAGAGCCGCCCGACTCGCCTGGCTCTGGCAGGGTCAGCTGCCTTGGCCGGCTCTCCATGGAGCACCACGACTCTCTCAGGGTGCCCGAGGGCCAGAGTCGGCCAGCTGCCGACGGCTCCGGGGTTCAGAGGCGGGGCAGCAAGCCTAGGGATGACGGCACGCTGAGTGGGAGAACCTCCAGGAAGGCCAGGCCGGAGCAGGGCAGGCCCCCTGACCCCCAGTCCCGGAGGAGCTCCGGTGCAGGATTGCCAAGTAGCTCTGGGTCCGGCGCTGCCCCCAACTGGGAGGCCACACAGAAAAGAGGAAAGGGCCATGTGGATACTGTCCCAGGGGGCCAGGGGAGTCCAGCAGGGCAGGCCCAGGAAGACAAGGCAAAGAGAGCCGGGGAGTCGGGCGGCCATGATGGTCTGTTGGCTTTCCTCAAGTCGAGTTTCATGAAGAAGGACTCACAGAGGAAGGCGCGGCAGGCCGAGGCGGCCCCAAGGAGTTCGTCTCGAGTGTCTCTGTCCAACGGGGCGCCTGGTGCAGCCCTGGATGAGAAGCCAAACGGCGCCCCTGGTGGCAGCGTCGGGCGGCGCAGTAATGAGATGGCCAATGGCAAGCCGGGCTACAGCAGCTCCACCACCAGCATCAAGCGCTCCCAGAGCTCTTCCAGCATCCACGGCCGGCCGGACCCTGCCCTGCGCCGCTCCACGTCCCTACACAGGAACGGCATGCCGGGGGCACCGCCCCCACGCAGCCTTACCGCAGAGAAGCCCAGCTTCGCCACGCTGCAGCGGACACGCTACAGCACCAACTCCCTAGGCAGGAAGCGCACGGTGCCTGAGTCCAGCTTCTGAAACGACAGAGGGTGCCAGCCGGGGCCTCCCACCCCCACCAGCACTGCAACCACAGAAAACTGTTCAGGGCGCCGTTTAAGCTGATTACCACCAGGGGGCGTCTATGTGGCTCATCGAGCTGTGCGTGGGTGCGAGAAGTTACCCCCGAGAAGCCGATATTGTGAGTGAATGAGTGTTCTTTTTACTGTTACAGTTTTGATAATTAACAGTAAGTGCCTGTCGCCCCAACACGGTTCACATCATTGACCTCGTGTGCAGTGGCTTAACGCTGGATCTGCATGTTTGATTGTCACACGTTCCAGGGACACGTCCGTGTCTGAAGCAGAGAAGAACACCTTCCCTACGCTGTTCTCTGTCAATTATTTTCCCCTTAAAAACAAAGTTAGGATGATTTGAAGGATCTGAGGATAGAAATAAAATTTTATTTTGCTTTTTAAAAGGGGAAAACGATTGCCATACTATTTATAATACTTTATAATACACTATGAGTAAATCACCTACATCTTGTACATACATAAACATAGAATAAAAATATATATCAGATGATTTATTTATTTAACCACTTCATTACAGTAGAAACTATTAATTAATGAATGATTGTGCTTGCACTGTAAACTTGCTGCTAGAATCTCACAGTTTTAACATCCCAGATAATACATGGAAATTACTTATTTTTGCACTTTCTATGTAGCACCAAATATTTGCTTTCTGTGCATTTAACCGCATTATTTAAGAAGCCTAATTAAATTACCCACTTTAAATCTCCAGAAAGGAACATCTCTGCCTACCATGTAATTGCATAATTAACAACACTGAAACAAATTGGTTAAAAAAATCTTTAATGCCAGTAACGCCAGTGGTCAGGAAGTGGTTGCGAAGCAGAATGTGTGTTTAACGGTATAAAAATATAAATCTTGCAAATCAGATTTCATGGTTGATTTATCAGGTTACTGGTATAGGGGGTGTTCCTGTACTCAATGAAAATCAGTCATTTAATGAGTACTACTTTTACTAATCGCTAGCGGTAAAAATCCACTCCTGAAGGTTAACTCTCACCACAAGGGGGTGTGCTCTTGCATCACAGATGTCCAAGAAAGCTGTCCCCTTATCAGTCCACCGTGATAATCCCGTTTACTCATGAAGTAGCAGCTAATACGACCCACTTTTCGGCACGAGGGAGGAATTAGTGAACTGTAGATAGATCCACTCGCCTAAGATCTTCACTGTCCCATTTGCTGTTCTTCTCCCCAAACACAAAAAGACTGATTCAACAAACATGCAGTACAATTTGTCTGCGCAGTTAATGAAGACACAATACTGTATCTTGCTAACGGACTGCACTGGTCATACTGGTTCCTGTACCTGCTATTAATAGAAGCAATAAGGTTAAATGAATGACACTGTTTAGGCTTGTATGCTTTAATCAGTGCTTGTATTACTGTAATGTGGATGTGAAGTATGGATCCATTTTTAATTTTTATTTTTACTCACAAGAGCAAAATTCTGCAGTACCACTAATTTTCAGAATTTGTGCATGGGTTCTCCAGCTGTGATTTAAAACCGCATTGTGCCATGAGACCGTGCGTTGCCCACATCCAATTGGCCAGTGGCAGAATCCTCTCTTACCTCATTGGTGTTTGTCTGTAAACACATGACACAGCAAAATTCCACCTTTATTCAACCAAAATTCCATGCGTTGATTCATGACTTAACATGAAATTGACAAGATGCTGTAAGAAAACACTATCATTCAAACAGCACAATTAACAATGGAACAGGAGACTTGGTGCTTTAAATTTTTGTTACTCTATTTTAATACTGTTAACTGTTATAATTGTGATGCTTAAGATTTTTTTTTTCCTGGAAGCTCATTTGTTTGAATTTTTAAGCGTTTGTTTCCCTTCTTTCTTAAAGAATAGAAATGGTTTTAAATCAGGTCATCATCCCATCTCTTCACCTAATCTGTCCTTGGTCCATTATAAGCTCTGATGAATATGTTTAAACTCACCTTTACCAGGTCACACACACATTTTATATATATTTTGTTTTGTTTACTTCTTCTCACTGTTTACTGTGTGCTATGGGATTTAGACGACATAAAGAAATGATGAACCTGGACAAGACGTGATCTCTGTATTATTTAACCCCTCTGTTCCTGAATCGTCTGCATTCATACGTGTCGATCACCTACCACAATGTTTACCAAAATGAGCACTTGTACAAGGATGTGAACAAAGGACATTTCACAGTTCTTTTGTGAAACCTCTGTTGAAGATGTTTTATATGCAATTTTTGTAAAGGTCTACATTTTATAACTGCTTTGTAAATACTTAATGGTGAATGTGAAGAATTGTATCTTGGTAGCAGACTGTCCAGTCACATGGGCTCGGTTTAGCTGTAAAGCACAAATAGAAGACATTAATCGAACTTTCTCTGCAAAATGGGTACAAAATGGTACATAAGAGGTTTGTATCTGCTGAAGATGTCTGCTCTACATAATATACGGTTTTATTTTTTAATACAGTAAATAAACCACATTGTTTATCAGGAATGGTGTCACAAGCGACTTGCTTAATGATTCCGTGTTAGCAATAGATTAGTTTCACACCTGTCAGATTCATACATTCGCACAGCTAACCAAAACTCCTTCTTTTTCATTAACTTTTTAAATTATATTTTTAGGTACAGACATTTTAAAATGTTTGAGCTTATTAAGCAGTTGGTTAGCTCTTCTAAAGTAACTTCATTATTAAATAAATCTGAATTTATCCTGTATTTACATTATTTACTGCTGCAGCTTATAAATGCATATGTGGAATATGTGAGCAATTTCACTGAATTATTCTAGTTTTTTTTTTTTTACCTACATTAGTTTCGAGCAGTGAGTTGTAGGATTTGTGTTATATGAGTGCTAATCGGATCCATCTCCCTCATAACCCCCCCCCTTTAAATTCCCCTAAATATGGGAATGCATTGCCTTTACTGTGACTGTCAGCATAGCCTTGAGGTGCATAATAATATATTCATATAGTCATTAACACCCTGTCCAAACAGCTTGTTCTGAAGAACAGCTAGATCCTCCTTGAGATGAGGCTGCTTTCTCCAATAAGCACAACCATTCTTCTCTGTCATCAGAAAATGAACGGGAAGACACCCCAAATCATTTAGTGATTATTCATTTGCTGAGCAGTCATTTTGAAAGCTAGTGGAATAACTATGATACATCAAACCCACAGTTCAGCTTCTACATCAGCCATGCACTGATCCACTCTGATAACTGTTAAAATGATAGATAGTTATCGGTAGATTTTCCCCAAAAAACACACGAAAAGCAAAGCAGTAACAATCCGCCACACCAGTTTAGTACGGTATTACACAGTAATACCTTATAGTAGCTTATGAATAAAGCAATTTAGGTTCCTTTTCTTAAGGACCACTGTAGTGCTTTAGAACATATAAACTTAGTGATCCTAAATCAAGTTCCTTGGCCTGGCTAGTTGCTCCATCCATCCATAGCCATGCACACAGCCTTTTGTGAGAGAAGCAAGTTGAATAAAATTTGATATGCAGACCTGCTATGTGTGTGTATGTGCGTATGCACCCTGAAATGGACTAACAACCTGTCTAGGGCCCCCCAGCCTTGTGCCCTATGCTGCCCAGGGCAGATTCCAGCTCCCCCCTTCACCCTGACCCAGTTTAAGTGGTTGGATGGATGGATGGATGGATGTAATGCAGGAAGAGCATGCATTCCTTCATAAACCATTTTTTTTTTTTGATGCTCATGGGCGGAGGGAAGAACATTGACTGCTGTTTGTTCCACAGCCCTGATTGGGCAGTAGGCAAACTACAGGGGGTCATGTGACTCTGGGATGATTTTGTTAACGTGGCTCAGCACAGTTTTGTCCAGGAATTTCATGGCTACCGCATGAGTGTGTGACAGGATGGCAGTCATTAATGCAGGCTGCCCTGGCTTCATTCGCAATCAAAACGATGACGGTGCATTTTAAGTAGTGTGGACAACCGAGAAACACCCCCCCACTGTGCAACAAGGTTTTTGGGCCCCTCGCTGAGACGCCATTGGACCCTGCTGCCTTGCTGAGGTTAAGTTTTTGGTTGATGTTCAGTGTATCACGTCGGAGCTAGAACACTAAATTTGGCTATAATTAATAATGTCTCCAGGAATTATTGTCATGTTGGGAAAGTACTAGCTGTTCCCCAGTCAATAATGTTCCTGCACTTTTGGGACAATTAACTTCTGATGTTCTGTAGTTATGCTCATATCCTTTGAAGTAAATAATAAATGTTTAAATTTAGATCCCTTTTCTCTTGTGTGTGCGGCAGATGCGGATCCTCTGGCTTTAGCAGTGATGCTAACCTGGCTCAGGTTTGCTTATTAATAACAAGAAATCAGCAACATGAATACAGACGCTCCTCTACTTACGAACTTTCAACTTACGAATTTTCAGACATACGAACGAAGAGGACCGTAAGTCAAAACTGTGTTCCTTGGGCTCCCGTTTCCTGTCCGCAACATCAATTTTTTTTTTCTGCCCGCCAATTCCGCCTAGTACGACTTCTGGCCTCTACTCCCACCGTGCAGCAGCGTAGCGTGCGTACTCCCAGCATCCTAGTTCTTAGTACTTGCATATACCCTTAAAATAATGTTGAATAACGACTTACGAGCGTCCGTTCAGAACGTAACTCATTCGTAAGTAGAGGAGCGTCTGTATAAACCTTTGCTCAAAGAGCCATAACGTGGTTAGGTACCCTCTCCTCCACAGGTTGAAACTGTATTATTTATCTTGTTGTTTCTGTCACTGGTTATTTCAGTGGTTTGTTCTGGTGACATTTAAACACAGATCGAGACCTGCTTTCATCCATGTGCTGTAATTATACTGGTTCAGAGAGTGGACTTTATGTCCTTGGCTCTGTGCTTAATGACAGAGGGAGGAGCTGTTTGTTGCTGTGAGGCTGTTTGTTGCCAACAACAGCTGGACAACCTTGAGAATCTTCTTCAGAAACAGTGGATATATGTTTTCTTGTGGTGTTCTTTTTATCTAACCTACAAGTTATGTCAAAAATAATCTCCCAACGGTCTGAATGTTTTACATCTGTTGATTTATTCTGCAGTAAGAATATATAGCATGTTAAAATAAGTAACTCTTTAGACTAAGCTGAGAAAAAAAAAAGTCAACTGGGTCATTGAACTCATTAATTCCCGATCGGTGGATTCTATTGTGTAAACATCAGCAGTGGGACTACTGTTAATTATTAAGACATACCACAGTAGCAGGACACCTTCAGAGGTCTTGTGGAGTCCATTCCTTGACAGATCAGAGATGTTCGGGCGGCAAGAGCGGGACATGTCACCCACGTATGTCAGGGTTTTAATTGTTTGACGGATCAGTGTATGTATGCCTGATCAGTTTTGTGGAAAAACTGCATTCACAATATTTTACTTAAATTGTGTTATGGCCGTCAGCGTAACTGCCTCAACTAACTATAGCTCTGTTTTTTATGATACATAATTTATTCCTCTGTTATGGTTTCCTGATTCCCGGCAGAGTCAAAGTTTTTCTTCTGAAAATAAAGGGGGTTTTCCTCGATACTCTTACATTTAGACTTAACTCTGACTGAACGACACAGTCGCACTTAATTTTCCCTTGCCGGTTTACAACAAGTGATCATTCTTCTGGTCTTCTGCATTATTAATGAATTATCCATTTTGAGCACGAGTCCTTTGGGTTACGCACTCCTGTTAACCTTTGCTAATATGATGTCAGCTTTGTAGCACTTCACATATGAGCTGTACTGAAAAGATTTTCCAAAAGGAGTCTAAGTGCTCTGTGCCTTACAATGTATTAAAAAACTGACTTGCTTTTCCCTCAGCCTTGGACCAGGGTCAGCTCTAGCTAAAGGCAGAAAACAATGGTGACAGCTAGTGATGACAAAAAAATGGCTGTATTTATACTGAGGTGTATACATTTTTTAATTACAACAATTAATAATATTATAATATACCAGTAAGATAAATAAATATGAATCACATTTACTTTAGCATTTAGATGCTAATCATTAGCAGGAGTGTCAAAGTGGGATGAGTCAGGGCGATTCCAAAAAACCTGGAACATAATTAGACTGAACAACAGTTTGTACGTGTGCTCTGTGATGGGTTGGCGCCTCATCCTGGGTTGTTCCCTGCCTTGTGCTCATAGGCTCTGGGATAGGCTCCGGACTGCCCACAACCCTGAATAGGATAAGCGGTTACACAAGTTGGATGGATGGACAGTATGTATGAATTTGAAGGAAAAAAAGCTTAATGTTGAGCAGAAAATGATTATTATATATGTTATGTATATGTTAAGGGTGTATGGAATAGTCAGGATTGGTCTCTGTCTTGCCCCATTTAGTCAGTCATCTCCAGCAGGTGTGTTTTTTTTTATTTAGCAAACCAAACAACAAAGGGACCACAAAGGGTCAAAATAATCAGGTGAATGCCCAAACACTGACTCTAACGTCTATGGAGAGCAGGCAGGAAGCAACAGCGACAATACAAATGGGAACCAGGAGCAGAAGTACGTGTGCAGTGAAACAGCAACTCAGAACATGCCAGCACAATCACAATGACCGACTGTGGAAGAGAGTAAGGGCAGGCACTTAAATACACATGAGGATAAAGGGCTTCAACAAGGGACAGCTGTGGATTATAATTAATCAACCACAAAACAAGAGACTAGGGGCAACGAGGAACAGGTGAGGATAATTACAATCAAACGCTATGGACTAGGACAGGATTGCTCAGTTCCAGTACTGGAGGGCCAGTCTGCAGATTTCACTGCTCAAACACGCCTTATTCAGCCCATTCATCCAATGGTGAGGTTTAGCATCCATGTCTTAGCAGAGAAATCTGTAAACCGTGTTGCAGACTGGCCCTCCAGGGCTGGAACTGGGGAACTCTGGCATTGGGCAACAGAGGAGATACAGGGAACATATGTGAAATAATTACCAAACTAGGTAGACACAAGGATAACCAGAAACAGGTACAAATATAAGAATTAATACATAAATAATATGAATGCAAGAACTAACAAGGGGGAAAAAACAAAAATGTCTAATAATGGGGAACACTAATGACAGAACACGTCTAGAAAATAATGGGCGATGGGATGAGCAGCGACACCTGCTGGGCAAACGGGGAGATGACAGGGACCAAACCTGACAGGCATATGCAAATAAGGAGCAGGGATTAGTTTGGTTTTGTATTTTGTCTCATTTAAAAAAAGTTATGTACTACAGTGTTTTGGGGCAGGTAAAATCCTATCCCCTACCGTGTGTGCTCTGCGGCTGGGAAGCAAATTATCACGGAGTAAACTCGGAAAAAAGTGTGGGGAGCGGGAGTCCCACGAACCTAAAGGATGTTGCAGAATTTTTCTTCTTGTCTTAATTGTTTTCTTGGCTGCGGTAATGTTTTGAACGGCTAATAGAACCAGATAATAGTTTGATGACTCAAAACCATGTATTTGATTCACACACCCGTACAATCGAATATCTTGACATGTCTCGTTTAAATAAATTAATTCTATTTCTTTTTTCTGAGAGAGAAAAAACGTCAGATTTCGCCCAACTCACTCAGGCCTGCGTTTAAATACGTGATCAGTACCTGCCATGAGTGAGACAGCGCTCGTGGTTACGCAACACCGAGTCCCTAAAAATCGCCGCATCTCATGGACTTGGGGAAAGTCACGCGAGACCTGCGCCGCCGAGCGAAGGACTGGCAGCGGAGGATCGGAAAGGAAGCGGAAATTTACTGTTTTAGGGGAGAATACAGAGCAGCGCACCCGGGGCAGCGCTCCTATCCAATAAAGTGCTTCTCTTACGCCAAAAGGACGGAGTCCGTTTATTCATTTAGATCATCTGGCCCAAGATACGGTGAGTGATCGCCAGATTATCAATTTTACATGTTTAGAGAGGAGGATGTGTTTTTCATCATCTGTTGGGGGTAGTGTCATTCACAGTTCGATATGAAATTGTAAAAAAAAATTAATCTATGACTGCAACCTTTGTAATCCGGGAATACTTTGTAACGAGGAACCTTCAAATGGATGCGTGGTTGCTGTTTGTGAGCGAAACCAATATGATAGGTCTAATGTTAATTTCATAATTAATGTGCTGATGATTAGGAAAACAGTTAATTGGAAAATACTAAATTACGCCCGTCATTTAAAAGTACCAAATTATAGCGCCTAAAATGAAATTAGTATGATTTTGTTACTGGTTACTTTAGTGACAACTGGGGAGCATCTTACACTGAAGATCCAGCACTGTACAATTAGTACATTTGTCGAGCAGAATCTACGGATCCGGTTTATATTGAAAATACCTTCCCCACAGGACTCATTTATTGTATCCAATGTTGTAACTTGTCGCTTTTTTTCCTCAGTAACTGACAAATGTAGGTCAGGGAAAGAATAAATGATTCCTCATTTTTCATAATATAATTATACGTGTAATCATCTGCTTTTAACGCAGAGATGAAATATACAAAGAAAACTGGGCGACTTCCTGTTATTAGGCTTATACACCTCTGGTCAGACAGCTGTAGAAATGATGAATATCGCTTATTGGCTATTTAAATTTGATCATTCTTAAGAATTCAATGCGAAGAAGCTATATCTGGATACGTCAGGTATAAAATAAAATTACAATAATTTATCTCGCAGTTAATGTTTATATGAATAATGAATGTGATTCATCTAGAATATACTGGTTGATTTAATCATTTTACAGTTTTATCATCGTTATTAAGTGGCTTAAAATATTTAAGGTAATCATCGTCTTTACATAATTTCGTGAATGCCTTTTCAGTTTTCTTATCGCCAGAAAATTTTTCTACAAATACTCAAGTCAACATACAGACATGTAGTCGGAATGTTTATTTGGTGTGTCCTAAGATATAGCTTTTATTGTGCTTTTAAAGGATGGTGCCTACTAGGAAAGTATAGGCAGGCATTCTTTATATTCCTCTACCTGGTTGCACATCGCTGAGCCTGCATGCCAGTTCAGTACAACCAAGCGGTGGCACATGGGTATGAGACCGCTGTGAAACCGCTGTGGGAGACGCTGAGGTTGTCACATCGGCGCTGACCCGCCGCATGAGGGAGGCTTCGGGGACGGATTTGCTTTTTTTCATGGGTATGAGCGGGGCTACTGGGCGTTGTCATTTCCCAGCATTTGATTGGACACGTGTGACTGTGCTCGTCTGCCATTGGCTGCGCGAGGTGTCAAAAGGATGGTTTCCTTCCTCGCGCTGGGCTGGCTCGCTCCACAATGCTAGTTGCGGCGTAAGGGCGCGGCTCCATCAAACACTTTCTGAAGTGGCGCGTCGCGTGCAATTCTTCATTTTACCGTACACAATTTTAGCAGGGGGCGCTAACTAATGTAACTTTGCACCTGCAGACCGGCGGCCGTGGCGTGAAGAGCTGCTGTAGTGCGGAGAGAGACACCCCGGGTTCGCAGGTCTTGTTGTTTTTCCTCTGCGCTCCCTCTGCTCGCCGACAAAGAGCGCCTCGCCTTGCCGCTCCGCGACGCACCGCACCGCGGCCGCGTACCTGTTACTCCCGCAGCGCACAGGTGTCCAGCGACCCCGCACCATGGAAGCCGTCGCTAAGTACGACTTCAAAGCCACTGCGGATGACGAGCTAAGTTTTAAACGAGGGGAAATCCTAAAGGTAGGTACAGTTATCCATCTTCTCACAGTGCCCTACAGAGTTCAAGCTCGTATACTAATAAAATTGTATACTGTAAATCGTATTTAACAAGCCTTTGTTTTAAAACCTTAATTATGTACCTGTATCATAACCCATTTGAAATCGAATTTAATTTACGAAGTAACAGGCACGGTAATAGGATGACATCGGCATACACGAACCATGCGTTTAGTTTTCGCCTTTAAATTTCTAAATCTAGTGAAGTCACTGTCTAAGTTGACAGACTCGGAGACTTTGGTGGAAAATGTGGGAAATAAATGGTAATTGCTGTGGTAGATAAAATGCTGCTTTTGCTGGTGAGAAAAAACGTGAGAAAATTCAGTTATCTGGGAATTGACTGACACGCATGTCCATACCTAGAATTTATGTAGCAGGTATAGTAACGTACTGATGGCTGGTTCCTTTTCTATCTATTTTTATTTTTTTGGCGTGCTTGCGATCAGCTCCTTTGCGGTAAATGCACACTGGGTCTAGCTGTACAGGAGATGATGCACTCCTTTGGTCTTTGTTAGTCCTGCATTTGTAAACACAAAGGCACACTCGTGATAAGCTGGTCTCCTGTTGACAACAATGTAAGGAAAACAAACGTATAAGAAGCTTGCAGGGTAGATCTGCCATTTTAGTTTGCGTCTGCGCTTGGACGTTATACCGTTTATTTAGTCAGATCTCCTTGGCTAGTCAGGGCAGCGTTTTCCTTTCCTGATAAAAGTAGCTTCTCGGAACTGTTTGTTTCCAAGAAAAGCCTCTGCCAAAATATAGCAAGGCTTGTTTGATATATTAATCATGTTCTTTTTCTTTAGCAGATATTCTGCATGTTTTCACAACCAGTGTTGGCAACCAATTTAAAATGACTCCTAACCTCCTTGGCCAGGATATGTGACAGTTTTTAATGGGTGACATGGCTAGAAAAAACAAGTCTGAGTGGCCTGCATTTGGTACATTTTCCCCTGTTGTGATTGTGTGGTGTTTTAACCATCCGCAGCCTCCCAGCTGTGATGTACCTGGTTCTCCCCAGACTACAGAACTAGTCTCACAGTCACTGTTACCTTTTTTTCCATCATTACACCTTGGTGATGTGATTAATTTATAAGGTCATAAATGCACTAGAATAAATGTCACGCTATGCAAAGTAATGGAGAGGAATATAGAGACCTCTTGAGGTATAATTGTAATAAATATCTAAGGTTTTGCATAATGTTATAAATACAATCATAACATTTACAGCCAAGTTAAGAATACCATTCGGGCTAATCTTTCTTTTCCGTTACTTTATTATGTACTCTGATGGGAGGGAAATTGAATGCGTACTCAGTCTGTCACTCCTTGATACGCGTGAAGTGATTACCGATGCCCGTGAGCTTGAGTACTAGCAGATGATAAAACATTTAGTTTTAAAATACACTATTCCACTGCTTCACTCTTTAGCTGCATTAGTTACATAACTTCAATAATTAGTCACCTCATGTACTGTTTGAAAGGTATAAGGAGCATTAATTTAAATGTATCATTAGGACCGGGGCCACAAGCCCCTGTAAATACCTTTGCTTTTCATAGTTTCTGTTAGTTGTGTAATTATTATGGTCATTTTGTCATGGATATGAGAATCCTTAAAGATTTCTTTCTTCCCCCTTGTAAAGGCTTGTCTTTTATTAGTTGTCTTGGATCTTGCTGTGCACTGCCCTACAGTGAAGTTTGCTCTGGTCCATAGCGAAATGCGTAAAAGGTGTGTCATGTCACTGCCGCTGTCTTAACATGTTATAACGATATGTTCACTTGCAAAGTTTGGATAAGATATGCTTTCAGTTGCTGCAGCATGTCTTCTGCGTACTCGAAACATCCGGCTTTTTTTCGCATGTGAGGCGACTTGTTTCATGGTGAGGACCTTTTCAGCGTCATATCCTGTGTACCTGTGCGTCCATGGCCTGCAGCATCAGTCCACCAAGCCACCACGTGGCTCAGTGCTGGCACAGGTACAGGTTGTGCGATGCTCACCATGCACTGACCGCACCTCCTGCAGAACAAGGCTTGAATATTTTATTGGCAAGTGCCCTCTCGCTCCTGTATTCCCTTATTCCTTGTTTTTAACTTTTTGTGTTGACGTAAAATGGCAGCGGTGAGAAACTACGTCACAGTAGAGGAGCCGGAGACTTTTGTGTGTTTAGTCAAAGCGTTGGGGAGTGTGGGTCATGTACGACGGGTCCTTATCCTCCTGTCCGTCTTCCAGGCTCTGTATCTCAATAACCATCCTCTATAAACTCAGGTTATTTATGCAAATAAATCCCGTCCGACATGACTGACCAACTTTTCCTCACTTTTGCTGCACTTCAGCTACATCTCATATTTAAGACATCTCTTGTATTAATTGTAATTATAGTGATTGTGTAATTTTAATAGTCATTGTGGCACAATAATACCCATAATTAGTACCTCTTAAACTGCATGTAACCTGCTGCCTTTGTTGTCTTGTACTGGATGACTTCCTCACTTGTTTCTGATTTTTGTAGACAACAGGAACTGTTCCTTTTGCACTTTAACATGCTTCATCTTACTCTAGACAGTTCCGGTACAAAGCTATCTTTCATGGGGTGTGACACAAACATGTCAGAGGTGAGAGCGTGTGAGATATTGGTGTACACTGATGACAAGTCCATGTTTGGATCTGTGCGCTGTCAGCGGCGTCGTCATGGAGCCGGTATAATATGTAGCATTTAAACATCAGAGAAACAAGAAAAAACTGTTTTTGATGTGGAGGAAAATGGTGATTCCTGACTGTGGGGAAGAGTTCAGCTCTCTGAGGAACTCTGGCTGAGGCACCATGAGGTCGACACCGGAACAGGCAGGAAAGGGAGATCATCTCTGATTGGTGGTCAGGCACTTGTCTCTGAAGACTGACCGTCTGTTTGTGGGGAGGCAGGAGCTGCAGGTATTTTTTCCCCTTTGTTTAGTGTCAAACTAGGGAAGAGACTGTGCCACTCAAGGGTTGCTGGAGAAATGGTATAACTTTAGCTGTTCCGGTTACGTAAGACTGCTGCCGAAAGACTCTGGCGGACAGACTGCTCACCCCCAGAGGCTGCGACATGTTGCCGCTCGTGTCAGTTAAAGGTTGTAGTGACTCTGTGCTCTGTCAGGTGCTGTGGCTACGCGCCATGAATGTCTGCACGGTGCTGACTTCACTGCACTACAGAAGAGCGCGTAAGACTGGGCTGTTGCCTGGAGATAAGGGCCTTTGAAAATGGGTGTTTTTTTTTTATTTTATTTTTAAATCTCCCTCCTTCAAACTCTACTGCGAGAGCTGCTGCAGAGAGCAGTCACATTGCCATACCCCAGCCCCCCCCCCCAGGCTGAAGAACTTGGGGAGAACTGTTAGCAGGCCTGTTCATGATTGCTTGGCCTCCCAGGCACCCTGAGGCAGAGCAGCACAGCCCGGAACAGGTGTGAAGGATTCTGGGAAGCAAGAGGATAAGATGGCTTACCCCACCGCCCCCCAGGCTGATTAGTGCTGCCATCCTTGAACAGTATGGAAGATTGAAAGATTGAAAGGCTCGATTGTCAGTGGAAAGCTCCTGTGCCCTTCGGACTATAGCCTGATGCCCATCCCGCGCACACGTCCGTTGAGGCAGGAAGATGGAAGTCCCTGAGCAGCCGTTAATGAAGGCGGTGGGCCGTGCTGCATCTTCACAAGTCTATCCTGTGCAGAACCGCAGCAGTTGCCACTCCCCACGCGTGTCCATGGTGGCCCTGCCTCGTTTCCTGTTGAGCTGTTTGTTTAACCTTTACCCCCCCCTCCCCAAAGACTGGTTTCCTTGGAGCCTCTTTTAAGAGCGTTTCCTCCTGCAGTGTGTGTCTCCCGCCTGCTGGAGATGGTGGACGTTCCTTGGGATCAGTTAGGCTTAAGATTCGCATATGCAACCTGAGGAACCACAGTTTTCGGGGGGTGAACAGTGTGGCAGCGGGGGGAGGGCAAACCATTCGAGGGGAGGAGTTTTAACCCACCAACTACCTTGTTCATAGGGCAACTCTCTTGGTCCCCCCTGACATACTGCTGGCTGAGGTTATGAGGATAGCCCATAAGAAGGAATGTGAAAGCACAGTCTGCATTATAGACTCGTGCATAGGGCCGTCCAGACCCCAGGCTGACGCATTCGCACCAGCTGCATTTCTGCAGCTACATACTGCGTCTGGCATCAGCCGTTTTAGGACTCCGGCTGGCTAAATGGATTTCAAATATGACGTCTAGATAGGAGTAAATTGTATCGCAAATAATCCTTTTGAAAGGGTTTAATCCATCCCTCTGAGTTCATGCTTTTAGATTACGGTCCCGTCGGTAAGTCTCTTCGTTCCGCATGAGATGTGTGTGACGCCCGGTGTCGTTCTATTCCCCGTGTGTCATTGCGTGAGGCTTGGCTGCCTCTCCCAGCTTCTGTGTCACAGACATATGGTTTTCTCCATAAAGTGAATGCGAACCTTCTGGCACGTATAGCAAACGGTCGTTCTGGTGGTGCGGATCTTAATGTCGATGTGAGTCAGAGACGGTGACGATGTCCAGGCCCCAGGTGGACCCTGTCCTCCCCCGGGGCTGCTGCGAGGTGTCAGCAAGACACAGATTGTAGGCGGGCGGTCGTGCGCTGATCTCATTTTCGGCTCTGGTGAATGTTCTTGTGGGTCTCCTACCCTGCTGCTCCTCTGCCCTTTTATTACTTTTACGACTGTTACTTAATTAGCTTAAGTGATTAACCGATAAATCAAGAGTAGAAAGACGCATTTCCTAGTGGGTGGTGTCACTCATCAGCACTTCTCCCATGTTAGCCATTATGTTATGCGGTCCTTAGCCTGTTACCTTTTTGCTTTTGAAAGTGTCCTGACATAGTTGTAGTGTGCAGTGATAAATCGGGTCGTGTGTGTGTGTGTGTGTGAGTGTGAGTGTGAGTGAGCAGCCTCCTGTTACAGTGAATGGGCACATCTGTGCAGTGGGTTCCTGCAGTGCTGAGGTGTATGTGGGTCCCGTTTATGGCAAGGTCTACGCTGCACAAATTAAACGCATCTGTTAATATATTTTACCACCACTGGGTCACACACACCTCCAAACAAGAAAAACCAGAACAGACCTATTTATGGCACAGCTGACCTTATTCTAATTTACTCACAAATTACCCAGCAGATTTTTAAAAGGGTTTATCTGCAGTGCGGCATCAGAATCCCTGAGTTTCAGTCCGCTGAGTAAGATTAGACTCTCATAAGCCTGTATCATTTGGTGGTGACTTTTAAAGAATCACTAATGTCTGATTAATACCTTTTATTCTTTGTTTAGCATTCGGGCCCCATGAGGTCGTTTTCCAGCTGCTGAGGGAGAATTGTCCCTCTTTGGTTTTGGGGGGGGGGGGTCGCCGCCCACCCATCTGCCTGCTGTCGTACGGTGCAAGTTCCTCTGGTGGGGGTCACGTGATGACCTCCCATGTTTGCATGAGGGGCATGTGCTGTGGATTCCCAGCATCTCTTTCTGTTGTGCCGTGCTCTGTCCCATTATTCTATGCAGGACACCTCTGGCGCTTTTCCACTGGCATACAGGAACCAAGTCGAACCGTAGACATACTAGTTACGATGCGGCTCCAGCTCATTTACGTTTTGCACCTCAGAAAGGTCAACTCTGTAACGGCGTTGCCAGGTTTGGGCAGCTGCAGCAGTGTAAAGCTGAAGAGACGCTGTACTGCTTGCACGACATGCATCATGATTTACTATGAGCTAATTTCCACTAGCAAGTCTGTGAGAATCGCAGTCTTTTTTTCTTTAAGAATAACCGTCTTGTTAGCAGCAAAATGCTAGTGGAATTAGTATTCATTTGCATAAATTTGCATCATGGGTCCATTCTGCTCAGCTGTCCCGTAGTACTTTTTAAAGTGGGTGGATGGAAATTTTCAGGTTCTGGGTTATCAGGAATGCAACAATTCATCACAATGTGTGATGCTACTAACAATGAATTTTCCCTTCACATGATCCATTCATTTTGATGCAGATCACCTGTAGCTCCCCGCATTTCGACCAATCAGTTGGTGGAGACACGGCTAGCTCAGTTTGGTAACACTGTCGGCCCTGCTTTCGTGTAGGCGTGGGTACGACTCGGGTACGGCTCAATTCTGGGCGGCAGTGGAAAAGCGACAGTCCTGTCCTGTGAAAATCTACTGGTCCCTGGGAGCACATGCAGCCTGGCCCACATAGACACAGCCGCATGCTTCACTTGCCTGTTTAATGAAGGATAATGCAGGATGTCTGGACTTAATAAAAGAAGATGAGACTTTATTGATCTGCATAGGGTGACATTTCTTTGTCCAGTAGCACAGACAGAAATGCATCAAAGAATATAAGTAAAAAGACAATAAGTACTTAAAGGCAAATCGGTATTAATCATAAAAGTAAAAAATTAAAAGCAAGTAATAGATATTAAAAATGTGTGCAAAGAAATCAAACTATTGGACAGGATCCCGTCTTTTGCACCATTTTGAAACATGTTTCAAACCGCTGGGTTTCAAACCCACAACTGCCCGTTTACTAGCTAGGGCCTTTAACCAAGCCAGCCATAGCGCCGCAGCCGGTCTGCCTGGCCCATCACAGAGCTGATGCTGATTGAATAAGCCGAGTATGGAACTAGTCAGGGAAGCAGTGTGACGGCGAGTTTAGCCGCTGAAGTGACGAGGCCGCCCACTATTGGTGTATGGCATTATGGGTATGGTAACGTGACCGGCCCAGGAAGCGTTTGACATTTTGAAATGCTTTTTCGGCAAAATGGTGGGACGGAAGGCTCCCGTCCCCTTACGCCAGGCCCTGCGGTGTGAGAGAGACCCCAGGAATTCGGGCCGGTTTGGCGCCGCCTGGCCGGGTGGCCCGGAACCCAGTGCGTGTTTTCAGTAATATTAGCTGACTTGTTAGCTGACTTGTTTGAATATGCCAGGCAGCTAATCCTCTGCGCAAACACAGAGCCTTATTGTCCGCATCCTCTCCGTGGTGTTTGGCAGCTCGCGGCGGACGCGGCCAGCTCGTTAAAGCGCCCCGCTGTCTCTCGGCTCTCTGGCAGCCTGGGGCCGTCCGAGCCGTGAGTGTGTTGCCACTTCGGACTGAGACGCACCGCCCTTGTGTGACATTGTGACTGCAAGCTGTCTCACTGAGGGAGGGGGGGGCTGTGGTATTTTTGGTCATTTTGTCACAAATAATCATCAACCATAATGTAAGGGTTTTTGTGTGTGTGTATTGGGGGGGGGGTGATGGGTGTGTCCCCCTCTTTGTCTGTGTTGTCTGGTACTTCTGGTCCAGGGTATGACTCTCAGTAACCTGCTTTTGAATATGAATATCAACGAAATAGTCCACAACCTTCATATTCTGTCTTTAGAATGTGCTGCAGCTGCCGGGGAGGACAGGGCTTAATCGGGCCTGGGGTCATCGCAGACCCCCACTCCTCAACCCCCCC
>JAOYFF010000094.1:8880248-8906198 GCA_025773925.1 Cryptomyrus ogoouensis
CCCCCCGCGTGGCCTGCCGTGGTGCTTTCGGAAAGGTTTCCTCAAAGTGAAGAGCTGCTTTTCTGGGACGAGGAGTCCCCTGACACATTCCCACAGGCGCAGGCTGGCTATGCTGTGCATCTGGTCGGGAAACCTCTTCTCTATAACCGGCCCGCCCCCCCCCGTTGTCACCCAGCTGGCATCTAACCAGACCGCAATACGCGAGAGACGATGGCACTCGATGACCTCAGCTCTGTACTTCATCTTTCTAATTTTTAATGCTGGTCCCCGAGGCACATGCCTCTCTCTCTGGGCCTTCCTCACAGCAGTCACTGCTGATTTGTGCTCCCATGTCGGCTGCTTCCATCTCCGCTTTTGGAGATATCGATCACGTCTCTCCTCCTCATCCCTCTGTAGCAGACAGAAGAGAGTGTGCATGCAAATGCATCCATGCGTGTGTCTCCCTGCTCTTAGCCACTGTCTGAAACCAGAGCTCGCTAGATTCCCTCAGAGAAAGGAAGGGGTCGGTCACTTATACCAGAGCTGAATTTCATATCAAGGTTTATTTTGTTTTATTTTTGAACCCCATACTTCGCTCACTCTCTGCAACAGTTAGCTGGGATTCCACAATGCGCTGAACCTGACAATCGCGACGTTTCCATCATGGGGCTGATGACGTTGGGGAGTGGAGAGTGCCCTCGCTGCCCCTGCCATGGGGGGCAGCGGCAGGGTGGAGGAATAAGAAGGTTGGGTAAACGGGGGACAGACTGAAGGGTGACACAGCACCGGTTCAGGAGGCCGGGAGCCTGCGATCTCCCGGCACCTCCGCTCCCCCAACTCCCTCCGCCCACCCCACGCCTGTCAGGCAGGTAGGAAGTTCGAATCGGCGGAGAGCTCATACTTCCCCCGCTGTGGGGGTTTGTCTGGCCCGGGGCCAAGCTTCCCCCCCCCCCCCCCCCCACCCACATGTTGTGATTCTGGAAGCCTCCTGTCATCCTGCTATGTCAGTGATTCCATGGAGACGTCAGCATTCCTCTGAATGCTTAAACAAAGGGGCCTTTTCTTTTTGAAGTGTGATAATTGGCTTTTGTCTGCTGACCTCATTTTATTTATATATAATGTATATATCTCCCAATATGTCCGTAAAAATGCAAACTGGTCAAAAACGTCAAGACGCACGGAAATGACATGTATGGAACATTTTGGAAAGGTAACTGTGCATTACAAGGACACCCATCTGTCTGTTGGCAAGTGTGAAATTGGGGGGGGGGGAGATTGTTCCGTTTCTGTAAACAGGTCACCTGCTCGCAGCCTGTTGCCCAGTGGGTGGGGTCCGGTGGGGTCCCTCCCCCCGTCTTGTCTCTTGACACTTGGATGGAACTTGTTGACTAAAATCACACTGGGCTACCCAGTGACCCATGCAGTGAATTCCCCTGGCTGGACCAGTTGGTCTGGGGTGGGGGGGGCTTTGCCAAAGTATGGCTTGTTGCCTTACTGCAGTGAGGTACGGGGTGGAGGTTACGGTCATCCACGCTGTTGGCAGTGCAGCCACGGCCTAGGGGGAGGTGGACCATGAGGACTAGGGGAGCGTGTCCTCAAACCCAGTCCCAGGAACAGTCCCCCGAGCTGATGGGTGAGGTTAAGAAGTTTTAGGCAAATTAAACCACACCTGGCTAGTTTAGACGACTAGTTAGCCGGTTGTGTGTATCCAGGCGGTCGGCTTGATGCAGACTGTGGCTGTGGTTCTGTGGCTGACAGCACTTCAGCTTCTCATATCCTGTCTGCTCAGCATGGTCAGGACGGATGCGCACGAAGCCCTGTCCTGGCTCACTGGGGACTCCATTAAGATCAGTCAGCATTCCTGAGCCAGGGCTCGCGGTGAGCCTGGAACCAGGATATGGGCCTGGTACCTGCATAAGTACCTGGAGTTACCTGCATAAATCATGCAAAGGATTCCACCTGCCCACCCTGACATGGTGGGGGAGGGGGTTCACTTTCCCCCCTCCGTAGGGGACTGCTTCTCTTGCTCTGTGGTAATTAGTGTTAACAGCATGGTAAAACAGATGGCATTAATACAGCCCAAGTTCCAGTCCTGACCCCAGCAAATTCAGCACGACTTCAGTCCTGGCAACATGTGGCTGGTCATAAGAACTTAAGACCATAAGAAATTTACAAACGAGAGGGGGCCATTCAGCCCATCAAGCTTATTTGGGGAGAACTCAACTAATAACTCAGAGTTGTTAAAATCTTATCTAGCTCTGATTTAGAGGAACCCAGGGTTTTAGCTTGCGCTACACTAACAGGAAGACTATTCCATACTCTTCCATACAGCTATGGCTCTAACACTCTAACTACATGCCGTGTAAAGTGCTTTCACAAATCCAGTTTAAAATGTTCTCCCGCTAATTTCTAACTGTGGCCACAAGTTCTTGTATTTCAACTAAAATTTGTTACTATTTGATTGAACAGCATCCAGACCTGTTAGAATCTTATATACCTGGATCAGGTACTCCCTTAGTCTCCTTTGCTCGAGGCTAAACAGATTCAGCTCAGCTAACCTCTCCTCATAAGACATTCCTCTAAGACCAGGAATCATTCTTGTAGCCCGACGTTGAATCCTTTCTTAAAAAAGCAATGTCTTTTTTAAGGTAAGGTGACCAAACCTGCACACAATATTTTAGATGGGATCTTACCAAGGAATTGTATAATCGTAGCGTCACCTCCCTTTACTTAAACTCCACAGCCCTCGAGATGTAACCCAACATCCTATTGGCCTTTTTATTTGCTTCTCCACACTGGCAAGAGTGGGACATGGAAGCATCAACATACACACCAAAGGTCAGCAGTGACCTCCTTACTAATAGTGCTCCTCTATCTTCTCCACGTTCAGGTGCATCAAGGGGTGGCCATCGGACCCCCGTCCTCATTCAGCTGTGCTGCCCTGTGGTGCTGCGTTCTAGTGTGCTCCTTGGTGCTGGCCATGTTCTCGTTCTTGTGGTCTCTGGGGGGGGGTGTTTTCTGCACTGTTTCCTGGCATCTTAGTATCAGCCTCACTTTCTTCCCCCAAACGGTCACTGCCATAAGGACAGCCCCCTCCCCCCCCGTACATCAAAGGACTCACCTGACCCAATGGAAACTTCTTTTCCTTTCTTCCATTGTAAACTCAGACTTAACAGGTGTGAGAGGTTACATTCCCCCCTCCCACACATGCACACCAAGCTCGCCCACCCTGACCCAGCCTTCCTCCAGCTGGACAGCTCACCCTCCTGCTGTAATCTCCAGATTTTGCATCGTGTCTGGTCTCACCCCTCGCCTCTTTTGGGGGGGGGGGGGCTCTCTGACAGCTGGGTGGATGCACGCTCAGTGGAGCACATACTTAGTTGGCTGCGTGTTTGGTGTTTAGGGGTGTGTGTGTGTGTGTGTGTGTGTGTGTGTGTAGGGGTGTGTGTGTGTGTGGGGGGGGGCATTCCAGCCAAAGCAGAGACTGCTCTATATTTGTCATTATATTACAACCTCTGTGGATAATCATCCAAGCCCCCCCCACCCCCCAGATGAGATTCTTCTCGTCTGACATGCCAAAGCTTCCCTTTTCTGTCTGTTTGCTAGTTATATCATTCAGCTTTGAATACAGGGTATACGTGTGTGTGTCTGTGTGTGTGTGTGTGTGTGTGTGTGTGGGGGGGGGGGGGATTTATTTAAAGCAACCTAAATAGGGCGAGAGCTTTGCATAAGCTTCTTAAAGTCATTTTTTATGAAATGGAAATTTTTAGTAGGTGGCTATTTCTGAGCCTCAGTGGGTCGGGACCGTCTTACCAGAAGGATGAGAATAGAGTGTGAGGTGTGTGGTGAGGGGGTGGAGATCATGGGATTGGGGGGGCATCTGTCACTAAGCACCAGAGGCCAGATGCTACCTTTCCTCTCCCTCAGGTCTGGCCCAAGCATGGCAAGAGTCCATTTTAATTTGAATTTAATCACCCCCCCCCCCACCCCCGTACGAACCTGCCAGTGTGCTTTTTGTATGGAGGAGTTAAATGGAGCTCCCTCCCAGCCTGTTGCTGTGCTCCTTCCCTGCGTCATGTCCTCACATCCCTATGGGGCTTTCCCACGCTCTGGCCAGCCAGATGTGGCAGCCACATCTGGTGCGGACGTCACAGCGTGTGGCACGTACCACAGTCACCCCATGTTTGGCGGTGGGGCTCTTACTCCTCAGGCATCTCCCAGGGCAACAGGTTGGGGTTTTTCCAGACACAGATCCTTTTGTTTATATGCACCCTCATACACAGTACCCTTAGTGAGACCAGGTGTTGGCACCCCAGTGTTGGAGAACATTCCATGAGAGCTTCCGTGTTTGTTTTGCAGGTCTTAAATGAAGAATGTGACCAGAACTGGTACAAGGCGGAGCTCAATGGAAAAGACGGCTTCATCCCCAAGAACTACATCGAAATGATGGCGCATCCGTAAGTGTGGCCCCAGCAATAACTGATGTATTATATTAATGCTTACAGAATAGTGCTTTGTGTATCTGAAACGCGAATTAGTGTTAAAAATTGTGTGATGGTCATTATCCATCCATTTATTTTACTAACCACTTATTCTTGAGTGACAGAGGGGTCTTTAGCCTGGTCCAGGCAGCACAAGACTGGGGTACACCCTGGGTGGGATGCCGGTCCATCTCGGGGCACGAGACTGGGGTACACCCTGGGTGGGATGCCGGTCCATCTCGGGGCACGGGGCACAGTCACACTCTGGTAAATTCAGAGACAACTTTTAGCCTAACTGCTTGGTTTTGGACAACACTGGGAGAACGTGCTAACTCTACACACAGAGCACGGGTGGGGTTCCAACCCCCAACTCTGGAGGTGTGAGCCCACCCTTTGATTATTAATTTCTTTATTCAGTAACTCTTTCTAGATTGCTACACAACCACTGGCCACAGCTTACTTGGTGGAAGTTCTTCAGAACTGGATTTGTTCCTCTTCTGCTTCCCCCGCTTTTTGCATGGGCAAACCATTGGCTTTGCATAAATATACACTCCTGCCTCTTCTGGTAAAAAGAGAAGGAAGCCAGCCTCCCATGCGGCTGTGACCCCTGATGACCCCAGCTGCATTACCACGGGGGTCAGGAGTGGCATCAAGGACCAGTTCAGGAGTAGGGCCGCACTTTGCCTTGAACAGCTTCAGTCCATCTTGGAATCTTGTCCAGTCTTTGAAGAAATGAAATGATACTGCTGTTGGGCCAGACAAGATTCCAGTTCCTAAAACATCTTCCTCATGTTACGTTTTCTGTCTTCCTTAAGTACATGAGCTCTCTTTGGTTATCAAGAAATATTCCACCATACAGACCCAGATAACTACCACAAGATAACCTTGACTAGTTGCATGTGTAATATCATGGAAATTATGGTTATCTATCTTCTTGTGTGGTCCTACCATCACTGTGATTTCCAGGGTGGTTTCAGACAAGGTAGGAGTACTTTTAGATTAGTGTTCTCAACCCAGTCCTTGGGGACTTCCAGAAAGCCCATGGAGCTGGGAGGGAGCAGAAACGTGGACCATCTGGGGGTCCCCTAGGGCTGGGCTGAGAAACGCTCTCATCGTCTCATCAGCTTGGTTGCATATGTGTGATACTTTTATCAAAAACTAATACATGGTGTCAGATTTTATAATTTTTTTTTGTCTTGAAGAAGGCCTACGGTATGACTTGGAAATATCGCACCTTAAACACGTCAGTTTGGATCTCTGGTTCACTCAACTTGTATTTCGAATTACATATCTAACAAATTTTAGAGTCAGAGTAGGAGATATCTATGTAAACCTGACAGGTTGTTAAGACTTACGGCTTCCCCTGGGAGGTATTATATGTTACTCTTTTTAGTATAAATATTAATAGTGTTGTAACCGGAATGGAGTGGTGGCTCTAAGGGTAAGGATCTGTGCCAGCAACTGGAAGGTTGCTGGTTCAAATTCCGTGAATGAGCAAGGCCCTTAACCTGCAATTGCTTCGTCCTGGGTATGATGTTAATGTACATCCAGCCCTATAAGGAGGTCCTCCAACTTACAGGGAATAACTTGGGGGTTGGTCGCAGGATTGGCATTCCAGCCACCAGAAAAAAACCTCACACTGGTCCGTTTGTGTGCTGAGGTATCACCCACCACATGGCTGCACTCAGGATCTCATCCCTGAGGTGGTTTGTCATGTGGTCGGTGCGATGATGCACTGTAATCAGTGCATGCTCCTTACCTCTCTCTAACTGGGACACTGCAGTCTAAGTAGATGAACATATTTGAATGGAAACTGCAGTTAATCCATAGTCGGACAGTAGTACATGGATATAAGTTTTCCAAAATGAAAACTGTCTGCATTTTTGCCACTAAACATCTTTTTATGATGACCCAGACTTGTTCTGGATGGAAATTCCATAAAAGAAGTGAGGCAAAGTTCCTCCCTCATCTTTGATTATGGGTTGTCTCTTGTATCCCGTACATGAGGATTTTGAGGAAATGTTCAAAATGTTTTGAATATTCTAAAAGTCTTGGTAAAAACAAAATGGGGTTGAGAAAGGAACTTTATGCTTCTGCAGAACATGGATATGCTCTAAACTGGGTTATGGCAGTGTTTGGTTATGGCTCAGCTGGACGATCTTGTACGAAGTTGCTCGTCACCAAGGTATGCGTCTCCTTATTGGGGCTCTCCGAACAGCTCCTTTTCAAAGTCTATGTGAAAGCTGGCGAGTCCTCACCAGACAATGGCCTCCTGAAATTACCTCTGCAACATACAACGAAGCTCAATACCAGGAGATGCAATCCAGCCTACTCTGCAGTTTTCTGTAGAATCCCTACCTGGGAAGCTGTAGATACCAAATGTCATCCTGAACCTATCAAACAAAAAGACTCGCCCAAACACTTGTGAGCAGTTTTTTGGGAAAGTTTTCCATTCTGTGTCCCGGTATACACAGACATTTCAACTAGTCATTTAAATACCTCTGTACTGCTACTCGAATACCAAAACGAAAGTTGTTTTTATGGCAAAACCTCTTTAATTTATACTCAAAATCCTGTTTACAAGCCCTTTCAGCATTAAAAGGCAATCATCCAGTGGTTGTAAAGATTGTAACTAAACACACTATCCTTGATAAATAAAATGTTAGAATTTGTTTTTGCTGGGTCCTAGATCACTGCGGTGTGCCCAGTAATGACCAAGCTGATATGGTCACCCTGGAGGCTCTCCATTTAAACACACAGAAGTATTTAATACCCCCACCAGACCCCAGACCTGTGCTGAGTGAGTATGTAATGAAAATTGGCAAAGTGAATGGGACTAAAGCATAAATAACAAACATCAAAATTATCCCTGTTATAAAGTGAGCATCAGTCAGTTTTAGAGACTGTTGGGACGACGTAATTTAAAGCAGGTGTCGCATAGGACAGCGGGCTCACACACGTTTTACTTACGGGCAAGGAATCCTCTCTGTCTGAGCCCTTTGTCAGTTAGGCACATTTTTATGTATTGTCATTCTTAACCCTATTGAGCAAATACATCTGCCACTTCATACTTTTTGTAGGATGTTTTTATTAAGGTTAAACCAGAGGCAGTTTTGGAATTTTTAACTGAAGCCAAAGAAGAGCATTTTATTTACAATTCTAGAAGTTGTGGTTTATCTGACTGTTGCCATTTATTTAAGGTGTTACCTTCTCAGGCATTTGCTTGCTTTCTTGATTACAAAGTTTTGCATGTGACTTAAGTTTTGCCGTGAATCTGGCCCTAGCTGCTTACATGGCCTTACGTCCCCTCCTTTATCATGGGCGTCTCTAACTGCAGTGCATTGGCATTTCAAACCGTTGTTCAAGGAGAAAAGCCTCCAGTTCATTGGGGGTATTGAAGGAGGTGCAGATCTACTTCACCATCTGTATTCTGGATCTTCCAGTAAAGGTTCAGTGATGATTGAATCTAGTGGCTGAGGAGGCCATGCAAGGCATTTGACTTAATCTTTGTGTTCATGAAAGCACTCTTGAATTTGTTCAGTGGTGTATATGGTGGCGTTGTTTTAGAACATGGGAACATCAGGAAGGAACAGTGTTTACGCCATAGGATGCACCTGGTCCTGTCAAATGCTCTCGTACCTCATTTGTTATACTGACATAATGCTATACAGAGCCATCACTAAACCTAATGACTCCCATGATATATTAGTACGGATCCTTCACCGTGTTTAATGGTTGGCATCAGGCATTGAGGGCCTTTGACTTTCTCTCTCTGAATGTAAACCTGCCCCCGACGCAGGAGAGGGTGAAAGATGATTCATCAGATCATGGTTTCATTGGTTAGAGGTCCATATTATGTGTTTGCGCTTTAGCCTTGGAAACAAGTGATTCCCAAACATCAGGCCTGCCTTATATTCCAGCTGTGAAGCTTGTGGCGACCAGTTTTTGGTAGGACTAGGTCACAGAGATGCTAATTCAGTTCTGCGGCCATTTGTGAGGTAATGCTGTTGTGGTATTTAGCAACTATTCAATTCAGTCCCCGGCTATCCCTGTCTTCCCCTTGACACACTTAAATAATTTAGCAACGCACAAGCAGTTCAGGCACAAACTATCTGACGTCTTAGAAATCCGTTAGTTGCCTCATATTTCTTTGATAACACGTATCAGAGTGCTGGTTTTTATAGCTGACGTGTTCTGGTAATTGTCATTCAGTTCAATCCGGCTCTCTCTTGTAGTTGCGTTTTGTAATTGTGATTTAGTTTGAGGTCAGAGTCCTCCTTCCTGAGGTGTGTGTGCACACACCGGCAGATCCGTGCATGTATATGCCTCTGCCTGCATAAACACACAGGGAATAAACATGGCTGTACCAATAGATGAACAAATGGCCGATGTTCCTGTCTTCCAGGTTATCCTCTGACTCTGTTTGGGTGACCTTTTGCCCCACAGGTGGTTCTTTGGGAAGATCCCCCGGGCGAAGGCGGAGGAGATCCTCAACAAGCAGAGACACGACGGAGCCTTCCTCATCCGGGAGAGCGAGAGTGCGCCGGGGGATTTCTCCCTCTCCGTGAAGTAGGTGTCCCCGTGCGGCGTCCCCAGGGCCCGATGATACGCGGCGCTGACGGTGGCCTGTTTCACAGCCCAGCTGGTCTGTAACAGTGGGGCCTTATAACGACAGTGTATAATGATGCTGAAACTGACTTTCTGTTTGCCCTCTATAAAGTATGGTCTATTGACCACGATAATTCACTTGGCTTGTGTGGAGCATGGCGTAAGAGCCTGTTAAGGACCTGAGCAACTTTGTGGTGCATTTTTTATTTTATTTTTTTATTACCAGCTAAGATGATAACCTACTTATAGTCACAGATCAGTAGGTTTTGCAAATCCCATAGTCATTCAGGCAAATGTGACCACAGATAACCCTCAGATGACGTTCGCACTTTTCCATGATCTGCCTGAGAGCTTTTGTCCAAGTTGTATTTTTTTTTCCTCCCTTATGTGCACAATGCTGCCCCCTATTGTCCATTTTTCTAAACGTAGTCTTTCCCGGCCTCCCATACTCTACAGGTTTGGGAATGATGTTCAGCACTTCAAGGTTCTGCGTGATGGGGCAGGAAAATATTTCCTATGGGTGGTTAAGTTCAACTCGCTGAACCAGCTTGTAGAGTACCACCGGTCTACCTCGGTGTCACGGAACCAGCAGATCTTCCTGAGGGACATCGAGCAGGTCCCCCAGGTGAGCCAGGTATGCGGGGGTCCTCCATACCACCAGTGGGCAGCGTATCTGTCTGGCTGACGCAATGTTAATGAAGTACATCTGTAGGTCTTGCCACAGGTGCTTGGTCAGACCTAAGAGAGCCTGAGTGTGAATTGCTGAGTAAATCTGTTTGTAAGAACGGCTGCTGAATCCTGTCTTTGCCCCCCCGTAGCAGCGTTCCTATGTCAAGGCGCTGTTTGACTTCGACCCCCAGGAAGAGGGTGAGCTGGGTTTCCGGCGTGGGGACTTCATCCAAGTGCTGGACAACTCCGACCCCAACTGGTGGAAGGGGGCGTGCCACGGGCTGACGGGCATGTTCCCCCGCAACTACGTCACACCCGTCAACCGGAACATGTGACCAGCACATGCCTCGCTCTGCCCTGCCCTCTATCCCAAAGCCTGCCATAACCCTCCCCCAACTCGCCAACCCCCACCCCCCCCCAGCCCATAAAGGCATCCAGACCATCGCTGAAGAATGTAGCAGCCCACCTCAAAGAGGGTGGGGGGGGGGGTCATTCGGCAAACAATGCAGCGGATTTACATCACTGAGAACGTTTGGCATAACAGTGAAAGCTGCAGGCTGGATGGAAACTGGAGAAAATGGAACGGAAGGGAATGGGAAAAAGAGGAGGAGGAGGAGGAGGAGAAGTGGGGGACCCGGAAGCAGCGGCGGAGTCATCCAGAGAGCACGTGTCACCTGCAGACTCCCATGGCAGCCTCTGCCCCATGCCTCCCTCCCACTCACTCACGCTGCAGTTTGTTTCCATGCATTCTAATCCGATACTGTCAGTAATGATAAATATACATATTTAAGAAAGGAAAGGTAAGGAGGGCATGATGAAGTGGGAGGAGAGTCTCCAGTGTACAGACCAGATCCGCCTGGGCATTTGTGCATCAACTCTGGGCTCTGTGAATAAAATCCATTTATATAAACAGTATATATAATTATAAATACACATTTGTACGTATGAGTATATATATGTGTATTGATGGCCACACCAATGTTTGTGTATCTTCCCTTTTTGTCGTAATCTATTCCCAAACTCCGTCCTTTCTCTTGATGTACTTTACTGTAACCTCTGTTCCTCCTGTTGTCTATGGGCGAGGCCGTCCGGCTGATTTTGAAATCGCTCTGGATCCCTGAAGCGCCTTTACGGAAAGTGGCGGGGGCTCCTTTTTACAGCAGGGACTATTTTCCGACTCGTGGAGAAACCTGAAGCCTCTCTCTCTCTCTCTCTCTCTCACCGGCCCTCTCGTCAGCACGTGCAGAGCCATCTCCGCGCTGGGCGTGAGCCGGCCGATGCCACGTGGGAGGGCTGGCCCGCTCTGCCCGCCGTGCACGTTGCGGCGACCCTGTTGGGAGGAGGTCGAGAATGCAGCAGATTTTACCCCAAATCCGCCCACCCTGCCTGCTTCTCTCTCGTGGGGCTGACTCGGCGTATGCAGCTGCGGTCCTCAAATTAGCCATTTTCTTGTTTGTATTCATAAGTACCTGTAAAATGTGCTCATGTTTGTGTATGTATGTACTCATACATACGCCCTCATACCATTTAACACATGCATAACAATCACCAGTTTAAACTGGTGAGTCGCCATCCCAAGAGAGGAATCGTGTCACTGGGGTCTGCGTCCTCAGACCAGTGTGTGTGCGTGCATGCACTCACGTGCCATTTCCTGTCCTCTCTGGAATATAGTGCCTTTTCTAAGCGGTGATTTCAGTGCGTCCGGCCTGCTGAGCGTGCCCCACGCACGCCCTGTCTGAAAAAGAAACCACCTGCTCTTAGCTGCTGTACACATTTTATTTATGGCTTCTGCACTGTGTCCCCCCCCCCCTCACCACACCCTGTCTTTGATCAGTCTTTGTTTTTGTTCTGTTAATAAAAAAAAATAATAATGAAATTATAAACAGATATTGTGTTTGAGTGTTAGACCATTTTGGTTGTTTTTTTGTGTTCTGATTCAGAAGCCAAGGGCTTAACTTAATGGTGTCATGGTTTAATGTCTTAATGTATCTGAGGTTTGTCCAATTGTACTCTGTCCAAATTTAGTTGTGGTCTATGCAGTTTGATCATATCTGAGTGCATCTTGAAAACAGGCTGCTGTTGTGTCCCTGTTGCCCCTGCCCCCATCACTGTCTCAGAGGCTTTTAATAAAAGTGACATGCATATAAAGCAGGGTCAAACAGCCCCTGGAGCAAATGAGGGTTTAGGTACAGAGTCAAATGGTGAAACCACTTTGTAGGCCCTGGGTTTTGAACTAGCAACCTTCCAATTACAGACCCAACTTCCAAACCCATGGAGCCACACGCCATCTGCTTATGCTGAGGAGTCGCCAGATGTGCCATCACAGCGGTCAGCTCTGTGCTACTCCAATATGTCTTCGGCCCAGGGAAGATGACAGTTTGTATGAAGACCTCCAGGACCAATAGATCTCCACTTTCCTTGGGTCCATCAGTGGCATCTTTCCCAGTCCATGTACATCCCAAGAAGTGAAACCTACCCTCTGGATTGAATGGAAGGAGAATTATGTCATTTTGATTTGATGTTAGCTCAGTAAGTTTGGTCTGCTTGCTGTTTTGTGCACCTCCAAAATGTTGCATGTGGCCTAAAGTGGTTTATACCCTACTGCTGGCTTGCTGCTATATGAGCACATATGTGTCTCTGCATATATCCACAGAAGCTGGCCAAAAAATGGAAGCACCAAGTGAAAAGGGGCTTAACGCATGAAGCAGCTAAATTATAAGAATGTCAGCAGTAGGTTACAGCTGCATGGGGCCTCAGAATCAGCATTTTGATTAGCAAGTTTTCGAAGCAACATGAAGGGGGAAAAACACCACAGAAACTGTCAAATTATTGTTCGTATTATGGTTCGTAACAAGGGGAACAGAGTTGAGGCTCACCGATGGAGATGGACAGACAACTTACCAGATCCTAAACAAAATGAAAGTATGGCCTCAAAACTTACCACAGAACTGTCTCAGCAAAAACTGCAGCGTAAGCTTCACAAGGTTGACAGTTATAGTAGTAGGACTGTCATTCAGAAACTGCCTCTATCCAAGGCTAATACCTTGGATAGAGGCATATGTATATATGCTTACTTACATATATAGATATAAGCTGTTTTATTGGTCATGTACAAGTGCACTGGAATTCTAATTTGAACATTCAGTAGAAAAAAAAACTTCTTTCTCATTCTTTCTTCTGGAGCATCACTTAAATTTATACCAGTCCGTCCCTGTACACCATTACCAGGGTGAAGGACTTCCAGGAAAGGACAAACCAGACCTCCAGTGGTCTAACAAAGCTCTGCTGTGTGGAGTTTGTACAGTAAGTCAGGTCATAATCATTGGTCTTTCACTGATGTGGGTGACACTGTGATCAGATGGGTTTATATCTTGAACCTAGTTTAATCAGTAGCTGAAATTATTTTGCCTGTTACTTTATTCAGCTCACTGAGCTTAATCGTCTTTGTGGTTCTTGTGAAGGGTAAGTTGATTGTTCCGAAATATTGCATCTCTGCTCTTTCACTCCTGCAGCTTCCCTTTTTCCCTGATCTGGATCTCTCCTGTTGCAGTCAGATGGTGCACACCTTTTCTGAAATTTCTTGTCTGTGGGATGGAGCTGACCGACCCATTCTTCTGGGTTTAATGAAGCGTGGTGTCTGAGAAAGCCAGGAAGCGTGTGCGGTGAGGCGTAGTGCGTATTTGGGAAGTTAATGAGTTATTTTAGCTGTGCTTTTGCCCTTGGCTGACCTTGAGCTCATGCTGGTTGATTTTATTTTTCCTGTTCTTACAATGGAAGGTCCCTGAGATCTACAATGTTTACCAGTTTGACCTGTAGTTATTTCTCCATGAACTTAAGTAAAAAGTGTAGTACACCTGCAATACGGCGATGTGGTTATAATAAAGGTACTAATAAGATTTGTTAAACTTGTTCTCGAAAAATATGTTCTTGATTCTGAGCACTTGTTTATATAAAGGACATTAAGCAGTAACCTAAGTACGCCTAATGGTTGTTAAGCTTCTGTAGCTTATTCAATGCAAGATATATACGTGTGCACACACACACACACACACACACACACAAACATCCAGAGTTTACATTTAAACGAATATATATGAAGAGAATAAATCATACACTGTTATAAATGAAAAGTTTTAAAGATTCTGTTTTAATACTTAGGGGCTCCTCTTAGCACTGTAAGGAGCCTTATAGCACCCTCTGATGTTATTCAAAACGTTTTTCATTTGGAATCATTTCGTTCAATAAACGCACCTTTAAACGAAAGGTACCATGCCGCGAGACGGTTACTAAGATTTTTTTTTTAATGTTTCAAGTTACGAGCGAAGTTCGTGAAAAACATACAAGTCATAAGCTGGCAGCCATCTGTTCTTGGTATCGCCAAAGAAGTCAAGAAAACAACACGCCAGTTACAATGTTCAAACTTTGTCGCTAATTGGATCGCTATAATACAGGCAGTGATATTTGCAGCTAACTGTAGCTACGGCTCTAGTTATCCCTCTGGAACTCCACCATTTGAGTGTCCCACCGTACGCATGCAACCGGCACATCCTGCCCTACCCTTGAAGAGAATGTAACGTAGGCCTCTCAAATAAGTATAAAAATAACCAAAAATATAGCTGCGACTCATTTCTCCCGTGTAACTACAGGGCTTTTGCTCGTTCCTCATACGTAGTTACAGCTCTGACTCCTCGGCTCAGTTGGCCATGAATTATAATTGCACACATTTTGTTAAATCATTTGAAAAAAAATTAAGGTCGATAAGAATAGCAATATTTTTTTTTTTTACGTATGTGTTAATGACATTAGTTTCTTTAAAATATCTGCGGTCATTAACCCACTGTGCAGTAACAATTTGTATATGACAGCTACGTTATATACTTAATTTGATGGAGGTAGGGTTACGTTTCTTTCAAGCACCTCCAGCCCGATAAAATCGGGGCACATCTTCAAAACATTTTCAATTGGGAAAAAAATAGTTAATTTCCTAGAGAAAACCGACGTCACAAATATGACCTGCTGACTCAGCTTGAGTTATTCTCGTTATTCCCGTTACCAGTAATCTCAATTACAATGTGTTTTGCCAACATACAACATGGCACAATTAATGTGAGCACATCAAATAGTAATACAAACTATTGCGAACGATTAAAGATAAAAGGACGCAAAGCCGTTGTGACACGGAGTGACTGTTACCCTGCGAAAGGACGCGGAGCCAGAGCGGATCCGCGGCCAGAGCGCGCATCGGAGGGGGCGCAGATGGCACTTGGCACGCAGGGACGCGCTTTTACACTGACAGACCTTTGTCAAAACATGAAGCCATACTGGCCTTTTGAAGGACTTCCAAAACTTACAAAACGTTTAAAATTGGCACATACCACCACCCCTCCATCTGAGATATTAATGCAAATACCTCGGTTATAAATTGTCATTTAAAATCCTCTTTTAAGATTATTTAAAGATTATGTGTGATCACTAGAAGCCATTAGTAATGGAATGTATGCCGAATTTCCTCTGTGTGCTATTGACTGTGATCCGAAAATGCGCCTGTCGTCCTTCTGATCCATCTGTCTCCCACAACCGATTATCCACTACAGGGCTGAATTAAACTGGACCCATTCGGACTGATATGTATGAACAAAAAAAGAACGAATATCTGTTGTGTTCTATGCGTACGTTATTCGGGTTTTACGGACGCAACAAAATCGCTATGCATGTTACGCATTATTCTTAAAGTCAGTACGATATGACGTCTTAATATTTTTTCCCCATCTTTAAATTTCTGAGGAATTACCAAACGGGATCTAGGCACCTAACATAGCAAGGTACATCGTCTTAGGAAATGCTAACGTTTGCGTTTATATTTATGCTGGTGAAACTATGAGGATCGTGATTAAGCTAATCTTAAGAAGCTCTACGTGTTATAACGCATATGATGTCGCACGTGTAACTGCATTATAGTTTATTATACTGAACGGCGATTATTAATGTAGTGTCGTGTCATTGCTAGATTATAGAATAACTAGACAGACCAGAGTAGTGGCCAAGGTCAATTTCTGTATTACAAAGGTGTCCATCTTTCTAACAAATCAAATAAGCAACAAACGACGTGTTTTTTTATATATTCCACATGGCATCGCGATAGGTAGATGAAGGCTGCCTTGGCCACCTTTCTGCGGAGGGAGGAAGTGATTTAACAGATTAGAGGAGAGGCGCTATGGGAAAGATGATGACGGAGAATCGCAGACCAGCTGGCGCTGAGAAGTAAACTCATGCTGTTCAGCTGTTTTTACTCCAGCAAAAATAGACCTCGCATATCGTGCACCGTCGTTGGTTTTGTTTTCAGTAACCAGCCACTTCGTCGTTCGTGTTGCCGATGATTTGTTTAAAATCCTGTTAATTGCAGAGGCCGTAAATTGCTGGCGATTTACAAGAATCCGATACGCTGCGTATCAGGTACGGTGAGTCTACAAATATGCGTCGCTTAGGCATTTAGGAAACGTGATTAATCACGTTATTAATCGATGCGGAGCGTGTCGGCTGAGCAGTCTGTGTATTCGGGGTATGGTGATGAAGGCTGCTGTGTGTTGAAGAAGGTAGCGGACCTACAGGTGGTCGACGGAAATGGGGAACGAAAGATGGCACGTTAGGGGTTTACCGTCGTGGATGCACATCACGTGTATTTAGTAGGTGTTTGGGAGGAAAACGTTTAATCAACCTTTTTTTAAGTCTTTGCGTTTATCCATTTTGCCGCGTAACTTAAGCAAAAGTATTGTACTGTTTGCACATTTCTTTTCTGGTTTATTCAGTAAACGCCTTTGCGTATGCAATTGTCTTTGTGTAGGTTGTCGGTGATATTTGGACGACATGGAAGATTCTGCTAAAGAGTACGTGATCCAGTCCTTTGACAAGGAGATCCAGTATCTCCTCAAAACGTCACTCAAAGGTTAGGTCATTGAAATGAAGCAGCGAGTGAGACCAACAGAACTTGGTTACAAGACATTGAAAAATGACTGGTGGTGTTGCTGTTCACTAAAAAATATTTGCTGTATAGATTCTAATATTATTGTGTGCATTTTGTGTCAGAGCCCAGCAAAGTGGATTTAGAGAGAGTTTCCAACATAATTGTGGACCAATCTCTGAGAGACCCCAACTTTAGTAAAGAAGCAGGCCGGATCTGCCACACCATCGTCCAGGTGAACTTTTGGATGGAAACTGAGAAGAGTTGACTGTGTGAAGTGTAATATTCTAGTAATTTAGCAGCATTTGGTAAAGAAAAATGGAAAAAAAGAACAATTTTGCTCCCTGGCTCCCCCTGCAGGCAGAGGCTAAGGAGGCCAGTGCCAGTGTCTTCCGCCGCCACCTGCTAAATCGATTGCAACGAGAGTTCATGGTCCGGGAAGAAACTCGCAACCGCTCCGTTCAGGAATGGGTCCACTTTGTAACATTCCTCTGCCAGATCTTTGACTGTCTCAAGGTAACACTCACAAATAGTGAAATGTAACTTTTTTTAGGAAGAGATGCTCGTCCAGTCATCTTATTCACGTGTTAAGTGCCAGCCTTTCCTCTGAAGTGTTAAGGTGCTCTCTGACCTGTAATCACTGACACTGCTCAGGTGAACGACGTACCCATGGTGGCCCTCGTGCATCCCGTGTACGACTGTCTGTTTAGGCTGGCCCAGTCAGACTCGCTGCAGAACGAGGAGGAGGTGAGCATGTCTCATTCAGTCTCACTGGTCGCATGTGGGTGTGGCAGGTCTTTACATCCCTGTATGCTCACTCGCATGCTTCTGTGCCTCCTTATCTCCTGCCTCAGGTCGACTGCCTCGTCCTGCAGCTGCACCTCATTGGCAGGGAGCTGGAGGCCGTGAGTATGCAGCGCATGGATGACCTCTTCCACCACCTACGCGACGGCTTCCTGCTGCACAATGGTTTGGGATCCGTGGTTCGGCTATTCCTACTGGAGATCCTGGAGTTCCGGGCTGGGGGGTGGAACCTCAGTGACTCGGCACGCCAGTACTACTACAGCGAGGGGGCAGACTGAGAGCCTGGTGTTGGGGAGTGGGGGTTGCGGGTCGTAGGTTCTGACAGCCACCTGTCAGTTTGAGCCAATAGAGTGATTGAGGTTGGTTTTGAAGCGGCCATTTTGATTTTGGAAACGGGCTTTGTCATGTTTGTGATGGGCTGCCAGTCTGAGTGTCGTTTGATGCTAAAGTGGATGGTGTGGACGGCAGTACGGTAGGGTGGTGGATGTCAAAATTGAAGGAAGTTTCTGGTCATTTCAGTTTTGGTGTTTCTGCCGTACGAAGAAGAGGTGCGAATATTCATAACTTGGCAGATCAGTACTAGTATTCCAGTACTGACTTGTGACAGTGGTGACTTGAGCAAACTGGATTAACAGGACAGTGTAAACCAGGAAGAACAAATCTCTGTTTTCAACAATGGAAGATTTCAGTGGGAGTGTGGTTTCATTCACTTTCAAATGCTCATGTAAATCCAGTACATTTACAGTGGGGGAGGCACTCTGCTACCAGTTTGATAGTGGGTCCTCGTTGGCAGGGGGGCACACATTGGCAGGTCAGATTTAGTCCCATATTAGTCCCAAATATGACTTTTGCAAAGTTTCAGTACCCAGGTTTTCTAATTGAACAGTACTGGTTAATAAGTCCTCACTCCTGTAATATACTGTACTAAAAGCCAGCAATTAGAATGCTTTGGGGAATCGTGAGTGTGTTAAACTGTTTGGTTTTTGCTTAATTTTGATATATTACAGGTTGCATTTGCAGTGACTCGGAGCTTCCCAGTAACAATGGGTGACTCAATCTTCACATGGCAAAACGTATTAGTACTTTGGTACTCAGAGCAGTAACATACTGCATTAATCACTGTGGAACTCGCTTGGTTTATGCCCATGTAAGAATCTAGACAATCCTAATGTATCCTAAGTATGACAGAGCCAGTGTTTTCTGCTGGTTTTATGGCCTGTCTGAATCCCCGCATTGCACTGAAACTCAGGGCATTACTATGGTATTATCTCAGTGGAACCACTAGTTTTGAAATATTGTTTGGTTTGAAAGCATTTATTGCGCTTTAGTTGTATACAGCTTTCATTTATAGGCATGGAAACTGTTACTTGATGTTACGTTGTCAGAATGCTGTGCAGCCATACAGTAATCGGTTGGACTTAATCTTTGAATGTTCTAGTTTGAAATCCTATGAAAATTTATTTAAAATAAAGCTGCATATATATTGTTTGACAGAGAAAAAAGTAACTAAATTTTGGACATCCTTGCAAGGAGGTGTATTTTCAGATTAAGGTTCAGTATGTGTCCAGGCAGAATCAGTGGGTATTAAGATGTCCGTGGTAGCTGGGAGATTTCAAACTCGAATGTTCCGGTAAGTTCTGCAGAAAGTCCAGCATCTACTACTGTCCTATTTGTCTTCAGCTGTCAACTCGCTACCACAACTACAGTTTTTTTTTTCTCTTTCTTTCCTACTTAAGTCTACCTGATTTATCTGTTGCTAGTTCTTACTAATGGTATTTGATGATACATCTAAAATCAGAGCTTCATTCACACTGGTTTGAGGACTCTGAAACACAGGGTTAAAAGAGAGGTGTCAGCATTTTCACCAGCAAAAATAAATGCCTAGTTGTCAGCTATGAGGTTTTGTGAAGGACCAACAGCTGAATCGCACTGTTAAGTGAGACTTAAAATGACAAATGTTACACCTTCACAGAACAGCTTTGTTATAAAGCAGTATTTTTATAGAAATGTCTGACTGGATTTTGTTGTACCAAACATTTATGCAAAATAAGCAATGTTATTCAGAAAAGTTCTGCTTTTTCTTGATATTCCAAAAAAAATAAGGTGATGCTTATGAAGACCTTGTTGCTTGTGGCCTTTTATTTACAAGTTCTAGAAACCATAGAAGTTACATCCATATCCCACAGATGCTAGGAAAAAATCTTTTACTGATTCACACTTGTGGAAAATGTGGTGTACCCCACTGTATAAAAGTGGGAAATGTAGTCTTCCAAGGTTAGCCAGGATGAAAGTCCCTGTTCTTTGCCTGCAGTACCATCCTGTAATGACCATACCGCCCTTGCGCGGGGATTCTGGTGACGTCCTTTAGGGATAAAGGTTCTGCTACCACCAGCGGTAGTGGGCGAAGGCTCTGTTGGCCTCTGCCATCTTGTGAAGCTCATACTTCTTCTTGATGACAGGGCCCTCATTTGAGAAGGCAGACAGCAGCTCCTGTGCCAGCTTCTCGTCCATGAGCGTCCGCCGATGCTTGTTCTCCCGGCACTCTGTGATCAGCCACTTCATGGCGAGGAAGCGTCGCCGGTTGTCTGTGAGAGGGGTGGGCACCTGGTGCAGGTCAAGAGGGCAAGGTCATAATAGGCAAACATGGCTATTTCTGTAACTGTGGCGCTAATGCAACACTCCTTATGACCACCAGACTGATCCTGCTGCACGTACCAAATGGCTTCAGACCATTCTGCTTATAATCATGACACATTGATTTAAACTAACTTCACCTACCCTGTCTTGCTCTACAAGCCACAGATATAAATGTAGGTGACAGCAAGACTGGCAGTGAAGCCACCTGCAGTGGCACCCGTGGAGCTGGAGGTTAAGGGATTTGCCGAAAGGCCCATAGACTTGACTATTCTGCCGAGGCCGGGCTTGAACCAATGACCTTCTGATCACAGGCACAGAGGCTAAGCCCACTGGGCTACACACTGCCCCCATATTTTTACATATGCCCACCTACTAGCAAACTTTTTTTTTTAAAGTTCAACAGACCTACACATATTTCACCTCAATATACACAAACAGGAAAATACTATATACCTGGTAGTACTTGCCCCCTTTCTGGATGCTAACCAGACCAATAACTGGCTTACAATTGGCCAGTGCCTGGTGGAAGATGATATACGGGTTGCATTCTATAGTAGCCTTCTGGACATCAGGGGTTTTGTGATACTTCTCCACTTGTTTCCTCTTGATGTTCTCAAGTGTCTACACAGGGGAAATGGGTGAATAGGTCAGTCACATGACGACAGCACAGCCCACTGCAAAACTGACAGTTCGCCTCTTCCATACCTGTAACATGATACTCCTGGCTAGGATCTTGTTGCCACCTTTCATCATCATGTTGATAAATTTGCTGTTAACACAGAAGTGGGGTGTGAAGAAACAGCACTAATCGTTAATTTTCAAAAGAAAGTGGTAAAGCAGCATTCCACACACATGCACACACACCATGATACCTAATCATTGGGTCACTGAAGCCAGAGCTGTGAAGTGAGGCTGGTGCTGCTTTGATGGGCCTGACAGCTTTCAGTTCCTGCTCCTTCTTCTGTTCTGCTGTAAGATCCGTTTCTGGGATGTTGTACGCTTCCTTCCGAACCTCTGGCTCCAAGTAATAAGGATTATACCTGCTCCATCTGACCTGGAACAGCCTGAGACATGACACCTCAAACTCACCACTGCATACTGCACACATGAATACTGCTTAAAAATGCGAAGTGCATGAAAATAAGTGTGTGTGTGCGCGCGCGCACTGTGTTACCCTTAAAACTAATAAGAACGTTTAAAATTTCCAAAATAGAGGAAATATGAAGTGACTTCATAGCATGTTTGGCCATCATGATTTAAAAGAAAAGCCTCCGTAACTTCAGGATAGATAGGAAGTCTGCTGGATGCAGTGTCATTACCCCCCCACCCAAGAAATCCCATCTTTTAATATTTACTGTGCTGTGCTAGTGATGGAATACATTTCAAACAACATTCCAGAAATCCTCTCAGGAGTTTTATAAAGGGGTGTGAGAGAGAATCAAAGGTTTGAACTCTTTTTCATGCTAATGGATTCATTCACTGTACAATTGTGCTCTCCTTGAGAGTCCATGTAAATGAAGGAAAAGTGCATGCACTTTTGTCCACAGCTTTCCCAAAGTTGATATTCTATTAGAATCACCTTAGTGGTGAGCCCCGTCAGAAACTTTATTGTTAGGTTACTGCCAAACCTTGCCAACAATCGGGTCTCTCTCAAAGTCCATTTTGGAATGATAGATACAGTAATCGCCTGCCATTTTCAGACATAAGCCTAAACCTGCCGGTATTTTTTGGAACCTCAAAGATTTGGAATCGCCTGTTTTCACCATATTCCGCATCTCTAGTTTCTGGAATGGCTGGCAAGTATTTTAAGTCCAAGAGAATGGTACGCTTTCGAAAAATTTCAAAATTAATTATTGCCGTAATTATTAATTTATGATATAAATCGTAAAAGGCTTTGCGAAGGTCAAACTAGAATCGAGATGATTTCGAGAGAGGCAGCACGAGGTATCTTTGGATGGAGTGGCTAACAAGCTACATATCAAATATAATTTTCAATCGACATCCTCAGCAATTACAGGACACAATAGAAATTATACAGCCACTCAGTTACAAGCAAGCTACTGTACCAGTAAGGGACACGATTCACAGAAAGAATCAGTGCCGCTACCACCCTCACTACGTCTTTACTGTCATTTTTCCCTGTACTCGAAGAGCGTATTTTATCACATATAACCATTCAGTAAGCATATGCATTTAATATTCATTTTGTAAACATATAATTCTAAACATAAGTAAACATTTACTTAAAAACAATCATTTTACCTGGGGGTCCATGGTTTCAATAACGTTGCTGTCACCGCAGCCATCTTGGTTTTTGAAAGGACCCAGGTGAGGCCTGCCAAAAAACTGCCTGATCCTCTGCTCCAATTCGCTATATCGGCAAATTTATTTACTTAATTTAACCATACGTATGTTATAATTATTAAAAAACAATAAACGTACTAACATTACAAGGACAGCTTTCTATATAATTTTTTCTGAGGCTCACAGATGGGAGTTCGGGTGAATGGAAAACAAACTGTGTCGTCATCGGCGTCGCCATCACGAGGGGTTTCAGCGTTTATCGAATATGGCGGATCCGGAAGGGGAGTCGTTGGAGTCTTGGCTCAGTGAGTACCTGTCACGCAATGGACATTTAATGATTGTTTTCAGGCCTGCTGTTGTGTTGGGCATGAAACAGATCTTGTGTGCACAAACAGATGCGTGAACGAAGCCGTTACATTGTGTCAGAATTAAGATTGGGTTTGATAATGTTGACAGCTGTGAAATTCATTTTTCTCTGTTTGTAAAGCGGGAAGCGCAGGTCGTAATACTTAGTTAGCTTGTTAATTGCTGTTAGCATTAAATAGTCCTGACAGTAGACAAATAAATATATTAGTTTATATGATTTTTTTAATTGTGCGCAGTGAGGAAGAGGAATAAAATACCTGGGATTTGGCTGAGTAACGAGGTTACCATGATCGACTGGACGGTACTTTGACGTGGTTCCTGCCCCTCAGTCAGTTAGTGTAAGAGCGCTGCAGCTCACAACTCAGTTATTTTGATGCCACACATTTTGACAGTTGAAATAAATTATACCAAAGCCTGTACTGATTCGCCCTGAAAGTTGTTTTGTGAAATGTGTATCTGTCTTTGAAATGTGTTTGAAATCAGTCTTCACCAGTGAAGTCGGGCGGATTGGACCGGTATTGCTGGCTAATTAACCACCTACCTTGGCACAATGTGTACGATGCTATCAAAACCATGCCATATAATATAACCCCGTTTTAATCAGTCACAAGCATCGTGTTGATTATGTGCTAATCCTATCGTAGTAAACATATCTTTTTGTTGTACTTACTGCAAGGGAGTGACGTCAAACACATTCATTTTATGCCCTTTTGTGAAAACAAGCACTGCGATGTGCACTAGTCACATATAAGTTAGACTGCAACACGCTATAGCATTAACTGTTTTATGGTTAATGGAATGTAATTGCATTTTATTCCAGCATCGGCATCGGCCCCCTGCTTTGAGAAACAAATCTTAAAATTAGGATTTTGCCATTTTGTTAATTTGAATTCCTATGTCAACCCCTGGAGGTTGGGAACCCCTTTGAGTCTGGTTCCTTCCAAGGTTTCTTCCTTCTCGGGAGCTTTTCCATGCCACCGGCTCGCTCGTCTCTGGCTTGCTTGGGGGGGGGGGGGGTTTGGGTGGGGGTAGGGTAAATGGCTTTGGGCCAATGTGAGGTGTGGAATTGAATTTTTTTTTCCGTGTTTTTTCCCTTTGGGGTGTCTTTCCCTTGCCCGCGGCTGGGTGTCTTTTGGTTTGTTGGGGGGGGGGGGGGTTTTGGGTGGGGATAAGGTAAAGTGCTTTGAGACAATGTGATGTTGTGAATTGAATATTTTTTTCCGGTTAAAATCAGAACTATGATTATTGAAGAAGTTAGAAGCAGTAACTTTTAAAATAACTTTTCTCCACAGATAAAGCCACCAACCCTTCCAACAGGCAGGAAGATTGGGAGTACATTATAGGATTCTGTGATCAGATCAATAAAGAATTAGAAGGGTGTGTATCTTCTGACACTCCAGAGGGTGTGATAACTTGATGACATAAAAGCTTCTTTATTACAAATTTAAAAGAATGTGTGTGATGATTGAATTTATTTGTTGAATAGCCATTTCTTTTACCCACTTTTGGACTATGTCTGGCCCATATGATTTTTAAGTCAGCCATCCATCCATCTTGCTTACCTTTTTTTTCAGCACAGAGATGCAGTTATTCTTAAGTTATGTTAATAATAATACTAGCTTTGTTTTATGTTGTCGGTATTTAAAGACACTTTGTACGTCTTTCCAGTCCACAGATAGCGGTCAGGTTGCTAGCTCATAAAATCCAGTCTCCTCAAGAATGGGAAGCACTACAAGCCTTGACAGTAAGTAATTGCAAATTTAAAAATGAGCTTAATTTTCTGTCAAATGCTCCAGGCTTAAAGTGTATCTCACTTTTGCAGGTTTTAGAAGCCTGCATGAAAAACTGTGGGAGAAGGTTTTATAATGAAGTTGGAAAATTTAGATTTTTAAATGAATTAATAAAAGTTGTCTCACCTAAGGTAAGCCCTCATTCTTGTTGCTAAGTGTTGATTCCCTGTGATGTGCATTTGTGTCATTTTGGGGTGTGTCTTTCTGTTGCCTCAGTATTTAGGTGACAGAGTATCAGAGAAGGTGAAGATAAAGATCATTGAGATGCTATATAGCTGGGCTGTAGCTCTGCCTGATGAAACCAAAATAAATGAAGCCTATCAGATGCTGAAGAGACAAGGTGAGGTTTTTGCCTTAAATGCTTGACCAATATTTACAAACGTTTGTTAGTAATACTATACTTTCGCTTTTTAGGTATCGTCACCACAGATCCAGAAATTCCTGTGGACAAAACTCTGATCCCATCTCCCCCTGTTCGTCCCAAGAACCCTATATTTGAGAATGAAGAGAAAAGCAAGGTGTGTGAAAGCCAGATGTGCACAGCAGGAGGGCGGATGGGTGTGTGTGAGACGGCGGAGATCGCTGACAACCACCTGTTTTTGCAGTTGCTTGCGGAGCTTCTGAAGAGCAAGAACCCAGAGGACCTGCAGGAGGCCAACCGACTCATCAAGAACATGGTGAAGGAGGTGAGACTCTGGCCCTGCGTCACATGGTACCTTCAGGATAGCATCTCTCCAGCTTGACGGGCTGCTGTTGCATGAGGCTTACCCAACAGGGCTGCGACTGTTCCTCCAGGATGAGGCCCGTATGCAGAAGGTGACAAAGCGTATGAACACCCTGGAGGAGGTCAACAACAATGTGAAGCTCCTCAATGAGATGCTGTCCCATTTCAACAGAGAAGAGTCCTCTGATGGAGACAAGGAGCTCATCAAGGTGTGGTTTCCCTGACAGTAGATTTGAAGCATTTTTTTATGCTGAGCTCTGTTCTCAGTCTTATTGTCCCCTTTAATTGATTCAAGATTCAAAACTTTGTCATGTGTACAAGTGCAATGAAATTCTTAACTGTGTTCCTCCCTGCAGACTTAGGCAGCATTGAACATAGGGCACAGTCAGCTATATATATATACAATAAATACAACATGATAGATACTATATACATACCATAGATACAATTTATACAGTATACACACAATATATACTGTATGTACCCATATATACAGTGGGTACGGAAAGTATTCAGACCCCCTTCAATTTTTCACTCTTTGTTATATTGCAGTCATTTGCTAAAATCATTTGAAATTATTTTTTTTCCTCATTAATGTACACACAGCACCCCATATTGACAGACAAAAAA
>JAOYFF010000094.1:8906298-8945687 GCA_025773925.1 Cryptomyrus ogoouensis
ACCCGTCTATATAAGACCTTACAGCTCACAATGCATGTCAGAGCAAATGAGAATCATGAGGTCAAAGGAACTGCCTGCTTGAGTTGATTTATCTTATAGCAACATAGCGAAGGATCAACATATTTGGAAATATTGGTGGACAACAAAGTTTGTTAGCTAAGTAACTGATTTGGAGGATATGCAGATATGGCACCAGTTTAACCAGTCAGAGAGCCATTTATCAGGGTGCACTTTTGGTGGCCCTTTCTCTTATAAAAATATACATGGGTCAATAAACCATACGCCAATATGAAGGGAACTCTGGAGGACACCAGAAATACTGCTACACTTGCTCTTCACTGTGTTGAGGGCTATAAAACCACTGCAAAATATTGGAATTCTTCAGTTCACTGAAAGATTCATGGTCTCTTTATAAAGGAAATTGAAGATGTCCCAAAGTGCCCCAGGAAACATCTGTTTTTATGGAAGGCTGGGCTGGAGAAAATCTTTGCTCTCTTAAGGGTATTAATTTACTGGGATATTGCCTTGTGGATAAACTGGCCACATAAATATTCCCAGCAGTCAGGTATAGTGGTCAGAATGTCATAACTAGCTTTTGTTTTTCTGAGTTTGGACGTGAGTAGCTTGGCTTTCTAGACAGAGCATAAAAACAGAGTCAAAACAAATATTCTGGAGAGAATCTGGCCCTGTGTCCGTCAAATGAACTTGCACAAAATTGAGTACTGTAACGTCAAAGATCCTAAACATTCCTACAAATCTTTTGAATGGCAGATTAAGAGATTAATGGGCAAGTCAAAGTCCAGACCTCAGCTGTGCAGAAATGTTGTGGCAAGCCTGAAGCAGGCAGTTCATGTAGGACTTCCCACAAACTCCGGAGCAGTTGATAATCAGTCAGCAAGAATCAGCCAGCAACAGTACTTACATATGGGAGAAGATTTATTCTCTGTCTTGGTTGTACCATAGCTTCTTGAATTCAGAAGTTTACTTATGGATTTTTTTACTTGGTCTCATAGACATGTTTGCTTTATTACGTTTGAAAGTTTGTTGGGTGTTGGAATTCAAATGAAGATTGCATGACCTTGATTTTTCTAATATTACAAAATGCTTCAGATGTTCACGGAGCACTGTACCTCAATGAGTCAGTAACCTAAATATGACCCATGTTCAGTGCAGTGAGTTGGCATTGTCCATTTTTTGGCAGATTCTGAACTGGGAGTGTCTATATTGCGGTGAAAGCTGGTAGGTCTAGTGATACCTTGCCTCTACCATAAGCCACAGGTCTTCAGGTCTAATCTGGGATGGTGACATCATATGTAGAACTTCCAGTTCCTTTTTGACAGCTAAAAAATACAATGCTGGGGAAGTCCCCTGAAATAAGTTGTTGGAAAAGAGTTCATTTCAAAAGGGTGGTTGTGCTTTAAAACTCACTGCAAGTGTATTACTCAGGTTCTGATGCACTCTTAATGGTGCACAGACCCCTGTTGTTGTGTCAGCAAGGCAATTTAGAAAGGCCATGTAAAAATTGCAAGCTGACCTTTATTTTTCTGTCAATGTTGCAGGAGCTTTATGATCGGTGCGACAAGCTGCGCCGCACTGTCTTCAAGCTGGCCACCGAGACGGAAGACAATGACAACAGCTTGGGTAAAAAAAGAAATTATAACAATAACAAATAGACACCATTTGCCACCACAGTGTGAGTGCCGTCACTCACAGCAGGCTTCCAAGCAGTATCTCACCTGTTGTAGGAGACATCCTGCAGGCAAGTGATGATCTGTCCAGGGTCATCAACTCCTACAAGAAGACCGTGGAGGGACAGTCTGTTAATGGAGAGACTGATGTTCTGGGGACAGCACTCACACAAAGTAAGTGCATCCAGGCTAAAAGTGTAAAAAAAAAATAATTAAAAATCACATATACAGCTCTGGAAAAAATTGAGAGACCACAGTAAAATATTCAGTCTTACTCATTTCTCAATGTATGTGTATGTGCCTATGTGAAAGGGCTTCTTCCTTGCTTTATGGGTCTTCAGTCCTGCTTCTAGGAGCCTGTTATGAATTGTCCTAGCAGTGCACTTCACACCACTTAATTTTTGAAGGTCACTTGAGGTCATCCTCCGATTTATGAGGCACTGTCGGATAATTTTTCGGTCATCTCTGGCAACTACTGTCTTAGAAATTTCGAGCCTGGAAGCAGCCTGCCGCGCAGTGTAGCCTTCTGCCGGCAGAACCAGGATTAAAAAATGCTATTAATTAAAAAAAAATATATAGAGTGGTCTTTAAGTTTTTTTTCCAGTGCTGAAGGAACATTCTGCTGTAAGCATGTGCTCTGCAATGTACTGGAAGCCCATCGAAGGTCTCCTGCCTGCCGTGCTTCGCTTCCTGGGGGAGGCTCCAGGCTCAGTGGAACCCTTTGTAAGATAATTGGTCATGGAAGATGGATCAATGAAAAGGATAATTGCAGATCTGTTTAACTGCCTGTCCGTATGTCAGTGCACCGGGGTGATTCACACATTATTGATCTTGCGTAGCTTAATCGTAATTATCAGGAAGCCCTGCTGCATATGCAAGAACCCTCATATCCGCTTTTTGTTATTTAGGTACCAGAGGCCACGACCCTACAGAGACGCTGATTGACTTGGCTGGCCTCGACATTCCCACCTCCCCCCCCCCAGAGTCCGTTCCAGATCCCACAGCATCCAATCAACCGCCGGCACCATCCATTCCAGTGCTGCCCCCTCCCCCGTGCAAGCCGGCCGCATCGCAGGGTTGCCCTGTCAGTCAGATGGAGAGCCCCAGACAGCCCTCCAGCGGCCAGCCCTCCGCCGCTCTCTCCCTGCTCGATGAAGAGCTTCTCTCCTTAGGTGCACTTCTTTTTTCTCCCATGTTTTATGGGATTTTTTTTCCCCTATGATACACAAGCTTTGAGCCTTAAAGGAATCGCTGTATCTAATCAGCAATGGATGTCTTGTGATTTTGACAGATTATTTTCATGACCTAGCATATAAGTACGTGCTTTTATTTATTTTCATATTGTAGCCAGACATGTCGAAAAGACCTTAATGATCCCCAGTAATTAAATGTTTTGTGCTAAATCTGTCATCTGTATTTCACATTATTCTTCTCTACGTAATGGAATTATGGCTGTGCTTATTCACTTATTTCCTTAGTTATTTATTGCATAGTGTGGCCTGCATTTCCATATCTCAGGTCTGAATGATCCAGTTCCTACTCTGAATAGCCAGACCAGTGTGCAGAATGAAGAGGAACTGAACAGTGTATCCAAGCCATCGCAGGTGATGCGTGTTCAGTGATCTTAACGTTGTTTACTTCCGTGTTGCTTTTCTGCAGTTGGACTAAGAGGAACGTGACTCGAAATATTTCCTCTCCTACTGTGGCCAGGCACCCAATTCAGGGCTGGATTTCTTTGGGGGTGGTCCTCTTCCAGGACTCATGTTCCCCAACATGCAAGGGTCCACAGGCCCCAGCCAGAGGACACCTGTATGTTACCCAGAAGCCCCTAGGACCTCCTCCTTCCCTTTCCCCAGCACAATTCAGTACAGCTCGGCCTCCCTCAACCAAGGTCTACAAGACCTTGCCATGCTGGACCTTGGTGACCCAAAGAGGTATGTGAGGGTTTTTAGTGCTGGGGTGCTTTCACCTCTCTGTTCTAGGTTAGATATTTTTATATTAGTGCTAACAGGCAGAACAATAATTCTAAACAGGTTATGAGGTAGTTTTTATACTTTGTACTGGCCAAGAGCGACCAAACGATCTATTTAAAGATTTATTTATTCTGCTTTAAGCCATCGGGGGTCCATCTGTTATACAGTCATTCAAGGACTTAACCTGAATAACTTCAGTACATGGCTCAATATATAAATTAATATTAAAAATATATATAAAAGAAAATATATAAATGTAACACTAAAAACTACGCTGTATAGATCCTTTTGGATAACTAGAAGTTTTTGATGGCTATGACCAGCAGTTATAGATATATAGAGAAAGAACTAGAACTGTTGCTACAGTGTGCCTTACTGTAAGGAGTCCATATGGACGTCATTGTAGCGCAGCAGTGTTAAGTGCCGTGTTCTGTGTCAGCAGCATTCCGGGCCCGCTGAACTCGGCCCCTGTGTTTGGGCCAGTTTCCAGCGCTGGACTTCCGGCCTCCCCCGTGCCTGGCTTACCCATGACCAGCCCCAAAGCCTCCGCCCTGGCCCAGACGGTCAGCTCCACGCCGGGCAGCCCGCTGTTCCGCTCGCTCTCGCCGATCCTCCCCCCCAGCCAGGGGAGTCCGGCAAAGGGCCCGGAGGTGTCTCTCGCCAATGTGCACGTCCCCTTAGAGTCTATTAAACCCAGTAAGTCACCAGGCAGGCCTCTCAGAAGCTTGTGGCTCAATGCAAATCCTCTGTCTTTTTTTGTTTTTTTTATATATATTCTCTGAAGCGTGGCAGCAATGTGTGGCAGTGGTGGCTTAATGGTTAGGGAAGTGCGCTCGTAATCGAAAGATTGCAGGTTCGAATCCCCGACCATCAAGACACCACTGAGGTACCCTGAGCAAGGTACTGCTTCCAAGCGCTGAATTAGCTGCCCCCTGCTACGTCACGAAAGTCACATATGGGTTAAAAGCTGAGGACACATTTCGTTGTTGTGCACTGTGGGCTGTGGTGTGTCAACAATGACAAATAATCACAAATAATGTGCCATTATGAGGAAAAGGAAACATTTCCGTTTTGCATGTTAAGCTTGATATTTTGCATACCTCAGATTCACTTCATTTTGATTTAAGAAATCGTGCTGTGGAGCAAAATCAACACTGAACGTAATTACAGGTACAGCCTCACAGTGGATGGGGGCGGGGCTACCCTTTATTGTCATTGTGCATAACGAAATGAGGTGTAGGCTCTCTTAGTGCAAGAATCACGCATAGTAATAGTGTTAAAACAGCATTAGGAAATGGAATAACTAAGTATGATGATAGTTGTGCCACAGTTAGTTTCCTGAGTCGAGTGCGTGTGTCTCTGTCCCCCCCAGGCAAGGTGCTCCCCGTGACGGCGTATGACAAGGATGGCGTCCGCGTGCTCCTGCATTTCGCCACCGAGTGCCCTCCGGGCCGCCCCGACGTGCTGGTGCTGGTGGTGTCCATGCTGAACACGGCTCCGCTCCCGGTCCGCAGCGTGGTTCTGCAGGCTGCAGTGCCCAAGGTGATCCGGTGGTGCCTTGACCGCTGTGTCCGGGTTCCGCGCATTCCGATCTCCGTTTGTATATTAAGCTGAAGGTTTGGTTTCTTTGCCGGGTAGCAGAGTGCTGTGATATACGGAGCAGTGACCCTATTATGTGTGTTTTAAAAACACGTTGATCAAAGTCAAGAGTGAAAAATGGTGTCATCATGCAGTTTGAAATGGCCCCTGTCTCACTGTCTGCACGTTCCTCGCCATTTTGGGGCTGCAAACCCTAACAGCCTATTATTCCTGCCCCCCCCCCCCCATGGTTCCTTAATCCCTCCTCTATCTCAGTTTTTCTCTCAGGCTATTTTGAAAACAGTTTAAGTCTGATCTCACTAAAACTTGAATGTCAGATGTGTTCCAGCAGTCTGGAGAGTTTATTTAAAATGCTGGGCTGCCTGTATCTCTTACCAGATTCCTCAACTTTTGTTTTGATTTCCAGCTGTGAGATGTCGAAGGTAGTGAAATAGCCAAATAATTTATACCTTTACGATTCTGGTCACAACTGAAAAACAAGAGCAGTTTGGATTCTCAATTATGCACTGCAAATGAATATGATATCAGGGATAGACTCTTGCCACTTTGTCATCTGATTGATCATCCATAACAAAAAAAAAGGCAAGTCAAATCAATCAGACGGCCACAGGATGCGCTTACTCTTTGAAAATGGACGTAAAGAATGTCCTGAGGGGTACCCCCCCCGGGGAGAAATACCGGATTTCAAATATTCATTATAGAAAATCAATGATGTGCTGTACACAGTTCAGACGGCTCTTATGATGACTGTTAAATGTTTAATGGGGGGTGAGCGTTCTGTGAGCTTTCTAGGCCTGTTAAGCACTCCATGAATGATGCCCATGCTAAATACGGGGGGGGGGGGGGGGGGGTTCCTTCCTTTATTGATTTTACAAGGCCATCCTACATGGGCTGTGTGCAATGTGTCTGTTCTCCTGTTCCAAACAGTGGGTCTTTTAAATAGTCTTTTTAACAAGCAACAACAAAGAAAAATCTTTTTAACAAGCAAAATATGTTTTATTCTTTACTGCTTTTACTGTATGTAACGTAAGAGGGATACCGTAAAGTGCAAGCTTAACTGAAGTGAATTGATCAACACATTAAATGGTGTAAAGAACCACCATAATGCAAACACACTGAATGGGCTGTAAGCTTGTGTGCTCTGCGCATTATTCGATCATTTTAATTCATTTTTTTATTCTGGTAATCTAGCCACGCTGTTGCAAACTGAAGTTCCTGCCTCCCACTCATTTTATTTATTGCAGTCAATGAAGGTGAAGCTGCAGCCCCCCTCCGGGACGGAGTTGGCCCCCTTTAACCCCGTCCTGCCCCCGGCTTCCATCACTCAGGTGATGCTGCTGGCCAATCCTTTGAAGGTAAGCGTCACGCTCGCAGCACACTGCCCGCTAGCACGCATCCGCTGCGTGATGTGCAATAAATCATGTTGGCTGCACAGAAACAATCGGAAAAATAAACTCATCAGTTGATTTATGTAGGCCAGTGTCCGGGTCAGATGTTCCCTCATCCTTTGGGTATCTTATAAACACTTTTAATAGCATGATGTCATGAGTTTCCTGAGCTTGCAGCATATGGGCCAATTTGAATAAGCCCAGTGTGTCCATCTGAGGTGTGGCCAATCTGCAGCAGTTGAGTGACTTGCCATAATGTAGTCATTGATTTTACTTTTTATTTTTTTGCTCTTGTCTGTTTATTTCCCTAATTTCAGGAGAAAGTCCGTCTGCGCTACAAGCTTATGTTTACACTTGGGGATCGGCAGTGCACAGAGGTGGGGGAGGTCACCCAGTTTCCCCCGGTCGAAAAATGGGGGAACCTCCAATCCCCTTGAAGCGGTCTAAAGGCAGAGTGATGATACGTGGTGGAGAAGGCTTGACTGAGTATGCCAGAGTGTACGGGCACTGAGCAGGTCGTTGGTTTAGGATGTTTAATCGTAGTAGAGAAGTGCTGTTAACATTATGCCAACCGTTATAGTTTCGTCGGGTGTAATGTTTTATTTAGCTGTTTTTATTTTTTCCTTGCAGTTTGTGTAGCTGTTTGGGTCCTTAACTGCTGAGCTTGGGATACGGCGAGAGATTGCACTTTAAGGATACATTCAAAGAAACATTTTGTGAAGGAGGGGTCCAGGCGTGCCTGTCTTCGGGTACATCTGGGGAGCAGCCAGTGGTTAGGGATTAACTTCAGGCCGTCAAGAAACTGTTTGCCTAGCGTGCGGTAAAGGCATGAAGAAGCCAGAAGACTAAGTGGGGCGGGGGAGGGGTCACCGCTCAGCAGATCGTTTTGTGAGCAGTTACCTCGGGGGGGGAGGGAGCGTGGCTGGTGAGAGGTGCCTCTTCTCCACCGGAGTCTGTCTTCAATACCTCATCGATTCATCAGGCGCATGAGAAGGGAACAGTCCAACTCGCCAGATTCACCGGAGCACATGGCAGCACTCCGTTTCATTTGTTTGTTTGTTTGTTTGTTTGTTTGTTTTTTGTGCATTTGTTTGGTACTTCCACAGGAGCCTTGCCAGTGACCGTTGCCATTTCAGACTGTGCAGAGATGTTGCATATCGAAAGTGTTTCATGTCTGGGGTATCAACGGCCAACTTTTTGTTCAGGGTCATTTTTTGAGTGTCTGTCATTATGGATAGTAAGCTTTTTTTCTCACATTTTGAATATTTTGCTTACAGCGCTGTTGCTGGTACTCGAAAGCGCAGGGTCTTTCAGGAACGTGGTGCAACCAGCTGGATTAGCAACAGGCCGCTAATGCATGACTGAAGAAGGCCTTTGCAGTGTTTTCATTTAGGCGATGCTTTCTGTTGTACTTATTTATGCTGTCTGACAAAACCCTTATTCAGGTGTTATGGTTTGTAATCCCCCCCCAAATATGTTGATCTCTCCCCTCCAAGGCCCCTCCATCCTTTGTGACTTTGACTGTTGGTAACCTGTACCAGTATTGTTTTTTTTTATTATTATTTTGGGGGGAAGGTTGATATTCTCATATCAAATGTGTTCCCCTGTATATTGTTGAGAGGTAACGTTAATGGGCTCAGTTGGAGGTTGACTGCAGCCTTGTGTACGCAGAATATGGTGTCGTAGCTGTGGGGCCTTTTGATTGGCTGCCCCTAATGTACGTCTCCTGGTACACTCTCATCTTTCTGCTAAAACCCTTTTCCTTGTCAGCACTGTGAACAGTTTCCGATGGAAAAAAAAAAAAAAAAAAACGCTCCAAACGTTTATGTACATTGTTGTATTTATTGTCCTTTTAGGGGTTAGAGTCAACATACGTGTATCGTGTGGCTAACAGAACTTGTATATATATCATTGTGGGAAATGTTCAGTTGCATGAAGAATTAAAGTCTTCATTTTAATTGGAATCAAATCTGTTTTATTTGCTTTGAGGATCTCCCATTCAGCTAAGACAGAGATAAGATAAATATGTCACATAAAAAGCAGATCATGTCAGCAATTTGAAATGTGTCCCTACAAAGAAATCCATCTTTATTAATTCATTTTTGCCAGTGATGGGGGTGATTCTTAAACATTGTTTAGTTAGCAGATGTTTCATCAAAGGCAACTTGCATATAACTTCATAAATCGGCATACAACTTTGTGTGTTTGAATTTAATTTCGTTAAACTCATCCCAGCTGGCTCCGGCAAATTTTGGAGGGTTAGGGTTTAGTGCTGCAAAACGCAGTGTGACTCCCTGCGCTTGATCTTTTCAGAAATGGTTCCCTGTGAGGTTCAGCTTTCTGTCACGCTAATTGAATGAGCAGGTTGACAATCTTAATGAAAATGACACTTAAAAGGTAACCTAGGTAACCTTCAACGTATGAAGTGTGTCCTGTGTTGCAACCCGCTGACCTGCTGACAGTGCAGGCATCTCACCACATGTTCACTTTTCTCCCCGTTTTCCATTGCTGGAGTTTGGATTACGGCCTATTGTTGGCAGATTCACTGAAATGCTTTCTGAACACAATGCGTTCTGTCACCTTCCCTTGTTTGCAGTTTCTTAAAACATGTGGAAAACATCTTCACAGACAGTGAAATGAAATGCAAGATCCTATTGTAATTGTATTGCATTTGTTATAAAGGACCAATGACCAACACAACAGGGGTATATTTTTCCTACTGATTTTTATTTTTTTTTTACTGTTCTCTGTGCTTTCAGCAAAAGGCAATTGGCAAAATACTGGAAGCCTATTGTAAGTATCTGTGTAATGATGAACCAGGACACCAATAAGGGTCGCCCTACCCAAACCATGACCAGTCATGACCCAGGCTTGCTTATCAGGTTTTATTAAGACAGACCAGTTGGCAAAGTAATCCTGAAAGAAGATAACCAGCATGGACCTCTTATCACCCGCCCACCTCAGCATTTTCAGCAGCTGCTTCTCCTGACCACATCAGCATGGCAGGCATCGGTAAGATTAGTCCACTGCATGTACAGGAAGATGGGGGAGCTGGCTATCAGATGAGGCCTTAATGATCTGATGCAAATTTATTTATTCTGTGGCCGAATAAAAAGCTGCAATTCACCTACAGAAAAAGAGCAGATCGTGTTTTTCCTCCAAAACAGTTACATTGTCTTGAGTTTTTCCTGCTATTGTATATTTGCATTCTGCATTAACTTGTTTAAATTCCCTTGATTATTAGTTGCCACAAAATTTGAACTTGAAGCCTGCTGTTGCAAATGTGATCTTAATCATATTTCTTCAGAATCAAAATCAGAATCGTTTCGGAAATCTAACCTAAATAGAACTTTCAGAGTCATCTTATTTTTGACACTTACTTTCTGCCAAAGTTAATGTGAAATGTGAAAGACTTAATACAGATATCCATTTTACATAACGACTTATCAAGTATGGGGTTGTAGTCAGCCAGGAGAGTATGCCCAGAAGTACAGACCACCCACTCACACTTTAAAGGGAATGTTGAGACCCCATTTCACCCAACTGCATATTTTGGTTTTGGAAGGAAACCCAGTTGAACACACTAAGAATATACAAACTCTATACACACACACAGGGGAGGGAACAGCGCAACAAACACTGGAAGTAAGAAGCCAGACTGCTTGAGTGCCATGCCATTTGGAAACCAATACCAAATTAATAAAATTTCTGAGAAAAACACTCATTTTGCTGATGGTTTTATGATAAAATAATTTGTTAATACCTATGATTAATTTTTAAAAGATTATTTCATTGACAATCATACGTTTGTGGGGGGAAGTCGTCTGTTCTAGATGGTACAGTTATATCCCTGTGCTGTTATATGTACACAAATAATATCCCTTAGAAAAAAAAAACTCATACCCCTTTATTATTATTAATTTCACATAAGTGCATATATTATTATTATATTGCATATAAGTTGAAAACGTATTGGTTCTATGACAATAACAGCTACGTGCAAACTGTTAACGGAATAGGTTTAAAAAACGAAAATGTTGCGGCAATGCGCGCACTCGTAATGTGCGCGTACCGAGAATGTCACAGAAATACGTGTACGAGCATTCAGTACGTTGCGTCCCGATAACCTAGGTTCCGGCCCAGTGTTCTCTTAACCACAAAGATGCGCAAACAATCATGACCGCGCACGCAAAAGTAATCTATACAATAAGATTTGTGCGTGCGCGTACCCGCGAACTCTTTGTGTGGTGGCGTAGAGAAACGCGGAGGAAAAGCCATGGCGGACGAAAAACCCAAGGTGAGTAAAATAAACAGTTAGCTAGTTGGATCTCGTTTGAATTGGCTTATTTTAGAGACTACATATATGAAAGTAATATCACGACTTGTAAATTAATTACCTTAGTGTTGATTTTTAGTATTTTGTTATTCTTCTAATTAGTGTGCCTGGCGAAAATCCGGAGTTGATGGTAAATGAGGCAGGCGGTTAACTAGCGATCTGATTACTAGTTTGTCTGCTAAAATGTTCTGTTCATTTTTTCTAAAAGAATTTTAGGGTTTACATGCTTAACAGAAAATGTCTCAACATAGTATCCATTTTGATTTTTTAAATGACCACATGTGTACTTTTTGATGCGCGAACTACCTATCTTGCCTAACTAGTAGGCCTAGTGAACATTTGAGTGACGTACACCTAGTTAGCTGGCTAAGTACTAGTTAACCCGATAAAATCCTATTGAATTATAAGATTATACATGTGTTTTAAAGAGGCTTAAGGTTATTTTCAACAGCTCATATGCTATTAGCTTGTAATGTGTTATATCTGAATTAAAGCGTTTTAAAAACACTAATCATTTTCGCGCGTGCTCGCTATCACAAACCGCATTGCACGTGCATGCTTTTAATTACTAGGTAATTCGGGAACCGTCTAGTTTGTATTTGTGCACCCACTGGTTATTAAATTCTATATATATATATATATATATATATATATATTAGATTACTAGTTTTGCTGCAACTTCAATATCACACTGGTAATTGTTTTTCTGAGGTTAGACATAGCTAGATATAACGTGTCAGGTCGTTATGCAACATTGTGAAGGTAATTCGTTTGAAAGGTGTTGATTTTTGTGTGGAAAAAATCCAAAGCGACGGATATCGGCTTGGCTTAGTGCGTTTTAATAATGTCTTTTGAATTCAAAGTGCTTGTAAACGTTTCGGAAAGTTTAGTTTTTAGTCTTGTACAAGTATTAAATGCATGACTGCCTGATCTGATTTTGCATCTCGGCAGTAAGTCAACATTGGTGACAGCCTATGAAAGCGGATTTTTTTTCGCACAGTGAAAGCATCTTACGGTCTGTACCCATCATGCCAATCACAGTTCAAACTGAGCGCATCAGTGGATCATGTCCGTGCCTTTAACTTCATTATAATTTCGCATTTGGGCCCCATTCTTTTAATCAAGGAGAGCAGTGGAGGATGTGTACCAAATAAGGTATTTGCCTGTGGTGGGCATTCCAAGTCAGAGAGATGCCTGCAGAATATAAATACCTTTTAGTTGTTTTCTACCGTAGTTCAGCAGGTAGGGATGCTGTTCTGGACACAAATACCAAGTTCAGAGAGGAAGCTCTGCTGAAAAGTTTGCTTTTAAGGTGCTTAATTTGAATTACTCTTATTAACGCATACAGCTGTATATATAGGCAACATTTTCAGGTAAGGAATGTGCTGCAGAGAACCTGATCTGCATATTACACTATGCCGTTGCTGGTTGACTTTCTCCAGAGCCACCACTGACTCTTATGCTGGAAATCAACAGATTTGAAGTTCTTATTCTTATTCATGCCCCAAGTCCTCTATTTAAATGTCATATATTTATTATATGTGTCAGCAGACTGTTGTTCCACAGATGCTTATTTATATTTGCTTTGATTGATAGATCTCAAGAATATTTTGTCCTTGCTGTCAGTCCACTGGTGCTATGCATTGGGCAGCCAATAACTGGCAGGCAGCTGATGTAGTAATGTTGGACAGTCAAGAAAAAAAATCCCATTTCCCTCTGAAATGAGCCACTCAAACCCTAAAAGGTAGTATAGATATCTGCAGTATGGTTTTTGGCTTAAAGTATAATACCTGGGAAGTCTGCTTACAGAATAACTAGAAACCACTCAGAGAAGCGTGCTTGTACGAATACACTATTTTTGGGGGGGAAATAATTATAGTACATAGAAAGATTAAATATGTTTGAGCTTCTCCCTCAGTTCAGTTTCTATTTGTAATATTTTGTCCTTATCCAAAAAGTGAGAATTGCATTTTCTTTTCTAAATGGCTTTTTGACCCTGTCTAGGATAAACGATTTGGAAGGTGGATCAATGGGCAGATGTTTTAAATGGCTGTTTATACTCAGTAGAGGGGGGCAAAGTCTTTTTAAAAGAAAATATAATCTCATACTGCAGGTTTTTAGTTAGGCCTTTTTGTTTTGTGTTGTCTAGGTTTGTACTAAGCAGAACTTGTAAACTAAACACTTTGATGAAATATCTGTTTGTTCTCCTCCGATTGCCTGAGCTGGATTTGAGCTGCAGTGGCCGGTCTGGGCTCTGAGGGGGCCCACTTGCACACAAATCACCCGGAAATCGGCCTCCACCTCTTCCTCCCAGATATACTTGCTGTTTTGTGTCTTATTGCAAGTGCTGATGCATCACTGTGAGTCTGTGTTTATCTGGAGGGCTTGAATTCACATTCTCCTGTCTGCCCCTCCCCAGGAAGGAGTGAAGACGGAAAACAATGACCACATCAACCTGAAGGTGGCGGGACAGGACGGCTCCGTGGTGCAGTTCAAGATCAAGAGGCACACGCCACTGAGCAAGCTGATGAAGGCGTACTGCGAGAGACAGGTGATGCTCAGTCCCCTCCTGCCGATCGAGTTCCCAGCAGACTCTCTCCCTGAGGCCCCTCTGCCTCACCCTCTGCTGCTGCAAGGCCTGGCAATTTTGAAGGAATTGAATAAAGAAATTAAGAGTTAATATGCAGCAGGTGTGGCCGTTCCTTGCTAGCAGCAGTGTGCATTTCTTACTCTCTGATGGTGTCCTTTGCCATTTCACTAAAGCTCTGTTCACTTCCTACATCAACTTTTGCGTAGCTGTGGTCCATCTTGCTTAGTGTTCCGTAAAAACTGACCTACCAGGTTTTTGGTGCATGTCGATCCCAGAATGCCCCGGAGCAGTTGGAACTGGAAGACATCTATCTCTGCTATTTGGGGATATGTGATAGAAGTGGCCTTTATAATCAGATCCGTGTTTTTGTTTTTAAGTTTCTGCAGAACAAATCACATGATGTGTAGCTACATATTTTGTGGCAGTGGTTGGGGCTGTTTGGCTGTTCTGCGGCCCAGTGTAAAACACAAGACTGCTATATGTTTTGAAAAAGGATCTCATTGCCTTTTTGACTACACCTGCAAAAACAAGGGTACCTGTTCTTTAATTTATCAGCACTCTTTCCATTCTGGGAGCTGATTATTTTATCTAGTTCCAGTATGAAACTCCTTGTGCTACCCATTATCCTGATTCTCTCTTAATGCATATTTTCATACTTTGCTGGAGTTGGACTGAAAAGATAGTGTGTTACTCTCCATGCTTCATCGTTTGTAACCAGTGTACACTGGGAAAACTCTATCTGTGATTATTATGTAACAACATTTTGTTTGGGTTTGTGTGTGATTCTGTTCAATGTCCTACCTTCCCTTCAGGGATTAACAATGAGACAGATCCGGTTCCGGTTTGATGGACAGCCAATCAATGAGACAGACACGCCTGCACAGGTACAGTAAACTTGGAGATAACCTGGTGCTTCCTATCTTTACTCTTCTTTGGATCTTAAACTCTGCAGTTTTGCTCCTTATTTGCAAGCAACATGGTTTTTCTGAATCTTTCTCATTTGTAATTTTTCCTCAGTGGACCGAAACAGTCACCCAAAGATCATTACTTTAATACAGCAAACTATTGTAGAATCTATATTTCCAGTAATTTCTCATTTGTGGGCCTAGGCAGTTGTTTTTATTCACTTCTTATATAAATGTGCTGTTAAGAATGGAGACTCCAATGGTGAAATTTGGCGTGTGATAATCATCGGTCTGCCAGCATTCATTCTTAATGCATGAGCCAGTGCTTCTTGGGCCTTGTCGCGGTGTACCTGTGAGTCGTGATTTTTATTCGTTTGTAGCTGACTGTTGTGATTTTGTTCTTTTTCACAGTTGGAAATGGAGGATGAAGATACCATTGATGTTTTTCAGCAGCAAACAGGAGGCCAATATTAGATCCAGTGTCCCCCAAGCTTCAGCTCCTCCGGATCTCTTCCTGTCTCCCTCACTCTCTTTCACCAGTACTTTTCCCCACACAGACCCCTCAGTCAGCACAGAATGACTTCCATACAAACCGAGGGATCTCTGTGATACAAACAGTTGTATAGTGTTCTCATTCTTGCTTTTAGCTCCTTTTTGTACGTGATTTTTTAAATCACCAAAACACGCACGTGTAAGTGGTCCATGAAGACTCGAATTACGCAGCATTCAAGGCCCAGAGTTGTGGATGTGTAATGTCTTTTGCAAGATGAGGAAGTCACAGTAAATTATTACATCTCGATCTCAGTGACAGTGCGGTGCAGATTTTTTTTGTGAAGTGTTGCGAAAGATGGATTTTATATCTTTTTTTATATTGTAGTGGTTTTGTTTAAAATAAAACTTGTCTTAAACATAGTTTGATTTGATCGTTAAAAAAGGAAAAAAGGCCCTAATATGCCTTTTAGTCAAGTGAAATATCTGTATTGTTTAAATAAAAAAAATAAAATGATTTTCATTTTAAAAAGAAGCTTATGTAGAATCCAAGCAAAATGGTGGTGGTTTCCTTAATTTACAATATCACAAAATAGACAAAGCTGTGACTTGGTATGTAGTTTAGACATTTGCTGTTCTGAGTTATTTTAGTGACAGTTACACAATAATAGTGGTGTTCTCATTAAACACGTTTAACCTTTCACATAATGACCAATTAACAATTATGTGCTCTATTATTTGAAACTCCACCTCACTGGCATATTGTACTGAAATACTTTCAGAATGACTCGGCTGGGAAGATTTTTGAGGTACTTTAGTGGGTATGCTAGTATTTGATGCTCTAATAGTATTTGGTATTGGTTCTTTGCACCCTGCTTCTAGTTAAGGCCATAACTAGTCCCTGTGTTGCTGAAGCTCAGTGCTCTGATAGACTTGAACTCTTGATTTCCTGTTCTCTTCCTGACAAAGGAAGGTAGGCATCTGTGTGATGCTTTCATACTGTAATGTTAATGACAACCTTATAGTGAATAACTTTGGGCTATACTCTTCTATGCGTTTCCTATTGTAAGGGCTCTCTGAGGTCAGTCTCAAACCCCGGGAGTAGTAATTTATTTATAATATTGACATTTGGTTTTATGCTGCACTTAGTTCTGATCACTCAAAGTCCAATACAGCATGTGTATTTAACTGATCTCTTAATCATTATTTCTTGTGCTAGTTATTTCCCCAAACAAAGGGAGTTGGTTGAAATCGTGCTTGGAGTATTTCCAAGAATCAATAAAATCTGACGTTTATTATTGACCTCGTTTGGATCAAGGCAATGCTGGGTATTATAATTACGTATGTTAAAATATTCTGATAAGCAGTGGTATAACCTTACACAAGTCGTTGAACGTTAGATAAGTTAACTGGTTATGTTGGGCAGGCAAAAATCTCAGAAATCAGAGATTGTCTGTATCCCTAAGCACACCCCACATTGTCCTTATCAGAGATCATTATTTTACTAGCATTCTTGGAAACAATAGATGCCCTTTCAAGGGTAATTGTAGTGACGAGGGCGAAAGCACTTAGAAGTGATCTATTAAAATTAATCCGTGCAATTAAGCCGTGTAATTTATTACTTGGTAGACACACAATTTTGGACAGACCCCTCAAATATGAGAATTGATTTATTAATAGCATAAAATTCTGGACAAATCCTTTAACCTTCACTAGTATGTATAGCTCAATATATAATTATGACATAGACCACGGCGAGGGATGGTGTGCTGGGGTTAAAAAATTTAAAATGAAAAAATGTAACTTATCGGAAACTAGTAACCACTATTCGGAGACCATCGCCTCGCTTCAAATAGGGATCAATTAAAAAGCTCCACGGCGACGAGCATCACGCCGCGATGTCAAAGTCGAATCAGCAGCATGGCTCGTAGGCTTGCCGGCCAATCAGAATGCGCGTGGTTCCCTCAGGCCGCCCTCAATGGGTGGGCGCAAAACCGTGCCCGCTACTCTGCCTCTCGCAGCAGATTGTTCAATTTAGTCAAAGCCGGGTGGAGCCTAGTATGAGTCGCTGAAGCAGAGGGAGGAAATAACTCGCGATTGTCAAAAAGGCACTTTTAGTCGCTTCGGCCCAGTTCCATTGTAACAACCATAGCGGAAAATGACGACGACCACCACTTTCCAAGGGATGGACCCCGGTTCTAAAAATAGCTCCAGGTAAATGAAGCGGTGCTGTGCATCTCGTGCCGTTTAAACAAAAGGACCGTGGAAGACCGTTATGTGCTCGAGCGCTGCGCGTCGCGCGGAGCCCCATCCTGCTGTCGTTCGACAGCTGGCACGAAAATCTCTATATTTTGTGGATGAGGTTTCTTTTTGTATTGGATTCTCTTTTATCACCCCCGAAAGCCCGTTATATTGTTTGCAACTGGGCGGGCACTTTTTGACTGCATTTTAAAAATTATCATTATTATTTTTTGCTGGCATCTTGATGGTGCCCGTACATTTTGTTGTTCGAGATGACTAGGTGGCTGGAGTATTCAACTCGATGGTCTTTGTTATCAGAAGCTGGCCGTCACTTTCTGGATTTCATTCAGCGGCGTATACCAGTTTTCGAGGATTCATTGCGGAGCTGGGCGGCTTTATTTCCGTGGAGCTTGTACAAGAAATGCAGAATTTAAGTTATTCGTGTCGTTTTAACTGTTAAATTACACTGATCATATCGTGGTGTAGCAACACCCCCAGCCAAGTTCTCGCCTGCCGTATATGAGTAATTAAGTCCAGCTGTCTGGATTTATGGCTCTGGATGATTGCTGACTGGCTACCTAGCTGGCTATGTCCACATGTTTTACAGATTTCGTTAAACGCCGCTAGTTGACATTAGGTGGACCGCTTTGTCACCTTTTCTCCCTTTTACTGTTCTGTGTGATTGGCCGAACCAGCCTCCCATGGACCTGGTTTTTTTCTATTCAGTACTCCAGCGTTTTTCATTGTGTGTGTAGTGTGTGTCTGAAGAAGACGGTGTACAGGCACCCAGTATCTCCCATCCGGAAACCTAGCTGGTCTTTAACTACGTTAGCTGACATCCGCTCACCGGTTTCATCCGCCTTTTAACGTCGTAATTATCACAGATGGCTACGCTATTAGCTTATGTCTGTTTTTCCGCGTGTTTGAATTATATTGTTTTCCTGTTGGGTGGGGTCATCTTCCCCAACTTGCCTCTTGTATATCCTTCTGCAGCGCCGTGTAAATGCATGAGATCATCTACTCAATGGGTTAAGTCGTCTCCTTTAAACATCGCAAGCTGCACCCACCGACCGCGATAAACGCGGCTTTTTCACCAAATCGTCGCGCTATCTTTTTTTCTTAATTTACGACCTAGGGCTTGATTTACGTTTGTTTGACTGCAACAGCTGCACGGAGTCGTCTGGAAACAAATACTTATCTATAAAGTACTAAAAAAAAATCTGGTGGGGTGGTACGGGAGGGGTCGCGCAGTGGCTCTGCTAACATCCATTTTCTAGCCTCAACCACGGCCGTCCGCAGTGGCAGGATATCTAATCTCATCCTGTTCAGCCGTAGCTCAGTGGTAGTGCACCTCAAGCCTTGTGCTTAAGCAATTGTTGCGTTTTGGTGGAGGAAAAAAAACACCGTTACACTGGATTATTTGATATATAATATGCATGTACAGATGCTCGTTTTATTTTACCGCTTAAGTGTGGATGCAGTCTTTACATTCGTATTAATTTAGTCTTCGTTTTATGTGGCGATTTATAGTACAATTACGCGATCAAATTTCCAGCATTGTGCTGTTCACATGTATGATGAGATTGGAAAGCACACAATCTGTCAGCGGGAAAATGGTTGGAGGCCCTTCTGAATGGAAACGAGTGTTTTGCTGGTGGCGAATCCTGCCACTGCAGCACACGTACATGTGATTAATAACATATTGCAGATGCCCTTTTTTAATTTCCCCGACAATGTTTGCAACTTCCTCTTCGGCAGGAGGTCATGGGTATCTGGCATGTTCAATCGGGATATTAAAACTGCCTGCAGACCCGTAATCCTCGTTGTGATGACTGCATAGTGTGATAGTGCCTGCTTGACATGCTGCGGACTGTCTGCATTTCTTTGTTGGGTGCTCGTGTCAAATATCGTGGCCTGACTGAACTAGCTGAGGTCCTTCCTTCAGGGTGCTACGCCCTCCAGGTGGAGGATCCAACATCTCCTTCGGTACAGATGAGGAAAACCCCCCCGCCCGCAAGAACAAAATGGCCTCCAGCATCTTTGCGGAGCCGGAGGATCCCCATGCTCATCGCAGGAACAACCCACCTGGTAGCTAATCTGAATAACTACTAGCATTGTACCTTTCACTAAAGTTCATTCAGCTTCTCATGTAAAGTCTTTGCAGAGATCCTTCTCTATAACTTACCCCCCACTTTGCTTGGTGCCAAATTAGACATTTTTTTGCTTTCAGTCATTGCCCTCTTCACTTCATGACAATGATCTATAGCTCATATAATGCAAACCATTATTTCACAAAGTTTTTCAACGTGGCAATTAACCTGTTTGATGTAAATATTGTTTTAAAAGGTAATGTTAGTCCTTTTAATCACAGGGTAATGTGTTCTAATTTTGAATTTAATATCCAGTGTAATTTGGATAATTTTCAGCATTGATATGTCATTTTTTGGCAAAATGTGATTAAGATTCACCACTTGATTAATATTGTGTCCCAAGACCTTTGCTTTAATTTGTCCTGTAGATGTAATTTTGTCATTTTCCTGTCTGGGCATTATTTGGTAGGAATGACAATGGTCGAAAGTGTTCAGATTTCATTTCTGACTTAAATTTCTATACCAGTTCCTACCTTTACTAAGAAGGCTTGTGTTCATGCTCAATAAAAACACTACGCATTGGCATCTTACTGCAAGTATTGAAAGATTTTATGGATCCTTTAGGGCTAAGTGGAGCCCTTGTTTTCCAGGTGGGCTAACCAGTTTTGAGAACTTTTGGTTCACTTGATCGTCTTATGTATCTAACCAGGATTTCATTGGCACTATAAGAAATGGGACACTTGAGGATACTTTATTTGAAAATTCTGTAAAGTGGTGCATTTTTTTGAGCATATGTACATGTGGGCATTACCTGACCTAGACTTTGCATGTCTTTGGAGAAACTGCATGGTCTCAGCCTCATGGTTCGTGCATTTGCTTCAGTACAACTGTTGCCATGCAGTGAATGAAAGCTGTTTTATTGCTTGTCCAAGGACAGAAAGGCCTTTGTTGGTGCCTGCTTGGTACTGTATATTCACAAATGCCAATTAATATCACTTGAGTACTTCCTTTATATCAATAGGCATCTTATCTGGTTTAGTGCCACAGCAGACATTCTCTGTCAGTTCATCTAATGTTATCTCCAAAATGCCCATATTATAGATATGTTGTTAATGTTGGCATTTACTGCAGTGATCAGATGCCCCTTGGCATTCCAATTCAGTTTTCTGATCCTACCACTGTAAATTTGTACCCCGTGTCTCCATGTTGGCCTGGTCTATTTCACCAAATTTCATCTACATTTTTGTGTGGTTGTACATTCTGTGTAACATCTTTGTATATTTTAATATGGTTTTGGTAAATTTAGGCCCTCTTGCAAGCATGACACTTTGATAGCGGTTGGTGGTGTGATTTCACCATTAGGCCCTCGAGCAAGGCCCTTAACTGATTTGCTCCAGGGACCCTGCTACTTCATTTTTATGTCATTTTGGACAAATGGGTCTGATGAATAAATGTAAATGACAGTGTTCTACGATGCTGCTCTGGTTCTTGACGACTTCGGAAGCATTTTAGGTTGTCATTTTGGAAAATCTGGCAAATATCCTAACAGACAAATCCCATTTTTTGGAGGGGGGGAGGTTAGTTTTGTGTTTTCCCCATAGATCCTCATGACCTTAATCTTTATGCCATCTTTCCAGGAGGGAAGCCCACCGGGGTTTTGTGTGGAGAGCCATCAGCTCCACTCAGACGATGCCACGCCCAGCCTGTTCGAAACAACTCTGCGACTGAGGCCGCCTCCACTGAGGTACGGTGTGGGGAGAGTACTCTCTTGTCTGGTGAAACAACCTCCTCCCTGAGGGGAAGAATCGCATAGATTGATGTGCACCTGTTACACTTAAAATTCACCTGTTTCCAGTCATAGGCAACAGGTTTTAATCTTATGTGACGTTATTACAGTTAAACAGTCATCTTGTAAATATCTGGAGCAGGTTGCACAAAAAACCTTGAGTTAAGATTTTCCTCAAAGTCTCAGTTAAGGTTCCCTTAAAATAAAATTGGTTGCACAAAACGCTCTTAAGTCTTCTCCTTAAGGTTTCCTTAAAATGTTCCCTTAAGTATTTAAGTTTTTCCCCTTGTCTTGCTCTTATACTTAAGGAATCCCTTAAAGTTCCCTTAATGGTTGCAAAAAAGACCTTAAGTTTTTTTCCTTAGTTTGGTTGTTAAGGTACCTCTGACCGTACCTTAATCGCAACACGGCCGAGTTTATTGCAGTAAATGAAGAAAATGAACACATCCTGAGAAAAGTGTTCTGCAACTGAGAGAACCCAGTGGATATGATTGAGTAATTTATTTTACTTGACCGACAGTCAATTTATGATTTTCTTTATACGACATGTTTATATTTCATTATTAAATCTGGCTTGCAGAAAGATCTTTTGGTTTCACAGAATTAAACAACAATGTAACATTATCCCGCTAATTAGTGTTGGCAAGTTTCACCCTGGGCACAGGCAATATTAGACAGAAGTACATTGGTTATGGAACAAATTTTCCGATGCAGAAATATGGAAGCACATGCAAAAATGCATTTCATGTAACTGAGATACAACAATAATTCCATCTGCTCAATTTTTCCATCACTAGCTATTTCTCCTTTCCCGATACTTTCGCGTATCTTCCAAGTTACCACCGGTGCTTGTTGTCAACCATTCAGCAAAGTTTATTGCCATATGCCCCTCTTACTTAGTCGAGCGAAAAGTACCTATTCATGGTGAACTCAATACATGAGGGGGAACAATCCACATTTTCATTAGATAATGATGCAGTAGGGACAAAAAATCTGGATTTTTTTTTAAATTTTTTTTTTATGTATATTTATATATTGTCCAAATATATTTCGTTAAGAGATAACAGGTATCATGAGCAGACGTGAGTGCAAGCAAATGGTCTCCATGGGAACTGTACAATTTTACTGCCATAAACTGTCTTTCAATGCAGTAAATCCCTTAAGGTTTTTCCTAAGGAAACATTTTGAAGTACTCTGTGCAACACCCTTAAATAAATCCCTTAGCTAAGGAGAAATTAAATATTAAGTGTCATACTTAAGGGGAAAACTTAAGGTGTTAAGGTGCAACTGGCCCATGATATGCAAATTATTTTGTTTTTATTTTATTGCTCACTCACAGGTGCCTTTGTTTTTGTTCTATGCAGCACTGCATGTGAAGATGCTGCCTTCTAAGGAGGGTGGGCAAAATCCTGACTGTTGGCTTATTTGCATGCATAGGTGGTTCTAGACTCGATTTAGGAGGGCTTCAGTCCCCATATTTTTTTTTTTGTCTCAGCCCCCCTGAAAAATAGCTATTCTAAAACCTTTTTTTGATTTTGTCACGTATTTTCATGTACATTTTGTACTTTCTGCTCAGAAGACTTTATTATGGAAGACCCTGGTTTGGCTTCTTGTATTTCTTCAGGGGGCTGAGTGACCCTAAGGTTCAAATCCTAGAATCGCCCTTGTTTGCATGCAAATCTTTTTATATGCATGCATTAAATAGTCATTACTTTCTTTTGTAGGATGGAAACAGTGAAAAGGCAAATGCAGGTAAGTGGCAGTGTTTTTATAGCACTTTGCACAACTGTACCATCATTTGCCATGGGTAAAGAAAATAATGGCTGACATTGAGTGAGAGGGTGTGTCCTTGGTTTTATGCAGGATTAACTAGCACCACTGTAAGTGTCTTGCACAAATAGTCCTATAGAGGGCAGTTGGAACCCCTTGAAATGAATGCAGGTTTTTCCCTGGGTCTTCAGAGAGCTTAGGTGCTGTCTGGTATCTGTGATGGGTTTGTTGAAAACTTCTGAAAATGCAACCAAAGGATATAGGATAGAGAATTTGTTTTATTTTATTTATTATTATTATTTTTATTATTATTTTTTAATTTATAATTTGTTCTTACCTTTTTATTTTACATGCATCCTGAAATGTTGCGTAGTAGTTACTGACTGGTAGGGATGTCACAATTTCATAGTCAGTACCAATACCAGTGAATTCCACAATTCTTGATATCCAGTTTGATACCATAAAAAAACAAAACATTCTGTATACTTCAACATACACTCCATTAAAAACATGCAATCATTACAAAAACCATGTCATATTTTCTGTGATTCTGATATGGTTGGTTGTGCATGTATTTGCTGACTTCACTCCTGCGTCTCTCGGTTGACTTCCTCCTCTGGCTGACACTCTGAAAGAAAGATGATGATATTTCAGTAAGAAACAGCAGAGGGTGCACACACAATGTAGTAAAGCACAGCTCAAACTCGGAGTGCAAGCAGTACTTCACATTTATGGACATGGTGACAGACTGACTAAAACGCTAACGTTATATTTTGAGGACAAATGACACAGACTGAATGGTTAGGGCAGAAGTCTATTACTACGAGCTATGGTTACATTGGGTTAGCCTAAACACGGTAGCCTTCGTGATTAGCAAACATCATATGGAACAGTTGGTTAAACAGTTGTCGCGAACAAAAATATTGGTAACGTATTTCAGGATAAGGAATAACACTTTGATATGTTTTAATGTAGCATCAGAATAAATTGAAACTCTCACCTTGAATTCTTTGAATTGGTCTGGATGCCTGTCTTGAGGTGCCTTGCTAAATGAAGCGTTTCCTCCTTTGGTCTGAAACATACTGTGGCACCCTTTGCATAGTGGCTTGCAAATGTATCATTACTCCTTCATGATCGAAAGCACAAAGGCACTATACAAAGTACTTGCATACCAATTTTTTTTTCCTCCCTCCCTGGATGAGTGAAGACAGAGCTGGCACAGCAGCTGCACGTGTTATTTTTTCCGTGCTGTTGGGCGTTCTTCTTTTGCCATTTAACGGTAGACTAGAACATTTCTAAGTGTATATGCTGTATCCGTCCGGTCTGGAAGAATTGCATGTATCTGTAGTACTGTAGAAAAATGAGCACCATCATGTTTTCAAAATTTTGGCCTCAACTTGGTACCAGAGTATCGGTTCTTGTGACATCCCTAGTTACTCCAATGTACACAGCATTCATTCAGCTTTTAGGCGCTCCACAAAGTTTGCTTAGGTGCAGCACCTAAGCCTCCCTGTAGTAGGGAAAGCACTGGAATAGTGGGGTGTTTTGAAGCTGACATAGGATAATCACTGCTGTGACTATACCTGTAATTTGTAAAATTTGATGTCGCATAGAAACAGCCTTTAAAATGAGTTCTTATTCAGTGGAAGCATTTATGATGTGACAAACTCTGTCGGTTCAGTGAAGACTCCTTAACTGTAGATCAGCTATTAACTGTGAAGTGTGCTCAAAATTGTCAAATGGTATATCGGCATGATTTGATTCTTTTCCCTTTGTTTTAAGAACTACAGGAAGTGTAGATGCTAATAGTGCACTGTTTAATTCGAATTTTTACCTATCGGACACCCGGGCATGCTTTTCCCTCTGACTCCAGTTAAACTGTGAGTTATCAGTTTTTTTTGTACAGATTTTATTGGTTTTCCTAGGTAAATTTCATTTCTTGGAACATTTTGGAAAATGTAGTCTGCATAAGGAAGTTTTTCATTTTAAATCAGAAATGAACTCTACCACAAAGTCCCTCATGGGAAGTTTCAGAATGTTTTTCTTTATGAATTCTGAGTTTTGGTTAATGTTATAACTGCTGCTAATACTAAAAGCAAAAAGGCAGTGGGCAGGTTTCATGTTTGTGTTCTTTTTAAGTAGTAAGTGAAGTATTTAACAATGGCTCTAATAATTTGAAACCCCAGGGCGTCTTTAGATTATTTTACGTGAGTGTTGACTTGTATCTAGATTAGTTTCACGTGGCTTGAGAAGGGGAAATGGCTTTTAAACTTGGTCAAACCCTGTGATCAGTTGGGTTTTTGACTGTGGGAACATACGAATTGTGAAACTTCCCACACAAGAGCCCTGTCTGCACAGCAATTGTCATGAGTGTAACGTGCTAAATTGCTGTAGTGCTGTCAGAGTAAGTGACAGGAAGGCCCTTCACCTTCACACTGTTTTGTGACAGTGGAGATCAGCGAGGAGCAGGAGCCTGTCCAGGAACAGAAGGATGAGGCGCCACTGCCCTCAGCACACGCGGAGTCTGCTGGGGGCCCTGCGAACCGGAGAAACCCCCCTGGCGGCAAGTCCAGTCTCATCTTGGGCTAAGAGCTTGCTTTCCTTGAACTCATCTGGATTTATTTTCTTTTTTAAAGACGTCTCCCCTTGCTTGTCTGTGTGAGCCATGGAATTTTGTCCATTGTTTTGAATTACCCTTCCCCCCCCCCCCCACACACCTTGACAGAAGCACTTTATGTATCTCCTCCATTTCAGCCCACTGTAGTACTTTGGACTTGCTGGAAAAGATGTGATTATAGACAAACATTTCCCTCCATTCTTTCCCGATGTAAATGGTTTGATGCGTGAATTTCTAAATACAATAAAGATTGATATAAAGCACTGAACTTTTCATTTGCTAAATGTGCTTGTTTCTGTCCTAGAGCAACGTGGTAACTGGCTTTGCCTCACGTTTTCATATTTTGCGTTTTAAGGCATTTAAAGTTCGTCTTTAAAATGGTATGAATGTAATTTTTCCAAGATTCGTAGCTGCTGTGTTTTATATATTAGTTCCACACGATGGTGCTGTTAAACCAAACTGTTGCCTTTATTGTAAATAAGGATTGTTCGGGGAATGCTTTGTCGCTGAAATACAAAGCCGAGTTCTGGCAGTGACTGATCCAGCAGTACCAGACAAGGCATTTAACGACATAGGCGGCCGCCTAGAGCGCCGAATTGATTGTCCAATTTCACTTAGTCGAACGGTGCGGACCGTGCACGTCGCTTCACGTGCTCTGCGCGGCGACGGTGAAGCTTGACGTGGGTTACACACTGATTTCGACTGGCGCTACGATTCAATTAAATCTAAATGCAATTTAACATGTGTGGCGTTAAATTCTAGTCAACTGGACACAACCGTGGGAAACGGGGGTGATGGGATCCTGTGCAGTCCATTAATTGCTTTGACGATTTGAAGATGTTCTCACTCGAGAAGTTGAGCAACACAAGTACGGCGTCCCATTAACGTTTTTTAAATTCCATGTGTATGACCAAAAACCAGCCAGGTAGAGGACAGAAGCAACTTTCTAATGCTATAGATGACCGTCAAATTATCCGACAAGGGCCTCATAAATCTGAGGATGACCTCAAGTGACCTTCCAAAAGAATAGGAAACATTAAGTGGTGAGAATTGTTCTAGCAGTGCACTTCACGACAAAACTGAAGATCCATAGAGCAAGGAAGAAGCCCTTCATCAACGAGAAGCAGAGAAGAGCCAGGCTGGAGTTTGCAAAAAAATTACATTTTATTTTACACAGGCGCATACCCATGAATTGAGTGAAATTGAAAATGTTGCTTTGGTCTCATTTTTTTTCCGGAGCTGTATTCTATATTCTGTATGCTACGGAGCCCCCGAAGTCCCATAGAGTGATTTTTTTTTTTTTTATCTTGTGCGCACAAATTAATATTTGTAAGGAACAGGTTAGCTGCATATAGCTGCCGTACTACGTTTGCTAGACCTCTATAGGTTAAGCTGCATTTGCAATTTTCAAGAGTTTACTGATTTCTCAAAAATGATTTCATTGACATAATTAGACGAATTGCTGTGTGTTTGATGTTACTCGCTTGTTTAATCGAATCGTTCGACTAAAAAAACATTGCTGGCATCAGGGTACAATATAAGATACAGTAGCCTTGCAATTAATATTACTCGGAATAAATGCAACGCACTACTTTGGCATTAAGGCTGAGTTACACAGTCCGTGTGAATGGTCGCGACAGAGGTAAAGCGCCATGAACAATACTTTTTTCTTTCACTATCGGTAATCATAGTAAAACAGGTTCAATAAATACAATACAGGTGTCAGTAATGATGTATTTACGGTACCTGTTTATCATAGTGTATTATGATTACCGATAAGGACCGAAGAAAAAGTATTGTTCATGTCGCTTCACCTCTGTCGCGACCATTCATACGGACTGTGACTATCTTGTACGCACAAGATACATATATCTTGTGCGCCCAAGTTATCTTGTGCGCACAAGATAAAAAAAAAAAATCACTCTATGGGACTTCGGGGATCCGTAGTACGCCGTCATTTCTGCACGAAAATAATAAGTAGGGATTCAAGGCTGGTAGAGTAGGACGGGCTTCCGGTTATGGGTTGTTTGCTAATCGCCTTATGTGGCAGATTCGCTGTACTACGTGGTCTGGTGTTTTTTAGACTATGTTGACACCCCTGACTTTATAAATGTTCCATACAAACTGCTATGTTCGTACTTTGCATGTACACTGAGACATTGGAATACGCGCGTAGACTGCGAAATGAACTGAAACCGAAAGCACAACAACAGATCCACAGGCAACAAAACAGGCGCTGATTGCCGTCTTGGGCATTTTCGGGAAAAGCACTATAGAGGTAAGGAACTGAAATTGTTCTTTTCTAATGAGGAGGCACCGTGGACCTTACAGCGTAGATTTTCCGGAAATCGCTGCTTCCACTTAAGCGTTACACTGGTATGGATTCGTTGGCACGGCGCTTAGCTTAGAAACAATTGTAATACGGTTTGCTGACGCGAAGGGAAATCGATCGGTGGTCAAAAGCCACATTCGTCTGCTTCTCTGAAGAAGTATTTGATACGGGAAGGAGATGAAATGCATGTTTTGACTTTAATCCAAATGTCATACCAAATGTCCCCATACTCAGATGATTACCCAGATAGCACACATATATTGAAACGACATTGATTCCATATCAGACAAAAGGTTGAAACAACGTACGTTGATCTTCAATCTTTCACTTCATACCAACATTGAATCAAGGTTTTGCCACCATCAGTTTTTCAGTATTGAAAATCTGACCAAAATCAATTCAGTTTTAACGTTGATAATTTAACACTGACCATAACGCATTTAACTACAATTCAACGTTGAAACAATAACATGATGCTATCTGGGTAGATAATTGTGTTGGGAGGTATTTGTCAGTTTATTTTATATTATAACAAACACTTAATCTGTTATGTTTAAAATCGTTCCCCGATTTTGCTGTGGTCTTACCACAACTTTTTTATATTTCAGTACCATAAAAGTTTTTAGCCATCTTGTTTGGTTTCCAGCATTATTTATGTAGCTCCTCCGACAATTATTTTAAATGGTCACGTGACCTGGCAGCGCTGCATTTCTGTCCACTATTCAGTTTCTCTTCCCCCAGTTACGGCCCGGACTCTGACATGGCACTGTCGCGGTGCATCTGTTTGGCAATCGTTGGTGAATTCACCCTGCTGTTTTCTGCTGGTGAGTGACCTATGACCAGTTTTACCAGTAACACTACCATGATCAAACTGACATACTGGTACATTAAAATAAAAACTCTAGACCTTGTTGTTTTGATATGAACGCTTTTTAATTGTAAATGTTTATTGTACCATATATTGTTATTGTATTGCTGTTACAAAATCTCTTTCAATTCTGCACAGTGAAATACAATGAACTTCCTGAAAAAGTCATGACTACACGAGACAAAATACCAACTTTCCTCCAATAAATATACACATGCATGAATTCCTAAGTTAAAAAATAACAAAGTTGCAGATCTAGAAAATTTTGATTTAGCAAAAACTAGCGTAAAGTAAATAGCTGTGTACTTTGTGCAAATCACTTCTGAAAAAAAAAATCTTATGTTCTTAAAATCCACAGCGATGGTCCAGTTGAATTGCCAGCATGAAAACCTTGGGATATCAAGGCAAAACTCAGTGATCAATTGCTCAGTGAAGGGAGCTGAGGCTTCGGATGTAGACATAGGCGTTGTGATTTGGAAAAAGGGTCAATCCACTGTGCTAATGTACTACAGTAAAACAATAAAAACGAATGATCAACGGTTTCAATTTGCTGAGCAGAACTGGGATACCAGAAACAGGAATGTGTCATTGTTGGTGACGGACACCCGGGTGGTAGATGAAGGCCAGTATCAATGTCAAGTGATAACTGACAGTGGTGAGGCCGAGGACTACACCAGCCTTAAAGTCCATGGTGAGATTTCTGTTAAGCATGCATTGTAAATACAGTGACTTTCATGAAAATAACCATAAATCCATTGATATTGAAGAATCTCTGATGTTATCTCCTCTGTCTTCACAATGCTCCTTTCAAAAGATATTTCCTTCTGGCATGTTATGAAATGCTAATTTTTATTCCAGTGTTAATGGTGCCAATATCGTATGTGCAGAATCTACAGAATGCTAAAGAATCAAATCACAATGTATCAAGACTAACAGCTTTTGTCTTTCATTCTTCAGCTAGGTACTCAAAACCAGTAATGAGCTCCATTCCCAAGAACAACATACAGGAGAACATGAGGGTGGAGATCTTCTGTAATGCCTCAGGGGGTTACCCAGCTGGGGTAATTCACTGGTATGACCAATACAACACAAACTGGACCCGAAGCGCAGAGACAGATGTGGTGCAGACTAAGGACAAGCTCTTCAACTTGATGAGCAAACTGACAGTCCTGCGAGCCACGTCCAACTCCCTGGGATACAGATGTGTGGTGCTCAACAGCAACATACAGCAGGAAGAAGTGGCGGAATATAATCTCCAATTTGCCCTAAATGATGGTGGGTTAACTTTATCTTGGGAAACAGGAAATATACTTTATGGCAGCGCTAAACGGCAAACCATCCCACCTTCAAGTCTTCTCTCACGTCTTTCTCTCATGTTTTGTATTCCTTTTTCTTATATTGCAGTCAGAATACATTCGAACTGGTCGCCAACACTGATAACCTTTGACATTTATTGGTCTTTAGCATTTATTCAATGATTCATTTTCTCCACATCACGTTAACAGCATATGTAAATAGTATCGCCACCTTCTATGTAAATGCATTTGACATTTTCTGGGTTTGAATCACCCTCCTCCTTGTTACTGTACTTTGTGTTGTAGACCCAGAAAACACAGCTCAAGCGGGGGACAGACACAGCATGACTGTCACAGCCGTCCTCGTGGTCGTTGGGTCGCTGATCTGTGGACTGTTGATCCTGATGCTGCTCAGGAGAAGGCGTTCTCAGCGTGGGTATAACCACCTGACCCAGGGTCGGTTTTGCTTCTTGTTCCTGACACAGTGACTCTGCCTGGATACACTGCGATTTCAGCTGCCAGTCCAGCTCTTCTGCTTAGCAACTTCCTGGTTGGCGCAGCAGAGGGAAATTCCGTGACATACTCTGTTTAAGTATGCAAAGCCAGTTCTCCTTGCCTGGTTCGTATGATTAGTCCTGGTTTCTCACAGTAAGTCATGAATTACACATTTAGAACTTTTCATGATTTTTCATAAGCCACAGCCCCCTCTGACACTGCTTTTTGTCGTGTAAAAGCATAGGCTTTATTGGAAATGTGTGAATACATAACTGCAAGCGTCTTGTGGTTAGGTTTTTGATTTGTCCTGCGTTCATAATTTCTGGTTTCTCATTTGTGGCACAGTATAAACTGCAAACTGTGTGCTTCCTGACCTGAATGCCCAGGTCCTTCAAGGTGACTTAACCACTGCTTTGTTTTATTATTAATTGATTTCTTTTTCACTGTAAGATGGTTACAGTGAAAGCAGTACTTGCTGAAACTGCCCTGGGTCAGTCTGCACATTCCAGATGAGGAAGTAGCTTCTTTGCTTTGGGGAAGAGTTCAGTTAAGATGTTGCATGATGTGACCTGGCTTGTGTTTTGTTGTAAGCTGGTACTGTCTGATTGAGCTGTAGTAATTAGGAACAACTTCAGGATATTGCATCAGAGTTCCGCATGCACAGAGCCTAGCCAGCCGTGTCGCAGCAGAAGGGAATATTTATCATAAGCTGTGCAGCACCTGGTTTCAGTCACGATGGTGGTAATGCTGCACTAGGCATTTATCATCCATGAGGGTAATTTCAGTATTTTTTTTATCAGGGATGGCTTTTGCGTTCATGTAAGATTCTCACTGACTACTTCCTCTTCCTTTTAGGTTATTATCAGCAGAGTTCAGAGGCACCTGCAGGATTTCAGCTCTAGGTATGAACACCCCCCCCCACCCCTAGTAGGGTTGGGTATTGTTTGGGTTTTTTCCAGTACGGGTCACCAACAGTGCTGGTGCCCAAACATTTCCTGCACCAGTACTTAAGAAAAAAAAAAGCACAAAACAAGGTCAATGACATTAAAGAATTGCTTTTTTTATTACTAAGGCAAATTTGAATTTAAAATTGAATAATGGGCCTATATTAACACCTTAAAAATATAAATATATAGAACACTTAACAAATTCATATAATAAATAAAACCTAACCCAACTATAATAATTTACCACTAAATAACACCTTAATTCTTGTGTACATGTGACTTTCTGAGTTTCAGGAAATACTTTTATATATTCTGGGTCTTTAGCACATATTAGACACACACACACACACACAAATAACTGTAACTGCGCAAGGTTTTCTGGAATAAATCTTCCCTGAACACTAAGAACAGTTTCTAAACAAATTGAACTCAAGATAAATTAGGCATACATTGAAAAAACTACCACTGGAAAATGCCCCATTTACACCTTGCAGTTTAGAGACAACTGGGGGTAATAAAGGTAAAAGGAGGAGGTTAATATGAATAAACTCCTAATGTTTTTGCCTTGTTTCAGTATTCTAAGTAATTGACTCGTGGACCATGACGTAATGAGGATTTACAAAGTAACAAACTCAACTTAAAAAGCGCAACTTTACCGTTTTTACCTTTCTGGCAAATAAATGACCGTAAAACATGAAATTTTAGTTATTTTGCCATAAATTTCATAGTAAATTGTTGTGGATGAAAAGTACATAATACACCCTGGGAGCAGCAGAGCTGTAAACATGACGTTCAGGTCGCTAGCAACCCGAGGTATGTATACATAAATACAAATAAATAAATCCAAAACACTTACCAGATTTACAAAACAAAGTCCTGGTGTTGGAATACTTTTGAGTGAAATATAGCCTCACTTCAGACCACTTAGATCTAGGCATTTTAATCATATTTAGTTAAGGTAGCTACTAGCTAATTTTAGGCGTCTGTGACCTCAGAGCAAGTGTAATGCTAACTAATGATGGCACGTGAGGCGCAGTGATGCTTCTATTACTTGACCACTAAAGGGCAAATATTTCAGTTGACTGCTCACACATTTAAGTGGCACCAGAATGAGGCACCGAAATCTGGATTGCAGTATGGTCCGGTACATACCGATCGTATAGCAAATGGCCCCAATATGTTTCGGTACTGAACCCTGCTCTTTCTGTCAAAACGAAATTATAGCGAGACTTGAAGGTGGTGCATGTGTGTCTGCTCTGGCTTCAGAGTATGGGATTGTCATTTATTTAATGTCTTTTGCTTTTGTACATGTGATTTTTCACATTTATATTAGTTTTATATTGATTGTTAATGCTTTTTATCATTAGTCAGGTCGGTAGATAAGTTTAAATAGGCAATAATTTGGGCATCTGGAATGGATTAAATTCATTTACATTATTTCTTATGGGGAAATTCGACATGGACCTCGACCAAATCGCAATTTGACCAGCCTTCGGGACTGATACCGATAACCGACTAACCTCTGGGTCACATATCGAGCAGGACTTGCTGGTGGTAAAACCTGCTGATCCTGCTGGTGCGGATGAGCAGAATGATGTTACATTGTTTTTCACAGAATAAAAAAACAAAAGATTGATGTACAGACCAGATTTAATTATGAATTATAAGCATATAGCAAGCTGGTACTTTGAACCCTCTTAATGAGCCTACAGAACCTCTCATTCTGCCCTACAGAGAATAGCTGATTGTCCAATGCAATCATCTTCCAGCATTTCAGTATTAGTGTTTTTGTCTTTGGTGCTGATAACTTTGAATACTGAAAAACTTTAAATATTGGCCTGCAATATCAGTATGTTAACTGATATATTGTGCATTTCTACATATTGTTTGTACCATCTTCAATAAGACAATATGTAATGGAAAATAACTTTTTATAATTTCTATTATAAATAATTTATTTATATTGTTCTTTTTGTGAGAGAAAATTGCAATCTCGATTCTGAGTGGGGGGGGGGAAATCCATTATTCATATTTTTACCCAGAATCCCGCAGTCCTTTTTTTTCCTTTTTTTTTTAACGTTTCTGTTGTAGACATGAGGCAAAAAAACATACAATGTTAACCAAATAACAGCAAGTGTAAATGCCCAGGGAACACACAGTGCGTACAACTCCAAGTGTCCATGTCTAAATCCACTATATGACCACCTTAAGGTACCTGCATGCATGTCTCCTAGACCATATTATAACATGAAATCACGCCTCCTGAGAATACTTAGAAGTTGCTGAGAAAAATGACATCTAGAGAGCTGTCCGATTCCCTGCGTAACGGTGTGTTGTGCTTCTTGACAGGGCTCTGTGGACAGATGAAGAACATCGGAAATTTCAAGAAAGTCTGGAGATTAAGTACACTGATACTGAAAGAATCTTTATTGCCATGTCAGAAATATTTTGGTATAATGTGAATTTAATCTTTATTATACTGGTCATTCAACTAACTGTAGCCAGGTTATGGCTGTAGTCATAACACCTAGCTCTTGTGCATCACTGAATAATAGAAAAACTATGAAATATAATGTATAGTGAATTTATTATTCAAATAGTGGATGGAAATCTTAAATGTTTAATTGGAAGCATATTTTCACCATTGTACATATAAATGTTATTGTCCATAAATCAGATTAGAAAAAGAATAACCTTTTGTAATTTGAAACATTTTCCATATAAAATAAGCACTTACATTTTTATGTTTGTTTTTTTCTGTGTGCAATAGAGCTTACATTCTTTGTGTGAAAAAAATCTTTTGTACATTTCATGTATTTTTAACTGATATTTGAGCATTGGGTTGAACATGATGTAAAAAATTCCATCTGTAATTAACCCATTTGAATTTTGAAGTGTCACTGTAGCCTGTAAGCTCATCACACTGTTTGTTGTAATTTTGTTGTTTGCGGTCTACAGATATCCTAAAAGGGCAGGGTGGGAAACAATTTTAAAAAATAGTTTTGTCCTCGTAATATGTTTGCGATCCCACAGTACTTGCCCACTTGCTGCAACGTGACAGTACGGAGAAACCTATATAATACAGACCTGTACCGTTTAGATACAATCACAATCAACGTTTAGGTACAATCATTATTAGTAGCACAAAACTATTCCAAGGGGACCAAGTAAGTTTCTAGGTATTGAAAAGATCAGTCAGGTTTACCTGGGGCTTGACTTATTTTGAAGGAAGGAAGATTGGCATCAGGGCTAAGATACTTGTGGCTGGGCTTAAAATAATCTGGGTTATAGCCCCAAGTGATCGGACCTAGCGGTGCCCATGGAGGGAATGCAAAAGTCTTTCAAAAAACATTTTCCCACCCTGATGCATTTTGCAGTTTGTTTTTTTTTTTCTGGGGGGTGGGGGGTCAAAGGTGTTAAATTATATTCAAACAAATTGCGTGACATTTGATATTCCAACTTGATTTTTTTTAAAAAGTGACAGCCCTTCATTTCATTTTTATATGTTTCTTTTAATTTTCATTTGTGAAATATAAAATCAAACAGTTCACTTGATGTGATTTCTTTCCCTGCGTATAGAAATACGTTTTGAATAATGGGGTGTTCTTCTGAAGGAAAGCAGACAAACCCCCTTTTCAATGACTTTATTACTGTTTCAGAATGTCACTGTTCCAGTTATTTGCTTTCCTCAGTATAAATATGGCTTTTCTTAAAAATATACACTTGCACCATCATTTGAAGTGGATTCCGTGTATGTGCTGTGGGTTCAGTGCGCTTTTGGAGGGCAGCCTGCAGTTCGTTGGTGTCGTCCATTTTCACATGTATTTTACCTGGTGGGTTTTTCCCTGGGGGGGGGGCCAGGAAGGAAATCCTGGCTGACGTCTGATGTCAAAAAGTCCCCAGTAACTACATATAGGTCCTGGCACAGCTCAGCATTCAGGATTACCTCTCCCCTCATTGTCCTTTAAAGAAAAATCCCCCAGAGCGACTGATCCTATCAGTTTCCCTTCTTGCCCATTCTTGGCCTATACTTAATGTTCTTTGTACAAAAAGAACCAAGATTTTTTTTTGTCTATTTTAAATGAAAATGGCCTGTCAGCATTTCTTTGTGGAAGTGTTCAATAATGTGGCTCTCTCTTGGATCATCGAGAAGCAACACTTCTATTAAAAGTTAACGTTTCCTCTTTTTTCATCCTTAAGCTTCTGGGCAAGAAGAGAATGCTGTAGCTTGTGTAGTTTTCATTTTAAAAATTGTCTTGGTGAACAGTAACTTTCATTTGCTGAGTAATTTATGATTAACTTTAAAGGAATGAACCACACCCCCCCCCAAAAAAAAGATGTTACTTTCACTTTTAGGTCTTACAATAAGTGAAGTTGCGATCAGTTTCTGGATTTCCCCCTGTTGAAATAACATGACATCATCCATCCATCCATCCATCCATCCATCCATCTTCCGATCACTTGGATGTAATCTGCCTCACCTTCACACATAGATTGAGCTCTGGAACCCGGACTCTCTTAGCTGCTCTGTGACAAAATCTTTTTTGACCAGTGTTATCATTGCCACAGCACTGATGAATTCTTGAATATGATTGTTCAGCGGGTGTTGATTAATTTTCTATAACTGCAGACATAATGCTAGCCAGGCGAATTACAGTAGTAAATCAATGTGCTATCATAATCTTTAATTCTGCCCTGAGTAATGTTTAAGCTTCAGCAAGCTGTGAATTATACTAGAAAAGGGTGATACCACTTATTTTCTTTTCCATCTGATTTGATCCAGTACCAAGGTGCTACAGAAAGTGTGGTTTCTTCAGTACCAATCCTGATATTCTTAAGTGTGCATTAAATGGAAAAGTGCTAAATGATAAGATGGTTAAGCTGGTTGATTCTAAAATCTAAAAATATTTCATGTATATCATATAAATTGCCTTGATAGGACTGAGTTTAAGAGGTCTTTTATAAATGTCAGTAGTTGTATTCTATTTGTCAGGGGATTGTGTGAACCCCACACAATATGTGGTCACATATTTGGTTTAATTTTATGCACTGGTAACTGGTACTGGTATATTATTCTGTATAAATAACACTGTTTATCTCCAGGATACAGTGATTTAATTAAGTTTTCCAAAGCTTTTTAGATGGGCAATGTGTTAAAACTGTTACATGTTGTTATATTTCAATTATTTCTTGGGACATGGGGACTGCCCAGGTCAAACTGAGACGTCTAGTCACCCTAGATCTGCGTCACCTCACTTCATTGCAGGGTGGAGTACAGTGATCGAAACTGAGCTTATGGTGAAAAGGCAGATGACACATTATAGAGTCTGAGCGATTGCTTAAATGATAGAGACGTCTTTTAAACATATTGGACTAACCACTGTTCTGGCTGTAGCCACACTTTGTAAAATTTCTAACTGAGATCTGTGCTCACCCATAGACTGATCCTCCACTCCAATTGGCTACAAACCGTCCCCAAATTGAACTCTGTGATGTGTTGCTCCATGGGTTAGGAGGCCGTGTCTGTGATTGGAAGGGTGCCAGTTCAAATCCCAGGGTGATTTCCCTGCTGGGAACGTAAGTAGGGCCATTAACCCCAATTGCTCCAAGGACTGGCTGAATTGTAACATTAATGTTCCCTCAACTGTGTAACCTCCCCCTGTACAATGTAAACTGATGGAACATCAAAGACTGGCAGCTTAACCCCTCTGTTACATGCCCTAATGTTACTGTCATGCCCTGCTCGTCCGATCCTCCTGTGTGCCACGCCCCCTCATCTACCCCGTGTGGAATCTTCGTGTTATCAGCTGTTTCTAGTTGTTGTTAATTAGTCTTGTGACTAATTGTGAATTAAACCCAGTGTTTCCCCGACTCCTTGACTCCTGCTCCTCTTTCCCCGCTCTGTGGCCCTTGAGAATGGGACTGAATGACCGGACTCTGAAAAGGGATGCCGCACCTCACCGAGGAAAACTACCTAGCCTTAGTGGATGAGGTAATTTACTGGCTTAACCAGCCAGAAGTAAAAGAGGATCCCACAGCTTGAGCCCATGCCCTTAAGTCAAGAGATCTTCTGGAGGAAATTCCCCCCCCCCCAAAGACCTGCACCTTGCGGAAGAGGTGCGGAGAAATATATGGCAGCTGAGGGGAGGAGTGGCAGAGATGACGTTCAGGCAGGTGCACCTGGACAGTGGATTGCCTCTCCTCCCGCTGTCCAGGCAACCTAAACCCTCCATCAGTCCTGTTGCATCCGCTTGCAAAAAGCAGCAGAAAGATCACAAATAAGAGGGCGTCTTGGAAGCCATTCTGGGACCCACCGCTTCGCCTGCGCCTGAGGCTCGTCTCCCTGCCACTTTGCCGCCGACGCCCGAGGCTCATCTGCCCACCGTTTCAACAGCACCTCCTGTGTCAGTCCCGTCTGCAGTTCCTGTTTCGTCCCTGGCTAGGAAGTAATTTGCCCTTCAGACACTGTACTGGATTATGATGGAAGATCCGGCAGTGCGGGACTCCCCAGAGGCTGACCAACTCCGTAAAGAGCTTCAAGGGGAGTTCACCACCTTCACCCCAACTTCCCTGCCTCAAGATCTGGAGAAGATGGCGGAGAGCCTGAGGAAGCTGCTCCATTTGAGGCTGGAGCAAGCTTCTTCGGCAGGAGACGCCGCTTTGCCAGAGGTGGCGCCTGAAGTCTCTGCTGCTCCTTTCCACGAGGCAGTGCCCACACCCGTGGCGCAACCCCCAGCCGTGTCTGCACCCATGGTTCCTGATCTAGCCCCCGTGGTCCCTTATCCAGCCCCCGCAGTTCCTGGTCCCCCAGTCTCTGTCCCCGAGGAGGTCCCAGACCATCAGATCACTGCTCCTCACACCCAGTGGAGATGGAGGAGGAGCTTGAGTGGGACCCCTCAGGGATTTCCCTGATGACTGCCCCGATGTGCCCATCCAGTGGGTCACCCTCACTGCCAACTCAGCATGGCTGATCATGGCCAGGTCCCCATCTCTCGGTGTCCCGCAGAGGGAGAGGACACCTGCGCCGGGGTCGGGTCCTGCCTGCCCTGTTCCCAGGCTCACCTGTGGTCCCCCTTGCTTTGGCTCGGCGGTCGCCTGTGGTTCCCCCAGCTCCTGCTTGGCAGTTGCCTGTGGTTCCCCTGGCTCTGGCTCGACTGTTGCCTGCAGTGGCCCCTGTCGTGACTCATCTGTCACCTGCAGTCCTGCCTCCGACGCCTCGTCAGTTGCCTGCAGTTCCCCTAGCTCCACCTTGTGGGTCGCCTGCGCCTTCGCTGGCTGTGGCTATGTCTTCACCTAAAGTGGCTTCTGCTCCCTCCTCGCCTCCTCCCGTGTCCCCTTCACCTTCCTGCTCGCCTCCACCAGCGGTCCCTCCGCCTTCCTCCTCACTCCTTTCAGTATCCCCTCCAGCTCTTGCCTCACGGTCGCTGAGGGTCCCTCTGGCTCTGGCCTTACGGTCGCCTGTGTCCCCTGTTGCTCCCAACTTCCGCCCGCCGGGGCTCCCTGGTTCCCCCCGCCCTTTGCCTCCTTGCCCATTGGTTTCGTGCCCCCTGTGTTTGCTCCCCGTCCTCCTGTTCCGCATTTGTTCCCTCCTGGTCCCTTTGCTCCTCCTTTCCTTGGTGTCCCTCCTGTTGGTTTTGTGACCCCTGGTGTTGTTCCTCTTTTGTCCCCATCCTTGGTGTCTTTGGGTCTTGTGTTTCTGTCGTTGGTGCCCTTGTGTGTGTCTGCGGTCCCTGTGGTGTGTCAGCTGTTGTCGTGGTTGGTGTCGTTATACCTGTTCTGTGTATTGGTCCTGTTCCCTTGGCCCCGTTGATGTTGCTTTTGTTTCCCCATGTCCTGTCCTGCCAAGTCCTGTTATGTCCCCGGTCTCGTCCCCTCAGTCCCTTTAGGCGCGCCTTTGGGGGGGGGGGGGGGGGGGTCTTTTTTCCCCTTGTTTGCCCCCCCCCCTTTGTGCCCCCCCCCCCCCTCTTCCCCGCTTGGCTT
>JAOYFF010000094.1:8957053-8967627 GCA_025773925.1 Cryptomyrus ogoouensis
ACACAGCTGACCTGAAGCCGTGTCCACCTGCCGAACCAGTGCTGACTCCCAGCCTGTGGGTCACCACTGCCATCTGTGCTGGCTCTGTCCTCCTGTTGAGTGTCGTCGTCCTTCTCATCTGTCTTGGCCCTAAGGTGAGTGTGCTTTTTGTAATTTGCGTGTGTGTGTGTTAGTTTGACCACATGCATGTAGTAACCAGTGATTAAAATTACGGATTTCTAAAAATAATAAATATGTAAGATCCATGCAGTATTTTTCTCCAGTGTTTTCTAACCACATGATGAACCTTGGTCTATATTGTTAATCTAGCTCTGTGCAGTTGTGTGTTTACGTTTTCTATTTGACATTACCCCCAGCTGAAAAAAGCCTGTGGTAAGAACAAAAACTATAACGGAATATATGAAGACATGCGACACCCATCTATCTCTCGCCCGAAGCCCTAAACTCAAGCGACAGGATGCACACGAATCGTGTGACTAATCTCTGTTTCATGATTAATCATCTTTTTCGTCATAAACTTTAACTGTAAATATCAACGAATTGCAGCTATACCAGTTATATACGTGTATGTATGCTGATTTATAATGGTACTAATGCTTCCCATTTCATCAAATCAGATAACATCAGTTCTGTTTAAAGGATGTTTTGTTGTTTTATATTGGCCATGTTTTTTTTATAGGTCCCCACATGTACCATTGCGACTCACAGGCCTATATTTTGACCCAGTTTTTCGGGCTTCCTATGTGTAGCTTTTGGTTTCCTCTGCTGCTCAGCACTGTCTGCCTAGCAGTGGCTGCAAAACTGTCATGTTCAGCAATATAAGAGCCACCTGCTTAGCCCACTGAACAGTGAACAATGTTGTGCTATTTGCTTAAATAAGCCATTGTTTTTCAACCAAGTGTCAATGTTGAATATGTATATATTTCATACTTCATATATGTGTATCATAGTTATTTTTTTAAATAACATTTCAATAAAAAATAGTCATTTAACTAATTTACACTTTCAAGTGCCCTGTTCCTTATTCCAGGCCATTATACAAGCTGGAGAGTAAGAGGCCTCCCCTGACTCGGATGTCACATGGTTAGCCCTCCCTCTTCATGCAGGTGACTGTTTGTGACACAAATGGATGATTACAACTCCACGTTTACATTCAGAGCACTCGATTTCAGTCTTTGAAACTGAACTGTAGATTTCGCAATCGGAATGAAGTTAAAATCTAGCGTTTCAGATTTTTTTGTTGTTGTTCATGTCTCAGGTTCTGTTTTGGTTGCAATGACCTTCAAAAAGGTCACAGGTTAATCACACAACAGGCAGTGATTTTTTTTCCATCCGTATAAAGATGCCTAAAAATCTATCCTGAGAAATATGATTTAAATGAAGGGTGAACACAAAAACTTAATACTAACCAGCAGGCTAGTAAAAGAATTGCTTGTTGGCCTACATTTTTACTGCACTAACCCATTAAATTCTTAATTTCTACCCCTGGGTATAAATGGGAAAAAAATAACAATGTTTGAGTAGAATCCTACTAGATGGGAACTTTCCAGGACTGTGTGTGGGGCTCAGCAGATTAGGGGGTTGTGCTTGTAATCCAAAGGTCACAGGTTTGAATGCCAGGTTTGGGTAGAATGATGTCTCAGCTGGGCACCTGACCTAGGCGCTTAACTCCCAAGAGCTCTAAGAACTGCCTGCTCAATTGCACGTTGCTTTGAACAAAAGTGCCTGTCTGGCTAAACAGACACTGAATTATATATAACTACTGCTGCCCTGACAAGTGTATTACATGCAGAAGCTGTTTGTCCAAAAAGAGCATCACACTATCACCAGCGTTAATGTCGTGAGACATGAAGTTGCAGACAGGGTTTCAGATTACATCTCTCTGCTGAGAAGCTTCGTGAGATACTGCATATCTGTGCGGTTATTAATTGCATAAATTGCACTGAATGGTAGCTATGAGCCTATTGGAGTTTCGTTTAACTGAAATGTTCAGGCACAATATACACAATGATGAACTATGCAGGAGTAATGTAAACAACAGAAACACACAGGAACAACATAAACGATAGAGAAATATACAGGAGTAATATAATAATGTGGTATTTTTACCACAGTAATAACATGATAATTGTGCTCCCAGTACCATTTCTTACCATTTCTCCCAGTTTTTCGCTCAGCAAATGTTATCCGTGCTGCAAAATCACTCTGTTTTTATTGCTAGGTACAAAACAGACTTACTATTAACCCAATGAGCATACAAAAGATGTACAGGATGAGTAAACGTGATATCACACTATATTCCAACTGTCACTGTCATCATTGGTTGTGCAGAAGTAGGTCAGATCCTACAACCTTAGGTTGTTTGGGGTTTATGTGTGTTTTTTTTTACATTCTGATGCCAACTTGATTTTCATTTACATTTGTTCCTTCACGGTACCTTCACTGCCATCGGTGTTTCCCCCTCCAGTCCTGCGTCAGGTGCCGCTGTTTACAGTCTCGTCTGAGCAGGCATCACAGAAACTCAAAAGCAGCGGCAGCAGCTGGACACTCATGGGTCTGGGTGAAACTGAGTGAGCGGCGCCTGGCAAAGACTGAAATGAAGTGGGTGTCTGTTAGCTTATGTGGGCTTGGTATCGCACTCTACTGTCACAGTCATTGCTGTAGGCTGGTGAAGACGTATGCTACTCTTTATGCCTCCTGGGTGGCTTAAGCATCATGCGGGGACACTGGATGCTTGTTATGGGGTTACTGAACCCTTTCAGGATGCGGGCAGAATGTCAGCAGAGTATCACTAATCGGCTCTACTTGTACTGCGGGGAACCTGGCCATGTGCTCTCTCAGTTCCCATCTCGTCCACCTCATCCTAGGGAGCACAGCCAAACCGTGTCTGTAATTCTTGATATCACTCATAAGCAACTTACCCTACTGGTGTTCATTCAGACTGACTCCAGTACTCATGTGGCAACAGCCGGAATCTCTGTGGACACTACAGCCGTGGCCAAAAATTTAGAGAATCGCACAAATATTAATTTTCTCATCATTTAAAAGTCTGCTGCCTCAGTTTTTATGATGGCAATTTGCATAAACTCCAGAATGTTATGAAGAGTGATCAGATGAATTGCAATTAATTCCAAAGTCCCTCTTTGCCATAACAATGAGCTTAATCCCAAAAAAACCCATTTCCACTGTATTTCAGCCCTGCCACAAAAAGACCTGCTGACATAATTTCAGTGATTCTCTCGTTAACACAGATGAGTGTGTTGATGAGGACATGGCTGGAGATCACTCTGTCATGCTGATTGAGTTTGAATAGCAGACTGGGTGCTTTAAAAGGAGGATGGTGCTTGAAATCATTGTTCTTCCTCTGGTAACCATGGTTACCTTCAAGGAAACACATGCAGTCAGCATTGCTTTGCACAAAAAGGGCTTCACAGGCAAGGATATTGCTGCTAGTAAGACCTAAATCAATCATTTATCGGATCATCGAAAACTTCAAGGAGAAAGGTTCAGTAGTTGTGAAGGTGGCTTCAGGGTACCCAAGAAAGTCCAGCAAGCGCCATTTCCAAAAGTTGATTCAGCTGCAGGATTGGAGCACCAACAGGGCAGAGCTGGAATGGCAGCATGCAGGTGTGAGTGCATCTGCATGCACAGTGAGGTGACGACTTGGAGGATGGCCTGGTGTCAAGAAGGGCAGCAAAGAAGCCACTTCTCTCCAAGAAAAACATCAGAGGCAGACTGATATTCTGCAAAAGGTGCAGGGATTGGACTGCCGAGGACTGGGGTAAAGTCATTTTCTCTGATAAATCCCCTTTCTGATTGCTCGGGCCATCCGGAAAAAAGATTGTCTGGAGAAGAAAAGGTGAGTGCTACCATCAGTCCTGTGTCATGCCAACAGTAAAGCATCCTGAGACCATTCATGTGTGGGGCTGCTTCTCAGCCAAGGGAGTGGACTCACGCACAATTTTGCCTAAGAACACAGTCATGACTAAAGAATGGTAGCAAAACATCCTCCGAGAGCAACTTCTCCCAACCATCCAAGAACAGTTTGGTGCCGAACAATGACCTTTCCAGCATGATGGAGCACAGGCCATGAGGCAGAAGTGATGACTAAGTGGCTCGGGGAATAAACACTGACGTTTTGGGTCCAGGAAACTCCCCAGAACTTAATCCCATTGAGACCTTGTGGTCAATCCTCAAGAGGAGGGTGGAAACAAACCCCACAAATTCTGATAAACTCCAAGCATTGCTTACCCAAGAATGGGCTGCCATCAGTCAGGATTTGGCCCAGAAGATGACTGACAGCATGCCAATTCCAGAGGTTTTGAAAAAGAAAGGCCAACACTGCAAATATGAACTCTTTGCATCCTTGCAATCCTATTCTCTTTCATCTTACCCTGTTTCACCAAGAAAAGATTCAGCTTTCCCTGACTAAATCCTCCTGTGATCCTGCTCTTGAACATCTATGGTTATGCAAACATGGCTTCTATGTATCTCCTGGTGTATGAGGGGATCACAGGTCTGGTTAATTAATACATTAAGTAAGAGTGTACTACTCACTACATAACTTGTGTGCCCTCAAGTAAAGTGTTATCACAATTTGTTAAAAAAAAGTATGCACCTGCATCAGTTTAACAGGTTCATTGAGGTTGTGGGTGGGGAAGTGGTGAATTAATGGTTATGCACTTGTGATTAAAAGGTTGCTGGTTCAAATTTCCTATCAGCAAGGTACCACCTGAAGGGCCACCTTCTACATGCTGAATTAGCTGCCCACTGCCATGTCACAATGTCATATATGGATTAAGTGCAGAGGACGCATTTCATTGTTGTTGTGTGCTACGGCGTGTCAACAATGACAATCACTTTCACTCCAAATGTTCTGTGGGCTATTCATGGGCTCCCTGAGGGCCACTACGGATCGCTTTGGTCAGCAGCTGCCACATACCCGCACATATCGATGCATGTAAAAAGTCTGTATCTTTCTCAAACATCTCTGCTCATCTGTGCGACATATCTTAAATGAATTGTTTTAAATCTGCCCTTGATGAATTTCATTTGCCAACTGTCTTCTTATTTCATGGTTATTTCAGATATTTTGCCAATTAAATAGAGCAGAGCTATTATTTTAATTAGGCCTACGTGTTTTTCTGTACATATGTAGACAGGAAGCATGACAGCTTAGGTTCAGAGGAAATGAGCATCATCCGCTGTGGTAAGACCTGTGATTTTGCATATTGTTCCATATTTACAATAAAGGCTAGAAAACAAACTGGAAAGCTTGTTCATTGGTTCTTACAGCTTTTTAATTTTGCAGTTTGTGTTTTTGAAATGCAATTGCTATTCATTTCATTTTTGGGGTAATCCAACATGTTCTCGTGTCCCGTGACTGTTAAAATAATATTGGCTATTCACAGTTTTCAGAAACATGCGGCATTGTCTCTATACTTTTGAGACAGTGAATCATTTCAAATCAAACTTAAATCTCCTACTGAAAGTGATAGCACCTTTATTATTTCACCCATATATGTTTCGTTGCCTGTAACAAACAATACAAAACATAAAAGGATGTATACAGGAAGTGGTTAAAGTGTGGAAAAAAAAACCCCTAGTGAGCACTTAAATGGACAGTTCACCCCAAAACTGAAAAAATATTTTGCTTTCATGCTATCTATCCATCTAGGTTGTTCTCCTGGGAGTTGCGTAGTTTTGGAGATATTAGCTGTAGAAATGCCTGGCTTCTCTTATATATAATGGGAGCGAATGACATTCTTTCTGTGCTGATTAAAGCGCCAGAAAAATGCATTTGAAAAATTCAACAGCAGCATCTCTTATCTGAAATCATGATCTGGTTACTCAACATAATTCTCAGACTTTATAGTGAGTAGTTTAATGTACAAACAGGGACAAAAACAGGTAAGCACCCATATGGAGTCATGGAAATGAAATGAATCTGCACATGGTGAAAGGTCATGTGACTATCGCAATGATTATAATCCATCAATCACCTTAACCGCTTAATCCCAACTGGGGTCGCAGGGGGGACCGGAGCCTATCCCAGGAACAATGGGCGCAGGCAGGAACCAACCCTGGGCAGCCGCCAACACATCGCAGGGCGCAGTAATGATTATAATATCAGATCAAATGGACAACAATGTTGTCAGTATGGGCAGACTGCTGGTCCCATGTCAGTAGGGTGTGGCACCCCCTGGGCCTGGATACATACAATGATTTGGTGCGGAAGGCAGTCGTACAGCCGTTGTATTCTCTCCTGCGGCAAGTCGACCCACAGCTGATGTAATTGGCCCTCGAGATCGTACAGATTGGCATTGGGTCTGAGTAAAGTCCCAATTGATCCCACACATGTTCCATTGGGGAAAGATCGGGGAACCTGGCTGGCCATGGGAGGACCTCAACACGACACAGGCAGTCCATAGACACACGTGCCATGTGTGGAAGGGGAGTTGTCTTGTTGAAAGACTGTACCAGGGTGCTGTCTCAGGAAGTGTAAGACGTGGACTCAGGACGTCATTGACCTACTGCTATGCTGTCACGGTCTCCCAAATAACTACAGGAGATGATCTGAAGTCATACTCTATTGCTCCTCACACCATGGTGCTAAGAGTAATGCCGGTGTCTCTCCACAACATTGGTAGAATTGGTCCTCTCCCCTTGGCACTGTCATACACATACATGATGGTCATTTGTGGTAATGCAGAACAGAGATTCATCGCTGAACATGGTACGATGCCACTCATCATCAATCCATGCCTCCCAGTTACAGCCCCACTCCAAACGCAGCCGTCTCTGCCCTGGTGTTAACAGCAGCCTACGCATGGGACGGTGAACCTGTAATCCGGCTGATGCCAGTCTTCAAGACACAGTGCAGGATGACACAGGGTTTTGTAGAGAATCCAAAACCTTTGTCCAGATGGCAGGCACAGATGTCATGGGGTTCTGTAATGCTTGATGCACAATACGATGATCCTCCCTTGGTGAGGTCTATCTTAGCCAACCAGAACCTTCATGATGTGTGTGGGTGTCCTCACGTGCCCATTGGTTCCAATATCGAGCAACTGTGACATCTGCATGCCCCACATGCCAGGCAATTGCACGATACGACCACCCGGCCTCATGCAAACACACAATGTGACCCCTATCAAACTGTGTTAAGTGCTGGTAATGCTCTCTAATGCATCTACGAGGCATCCTCTGTCTGGTGACTAGATGCGCCAGCTCCAAGCCAATCAAAAAATTTACCTACCTATCTCTGGTATGCATGTGTACCAAATTACATCCAAATTGGACCATTACCTCTGGGTGCTTCTTTTGTCACTAAGTGTATTTCCTTCTACTGAACTCTATGCATCAAATGTATCACTGCACAGAAGATAGCACTAGCACCCCAGCAATATCTTATGTGCAGTGATATGATTGGTGTGTGGAGTTCGGTTGAAGAAAACAGTTTCCACATTAAACTGCGCACTACAAAGTCTGTGAACTATCTTCAATAAGCGGGTCATGATTTTTGCACACCCGATACAATTCCAGATTTCTTTACAGGTGAATTAATTTTTTTAATGTTCGCATGTGCACTTTGCATTCACTTACACTCAGATGCCCTTAGTGTCCATTCATACCACAAATGGTGTAATAACTGTTCTAATAACTCTAAAACGGTATGAAACAGCAACGTAGTGCGCTTTCAACAGTTGACAGTGGGGGACAATGCACACCCCTTGGATTTTCAGATGGTGTATTTCCACATGTAATTATCACTAACACATTCTGTACCTTTAATGTGAATTCAAATAACTAACTGCTCTAATAACTCTTAAAATAAGTAAGACACCCACATCAAGTATATTGTGCTTTATGCAGGGAACAACATTAAGGGGTCATGTAAGGAAATAATAAAGGTAGATCTTCAGGAGCCGGGTTGGTGACCATTGCTTTTTCTAATTTCTTGTGTGTCCTCGATAATATATTGTGTACTCAATTAAAAAAAAAATAAATAAAAATCAGGGCTTTGGGGCTCCAAACTATGTGACTTCAAGCAATAGTTAATCATTACAGTTTACTAAATGTATATGTGTCACGATATGTCCTGTCTACTCCACGGTATGGCCAGCAGAGATTGTTGCAACCCTCCTTAATCCTCCTAATTCTCCCTAGTTGTATCATTTGTCGATGTTCTCCTGATTGTTCTCTGCCTTGACATGCTAACCCCGTACACCTGTCTCTCGTTGGTGATTAGTGTTTAGTGCATGCATGTGTTTCACCTGTATATGCTCCCCAGTTCTGTCTTTGTTCCTTGTGGCATCTGAACTCCCCTTTGATCCGAATTCAGACCTTTGTAATAGGTATGTTCCATTAATAAAATCCCCTTCAGGGTTTACCTCATTAAAAAGGCTGCCTTAGAGATTCCTTTCTACCTTCCTGCCCTCTCAGATGTGACAGAATGATAATTCTCCACAAGCACCTGAGTTACTTCCCCATAGAATCCTGGGCTCTGCTTGTGTTTCTGCACCCAGATTGCCCACCCGCTCGTTCGCTTGTTCGACTCCGCAGCAAGTAACCTACGATTCTCGATTCATCAAGCAACAGTGACCTCGGTGATTCCAATGGTATCTGGGACTCTTACCTGGAAAGCATCTAGACCAGTTCCGTGGTGCAGTGGCACGGTGGTTGGATTGTGGAGTTGGAAGACCTAGGGGACCTCATGCCCGGATTTCTACCCCTGGAGTCTAACGCCGAGGAGCCAGTCACGATGAGGACCCTGGCGTGTTTGTCTTCATCCCCTCCGGGGAACAGCTCTAATGGGATTAGGAGTAAATGCCAGATAAAGCAGAGGTAGAAGCTCCAGCAACCGATCCATCCTCCACCGCTCCCCAGGTAGCATCTGACCCATCTGCCACAATTCACAGTCAGAGCTGCTGCTTCGCCCGCTACTCGCCGCAGTTCGCAGCCAGAGCTGCTGCTTCGCCTGCCACTCGCCGCAGTTCGCAGCCAGAGCTGCTGCTTCGCCCGCCACTTGCCGCAGTTCGCAGCCAGAGCTGCTGCTTCGCCCGCCACTCGCTGCAGTTCACAGCCAGGGTCTGCCACTTTCTGGCAGTGAGATGCTGCTCTACACGCCTCTTTCCAGCAGTGAGAAGTCACTGCTCAGCTCGCAGCAGCCCTGCAGTTTGTGCCCAGCCATAGAGAGCTTGCACTGCCCACTCCAGCTCCAGCCAATGAATTTCCTGTACCTGCTCAGGAAGGTTTATATCACCCACTGTCCTGCCAGCTTCCTCTCCACCTGCAGTTATGTCAGCACTCCTTGTTATCTTCTCGGCACCCTCTGCTGCCGCATCTGCTGTCTTTTGGGCACCCTCCTCACCTTCAGATCTCATTGGTGCCATCTGCAATCTTGCCTGATGGCACTTCAATGCCTCTCACTTTCCCATTGGCCCTTCCGGTCTTGTCAGCACCTCCTCTCCCCTCTTCAGGTGCATGAACTCCTGGCTGTGGCATCACAGGTTGCCGTCTCCTCACATGCTCCATGGGTCATGGTCGACCCTCTTTGTTTCTCCACGTTTTCTACATTTACGGCATTTGGCAGACGCCCTTAGCCAGAGCAACTTACATAAGTGCTTAGAGGTCTAATTCTTATACTTGTTCAATAGAAACTGGCTAAGGATACCATCACCCATCACTCTAAAAAACTCTGCAAGTAATACATTTTTTGAATAATAAGAGTATAATCCTAGAAGTGCTAATATAAGTACTTTCTAAAGAGGTAGGTTTTTAGTCATCATTTGAAGGCACCCAATGACTCAACTGTTCGGACATCATTCAACCACATAGGTGCTAAGTCTGAGAATAGTCTAGGTGCACGTTGTCCCTGTGCCTTGAGAGATGGTGGGATTAGTCAAGCAGTGCTGAAGGATCAGAGAGAGCATGGCGCAGTGCGAGGTTTCATAAGTTGTTTTAGGTAGGAGGGTGCTGGTCTATTTTTAACTTTGTAGGTGAGCATCCGTGTTCAGACGTGCGCAGCTACGGATTTGAAATAGAATGATGCGGTGTGGGAGCCGCTTTGCTTGTGCCCTGTGTCTCTTGTCCTGTTCCTTGTCTGTGTCATCTGGCCCTATTCTCCCCTTCCTGTCCTTAGTTGTCCTAATCTTGTCTACGTTTTCCATTGTTTTCTGGTGTCCTCTCCCTCGGGTTCCATGTGGTCCTTGCATCTTGTCTGGCCTGGTGTCTGAACCCAGGGAGGTTGTGCCACCCATGCTCGGCCCAGGAGAGGCTGTGCCACTGGTGTGCAGTGTCCTGTGTTCCGTATCTGGTTTCCCTGTTCCCCGGTCTCAGGTGTCTAGTCCCATTCATGGAAGTACCACCCCCATGCCAAGAGTGCGTGCCTTGGGGAACTGTCATGATCTGTCCCATCTATTGAAGACGCTAGCGAGGCTAATGCTGGCGGCGCTAACGGCTGCAGACTGGACGACACTGCCAGCACAGGAAACGCGTTCATCATCTCCGAGCATGACGTGAGGAGAGCCTTCAGGAGAGTGAACACCAGGAAAGCAGCAGGACCAGACGGC
>JAOYFF010000094.1:8980978-8998136 GCA_025773925.1 Cryptomyrus ogoouensis
GAGCACTACTGTGTCATCAGCAAATTTCACGTAGGGATTTGAGCTGGGTGTGGCTACACAGTCGTAAGTGTAGAGGGTGTACAGCAGTGGGCTGGAGACACAGCCTTGCAGAGCTACCGTGTTGAGGGTGATTGCGCTGGATACACAGTTGCCTACTCTCACCACCTGGGGTCTTCCTATAAGGAAATCCAGAATCCACCTGCTGAGCTGGTCACTCAGTCCCAGATCCCTCAGCTTGGTGAACAGTCTGAGGGGGACTATGGTATTGAATGCTGAGCTGTAGTCTATAAACAGCATTCTCACTTCTGCTTGTATGAAAGTCTGGGTGCTCTGTTTGCGTTTCTGTGGACAGGTTGGGTGCTGCAAGGTTGAGCGACGCCTAATGCAGGCCGGGGGCGGGAGGGGGGGGTCTGGATTCTTCCTGTATGCTTTGCACCCTCCCCCTGGAAAGCATGTATGTCAGAGGAGAGGTGGGGTGCAGGACCGCCGCAGGGTGCCTCCCCCTGGATGAGAAGGGGGCAGATGGATGGATGGATGGATGGACACTGATAGAAATCCCAAAGCAAACTGCAGGTTTTCAATTACTGAATTGACACATTTACAGTAAGACATTTAGACAATACACAGCAATAATAAACCGTAACAGTGCAAGGAATGTCATGGGAAGCATTGTATGGAATTCCTGAGTAACAACTGTAGTACTGTACAGTGGAGGAATGAATGTTGTAAGCGGTTCTGGTCCATTCAGGCAGCTGGTTTTCCATCTTGCCGTAGGGTGACCCGCTGTAGAGTGTAATGGCCATTGGTAGGAGCAACCTTATGTAGGATCAGAGCAGCTGTCACTGTCCACTACAGCCAGCAGTTTTGAGTGTCCTCAGGATCACCCCCGCCTCCAGTGAGTCCATATTAGCTCCTAGAACTGAGCCAGCTTTGTTGGTGAGTTTGTTGAGATTAGTTGGAATTAGCGTGTGTGCTTAGTTGTGCTCAGTGCTGAATCCTATTTTATCCTCATTGCGATATGAACACATCACAAAAGACTGAAACGCAATGAATGAAAAATCATTTTATTTACATGCACCATACATTCACAGTCAGCATGCAAACATTGCCAGTGTCTTCTGCTTTACACATTCCTTCCTCCTGTGACGTGTTGATCAGCTGTTTGGCCAATGACGCAATTGTAATGATGTAACAGTAAGTTTCAAGTTACCTCGTAAGTGTCAAGCTCACGCTTACCGTGTCAGCAAGCGTTTACATGAATAAAACACATTTACAAATGTTTAAAAAAGTACTTTTTAATTATCATAAAAATCATTTTCATTTAGCTTCATGTATAACCAACATGTCTTGTTAGATTATTAATCGACATGTTTAATTGATTATTACTGTACATAAAATGCTTAAAATTGTTTTAAGACAAGATTTCTTTTTATTATAAAAAAATCGTTTACATTTACTTTAATAATATAACTGGCTTGTTTTATTGGATTATTAATGTATATGCGGCTCAGTGTAACAGTGTATCTAATAAAGCAGAAATACTGTATAGCTAATATGCAGACTTCAATATTTGTTTATCGCAAGTCACATCATCATGGTAATATTATCAATGTGCTCAGTGTTAGCGCAGAATGTTATCGTAGCGGCCTAGTGCTTGATTCCGGTCCCGCTCCGGCCATCAGTCACACTTCACCCTCCTCCTGGGACTTGAGTAGCTGCCCATGCTGGTTCCGCACCACGTATCGAGCACCGCCGGCAGCGCGATGCTCTATTCCGGTGTCATCTCTCTGTAGCTCTGTTGGTCGTTGTGATCAGAGCCCAACTCAGAGGGGCCCTGAGTGAAAGTGAAGGGTCCCATTTCAAAGGCCAGTTCAGGAGTGTCCCGTTTTAATTCCCAGTCCCTGCACTGTTCTGGCTGCACCCCGAGCCCTTTCTGGTGCACCGGTCCCGACCTCTCCAGTTTCGCCAACTGGAATCGCTGATCTGCAGTTTTGTTTTGTGGCGTAGGGCTCGCAGGGTGATGCATCACTCCCCGGTGTGTATCTGCGTGCGTGTAGTAGGATTGTGCTCCCATTCATGCGTTTGGGTCGGGTTTGGGGCAGTAGAGGCAGTTCGCATTTAGAAGCGCAGTGACATCATCTGGCAGCGCCGGGGGGTGGTTAAGGCAGGCGGCAGAACTGCGGCATCTGCAAATCCTCACGGGGTTCATGTAGCTGGCTTGCGTCCATCCCTGTCTCAGCGGGAACCGCTGTGTCAGATGTGGACCAGCAGATATATTTGGCCTTGGCCTGTGTCGCAGCGAGAAGCCTGCAACTCCCTCCCTCTTGCTCTCTCTCTCTCTCTCTCTCTCTTCTCCCATGTGCACACACACGCAGACACGCGTCACACATGTCCTGGTTCCTCCCATGCTGGCTGGCTTCTGTTCCAGCAGCAGGCCTGTTTTAAGATAAACTGTTTACCTGATATCCTCCTTCAGCACATCTTCCTTCCCCGCCCGGCCTGTTCCCACCACACGCATAACGACTTCTCCTGGAAAATGGAGCGGATGCACACGGCTGGGATTTCACTTCAGTTTGGGGGTCTTGGGCACGTCTCCGGAAGGTTGTCGGTTCAAATCCCGCGGCCGGCAGAGTAATCATATCACTGTTAGGCCTTTGAGCCAGGGCTCTTAACCCTACTCCGGGGTGCTGCATAAATGGCTGTGAGGCTTGTGCAAACGGCAAATAAAAGATTATTATCATCACCCCGCGCGCTGTTATATGACACCCTTGCCCCGTAGCCTGCTGGGCTTGGTCAGCTGATCGCAGCGGCGTCTGGGAATCAAAGTTCACGCCGAAGCTTAGAGATGTACTGAAAGCGGCCGCCTCGAGCTGTTAAACCCAGCCCTCTGCTTCTCCGTTAAAGGCCTTCGGTAACAGGGCGACTTAACGGCAGAGGGCGCTGAAAAAGGCCCCGTTTGCTTGTCCTGACAGAAACGGTAAGGCTGGCGGCAGTGGCGGAAGCCGGTCAGGGTGACTCACAGTGCCTCCTGTCATTATTTCCATCCCCGAGTGCCGCTGGTTGTGGGTCGCAGTAAAGGCAATCTGGCAAGAATGCCGTAACCAGATATTGTTTAGCCCGGGCCTGGGGTGTAAACCTTAACCTTAGTCGAGTGTAACCAAGGGCCTGCAGGTCAGAGTGCACCCTCTCTCTCTCTCTCTCTCTCCCCACTGTCTCTCGGGGGGGGTGGGCTTACAGGCAGCTACACTGGCTCCTCTGTTAGTCTTCACGTGTGACGTATGGAACCTGAGACTCCTGTGGAGCACTGGACACCCAGACCGGTTCCTGAGGCTTGTCTCCGGTTGTCCAGCGCTAATTTTGTTGAAGAAAAATTTTTCGTCATAGTTATCGTCAACGACCTTTATTTTCAGACTAAAACGAGACAATAACTAAATAAAAATGATTTAGTGATTTTACAGTACTCAGTTTCCGGGTAAATAGACATAAGTTTGTGTTTCGAATAAGAGTGAAATCTGTGTCTTTGTGTACTGCACAGTCAGACCTTAACACCATTCCTTAACATTGGTTCCCTTTCATCATGGTGAACATAATGACTTTCAGAAATTGAAGGGAAACTTTAAACATTTCACTTTGCACTTTTAATTTTAGTCGACTAAATCAACTGTAGTTTTAGTCGACTGTAATCTTATGATATTTAGTCAACTAAAACTAGACTAAAACTAAAATAATTTAGATGACTAAATTATGACTGAAACTGAATTACATTTTAGTCAAAAGACTATGACTAAAACAAAATAAAAATTTGCTGTCAAAATTAACACTGCGGTTGTCGGTTCCCCACGGCCATTGGACGGTCCACAGGGCCTCTCCGTCCACGTTTCCTCCTCGTGAACAGCGGCGCGGCCCGAAGGGGGCGGTGAAGGCGGACAGAACGCCCAAGCAGGGACGGAATCCTCTCAGCCTTCTTGAAGAGGGCTTGGCTAGTTATTTTTGGGCTGGGGAGTTCAGGTCACATGGCCCCCAGGGTTTTCATTTCAAAGACACAATGCAGCTTTAGTGTCAAGGCGAAAAAAAAGGGGGGGGGGGGGCTGAGCAGAAACTCCATATGAGCAGCACATGGCAATGCTGTCATTCTGGATGCATTCATTATCATAACAGATTGAAAAAATTAAAGTGAGCAGAGAGTGGGGAGTAAGAGAGAGAGGGGGAGAGAGAGAGAGAGAGAGAGAGAGAGAGCGAGTGAGTGAAAGGGGAAGTCTCCAAAAAAAGGAGAGGAAAAAGAAAAAAAAAATCAGACGTTACATGTGGCTGTTGGAGGGTGTGATCCAGTTATGGAGGGAGACAAAATCGCAGGTAAGCTGCGGGGCTTCTCACTCGGGACGGCTAAAGTCCACTTTCGGGGGGGAGGGGGGGGACTTTAGCACAGTTGAGGCTGTTTCTTTTCTCTTCTTGCTTTTTCATTACTAACTGACCGAGCCTCTGCTCTCTCGCCTGTAGCCGCCGGTCCGTCTGGGTTTAGTTTGGCCACGGTCAGCAGCCAGATGCCGGAATACCGTCGGCGGGAGCTGTGGGAAGGGGGGGCCCCACTGGTCCGTCGTTTGGAGAGGGGGGACAGCAGGGGCTTGGGACATGCTGGTCAGTGGGGCTGGGGGGGGGCTTTTTGATAAACCTTCTGCAGTGTCGTTAATGAGGGATCTAAAAGTGTCAGGAAGTGAGCTGATCTGTCTGTGTCCCTAACTCCCGTGTGTCTCCACGGCTGTGCTCACCTGACCCCCCCCAGGCTGGGTACAGGGGAGGGGGGTTATCTTGTCAATGCTCCGGCTCTGTGCGTCTCCTGCTTCTTCTCGGAGCCCTTTGTTGCTCGCTGTCAGTGTTATGGTCGTTCGTCCACATCCCTGGCGTCTGCGGGTGTTAGAGTGGCAGTTTATGTCCTGGGGTGGTTTTTAATGGTGGTACTGTAGTCTCCCGGTGGGTTAACGGCACGATCAACTCCTTTAGGTCAGGAATGCCCAGCTGGTTGGTGCCCAAATGTGGGGAAGCTGCTGGTGCTGTACTCCACTTCTGCACATAGTTATTAAGTCCGGTCGGGGCGCCCGCCCTTCACAGATGAGACCGACCCCCCCCCCCCCAACACTGTCCCCCTGTGGGTCCCGGTCCACGCTGCACCTAACCGGAAACTCTGATGTGTTTTACAGGCACAGATTAAACTCTGACTGGGAGCAGGGAAAAGAGAGTGAGGCTGGAGCTGGTGGGGGGGTAGGGGGGGTCGGTGTTGTCGTGGGAATTATAAAAATGTCCCTGTAGAAAACTAGGATCCATGTGTGACTGTAGGGAATTCCCAGCTGTGCTCTGTAACCCCGCCCCGCCCCGTCTGAGGGGTCCTCGTGCCGCTGATGCCACGCCGGAGCGCTCCGGTGTGACGGTGTTGTGCAGTGCCATCTGCTCGCTTTGGGCCGTCTAGTCAGATGCCTGCTGATGTTGGCTGGGAGTGCTGGTGACCTGTAGATGCTGTGCGAAGGACCCCTCTGGTTGTCAGCTGGCACAGCTGGCTGGCGTGCGACGTCCCCCCCCCCCCGCCATTCTGTGGCGTGACTGACACTTCCCACCATCACTAAAACCACAACCACTGACCTGTAGCTTAAATTGGCATCTGCTGGGCTCTCGACTGGGGGACCTCTGCAGGGACTGATGGGACCTGGAGTGACTTCAGCTCACGCGACCTTAACTCTGCAAATTCAGCTAAGCGTAATTTTTGATGGTCACGTGAATTGTGATTTAAAACCGAAAATAGCGAGATCCTTTGGGCTGTTTAGTACTAGAAGTACCTAATCTTGCAGTTTCACAGATGTCCACACAGTGGTGCTGTTGCTTTGTCAGACTGGTTGAGTGCTGCAGATTCTTCCAGTAGCAATTAACATAAATGTCCCTTACTCTGATATTTTTGAGATTTTTTTTTCCTTTTGATGATTTAAGAGCATGGAAGCAGTGAAGAACTGCAGTTTCAGATGGACTTGTGCTGCTTTTGGGTGAAGAGCCTCTGCTTCTCTGCAGACCTGCAGTTCAGGTTTATAGGGGAAATTGTGCACAGTGTAACTTCCTAGTCCTGCTCACTTCTTGTTTTGGGCTGGTTCCCATGGTGACACGTTCCTGCTACTCTGAATCTGATGTGACGATTAAATCCTGACTCGTTCCGGCTATTGTGTCGCCTATATTCCCATACCTGTTGCTGCCAAAGTCTTTTGTAATCTCGATGCACATATTTCAGAATGATGAACTATGAAACTTAGCTGGCTTTTTTCTTGAGAAACTGACAACAGGAAAGCTTACACAAATTGTTTCCATCGTGAATCTGAGCACGCAATTTTTTGTTCTTTTCTAAAAAATCCAGTTTCTATTCATCTAACGCTTCTGTCCAAAGCGACATACGAGACAGCCTGGTCAGCCAGTGTCCCTGGTGCAGTTGGGGTTAAGGACCTTGCTCAAGGACCCAACAGTAATATGGTGACTCTGCCAGCCTTGGGTTTTGAACCCATGATGGTGGTGACTGTAGTTGATGTAATGCCCACCTGCTTGTGGCTTTAACTAGTGCCATTATCATAGGGCACGTCCCTCTGTAGTTTTTAATCACAGTGTTGTTGAAGGCTTGCTCTCAACAAAGAGACCTTAGGAGGACGACAGCAGGTGGCATCGACACCAGACGGCAGGATGTGATGTCACGGGCTGAAGAAGCAACTTGCTGTTTGTTATCTGAAAGCACCATCTCTGTGGACGGGCAGAGCTGGGTCTCTGACAGCTGTTGTCCTCATTAGTTGGACTTTGGGGTTCTGAATGGAAAATGATTTTTCTGCTTTTGCATTGTGTCTGCATCAACTTTTTGGGAGTACTATTTGAATAGCCAGATGTAACCCCCCCGCCCCCCCAACACTGTTACAGAGGTGTGGAGGAGGGGAGGGGTGGCCGCCAGGCTTTGCCACGTCCCACCGGATAGCAGCAGCTAGTAAATCCATAACAGCGATAACAGGGACAATTATTGAAAGACCAGTTCCACTTTTTTTTAGTGACTTGCTTAGTGACTTTTCCAGTTGGGTGAGCCTGCAGATACTATCTGGACCTGAGCAGCCCGTCTCCCGCCAATATGCTTGGATGATCCTGACCTGTCATCTTTTTTCCACCGAACCGTTTCGATATCACATCCTTGCACTTTTTCTCCCCCTGATGTCTATTTCTTTGTTTGTTTGTTTGTTTGTTTGTTTGTTTATTTTCACTTCCACACCTTAAAAGCAACCCCCCCCCCCAACCACCCCATGGCATGCCCTTAGTGTCCCTTATGCAGCACAGACGCAGTGCCAATAGCGGGCCTCAACCCCACCCCCGCCCTGGTGACCGGTAGACTGTAGGTGTGCGGGAGACGGGCTCAAAATAGGACCGACTACAGTTTTCACTGACGCACGGCCGAATGCCGGAGCCTCGCTAAAAACAAGAACGCCGATGACTTTTTCTCCAGCAGTTTTTACTCCTGTAGGCGTCTCCTCCGGCAAACCAACCCATTTCAGGGGGCTTCAGAAGCTCTTTGAAGAATTCTGGGCTTCAGAACATCTGAAGAATGAACAGCTAGTATGCGAAGCTTGTGGAAAACCACCGGCTATAGAAATTTATGGGTGTTCTGGTGTTAAATGAAATGCAATTCGACCATGAGTGGGTTCTGAATGTTTCCACCAAACCCAGTGTAAAGTACCGGCTGGGCAGGAGAGAGCGGAGTGGGGTCTGACCCAGCCTACCCCTGCCGGTGTGGCTGATTTATGAGGTCGGCCATTGTGTGCTTAAGCGGCAGCATGGGAGGCGTGTCCCTGACATCAGAGACATTGTGGTGGGGCTGAAGGATGCGTGACGAGTCACTCGGTCGTGGAGAGCAGGCCATTTCCTTAAGACACTCAGGAAGGTTGAGCTGGGGGCAGCATCTGGACAGCGGGCGGGGGCCCCACTGGAGCGGAGGGGGGATAATTACAGGGTCATTTAACAGTAAAGGGAAGAGCAGCACTGGCCGTGTGTCTCTCTCTTCCGCTCGCGGGACCCGTCTGGCCTGGGTGGCCCTCTCTGTCCACCGTCCACAGGGGCCATGGGGGCTGAAATGAAAAGTACACAGCCGCCCACTCTAGGGGGCACCCTCTGTAGCTCTGTGGATACGAAACGGGACCGTGTGGTGGGGTCTGCTGCTGGAAGCACTCGAAACCCTAACGCCTGTATTTAGGAGGACTCTGACAAATCGAGGATTTCAGTTTGGCTGCCTTGGCAGAGTTTCCCTAAGAGGCCCCCAATGTCGCCTCACAGAGCCGTGGCCGGGGCCCAGATCCCTGCCGCAGCCCCCAGAAGAGCCCTCGGGGGTCCCTCTGTACTGGAATGAGGCGGCCCAGCTGTCCCGTGAGTGGGAATGTGGATTTCTATACCCGTCGTTTGCTTGGGCAACTTTGAAATGAAAAGATGGTGACTTAAATCCAGCCGCTCAGGCCACAGAGCTCCAGCGAGCGGTATAGCAGCAGAAGCTTGCAGCCGCATGCAGGAAAGCAACTCTCTGTGTGTATATATATATATATATATACTCACACACACACTATACATATAAATATCAGGGCTGCAGCCTGCTGTTTTATATGTAGTTATAGATATGTGTGGGTGTATCTATCCTATAATTATCTGAAGGTCTGCAGGTCAGACACCTTCCATTTTAATAGTCACATTCTGGGTCAGATCCTGAGAGAACAAAAACGTGAGACCTGTTAGGCCTGATTTTTGTTTTTTTGGTTTAAAGTGAAATAACGTTACTGTCCATTTGATCCCCACGTGTTGCCTGCCCCCCCCCCCCCCTTAGGATGGGGGTGTGCCCTGTTGCTTTCCCCTCAGTGTAGTCCTGGCTGTGAGTATCTGTCAGCGCCTCTCCGGTACTGGGCCTCTGACCGGATTAGCGGGTCTGAGAACCACGGTTCCTCCCACTGTTCTTGCAGATCCTGCCTGCCTGCACACGGATGGTTATGAAACGCGACCCCTTGATTTCTTAGTAACATCTCGGGCCTTGACCGTGACCTGTCGTTCCCCAGGTGGGTGGGTATGTATCTGTATGTATCTTGGCTTTCGTATCTGGGGGGGCCCCGGGGGAGGGGGCTGACCCCAGCTTTATGCTGACGTGCTTCTCTTACTAGGCTTGTTCCCGAGGGGCATTTTTACTGCTAGAAAATGCTTCTTAAAAATGGGAAATGACGATTGCTCATGCCTGGTCTCAGAATAGTCACTTACCTGACATTAGCGTTACCTGCTAACTTTAGCCCGCAATCCGCAATCAGCACTATTAGCAAACGCTAATAACCAGACACTCCCTGTTGCTGAACTGCGGTTATAATCTACCCCTCCTCATACCAGAAACAAGCTCCAAGACGAAAACCACCGTGGAAATTCATGGGATTCATGGAGACGGCGATCTCCCAGGATTCCTTCTGCAGCAGAAGCCTTTCCGACCTTTTGAGTCTTTATCTGAGCCCTGGATTCGCAGGCAAGGACATTGTTTCATCAGCAAAACGGATCGTTTGTGCTGGTCTGTGAAATACGTGCGCGGCTTGATGGCCGAGGTTAAAGTTTGTGGGAAGCTGCAGAACCTTGTTTTCCCCCTCCGCGATTTACTGCCCTGTCACCGGTGGCTGGGAAATTGATGCCAGTAATTCAGCGCCGAATGCGTATTGGCCGTCGCGTGGCCGCTGCACGTCATTTGCGTGGCCCTGACATTAATCTGCGGTACACGCCTGTAGTGCGCATTTAATACACTTAATAACACGGCCATCCTGCTTACGGAGCCATCGTCTCTGGCTTGATTGAGTGATGACTGCACGAAAGTATTGTGGCGAGCCGATCCGGCTACTGCGTGGTTGTGAGAAGTGCGCCCTCACCTGTTGGGACAGATAACTACACCCTCCGCTCGCCTGGTGTTTTGAGCTGATGTGTGCCATTCTGCCCTCTGTAGTGGATCTTCCATTGCTCTGAGGTGTGCAAAAGGTACCTGTGCCTGGGGGGGGTGGATAAATTTTAAAAAAATTGTTTGTTAGTGGGATAAATAAAACAGTGACATCACCACCACCTCACCCACCTGGACGAAAAGGACACTTTGGTAAGGATGCTGTTCATAGATTTCAGGTCAGCATTCAACACAGTCATCCTTCAGCATCTGATAGGAAAGCTGAGACTCCTGGGCCTGAACAGCTCCCTCTGCAGGTGGATCCTGGACTTCCTGACAGTTAGTCAGGGTCAGCAGGAGCACCTCCATTAGCACCACGCTGAGCACAGGGGCCCCCCAGGGCTGAGCACAGGGGCCCCCCAGGGCTGAGCACAGGGGCCCCCCAGGGCTGTGCGCTCGGCCCTCTGCTGTTCACGCTGATGACCCATTACTGTACAGCAATGCACAGCTCAGACCACATCGTCAAGTCCGGTGATAACACAACCGTGGTGGGTCTGATCAGTGGGAACGACGAGGCGGCCTACAGAGAGGAGGTGCAACGGCTAACGGATGGGTGTGGAACCAACAACCTGTCTCTGAATGTGAACAAGACGAAGGAGATGGTTGTTGACTTCAGGAGGGCTCGCCCTGACCACTCTCCGCCGAACATCAGCGGACCCCCAGTGGAGATCGTCCAGAGCACTAAGTTCCTTGGTGTTCACATCACGGAGAACCTCACATGGACCCTCAACACCAGCTCCATCGCCAAGAAAGCCCAGCAGTATCTCTACTTACTGCAGAGACTGAGCAGAGATGCACCCCCCCCCCCCCACTGAAACCTGTGTGGCTCCATCACAGCTTAGTATGGGAATTACAAGACCCTAGAGAGGATAATAAGGAGAGTGGAAAAGATCACTGGGGGCATCTCTCCCCATTAACACGTCACGCTGCATCCGCAAAGCCGCCAGCATTGCGAAAGACCCCACCCCCCTCTCACACCCTCTTCTCCCCCCTTCCGTCTGGCTAAAGGTTCCTTCACTGCCAGGATGGGACACAGTTTCTTCCCTCCAGCTGTCAGACTCTTGAATCAAAACTGAATTACCAACTATTGCATATACAATTTAATTTATTATATACTGCACTCTCTATGTTCTGCTGCTACCATTGTTTGCACTTTTGCACTTTTATTTCCTAATTATTGCCATCTTGCTGCTAAAATACAGTATAAGCCATGAGTACTGCATCTGCAATGACACTATTTATTTAAATATCCATTTCAGACCAGCACGGTTACTGCTCTATGCACTGTATGTTATCTTGTCCTGTACATTACACTTGTGTTGTCCTTTGTTGTTTCTGTCCTTCTGCCTTCTGTTTCTGCTTGGCCCTGGAAGAACAATGTTTCGTTTCACTGCATACTGTGCACATATGGCTGAAATGACAAATAATCCCACCTGCCTAAATGTGCATTGATGCCACCGGAGGGTGTTACATGGGCTAATCAGATCATAGTGGTGCAGGAGAATCTGAAAGGTTGTAGGGTCACAGCTGACGAGGGGATCTGCTGTTGTACCTTATAGTCTAATGTGCCTTAGCAAATAACCAGCATGAAGAAAATAAGCACCTTTTTTTCGACGTGTGCATGTTATTTTAGACGAGCTCTTCTGTGTGAGATCACACCCAGTATGGTTTAGGGCGGCTGACGTCTCCCACCCTGTCTGCTGGAGGTGCGCCATCGTTGTGGTCCTGTAAGCGGACAGCTTGTCGCTCAGCTCTGCATGTTTGCGGTCTGCAGGGTCTGATTGGCTGCTGTGGGCTAGAGGTTAAGCTCAGTAAGTGTGAGGTGGGGTGTTGTGGGGGGAGGGGGTGCTGGTGAGTGTGCAGTAAATCGCAGCTCAGATCCAGGCTGACGCAGTGCATAGCCCTGCTGTTTTACAGCCGATACACAGCAGATCAGCATCCCCCCCCCTCCCCAACCCACAGAGGTGTAACGGAGCGTGAGAGTGAGTAACTATGTGTATGAGTTACATGCCCGTTTCAGGGCTGCGTTGGTTGGGGATGCTATTCTCATGGGACGCAACAGGTCACAGTGAATAAGTGACAAAAGTGAGCACTGCTGTAACCCTGTGCTCTGATTCACCACTGCCCCCTAGCGTGCGGGCACGCTAATCTCCCCATGACAGTTCTTCAGCCCACTGTGACTGAGCTGCTGACATCTGCTTCTTTGCTGTCCCCTCATTAATGCTAATGCTAAGCATCTGATCTGATTTTATGTTAATTTATGTTAATCAAGGGCGTTGGTCCGGTGACTTCCGTATGATGTGTTTCAAGTGTTTATGCAATGTGTTGTTCAGATGCTCTGGCTACTGTAGTCACATTTTGTATTTTTTGTTGTTGGAAACTAGCTGTGTATCTGTCAGCAGCTCTGTAGTTTATGTAGCTGAAAGCACACACACAAGTTACTCATTGTAAGTGGAAGCTCTTCCTCTCGTGTTTGGATGGAGAGCATTAAACCCAGAAGTTGTGGCCTTTAGCTTCCCCCCCCCCACACACACGTTCCTGATAGTAGCTAATCACAGCTCAACCAGGAGGAAGGCTGGGATGGAGCTTTAGCCTCGTGCCGTGACCTGCCGTGTTTGGATGTTCTCTGGGATTCAGGTGGTTGAATGTTTACATGTATAAGAGGAGCACACCACCCTCTGCAGCTTTTTTCACATCGGTGAGATGTAGCTCCCTGCACATGTATTAGATGCAGTTTTTTTGCACATCTACAAGATGCAGCTTTGTGCGTGTCTGTGAGGTGCAGCTTTTTGCATGTCTGTGAGGTGCGGTTTTTTGCGCATCTGTGAGGTGCACCTTCCTGCATATCTCTGAGGTGTAACTTTTTGGACATCGCTGAGATGCAGCTTCCTGCATGTCTGTGAGGTGCAACTTTCTGCATGTCCGTAAGATGCAATGTCCTACATGTCTGTGAGATGCAGCATCCTGCACATTTGTGAGACGCAGATTTTTTTGCATGTTTGTGAGATGCAGATTTTTTTGCACGTTTGTGAGATGCAGATTTTTTGCACGTTTCTGAGATGCAGATTTTTTGCACATTCATGAGATGCAGAATCCTGCACATCTGTGAGATACATCTTCCTGAACATCTATACTTTATCCACAAACCAAAATATCTCTCGCAGAGTGTTTGCTGGAATGAAAAAAAATACCTGTGAATGTGCAGTGAAAATGGCCTTGTTTCGCCTCGTAGCCCCCCGGTGGCTGCAGTGTGTCCATTTCAGTCCCGCTGCTGCTCACCATTTGTCTTTATTGATGATGAACAGTGATAATAAAAATTCTTTATTGATGATGAACAGTGATAATAAAAATGGCAGCCAGAGCGCTGTGACTGGGGACATGCTACAGGCCGGGCAGTGTGTGGGATTCCCATTAAGTCCTGCTCTGCATTTTGTTCTCTGCGGGTCCTGCAGCTGAATCGTACCCGTAACTGTCCCGAGCCGGGTGGCCGCACTCTCGGAGCCTCCTCACCCCCCCCGCAGCTCCCCCCAGCCTCTATCCACCCCCACAAAGGTCAGCAGCAGCGCTAGCCAGGAGGGTGGGAGGGGTGGCGTGGCGCGGGACTCTCAATGCCCGTGCACCCCCCCCCCCTCCGCCTCTGACTCTGCGGATGAAGGAAAAGGGAACATGCAATAAAAGCAGTGTGTTCAGGAAAGCAGCTCTCAGCACACTGTGCCAGGGGAGTGGGGGAGGGGGGCGTTGCTTTCAGTGACAAATCGCCTGAAGTTCTTACCAGATCCGCTGGTATGGCTTTTCCTCCTCCTCCCCGCACCCTTCCCCTCGTGTGCTGGGTGTGGTAGGGGCCCCTGAGGCTCACCAAACCTCCACTTCTGCATGTAATTCGCCAGATCTGGAGATGAACGTTTGTTTGTTTGCTTTCGGGCCCCGAGGCCCAGCGCTTTCACAGAAGGTGCTTTAATTGTGGACTCTTTCTAAGTATGGTAAACAATTGTGTTCAGCGCCTAATTAGGACTGAAGCAGGGGTCCCGTATAAGTATGAAGAGTAAAGCTGGGAAAATGTTGGCCTTTTTGCATGTATTTCTCGATGCTGATCTGTGCAATTTGTCTTTTTTAAACGCCGGGCCAAAATTTACAGAGAATCTGTGGTCGAGTACAAAAAAACTGCACTTTTTTTTTTCAATGCTAGTGTGTGACCGAATTCTCTTAGGGACACTTTTAGCTCAGACTCAGATAAAATATGAAGTGTAAAATTCGAAATGCTGTTTCTCTGACAGCTCCTGTCGCTGTTTAACAAGTGTAGCACTCATACACTGTTTACTTGCTTGGAAAGAAAGAGCATGACTACGGACCGAATGGGTCCTGCAGGCACTACCATAAGCGGCTCTGCCAGCGTCAGCTGCTTTGCGGTCAAATTTAAAGAGAATTGTAAAAAAAAACAAAAAAAAAACAGCCTAAGTAGTCAGAGTGTCTCATTGGCTTGAATCTTAAGCTGGGAGAGTGCAACAGAGAAAGCTGTGTTCGGTTTATCTCTGTGAGAGGACGATGGTTGTGTGTGTCTGTGTGTGAGTGTGTCTGTGTGTGTGTGAGCGCGCGTGCGGACATGTGTGGGCGTGATGGTGACTCTCATAGTGCTGCGGCTAACGTAGCGAGCTGAGCTGCTGGATGAGCGGAGGGGAGAGAGGGAGGGAGCGAGAGAAGCCAGAGAGAAGGAGGGGGTGCTGTTCGCCTTCCCCCCGGAGCTTGGCGGCGAGGAGAGCAGGAGCGGTGTGAGCTGGAGATTTTGGTCCTTTAAGAAAGCGGTGGGCCTGGACCTTTGAGGCACCAACTTTTTTTTTTTTTTTTTGTCTTGACTCCTAATTTGGGATTTGTTCGAGACACAGAGAACGCCTCTGAAACGTTACCTTGATTGGAAAGGGATCTCCTCACTGTGATATTAAGACAAAAGATGTCTGATTCCACGGTTAATGCTCACTTGGAGGGAATAATATCAGATTTTGAAGGTCAGTCTTTTTACGTTGTACTTTAAAATATATATATTTTTTGCTTTTCTCTGTGTTTTGCTCTCCTAACCCTCGCAAAACAAACTTTTATCTACTGTAGAATCACTACAGTAAGGGTGTTACTTAAGATGGGCTGCATTGGATCTTCGTGAAGAGTGTGCTTTCTGCTTCAGAAATATCGAACCTGAATTTTAAGATTAAATTCTCTCTCTCCTTCTCTCTCCTTGCTTTTCTTTGTCACGGCTGCATGGGCTCGTTCAGGGGAGCGGATGGTGTGGGTCTGCTGTTGCCTGCCCCCGTCCAGGGCGGGCCGGCCGTACCGATAGCGGCGTGGGGCAGGAAAGCCTCCTGGCACAAACAAACACGCAGAGGGGCCCGTTTAGCGGAGGGGGGGGAACATCTGTTGCCTCTGCGCTTCCTCTCTGCCGCGCGCCCCTTCTGCTTTCATCTCCGTTGCTTTCCTCCGCCCACCCCCTCCCCCCCCCATCCGGTTCACCCTGTCCAGCTGTGTGGGCCTGAGAGTCACCATGCCCCCACGGCGTGGGACAACAGGGTCCCTCTCTGGCCCGCCGGCCTTGTGGAGCTCGGGTGTGTTCCAAACGTCCCAGGAGAAAGCGTCAGCAGCCGGGGGTTGGGGGTTGGGGGGGGGGACGGCGGCTCCAGAGGGCAGTGCTCATCTGGAAATACATCTCCTCTTACCTCTCCTGCTACATACCTCTCCTTTCTGCTCTGTTATTAGCTCATACTTTCCCTGCTCTCTTGACATTTTGATGATCCCATTCGCTCCTATTTTCAGTGCTTTTTTTAACACAGGATGATCCCATTTGGTCATTTTTGATCCATTCTTAGTCTGTGTGATGATCCCATTTAGTGACTGAGCTCGCTGCTCTTTTAGGAGGTGATGATCCCATTTGGTCACTGAGCTCACTGGTCTTTTGTTGTGTTTGTGTGATGATCACAATCACTCCAGTTCTCACTACTCCTTTGCTGTTATTCCGAGAGCTCTTTTAAGACGTGCGACAGTCCCACCAGACCGTCCGGATCAGTTTGGCTCATCCCTTACATCTGTCTTGCTTGTGTCTGCCACTGTATGGCTTATGACATCACAGTGCCTGCTTTTTAAGTCCAGCCAAATATTTCCACTGGCTTTTGAAACTTTGAAATTTACTCGTAGCAAGCTTACGCAGAGTTTCCAGTGATCCCACAAGAAGTGAATATGTGGTCTGCTCTCTTCATTATTGGTTAAAATGTCAATGATCTTTAGAGGATGAAAAAGCATGAGTAGCCTTTTGTCTGTTCACGTCAGGCGGAGGCCAGTTCTTTTCTTTTCTGTGTTTTTTAACAAGTTTTCATATCAAAAATCCCAAAATTTTATCTAGTGTTTATGCTCCTGAACAAAACATGTTTTATCAAATGCAATTAAGCATCCCGTTGGTTACACGGAGTGCAGGTTTCGTTTTATTCTTGTTTGAGTGGAATTTTTAGAATGTGTAGCCAAAGCCTGATTGGACAATAAGCCGGCAGTGGGCGTGGCCTGGGCCCAGCTTCCCTCCAGGTTGTGTCGGCAGGTGGAGGCTCGGGCCTCCCCCGTTGTGGTCGTGCCTTTGCATCACCGTGGAAAACCCCGCTGCATTTCTCATATGAAGGAGTCTGTAGGCTGCACAGCCCCCTGTTGGTGCTGAGGGAGACGAGGGCACCGGGGCATCGGAAGAGGAAATTCCACGGAGGGTGCAAATTTGGCCATGCCAGAAACGGGCAGACAGAGGGCTCATTTCAGCGATGTGCGCCTTTGGGCCCCCGCCATGACACTGGCAGCACTAGCGTGCCATTAATTAATAAACGGGCCATTCATGTCACTTCCGGTCTCAAATATGCTGCCCCTCACAGAGTATGTCGTGTGTGAATGGAAGGTGAGGTAGGTGTGTGTGTGTGTGTGTGTGTGCAGTAGCTTTCCATTCCTTAAAGAAGGCAGTAACCAATAAAACCCAGAACCTGGATGCTTAAATAGAACGTAGATAATTGAAACTGCAGACGTTAATCCCTGCAGTAGCAAAGCTGTCTCCGCACAGTGTGATAGAATCTAGTGTACACTGTGTGCAGAATTATTAGGCAAGTGTGTATTTTATTTGTATCTTCTCTTCCGACCAATATTTTCAGTCCA
>JAOYFF010000094.1:9023200-9033344 GCA_025773925.1 Cryptomyrus ogoouensis
CAGTAGAGAGAGAAATATTTACTTTTACTAAAGTTCTTGGTGAAACCACCAATCATGTGTTATCTCCAGCTATTGCAGTCTCTCTCAGGAGGGGAGGGAGGGAGATATACTGCTGATGCTGGTCCAACGCAGTCTTTGTGTTCCTGTGAGTTTTGAGAGGTAATATTTACTCATGAGTAGATGGACGCTTTGCTTTGCTTTGCTTTGCAGGGTGAGACCCTGGTCACTGACCGCTTCAGCTTGCTCTGTGTGTGCTGTTTGTGTCCGTGGTCCTGGTCCATGCACGTTAGCGCCAGTGACCGTCCCTCCTGACCTGCGCCGATCCCGTCCCAATATAGCACGTAGCGTGATGTCATTTATGTGTAAAATTTAACAACTTCCATTCATCCGTCTTCCACTTTCAGTCACGGAGTTGGGGGGTTTTCGTCAGTCACACCCCTCTCCCCATGTCAACTGGCAGATGGGTAATATGAATTTAAAGAACAGATGTTCTGGCGCTCCATCATTTCATCTGCAGTTAAGTGAGTACTAGTTGGCGGGAGACAGACCGTCTACATTTTTAAAAATGACAGTTCATTAGAGTCCCTTCTGTCAGTAGAGGGGCCCCTACACACCCTGGAGTCACGTTACCGTTGGCAACGCCAAGGGGCGGGGCTTCTCCCAGCTGACCCGGTCACGTAGGTGAACCACCTCCAGCGGTCTGCAGGATATCAGCCTTGTCCTCGTCGAAGATTGCTCTGGGAGTCGACCAAGGCCCTGCCTGCCTTCACAAGACGGCACACAGCTCGAGACCGAGAGTGAGGCGCCCAGACCGCAGGAGGAAGGGAGATCTCAGGGCCGCGCGGATCTGTGACGCAAGTGGGCGAAATCACATGGCGCTCGGGGGATGAATGGCAGCCGCCGGTCCTGATGCCCCGTCTGCCTTCATCCTCCGAGGCAACGTAGCTCTGTGGAATGTGCGTCTGTTTGACTTTGTGCTTTTAGAGCAGACGGAAAACACTGGGGCTGCCCCGGCTTTTTATGTTTCTGAGAGATTTATAACAACACCTTTGAATTTCCAGTCTTATCTGTCCGCCAACTGGGAGAGGATGTATGGAGGTCAGAGAAAACCAGCACAACCAGTAAATAGCAACATGAAAAGTACCGTGATTGATGAGGCTCGTAGCTCGGGGGGAATGCAGGTCTTTATAGTAGTTTTGCGTGCAGCTGGACTGACAGTCAGCTTTTTGCAGTCTCAGGTCGGCGGACATATCCGTCAGAAAGAAGCTCTTGGTGACGGGTCGTCTCCTTGGGCCATGGGGATCTGGCTTGCGTTCCTGTGGATTGGTGCTGTCTGCTAATATGGGGGATTTGATGAGGGAGGGGTGACCTTGTGCATTGCTTTGGGGGGGGGGGGGGGGGTGGTTTATGACCTCTGTCAGTTTCTCATAGCTATGACGTCACTGGTGCAGCGTAAGATTCTCAGACTGGCCCAGGCGTTGTGGAAGGTTCCGATTAGTGGGAGATTCTTGTTTCAGTGTCTTGAGCAGATATTTGACTCGGAACCTGAAGTTCGTGGATTATTTTGCTTCTCTGGGAATGACAACCTTAATATACTGGAAGGGAGGGCCAACATGGCATTCCGACTATTTGCTGGCAACTATCTACCTCGACTTACCTCGAAAAATTCTCAGTCCTGGGGTTTGGTCATTATAAGGTTTCAATGAGGTAGCAGGTTCAGCTGAGCTTCAGTAGATGTAACAGTTGTGACAAAGCTACATTTCTTTTGGAGAAACACCCACGTTCTGTAAGTACCTAAAAAAAACGAAGAACCTTCTGCTAATCTGACAGACTGCGGTGTGACTCCATCTCAGCTGGTGGTCCGTGTCTCCGACTCTGTGACTTGGTAGACTGAAGGGATGAGGGAGGGTGATGTTTGGGTATTTCTCCAACAGAAGGAGCCCAGTCAGAAAGCCCTCTGTTTAACCAAACTGTTCTAGAAGCTCTCGGCCCTCCCTGTCCCACCGGTACCTCCATAGCATCCTCTAAGATGGGTTCCGGTGGCATTTCCCCTCACAGCCCTTCACTGGACATGTGCGAGCGGAGGCCATCCAGAAGAGACTTGGCGGCTTCTCGGGAGTGTATTCTGTGATTGGCTAGTGTGTGGATGGCATGTTCACACACTGAGGCTCCTCGCTGCCAGGCTAGACATTAGTCTGCAGGCACACGCGGATACGGCGGGTTGGTCATCCTGAGACACCGTCTGGGCCTTGATCACTGGGAAATGTAGTCTTTTAGCAGATTAACATACTCTGATGTATGATATTCTCCTCACAATATTCTAATGTGGGTCAGTATTTCTTTGCCGTCCTTCCTTCTGGGGTCTGACCACGCCCCCCTGAGAGTACGGGTGCAGGTGGTATTTCGCGCTTGCCGGAGGTTTGCGGACGTTCTGGCATCTCGCATTTGACTTCCCTGCTTTCCCTTCAGCGCTCTTTACGGTGGGAGACAGTCTCCCCAGAGCTGACCACGCTTACCTGCAGCTGTCAGATGGCTCTTCAGTGCTACTTTACAAACCTTGTAGTCCTTCATGAAAAAGCGAACCACCCTCCGATCTGAACACCCTGAGTTAGCATCACCTGTGGGTCCGGTTTAAAGACACCACGTGTGTGTTTGGATGGGTCTGCAGCTTCACAGGTCAACATAGCACCTTCTGCTTTTGGAACTGTGTGATTTACGGAGCCTGTGGGGTGCCTGTAATCAGACATCTGTTTGAAAAGGCTGGAATTAGTCAAAAGCTCTGACTTGTGTTCGTGTAGCGCGTGAGGTGGGTTTGTTTGCTGCTGTAAGTGGGGGGGGGGGCAGATCCGGCCAAACTGGACGGGTCGTCTTGTATTTGTGTGAAGGGGTGACATACAGCTCAGCGGGTTTCAACACTGTGCCTGTGATTGGAAGGTCACCGGTTCAGATCCCATGGTCGCCGGAGTGATTTCAGAGTTGGGCTCTTGAGCAAAACCCTTAACCCCCAGTTGCTCCAGGGAAAGATCAAATGGTTTGGTGTTCATTGGGGAATCGGGGCCAGTGACAGTGGTGAGTAGGGTGCTTGGCGATTGCCGCTGGTTAAAATTGTGCATCAGCTTTGGTTGTAAAGGTCAGTGGGTGTGAAGCTTGTCCGGCTGTGCGTGTCTGTCGAGGGGGGGGGGGGTTATGTTGTCTGCTCGATGTGACTGTATTGTGTTCCTTTCCCTCGGGACGTGTGGTACCACTGCAGAAGGCAGCGGTGTGAGAAAGCGACTGAAGGTTATGGAGTCCGGCCAGACGGCATGCTGATTCACCAGGGTGAGATCTGTGAGGGTCTGTTCTCAGCTATGAGGCCAGAGCAATCGTGTGCGTTTGGGTAACGATGAAAAGAGCAGTAATATCGCTTGTGGGTTTAATAAGCTGCGTGGGTTTTTCCATCTGGGGAAAAAGACGTATCCAAAAACTCGCACTGCATCCTGCATGGGGCTGATTGACTTGTCCTGACGGGGGCACGTTGGAGCATGAATTACCCCCCTACGAAATGTGGGGAGAGGCACCATTTCTGTGCCTGTCTGTGGCTCCCCCCCCTAGAATCGCGACTCGGTTGTGGTTTTCAGCGGGAGGAGTGGACATTCGGGAAGCTGTGTGGTTTGTGTTAAGAGGCTTGTCTCCCAGGACCCAGCAACATGGGGGGGCTGGCAGGGGTGGAACCCCTTTTCCTTGGGAACTGCAGGCTTGTGAGGAGGCCTGTAAAAGCAAGCAGGCGTTTCACTGCTGGGGGGGGCGGGGGCAACTTTTACTGGAAAGAAATGACAAATGTATTGCTGGGGGGGGTTTGAAGCCGATTGTATATGCACGCTAAGCGGGGGTGTGTAAAGGGTTAGTGCCCCCATCCCATATAAGCAGGACTCATTACGTGTTTGAGATCAAGTGACCAGCTAGGGCTGTGTGACCTGCAGAATGTGGATAAACTCTGCTCTCCGCTTCGGTCCGACGGGGTGCTGTGTGTTCAGGTCTCTCTGCTGATGGCCTGTGTGCAGACGCGTACCTCGAGGGCGTCGTCAGCGTGGCCGCAGGGAAACTGGCAGAGGGACCAGACACGTCACAGCCTCCGCCATCAGAACGTGCCGGAAAGCAGGCGGCCACATTGACCTCGCTCTGTAGATGACCGAGCGCACAAAGTCGGAGTGCAGACTCATTCTAGAACATTCCATCAGAATCGAATTTCAAGGACTTTGGGGGTGGGGGGGGGATCCCGATGTGGGTGCAGTGTGCAGTGTGTCTGCTCTCCTTGCGGGTGGCGTTTGGGTCCCGTCGTGCAGGAAAAACCCCAGAAAAACCGAAACGGCACAAGACGACACGTTTCAGTTTGCATGCCTGTGGAGCGTCTTTGTACAAACGACGGCACATGCCAGAGAGAGCGAGCGTGCGAGAGACTCACACACGCGCACATGAATGCTCCACCCCCAGTGAGGCTCTTCACTGCTTGTGCGTACACCCTGGCAGCAGTAGCGTGGTGAACGGCGGCTGCACGGTGAGATCCTCTCGCGCCGTCTCTGCTCCCCCCAGAGGCCCCCCCTCGCTATTGCACGGACAGCCGCACCTCGTCAGATCAGGTAGGGCAGGCTCCCCGCCGCGAGCTCAGCGTCCAGCAGACCTGCAGCCGCTCTCAGCAGGCTATCGGCAGTTGACATCTTCTTGCAGGCTTTTTTTTTTTTTCTTTTCCCCTCCTCCCCCACTTTGGCACCCCTCCCCCGCCCGTCTTCCAGCGACGGTGCCCCAGTAGCTGCTGCGAGCTCACACTACGTTTCGTCTCTGTTAATCAGAAGCCTGGCAGTCCGCTCTGCAGGCTTGCTTTGCCCCGTGGCAGGTCCGGGCGTATCGTGTGACACCTCGAGCTCATTTCCTTCCTGTCCGCGTGCTGCTCTTCGCCATCATGTGACATTCACTCGTCCCTCGTGTCAGGCCCGCTCCGGTTCCTCGCTGCCAGTGTCCCTGCAGTTTTCTGGGGGTTTTCGGTTCTGCGTCTACCCACCCCTTGGGTGATTCTAAACCGGTTTGGCTATGAAACCCAGGTTTTACTTGCCCTAGACAGAGTCGTTTGCTCTTCCTCTTTCAGACTTGACAGACAGGCAAGACGGGACACTGTGTGTCTTGAGTTCGGGGTGACAGAGTAGTGTCACTTTTCGCTCCGTTGTGTCACAGTTAAACCAAACCGGACCCCCCCTAATAATGCACGAACCTCGGGTTGCTCCCCGCCAGCCTTACATGCAAGGGGAGGTCCATGCTTTGGAGCTCTCACCAAACCACGTGTGTTTCATGCCTACAGGGTCAGAGGTCACGTTGAGCAGCGCCATGTCGGATCCCACCAAGCCATCCCTGCCACCGGTGCGTGCGGACAAGCCCAGTGCCGACTTCAGCTATGTGGGCATCGACGCCATCCTGGAGCAGATGCGGAGGAAAGCCTTGAAGAAGGGGTTCGAGCTCAACATCATGGTAGTGGGTGAGTCCTGGGGAGGGGGTCGCTGGGCAAGGAGGGCTGGGGTTAAGCTTTGAAATACCTTTATCTCTCCCTCCCAATCATTTGACACAAATTATAATGTTTGATTTAAGTAGTTGTGGTTTTGCACCAGCATGCAGCTGCTGGTATACAGTGATAAGAGGTAGAATGAGTCTGTCCCCTAGAGTCAGTCCATCCTGAGTGTCCCCTCCCCCTCCAGTCCATCCACCCCAAGAGTCACCTTCCACTCCCCTCCACTGAGTGTCTGTACCTCAGGAAATCTGTCCCTCCCCCCTGGAGAGTCCGTCCACCAAGAGGTGCCTTACACCACCCCACCCCCCTTCCCCGGAGAGTCTGTCCCTCCCCCTCGGAGAGTCTGTCCCTCCTGGGTGTCCACCTGGAGTGTCACGTCCCAGTGTCCGCCCCCTGCAGTCAGGCCCCCATCCTCGGTGCTTAAACGGAGCATCTACACCAGCTCCTACTGCACTTTCCTTCTGAAGCTTTTAACCATGAAATTGTGCTCAAACTGGTAAGCAAATTAATAGGTGCTGCACCCACTAAAAGTGCCAGTTTGCTCAAAGCTTTTAATTTAAAATGAATTCAGGTTTTTGCGTGAATTAAGTTCTGCTGGGAATTTTGGTGTTCAAGAACGGGGGCGGAAATGCAGGTTTAGCTTGCTTCTGGGAAAATAGTTTGTGTTCGAGTCTGGTGAGTTTGTTGGACTGAAACATTTCGGAGTGTCATGACAGCAAGGGAGTCCAGAGACCAAGCATTCAGGCCGTGAATGCGTGTTACGGCGTGTGCGCACACATGCAACCTAGTGGGGTGTTTAGCTAGCCAGTCCCAGGACATAACCAGTTTAGTGAGAGACTGTCTGCCTAGCCAGCTGTGTCTGTTTGAGATGGCTCATACCCTTCATTGACTTAATCAAGAACACAGTCGCTCTGTTTTATGATCACATGACGCACAGCATCTTCCATGGCAGGAAATCGCTGAATATTTTCGCTAAACCACTTGCAGACATTGTGCAGAATCTCTAGCATGTCTGACCCTCGAAAATGAGATTTATTTGGTAATTAAGCTGCAGTAACGGTCTGGATGCTGGTGTGTCCCTTGTGCATCCCCCATGTGGGTCTGTTTGAACAGGACACGCCTTGATCTCCATGAGCACGGCTGATTGGCTGAGATTCATGACAGTGAGTTGTGTGCTTAACCAGTGTCTGGAGTCTGTGCTGCAACACAGAGCAATGGGGCTGGAGGGAGATACATTTTATATGTTTCTCATTTTTAATACTTTTTTAAAAACAAAATTAAATTACATAAATGATATTTCTACCTTGTTTTTTTGCATAGAAGGGATTAGTGGCAATTTCATTTCACTGCTGGTGCACCACTACAGTCATGCATGTGGCACATAATCTTCAGGTGATCTGAAGGCAGGTTAGTCCGAGTCTGCGGCCAGGTGAACGGGAATGACCGTAAACCTGGTCACATAGTTCTCAGAAAGCTTGAGCATCTGAAAGGACGTCCATCTTTACCAGATGATATATTATTGAGGAGACTTCAGCCAGCTGGTTTTGAGAGCTTTGACAGGGAAATGTTTATAACCTGCTAACCAGTCTTAAACGTTTGCTAGCTATTAACAGATATATAAGGTTAGTTAGTTGTTAACTGATCTATAATACTATAAAGTCTCCGGGCCCCTCTACAACCCCGACCAGGATAAGCTGTTGGAAACTGACGGGTGCCATTGGTAGCATTGCAGTTATGTACTTTTTTCTCCTTATCAATCTGCTTTTCGCACATGCCCAAAGTGTAGCCCCATTACTGTGTGTGTGTGTGTGTGGGGGGGGGGGGCTTTCCTTTACAGTATGCTAAAGTGCCTACTGTGAACATTTATGGGTGTGAGGAATTGCCTGACATTTCAGCGGTGTTCGCGGTATTTAGCAGTATCTGTTCTGTTATGATGTGTTTTCACCCTTCGCTGTTGCTGTTAGCCGTAAAAATAGTCCATTGAGACGCATCAGCCTGAACTGCGTTCGCTTTCAAGGTCAGAGTTTTCACTTCGCACCAGACCAAATAAGTGTGGCCAAAAGCTCCTCGAATTATAGTCCATCGCCGTTTGGCGTCCTTGAGTATTTTTCCTCCAGTCCCCAGGGGCCGATTTGGGAGGTGCGTAGAGGTCTACATGCTTAGTGAAGCGGAGAACTCGCGATCTGTCTCATTATGAGTAATGCAGTCTCCCGCTAGTCCTCAGTGACATCAGGAGCTCCCAGAAGCCTTTGGGGGTTTGTTTACATAACCTGCAGCCCTCAGGCCCCCGGTACAGAACGCCCCCCCCTTCCCAAACCACATCTCTCTGTAGCAGGTCTGAATGTGTCTGCCCCATAATCGTTTACTCATCGTAATCTGTGAGCAGAAGTGAATGACAGCTTGGTGCCTGATGGAAAGGAGCAAAGCATTCTGGGAGCGCCGCAGCCCGGCTCCTTTCACCTTTCCCACCGTGAACTTGCCTTCGTCTCGCTCAGCCTTCTTGGGTGCTGTCTGAGCCCCTCATCTGAGGCGGGCTGGACTTTGAACCAGAAGCTGGCTGTCTGTGGTACCAGGAAAGCGGCTTCTTATGGGAGGAGGGAGAGGAAGTTGCAGAGAGACCAGAGTGTTCCTGTAACTGTCTCTCACATCACGCGTGGGAGGAAAAAGCTCAGTGTCTGAGAAATTCCATCAGGTTAACGAAGTATTTGTCCTGTAGCTGCTTAAGTTACATGTCATGTGTCCCTTTTGAATAGAATGACCAGATAATCCATGTCAGGGAGGATGCTTTGAACTAGGACTGGGTTCTTAAACTACCATTCCAATTAAAATTCTCTTAAGCACCAAATTCTTGCCTTGTGCTGATTGGTATGTCTCCTATATCATCATGCATGTGTCACTAATGTTAATGTGTTTATTTCCTTCAATTAAGGAAATAAACCAATCAACGCACAAGAAGAACTGAACTATTTAGCCAAGTACAGGAGCCTTTTGGTTTTAAAGTATTTGGTAAAATCTGAAGTGGCTCAAAGTGTCCCCTCTGACATGGATTATTGGTCACCATAGTTTTGAAAAGGACATCTGGTAATATTGCATGGTGTTGGGGAGCAGGTGAGGCACACAGGACCCGTTAAGTGAAGGTCCCGCCTTCCTGAGCCTTTGGTTGGGATGTTCCCCTGGGTTCTTTAGAGAGGGTGCCCTCTTTTGGCTGGCAGACATGAGACACGAGTCTCTATCTTAATGATGGATGCCATCCCAACGATTGAGAGTGGGTGATGCCTGGTGACACCCTCCGTCTTCCTGCTCAGGACAGAGTGGCCTCGGCAAGTCGACGCTGATGAACACCCTCTTCAAGTCAAAGGTGAGCCGCAGGTCCACGCAGGCACCGCCGGAGGAGAGGATCCCCAAGACCATCGAGATTAAGTCTGTCAGTCACGGTGAGTCGGGGGGAGGGGGGCTTGGCCATGTGAAGACCTACAGAGGGGTATAACTCCGGTCTTTCGTCTGGCACCCGCGTGTGACAGGCTCGTTCACCCCGCCCTGACGTGACTTGCTTGAACAGCTCCCTCTGACAGATGTTCTCCTATAACAGAACAGATTAGAACCATTTTGCCAGAACTTCCCCACCCTCTGCTTTCTCCCTGTAAATAACACGATTAGCTCGTCTCCGGTCGTCTGCCAGGCTGAGAATGGGGGTGATCCTCGGGCAGTTGCCTGGGTGCCCCCCCCCAGCCAGACGGATTACTGACCGCGTCTCTGTCCTCCTGCAGACATAGAAGAGAAGGGCGTGAGGATGAAGCTGACGGTCATCGACACGCCGGGATTCGGGGACCAGATCAACAACAAGAACTGGTGAGCGGGGGGAGGGCTGATGCACGCGTCGCTGGCATGCATGGGGGTGCGTGCGCGTGACGTTCCTTCTGGCCCCTCCCTGTGCTCCGCAGCTGGATGCCCATCATGAAGTTCATCAACGACCAGTACGAGCTGTACCTGCAGGAGGAGATCAACATCAACAGGAAGAGGAGGATCCCGGACTCGCGCGTGCACTGCTGCGTCTACTTCATCCCTCCCACGGGTCACTGGTACGGGCCACCAGAGGGCACTGGCATGCACGCTGCAGCAGGCATGACTGAGAGGCAGGGCTAGGCATCGCAGTCGGCGTGAGGTCACCCTTCCCCCAGGGGGTGACGCTGTGTGCTTGAAGCTAACCTGCTGTATGCTGACTACAGTTTTCTCTAGGGGGGAGCAGGTAATAATACAGAACACACAGGGCACTGCGTCTTACAGTGTGGGCCACGTCCCTGCTTTATTACCTGCCTGCTACTCCGCCACCTCAGGCGGCGACTCCTCATCCACAGTGGCTTCGCTGTGTGGTGTGGAGGGGTGTGCGAGTCTGGCGGTGGGTCTCCTGGCTTCACATCTCCATCTGGTAGCTGTGAAGTGGGTCACAGGTGGGTCAGATGTAGCTGTGGGCTGGCAGTGGAGGCTCTTTCTGGGGGGGGGGGGGGGGGGGCGCCGCCCCCGGCGGCGGCACCCCCCCGTTTTGGGGGCCCCCCCCCCCTTTCCCCCCCCCCCCCCCCCCCCCCCCCCCCCCCCCCCCCCCCCCCCCCGGGC
>JAOYFF010000094.1:9033444-9043586 GCA_025773925.1 Cryptomyrus ogoouensis
GTGGGGGGGGGGGGGGGGGGGGGGGGGGTGGGGGGGGGGGGGGGGGGGGGGGGGGGGGGGGGGGGGGGGGTGGTGGGGGTGGGGGGGGGGGGGGGGGGGGGGGGGGGGGGGGGGGGGGGGGGGGGGGGGGCGCTGCGGCACTGGCAGGCTAACACCCGTGTTATGAGGCCTCCTGCCCCTTTACACATGCACCACGCCATCCCCCCCCGCCCCCACCACCACCCCGCCGGGGGCTGTAGAGGAACACAGACAGGAACCTTTTTTGGCTCCATGCCGTTCCTGGGGCCCGTAGCAGGCTCTGGCTGGGAGTGTGGTGCGTTCTCCATCTCCAGGTTCCTGTTTCTCATGCAGCTCAGTCGTCTGGATCTGATTTTATCTACCATTCAGACCCCTCCCTCTGAAAGGATGATTCATGCTTCGTCTCTGACTGCGGGGCCCCGGCCCTTCGTCTAAGGCTGTGGAGTCCCATCCCATGTGTTTGTATCTGGCTACGGGGCGACCGTCTTGTCTCCCAGACTGTGACACTCGTTCTCAATTCAGCGACACGGTCGGACGCATTTTCTATGCGTATGTGTTGCCACAGGGACATCACAGACATGCATTTCTTCAGTTTGCTGGCAGATGAGAATAACTAGAAATGTTAAGTGTCGTATTACTCGGCAGAATAGACCTATGTTGTTCTTAGCTCCCTGTGAGTGACACCCCTGCTCCCTGTGAGTGACACCCCTGCTCCCTGTGAGTGACACCCCTGCTCCCTGTGCCCCTCATAGCAGTGGCTTCTTGGGGTCTCTACATCTCTGTGGCTTCTGTCTGTCGCCTGGTGGGAGCTCAGGTCCCCCCCCCCCCCACCGACTATCCGGGCTTCTCCAGTGAAGCTAAGAACTTGGTTCTTCTTGCTGCCACCTAGGGGCCAGATTTGGGATCCGTACCTGAGGTCCTGCTCTTATGGGGGGTCGGCAGTTCCAGAGACTCAATGGCGCTACATTGGTGCTGTCTGGATTTGATTAGTCTTTGCTTTCCGGTCACATTGTTTTTGGCTAATTACTCCAACTGAGGCTGTTAAAGCAGTTACCTGCTGTGAAGAAGGCTTTAGGCTGTGTTGGTGTTGGTTAACTGGCTAGTAGCAGGCAAGTCGGCGCTTGGCTGATATTGCAGGGGGCGCACCTGTGCAAACGGCCTCCTTCTTCACCCTGACATTGCAAAAATGACCCCCCGCCCCAACAATAACATTGAGCTCATTTGTCATGTGCAGATGCCATGATGCATAATAATGCCTTTGGCATGAATTAGCTGGTTAGTTAACTATTTACTTCCTGTCTGGAGCAGCTTCTGTGCCACAATTGCCTGTAGATCGGTGGTTTGCTTAGTGGTGACACTGCTTAGTGGGGTTAGGGCTTCCCAGGTCCTGTTCCCATGCCCAGAAAGGCTGCGGTGGCAGGCTGCAGAACTGAAACACATCAAGATCTCTCAGTCAGGAAGCTGTGGGTTCCTGTCCCTTTAAGGACAGAAACCCCCCCCACCACCACCAACCTTTTCAGTAGTGGGGCACCTGGTTCCTCCACATTGCTTCTTGACATTCGTTTCCTGCTGTTCTGAACATGCCACCCCATGTTTGCTTTCTCACTTGCAAATTGTTACCTCCCCCCCCCCCCTTCATTTTTACATCTATCTTTACACCGTCAGGGCGATCAGGCAGCTTTCTGAGATGAAGTGACCGGCGTCCGTACACCCTGTGCTGTGTCCGACGGGTGGCCTGTAGGCCTCAGTATTAGCACTATCGCATGGGGATGCAGATTCAGCCGTCGCATGTTTATCTCCCCGCCCCCCCCCCCATGCAGCCTGAGGCCCCTGGACGTGGAGTTCATGCAGCGTCTCAGCAAGGTGGTGAACATCGTCCCCGTCATCGCCAAAGCGGACACGCTGACGCTTGAGGAACGGGACTTCTTCAAGCAGAAGGTGAGCGCTGCTCGTATGCGGAGCTCCCTCTGGCCAGTCCGAGCGGGAATCCGGCCCCCTCCATCCTGCCAGGCTGTGGCATGTCTACGCGGCCCGGCGGATCTCACTGTGCTCTGTTAACATCAAGGACTGATTTGTCAAGAAGGTGCTGCAGAGCCTGTGTCCAAGGTGCCAACGTGTAGCCTGCGTAGAGGGAAGCAACGGCTGCTGTGCACTTCCTGTTTACTAGTTTCGGCCACTTGGCCGTGTTCTGCACTTCCTGTTTATGGACTCTGGGGCAGAGAGTGAAATTGGGCTGTATTTTAAACATTTTCCCCCAGTTCTGGCATGAGAGCCGCGCGGTCTCTGAAGGCAGAGCTCACCTACCTCCCACCCTGGCATCCATCTTTGTGGCGTCGTTATATTACGTATTCAGACTGGAACCATGCGGGGCACTTGGCTACTGTGTCGTCTGTTACTGACCAATGGGGAGAAGCAATAAATGTCTTAATGAGATGGGAGCTTGGGGATTGTAATAATGGCTGTTATTGGCTGTCAGGGCTGTGTGTGGCCCAGGGGCTGCGGTGCTACATTCCTGCTCTGTTCTCCATCTGACCGCTTAGTGTAATTTTGGTTTACCATGACCCACACAGTGTCACGTCCCAGATGAGGTTTAGGAACACTAAAACCTGTAACCTACTGGCAGCTCGGCTCTCTTCTGGCCTTAACACCGGTTTATGGTGTCGTCATACCCTAACTACCAAAGTATCTGTTACCTGTGTGTCCGGGTTTCCTGGATGTTCAGTGAGGCCGTTATCCCCTCCTGTTCCCGCCATATATCCAAAGAGTTCTGGCGACGTAAATGGCCGCTCTGTGTCCCTCTTATGAGTCTGTGTCCCCGTCCAGATCCGGGAAGAGCTGCGAGCCAACGGGATCGACGTGTACCCGCAGAAAGAGTTTGACGAGGACGCGGAGGACAGGGCGACCAACGAGAGGATCAGAGTGAGTGCTTGGGGGCCAGTTGCCGTGACTGCGGGTCGCCCACCCACCACTAACCCTTATTTTAATTTTGATGGCTTGATGTAAGAATTTAACGATCACGTTACTCCTGGGTACTTTTGTAATAACACTCTTAAATAGTACTTTTAGTGCCTGTGCAATAGTGTGTGATTTTATTTATTTATTTTTTTGTTAAAAGTAAAACCTACTAAAGACATGTTAGGAGATGAGCTATGAGCTGTTTTATACTCTGGGGGAGTGTTTATTTGGGGAATGGAGGCTTTGGTGTGTAGGGACCGGGCTGGGATGTCCTGTACTCCTGTTTTGGCCGTCAGCCATGTGGTCTCTCCATTTCTCTCTCAGGAGATGATTCCCTTTGCGGTGGTGGGGAGCGACCAGGAGTACCAGGTCAACGGGAGGAGGCTCCTGGGCAGGAAAACGAAGTGGGGCACCATAGAAGGTTAGCTCCCCCCCCCCACCCCAGCGTCTATGAGAATGCAAAGTCTGCGCAAATGCAAAGTCGATACACTTTGTCTCTGCAGCGCATCTGGGAGCTCAGATATAGTCTGAACTGTTTCACTAGCTTTCTAAAAGCCTTTATTACAGAATCAAGGTAGATCAGTGTAAGATTACCTGCAAACAGTCACACTTCAGCAGCAGGAAGCTGGAATCTGAGTTGCGATCTAGTCAAGGAGCGGCGCAAAAGGCGGCGTAATGGCGTGTTTGCGCTCGTGCTTATACCGGTCGGGGCTCAGATGGTGCCGTGCTGCTTTTGGTAATGGCTGACACTGTCTCCCGAGGGCGATACGTGGGCGTGCTCTCTGGAAACAAAAAAGGAGCACCAGCGAGCGTGTTGTGACCATATGTTGGGGTTGTGACTGGCCAAGCGGTGCAGTCGGACCCTGGAGAGAGAGAAAGTACTGCAAAGAGAGGGCATGCGCGCACACACAGACACACACACACACGCATGCACACACAGACACACACACACACGCATGCACACACAGACACACACACACACGCATGCACACACAGACACACACACACACACACGCATGCACACACACACGCATGCACGTACATGCGCACACACAGACACACACACGCGCATGCACGTACATGCGCACACACAGACACACACGCATGCATGCGCATGCACACATACACACACACACACACACACATACACACACACAGACATATAAACGCACACACACAGACACCCACACAGGTCCTCAGAACGGCACAATGACTCCTTTCTGTCTGGGGCCGGCGTTCTACCCTCAATGTTGCCGAACACGTTTGCATGGCTGCCATAAATCACCGAGCCACAAAGAGCTCAGTGTGCCTGTGGTCTCGGAGATGGGGGGGGGGGGGGCGGGGAGTGGGACACAAAGGCCAGAGGTTCCTCAGTCAGGGCTTTTCAGTCACTGTCCACCCCCCCACCCCCAAGAAGCCTCTCCTCCTCTTCTCCTGCTCCAGCTAGCGGCTGCTGGGGGGGCTCGAGGTCTCGAGGGGGCACTTGAGGGCGCCTGGGATTTTTCTCCTCAGCCCGCCGAAGCCGGACGTGAGCCGCTAGGTGTGAAGATGGCGGGTCTCGATCCGATAAGCGGGTTTGCCATTCCACCTGGCAACCGGCATAAAACCTGGTTAAATGCCACAGCTGCTGTGGTCCCGCTGGGGACCTTCGCTGGGATTTCACACTCTGCCCACTCTGAAAGCAGAGGCCTCCTCTTGTTTTCACTGCTTGGTGGACGTGTTTCTCTCATGTTATGTGCCGTATCACAGCTCGCTTTCAGTTTAGAAATGGCTGCCTGGTGATTTAAGCTCTGATCCGTATGGGGGTTGGCCGGAGGAATTATGTCTCCCTGCCGGCTTGGGAAACATCTGGGCTTCCCCCAGAATGAGCCAGATTCTGTGGCTGCAAGACTCCTGGCCTGACCTGCTCTGCATACCGCCACCATTAACCTCAAGGAGAGGTAGCATATGACGATGCTGATGCTGGGCGTGGATGCTGCAGACTGCTGTGACAGCACTGCCACCTGGTGGCAAGACGTGAGAACTTTGCCATTTTACTGACAAAGAAAATTCCTTTCATTCTCGAAGGATCGTCAAGGTTTTGTTCAGTGTTCAGGATTCGCAAGGCCCTGGATCTGACATTTTGAATCGTTTACTGTTGCGCTATACAGTTCTCTCCTTTCATACCTGAGAAAAAACTAATCGTATCATTTTGGAAATTACCTTGCACAAGAGTACATGTATTGTGTTTAGCAGAAACTCTGCGCACATCAAAAACATACGGCTGTCTTGGAGACGACAAGGCATAAGTGCAGCTTGGCTGAGCTTGCAGTGAACGCCCAGGTGCCGGTGTAAGTAGTACTGAAGCAGGAGCTACACAACAGCTTTCAAACAAAGCAAGAAGCTCCGAAATAGTGTAATTGTAAAGTAATCCTGTGTAATTACGTCATTAACTTTGTAAAACAGCACGTTAAAAGGTTTTTATCATCAGACGCAGGCTATGTTGTCACGTATGTGATGCGCGCTGCCAGCAGTGTCCGCGTGACACGAATGTCACATCACAGCCGTTTCACACCCACGCTCTCTCTCTCTCTCTCTCTCTCTCTGCAGTTGAGAACACAGCACACTGCGAGTTTGCGTTTCTGCGCGACCTGCTGATTAGGTAAGATCTCTCACTAGGTCACCATTACCTAGTGCTTCACTGATATCTCCTGTGCAGTTATTAAACGTTTTAAAGGTGCGTGATGTGAAGCACCTGCAGATCATTTCCAGGAGAGCTGTCCAGGTCTCTGTGGTCAGTGGTTGCAGTGTAGCTCCTCAAGGGTTCACTGAGGGACCCTGCTAGTCGACAGCCTCGGAGTTCCTCGGTGACTGTCTGCCGGTCTCATCTCCATCCCCTCCTGCAGGACCCACATGCAGAACATCAAGGACATCACCAGCAGCATCCATTACGAAGGGTATCGCGTCCGCAGGCTCAACGAGAGCAACGCGCAGAGCAACGGCATCGCTGAGCATGACGTGTCAGCCAGTGAGATCTAGATGGCTGCCACCCCCCCACCCCCATTGACCACCCTGTTACTTGCCCCATGTGACCCCACTCCCCCCTCCAGTCCCACCTCACTCTATCCTGACTGGCTGGCCCATCACATCACTGCCCAGTTCATTTGCACCCCCGCCTTCTGGGTGCAGAAAACCTTTGATTCGTTCTTTTGACACGCCGCCTAACGGTTCTGCACTGCTATTCCTTAAAAGGCCGTCGAGCTTCGGACCCCCATTGGGCCATTAAGCCTGTGTTTAACTGCCCCCAGCATCCCGTTCCGCTGCGGATCTGTTCTTGTGGCTGAGCTGCCGCAACCCACCAGCAGGGGGCAGGGCAGACCGCGGGAGCTGTAGGTCCAGAGGGGCGTTGTCGATGACGACAACAGTGCGCTGCTTTCGCGCAGCCTGTAGTGATGGGTGCAGTACTTGTAGTATCCCCCCCCCCGATTTGGTAGGTGCCAATTAACCTTTGGGAATGAGGCATCTATCATTTGGCTAACAATAAGTCTGGAAACCTTGTCGTTTACAAGCCTCCCGGGAAGCGGGTGACGCAGTTTCAGAGACGTGCTGATTCTCCTGGGGACGGGACTTTAGGGGCTCTTTAGTAGACGGTTGTGTCAGTATAGAGATGTTGTTGTTTCTGGTCTTATTGTTATTTTGTTTTTGCTGCCGTTTAACGAGCACATCGCCCACCGGGACCCCAGGCAGCACGTAGAAAGATGAATGGGTCGTGATCCCAGTCAGCACCAGCAGTGTGTAGCGACCTACCCCTCTCTTAGCGGTTCCTTGTTTTAATTAAACCCTGCCCCCTTCATGCCAAATGGTTTTGTATGCTGCTTTTGAACCTGACCTTTCTTACGGTTACATTTATCATCATTTCTATTGATTATATTTGGAGGGCCTCGAATGGAATCCTGATTTGTCCAATTCCTGTGGTTTCTGTGCCTTATGTAGAGCAAATTTGTGGTGTTCCTGTTCTAAAGACAGCAGATATGGGATTGATATGGATAAAATATTTATGTATATCAAAGGATAAGTATGTACTCCTAATTCCGACGTCCCCTCCCCCCCTCCTTGGCAGGAACAGCCTTAACTGGGTATTTCGGTCTAATTCTCTTTATTTATTGGCTCTCAGAGGCGCCAGCAGCTTTGTCATTGGTTGGAGAAGAGTGACGTGTCAGTGACAGCCACCAGTCAATGAAAGCCGTCTGCGTTTTGGAGGCTGCCTATTGGCTGCCTTGTGGCGTGTCAGCCTCCCCAGCCCGTGCTCCCACCGCCGGTTTCTCCGCAGGCCCCGACTTTTAGGCTTTCCCGTGGGCCCTTATCCCCCCCGAAAATGCTTCGGGGTTTGGGGTTGGGGGACAAGCTGTGTTTGGTGACGTTGGGCAGGACCGTCAACGCGGATTTCCCACGATCCCCTGCTCCGGAGATGCCAGTGGGGATGCCTTCTCCGGTGTTTGCTCCCCAAGCATTCAGGGTGTGTTCATTTGGATTGAACACCCATTTTTATATTACCCATGTCTCCACCCCCGCTCTGCATTTATAGGGGGGGGGCATTTAGGTTTTGCCAAAATTGTGCTGCCGAGACCTTTGACAGAAAGAGGCGCAAGGGGAGCAGCTAAAAGCAGGAGTGCTGGGGCGATGCTCTGTATGTGGACAAAGAGGGCGGGGCTCTGTGCTGTTTACACCTGTGTGGTTTTATTATCAGTCTTTTCTCCTGCCTCCCGACTCCTTTGAGGATTTTATCCCCCCCCCCCCCCCCCCCCACTGCTTTGTCCGCTGATGATCTAATTGTAAAGTCCTTCCTCCTAATAATCGACAGCTGAACTTAATGAAAGTAAGATTTTGTTTGTGCTACGCAGGACCTAAGAAGGAATGTTTTATGTCATTTGTGTCTGCAAACTGAAATGTATTAAAGAAGCAATAAACTTATTCACATATTTTGCTGCATGTTCCTTGTATCCAGATCAATGACTTTTGTTATGCACACACACAGTTTAATGAATTTATTGCTCATTTCTGTTTGGTTTCCTAGTCACGTCCATTTGGACCTTCTCAAAACACTGACATGTGGGAACTGTAAACCCAATTCCCTACAAAAACAACATGCATGTGTTATTCCCCAACCACGAGTTCCAGGATTCAGCTTTGCGCAGTTAACCTGCAGTAAACCATAACCTCCCATAAATTCCCTATGTTTTTTAAATTTTACCACCAACTGAATTAAGCCAATTAGCATAATTATGTAAATAACTCAATGTGGTATTGGTTATCCAAACGGGCGTGTTGCTGGCCAAACTAACACACTCTGACAGACGTCATAGTTTTACACCTACAGTATTGTGTCAGCAAACTATTAAATGGTGCTTATGGACCATACTGAGTGATTCGGCCCACATCCGCAAACTTCTTGGCTGGGTGATGTGAATCTGGAGGGTGGTTGTCAGCCGGTGGTCCCCAAATCCAGTCCTGCACCACAGTTTGCAAATTTCCCTGCTGAAACACACCTACTAAATGTAGCAATTAGCTGGTTAAGATGTGTTTGAGCAGGGAAATCTGCAAACACTCCAGGACCGGAACTGGGGAACCCTGCTGTAACTGGAAGCCAGCTAGCTTGCTGCAAATTTTGGTGATTGGTTTCTTGAACTGCACTGGTACTAGTAACCCAAACAGGCTGATTTGTTTTGCTTGGTAAGGTTCCTGAAAAAGTAAGCCCGCTTTCCCATGGCACTGAAGGTTGCCTGAAACTTCTGGGGAAAAACAGTCTCCCCAGTATCTCAAGGAGGCTGTCTGCCTTCGAGAGTGTTTGGTCTGGTCCACAGCTGGAGAAGCTTGTGAAGTCTTCGGTGGTGATGCGTCGCTGAGTTTGGAGAGCGCCCCCTTGTGCCCTGCGATGACGAGATACAGCCACATGATCAGGTAAACACTGTTTAACAACTACACCACCTGCTACTGCTTTCTGTCACTGCAGACCTCTTGAGTGTGACATTCCGTCAGCTGTACCCATGAGTGCAGATGTCTTGTTTTGGGGGAACCCTCTCTGGGAACGGCACTGCAAAAAAATGTGGCTGAACTGAATGCTGAGCGGAGGTTCCTCTGAGGCTTTGTCCACTGTCACTCAGCTTCTCCTTCTGCACGCTGCATTCGGGCTTTGTTCCTGGGAAAATGAATAAGTGATGTGTGCACTCCCTTGCAAGTCTGAGTTCCCCCTGTGCATGAATGAGGACATTTTTACTCTACCGTATAATGCAAATGTAATGCACACATTCAGCTTTAGGGAGGCAAGGTGGCCCAATCTTTAGAATGAATTTTTATTCGAGTGGGTCACGTGTGTATCCAAATAGCATGTCACTATTTTTATAAAATGAGGATTTTTCACCATGTATCAATGCTATGGCATTGGATTTGTTTCCTGGGCCACTGTGTATGCTCCGACTGCTATTCCAACAGGTTTAATTGTTTAAGATGGCAGTTCATTATCTGTATTACATATATGGCTTATGGATGTGACGTGTTGGATGAAATTGCTGCGGGCTGCAAATACGCTTTGACATTTCACTGACAAAGCTGAATTTCAGTGGACACAAGGTAAGCATCCCTGTAATTGAAGGCTTTCTGACACAGCAGCTGTCATCCTTTGGTAATGTCTCAGCAGGCATAACCAATCATTCTAGATTAATCAATCCAGCCGTAAAAAGTGTTAGTTCACTTTGCTGGCCAAGGCCTTGCCGTTAGGATAGTGCTCTGACAGCGTGGTCTCCCACATAACGATCTGTGGTTGGTGCATGGTTTCTAAGTGGATGTAGGTCAGGACCCCCTTGGTAGACTGCAGGAGAGACTCCAGCTTCATAATACACCTTCTGGTGGAGGGGAGGCACCAGGCTGATACTTCGGGCTTAATCTGGGAATAAGACGTCAGGTCTACGGCAGCCGTCACATGGCGCTCAGGCCAGCACAGTTTATGCTGTCGGCTGTCATGTGAGACACACCAGTCTGCGGATTTTCTTATATTTCTTTGGTGTTCCATGTTTCTGACATTTTCTCAATAGATGATATTGAACTCTTACCCCCGCCCCCCCCCCCCCCCCCCCCCCGTGGCACGCTAACTAACAAGAAAGTATCTAATTGGCACTCCATGTCAAAAAGGTTGC
>JAOYFF010000094.1:9077315-9094277 GCA_025773925.1 Cryptomyrus ogoouensis
TCCCCCCTTAGTCTCCTTTGCTCTAGGCTAAACAGATTCAGTTCCGTTAACCTCTCCTCATAAGACATTCCTCTAAGACCAGGAATCACTCTTGTAGCCCTACATTGAACCCTTTCTAAGTCAGCAATGTCCTTTAAGGTAAGGTGACCAAATCTGCACACAATATTCTAGATGGGATCTTACCAAGGAATTGTATAATTGTATCATCACCTCCCTTGACTTAAACTCCACACCCCTAGAGATGTAACCCAACATCCTATTGGCCTTTAGATTTGTTTCCCTATACTATGCCCCCCCCAACAACTAGACTCCATTTTGCAGCTTCTGTGGTAGGTATCAACCCCAACCCCCATCTCCTCTCCGGCTGATATTGGCCGAGGCAGCTGTTCACTTGGACCGCTGGGCCGTTCTCAGGCACGCGGCACTGCCCGCGGTACCCGTACGTGTACAGGATGTGGCATCCGCCCGTGTCCTCGGCTCCCCATTCGTCATCCTGTCAGTGAGAGCGCCTCCATCTCCCCTGTCTCCGGCTGATCTAATTCATAGGCGGCGATGGGCCAGTGTCACGCATGCAATATGAGCAGCCGAAGCTCTGGCTGTAGGTGAGACAGGCAGTGGCCCCGGGCCCCTGCATTACCTGTGCTGGGGGGAAAGTGAAATGAGCATCGATTGTTTTGTTAGGAGGGCCTACCAAGAAGTAGAGCATTGCCCTAAAGGTGGGAAGGTTGTGGGATCGAATCCCAGGTAGCACCCATTCTATTGTAAGTTATTTGGGATAAATGAATTAATTGTAAAAGGTAGAGCTTAGTATGAGCAGTAGAGGCTTCCCTCCCCATTGGAGAAGAGGCACCAGGATGTGGGGGTGCCAGTGTTGTAGGAAAACCCCATTGTGTCAGGAATTCCCTTCTGAAGCCCCAGACCCTTCTCCCCGCCCCCCCCCCAGAGGCCCTTTACTACCCCCATACTCTTACAAGGTCATTAAAAAAGGCAAGTATGATCATATTCTCACCATAGGAGCATAGGAGAGAGAAGAGGAATTAGAGCAATGCAATGCAAAGGATGTTCTATGCCCCTCCCGTACACACAAAGAAAAATGCTGCCTGCTAAACCACACAACCGTGCAACACGTGGCCGTGGACAGAACGAATGGTGCGGGCTGTAACTTACAGTTAGGGTTAGGGTGGAGCTTACGGCCGTGGACAGAACGAATGGTGCAGGGTGGAGCTTCTTCCTCCAGAGAAGCAGGGCTGGAACCTGTGTGCCGGTGGGCAGGGGGAGGGACTGAGCCTGCGCACGTGGCGTGTGGGTGCATCCTGGCCAGAGTGTGGATGGCTGGCGAGCCGCACTGAGGGCGTGCGAGGCCCTCACGATGAAAGCCCGCCCACGTGTGCACGAGGCCATGAGCTGAAGAGCGGTCACACGGACGCAGAGCTCACACACACACAGCACTGTAATACCCTTAAGCTCAGCGGGGAGTGTGGCGTGGTGCTTCACACCCGTGCTGTTTATCCTCGCTCTCCTGGAGGCGCTGCAATACATCCTGCTAATTGGATTTGCCCGGCAGTAATGCACTGCTGGGCTTTGCACAAACTAACTAATAAATTGTGCGCAGGAATTAGGCATGTCAAATGCTGGGGGGGGGGAGGGGGTAGAGATTAAAAGAGATTATATTAGCATTAAGTAAATTCAGCCCCCTTGATGTTAATAAAGGGTTCTCACCTTTCTTTTCTTTCATTTTCATTCTTTGGTGTAGCACACACCCCCTCGGAATATGATGGCTTACCCGTAGAGGACAGTGAATCATAAGGCGAAATTAGGAACATGGGCGATAATGAAACGATTGCCATTAAAAACAACAACTGTGACAATGAAGCTTCCTGTGATGATGGCAATAATTACAGCGGTGACCTAAATTTATGCTCACAGTTGGCATTATAATTACATCGTTTATTTGCTATTTGTTATTTTTAGGCAATTTATTCAGGTTTATTTACCTTATCTTGCTTGCAGGCTTGGAGGTCATTAACTTGTCAAATATATTTATTTTGGGTTTTTTTCCCCTCTCTCTTTTCTGGCTTTAGATGAAAATCTGGAGCACCGCTGATGATGGCGTGGCCACCCACGGAGCCCCGCACCTCGCTTGGGCTGGGCCAGATCCCGTCCTGCGCCGTGTGTGCCGCCCAAAATGGATCTGCCGTCACCCCCGCCGGCGTGCAAAGGCTCGGCCTAATAAGCGCGTGAGAGCTTCTCATCCCTAAGAAGCAAACATGCTGCGAGGCCCAGCTGGAGCTGCAAGGAGCCGAATTTGTGACTGGGAATTTTCCAGGTCCAGTGGCAGTGGATGAGTAACACATACTGGAGCCGTGTTTTAGTGAGTATCTAGCGGCATTCTGGGTAATTTTAGTAGTTCATATTAAGTGAGATGTTTTCTTTTCTTGTGGGAATGTTGGCTCACTGCTTAGCACTGTTGCCTTCCCCTGCAGCATTGGAGGTTCAAATCCAACATCTGTTCTATTGCTATAGAGTTCACGTGTTCTCCGTTTGTCATGTGCCTTTTCTTCTATGGTCCATGCTTACTGGCATCCCGAAATTGCCCTTAGGGCAGGGGTAGGGGAACCTGTTCCATGGAGAGCCGGTGCGGGTTTTTGGGGTGAGCTCTTAATCAGCCAATAACTAGGGGTCCCTAGGATTGGAATTGAGAAACCCTGTTATATTATTGGTTGATTGAGAGGCCATCCCAAAAACCCGCACCGGCCCTCCATGGAACAGGTTCCCCACTCCTGTCATAGGGTATGATTATGTCTATGTGTGAAGCTTGTGATTGGTGTTCTGTTCAGGCTGTATTCCAGCTTTGTGGCCTCTGTTGCCTGGGATAGGCTCCAGTCTGACCCCCTCTCCAAAATTTGGAAAAGCAGTTAGTTAGACAGATAGACGTTACTGATTTTGTGGTTTGAGGGAGTGATCCTAGCCAGTCTCTTTTCCTCTGCGATGTAATGGCGCTTACATCTGCACTGTGTTAAAAGATGTGTTAAAAAAAGCTCAGGTGACCTGCTTCTGCAACTCTGGAAAAAATTAAGAGACCACATCAAAATTTCCAGTTTCACTCATTTCCCATTTTTTGTGTATGTGACTGTGTAAAATGTACGTTGTACGTTGTTTTACAACGTAAAACAACGTACAAGGGCTTCTTCCTGGCTTTATGGGACTTCAGTCCTGCTTCTAGGAGCCTCTTATGAATTGTCCTTGCAGTGCACTTCACACCACTTAATGTTTCCCATTCTTTTTAAAGGTCACTTAAGGTCATCCTCCAATTTATGAGACACTGTTGACGGTCAACTTTGCCATTAGAAAGTCGCTTCTGCCCTCTACCTGGCTGGTTTTTGGTCATTGCCAGTGTCTCCTGCCTCACTTTGTCCTTGTGTGCTGCTGTCTTAGAAACTTCGAGCCTGGAAGCAGCCTGACGCACAGTGTATCCTTCTGCCAGCAGAACCAGGATTAAACCAGGATGGATTTAAAAATGCAGATTTTTTTAAAAATCATAGAGTGGTCTCAATTTTTCCCAGAGCTGTATCTGCTTTGGCCCTCAGGTGAGCTTTGGCACTGTGACCTTGGCCCCAGCTCCTATTAAAGCTCTCAGATGCCAGCTCCTCTTAGTAGTAGTAGGCAAACCAGCGTGGTGGACATGGAGACCAACTTCAAACTTACAGAAAGTAAGTAGGCATTGGGGGGGGTCATGTCAATAGCCGCGAAGGTCCCCCCCAAGCCTGCAGCACCATATGGGGTGTGTCTGAGGAACCCCCACAGATAATCGCCCTCTGCTTCAAAAGAGATCTGAAGTCAACCGTCCCCAAGCGTTTACACGGTACTTGATGAGGTCCCTGAATGGGACCCTTCCTCCCCCTTCCTCTCTCCCTCCCCCGATAATATCATTTTTTACATTCAGCCCTAACCTTTTTTGACACTCCGTGGCTGACCTTTTCCTGCGTGTTTCGTCTCTGCTCTCCTTGACCTTTTCCAGTTCCTTTAGCCGCTTTGTCCTTTCGTTCAGCCCCGAGGTAATGTCCCAGTGTGCCGGCTAGGTGATTTATTTACTGTGACCCCCCCCCCCCTTTTCCCACACAGTCTTGTGTCTTTCTCCTGGTTGCCACATTTCCAAAAAGCTCTTCACTGGTCAGACTCCTTGCCCCCCGCCCCATTAATCAGAAGACAACGAGGGCTGTCAGAAGGAACCATGGGATGTGATTGGAGCCATGAGGGGGCGGGGCTATGTGGGTGTGATTGGAGCTGTGAGGGGCGGGGTTATGGGGGTGTGGGTAGAGCTGTGAGGGGGCGGGGTTATGGGGGTGTGGGTAGAGCTGTGAGGGGGCGGGGTTATGGAGTGTGACTGGAGTGTTGAGGTAGTGGGGACTGGACCAGTCAGTCTGGTGTTACAATGATATTCTTGTACAGAAGATGCATCATTGGACCCCTTCATGCTTGCAGGTGACACAGCAACTGATTGACAAGCTAATATGACAGATTTTTAATTAGGCGTATTTAATTTCCACATTAACTCAATGTTCGTTTTTCACAAGTCTGTGTTGCATTATTTTTGTAGTGGGACCAAGAGAAAGACTGGATAAACGAGGTCTTTTCTCAAGTCAGGAACTCCCTGAGCTATGTGTTTAGTTGAGTTTTATACTAGCCAGACTAGGCAAATATACTACTATAACTGAGAATAACAGTGCTATATTGATTGTAATTTCCACTGAATTCAATGTGACCGATGCTTGAAGTGAGCAGCAGTGGCTTGCTGGTAATATCATTTGCGAAAGAAAGCTGCTTGAAAGAGTTGATCATTGATCCGCGCTTTCACTGAAACGCTATTTCATGCATTGATACACAGTGACTGTCGGTGTCCGCAGGGAATTATGGGATTGTGAAGCTAGCGCCCTAGAGCAGGCCCGGTTCCTGCTTTGAAATGGTAGGGGGGGGTCATGGGATTATATAAAGGAGGGGGGGGGGGCGCGTTTCAGTTTCCAAAGGAATGTGGTTGTCGCTGCTCTCCCTCTCAGATCCCATGGAAATCAGCCTTTATATGAGCTTTTTATAGCACCTCAAAGATGCGAAGATCAGTCCACGCAAAGAGCTTCGGCGCTGGGCTCCATTTAACAATAGTGGCCAAGGGGTGTTAAAGCTCAGAAAATCTGCTGAAATTTCGAGAGTCAGAAACCCGCCCCCCCACTGCTGGCCATGCTGATGAGTGGGTGGGCCGGGACCATCTAACCCCCCTCTCTTGTGCTTTGCCTGCCCTACAGTAACAAGTGACTGTTCTTACTACGTTGCGAAAAATGGTTTGTCTGCTAGCCGCAGGATTTAGCGCATGACATAAATAAGCTGAGATACTCAGTCAGATGGGCAGAGTCTGTCCGCTCTTCCTCTGAAGGGGAAACATACTGATAAATAGACAGGAGGAAAATTAAATTCTGCATATTAAGTGCTACGGCTGACATGTTTCCTGCATTTCTGGCGTGCCATTATTTTGGAAGATTCACCACCGTATCTTGCTCTTAGTCTCCTCAGAGGTTTTAAATGACCCCCCCCCCCCAGAGCAGTGGTTGCATCACTGGGCCTGGTTATGCAGCCCCACATGGAGGAACCAGAGGCTGGCGTTGTTAGGAGATGACCACTGTTCCCAGAAAGACCTGGGGGGGCTCGTAGCGAGGGGGCACAGGATGCCCTGATGCTGTGTTTTCCTCGGATTTTCCATTTCCTGAAATTAATGAAGAGCTGCGACCCCCCCAGTCCCAGAATGCTGTGGGCAGCCTTTTTAAGGCCCAGTGTTTGGACAGAAAGAGCATTTGAAGTCTCTTAGAAACACATCCACATGTTTTTTTTTTTTCAAAAGCAGTGCATGATCAAGATCCAGTTTCACCCTTGAGATGGGATAGTGAGCAGAGCATGGAGACTGGGCAGCCAATGGAGGATTTGTGAGGGAAAGGGCCTTTTCGTAGAGAATGGGGGTCAGGTAGGGGCAGGACTGGCACAACACAACCATTAAGCCTGACACACAAAGGCACTATCTGGCAAAACGAGAGAGGAAAAAAAAGGAAATTAAAATGGTGATCTTGGTGACCTTAGTGAGGTGTGTAGGCTAGCCGGAGTCACAAGGAAGGAATAAAAGATCAAAGCAGTTTATAAGGTATATCAGGACAGAGGCAGGTGAATTTATATATCACCTTGACACCCACCACCACACCCTTCCAAAATGAAACGACTCACCCTTTTAATTCCCGCCCATTTAACTTCACCTGCTGTTGATGCAGCAGCCATCTGCTCCGAGCGCGTTTGTATCATAAAAGCCGACGGGAAGCCCGAGAAAGAGTGAGATGTCAGGGTGGCCCGGTCCTCTTCGGAGGCACACCGCGAGACGAGGACCGAACACGATGTTGACGTTCGACTGACGTTACTATGGCAGCCCCTGGAAATCGGTTTTGACCAAATGCTCATTTCAGTGCTGTTACTGTCGGCACTGATCGTGCTTTTTTTCCATTTATCGTCGTTATGATTTAAAAAAATTAAATGTATCGATTTTGTGGGATTAGTAATGGAGACATACACAAAAGGTAAAAAGGCCCAGATTCTACAAATATATGATTGCTAAAGGTGTTTGCTGTTGTATCCTTAAGAAGGGTACCTGCTGTTGTACTCTGCCCAATAACAATCTAATTACTTATATGCATACAAGAGATATAACTTTGAACATTAGCGACGCTCGGCAACTACATTAGCATGAGCAGATTTTTCGGTCAACTTTTTTCGCATCGCTGTAGTGGAATTCCTGTTTGTTCCAGTAAAGTTATTATTCTGCATACTCCACAGCTGTATGCAGAGCAGCTCTACAACATGTTGTATTCGGTGAGGTTCTTCATGGAATCAGTGGTACTGGATCTGGAAGTCTGTATCCTGATGGGAGAACCAGAAGCCTGTGTACCAGTATTGGGGCACCTCCCCAAACGGAAGCATTCGCACGAAATGCATGACAACCAGAAACTGTGTTTGTTTCGTCTGCATTTTATCACTCCGGATCACACGCAGTCATTTGTTTTTTTTTTTTGTGGCTTTGAGATCAATGGCAGACGTGTATCTGTGGGACATTTACGAGCTCTCGGTCTTTAAAGCATCTTCAAGCGTGGTTGTGCCCAGAGGCTCGCTCTGCCTGTCGAACCCGCCCCAAAGACAGCCGTCTGGAGCGTGCGCTCTTCCCGGCGGGGGATTAAATGCTTTTGCGCATCATGCAGAGATAAACAGATGGAGGAACACAAATCCAAACCTCTAACCCAATCAGTAGCCCCAGGAAGAAGTGTCACGCAGACTGGCGACCATGACTGAGGAGGCTAACCCCTCCAGACCGGGGACATCATCTACATAGACAGATACATAATGAGTGTTGGTCGGCATCCACTCCTGACATGAAAGCAGAGGTTGCAGAAGTGTGTTTGGATAGCAGGTGCCCTAGGGAGACAGCGATGTGTGATAGCCCGTCCTTGAGGGGCCCTTTGAGCCCGGCTCTCTCCCCATCCGCTGTTTGCTTTCGCTGCTCTGTCCGTGTATGTTTGCAAGTGTTTCCTCCGAGACTGAGCTCCTTAGCTAAACGTTTTTCACCACCTTAGTGACATAAGGGCTTGGGGGATTGGGGGAGTGTGAAATGAAGCCTGTTTAGTTTTGTATCATTACTGCCCTCTCCCCTCTATCCTCCTGAGTGCAATAGCATTAACCCACCCCCCCGCCCCCCCAACTGCCCAGCGAAACAGTAGGATGGGAGGCACTATTTTTATTGTCTCCATTGATCGGTGGTCTGCACACAGAAGGGGATCAATATCTGGAATAAAACAGAGTATCTCTCTTTCTCGCTGCCTCTGCCCCCTCGCCAGTTTTAGCCGAACCTTATCTCCCAGCCATGTCCTACAGCTTCTATCAGATTTCCAGACAAGGGGAGGTGTGAGGTTCACGGATGAGCCAGGATGAAGGGACCTGTGAGCCCTTATAAGCACACTTCAAAGGGAATAGTTTTATAAAGATGGCAGGTTTGCTGTAAGTAATGTAGACTGAAGGCTAACACCACCCCAGCCCTAACCCTCACACCTTCACTCCAAACCCCCCAACCTGTCTGCCTCGCTCCCTCTGTGCCGCACTATATCTACATATCTGTTGTAATTGACATTTTCCATTTGGCAGGCTCTATATCTCTTGCCTGCTGTCGCCTAGGAAACGACCGCCTCGCGCCGGTGAGCCATCACTGCCCCGTGGGCTGCCTGTCTGCTCGCTCCCCCCTCCAAACCTGACGGGGGATGGGGCGGCCAGCCTTCCCGAAGAACATTTAATAAACCATTAACCATAATATTAGCAATATTAAATAACAACAAATTCAATTTCAGTCATTAATTACGAATTTATGACCCCGGGAGGTAATCTCGGAGAGGAAAGACGACTCGGATGATAAGCAGATAGCTGTGTTGTAAATTTTCTTTAATTGATTCATTTAAGGCGTAATTGTAATGTGTTAACTGTTTAACTAAAAGATGACCGAATAAGTAAAGTTATCAACAACAAGGGTTGCCATGACCCTCAAACGAACAAAAAAACCTTCAAGTCCCATATTTTTCTTTTTTAGTTTATCCGGCTATGTGCAGCTACCTGTTTCTACACCTACTTGGTTATAAACTGCTTCCGTTTTGTTCTCTGGGAAAAATCGGTGGAATCTCTGAGCTCAGTTTGATTCCACTAATTCCAATAAAAAGCAATTAAATCCAGCGGAGTAGCTCTGCTTCCTAAGCAAACAGGGCCAGGTCCCCAATCTATATTTAATGTAGATACTGATGATGATTAATGCCTTCAGCCAAAGACAGAATGGGAATAGTCCCCTTTTAGTCACTGCAAGTTAGAAACACCTCCCCTTTAGTCGTGCAGATACTGTTAATGAGGCCAATCATTGGAATCCATCATGTTTCACGCCGTCTAAGTAGTTTTCAAACTAATTTCTCAATTACCACGGAATTAACTCTCGACTCGAATGTCATTTTTCCACAAAGAAGCAAATGAGATTGGAGTCTGACTCAAAGAGATAGCCAGTGACTCTTTCCATCCCTCCTTTACTGATATGCTGCCACGTATGGCTGGCATACGGCACAGCTGTTACCGAGGCCGCGATCGCTCGCTACCGTGACGCAGGTAGCGCGGAAAGTCTGCTCTTTTTTTCTCTATCCTTCATCCCCCACCTCACACCGCGTTCTGCAAAAATAACTCCATCACTAGGTTTGGCCGGAATGGGTCTCCTAACCACTGCTCCAAGCGCCAACCATGTCCACGCTGACTGTCTTCATAGACACAGAAAGGTACGGAGAAAGTCACATGCAGAATGCTTTTAGTGTTTTTTTCTATGTGGAATTTAACTACACTACTTCCGTTCAAAACACACATTACGACTGATAGTTGGCTTTGAAGGCTCTTGGCCTGACCTGACTAGGGACAGGCTTGTCATAGCACTATTTCTCAGGTGCCATTCCGCTCCACATACTGACCTTAGAGTGAAGGTCCTTTCTCATTGTGTCAGGTCCAGTGCGGGATTTTAATCTTCTTGTCACCGGTTCAGGGCCTTGACTTGTATGGCAGAGCTTGCTATTGTCCTGTTCAGGGATTCCTCTCCACCAGATCGACACATGACTAATTATAACCGTGTCCTTGTACTTCTGTGAGAGTGTTATAGACACAAATATAATTTGTGTAAGAATGATGTATCCTGATCTGAAAACTTCAGGCTTGGATCCAAGGCTCCCGTTGCGTGTTGTAGGTGATGAGTGCTGGGCCTCCTTGGCTCAGAGTGCGCCACGCTGGATGGTGCCACCTGGAGACACCTGTCACCCGTCGTGTGTCACCCCCATCTGTACGGCTTGGGTGTGACTAAGGGTGGTTTGGCTGTCAGCTTTGGGACTGCGGGAGATAGACTCAGGGCCTGTGTCAGCAAGGTCCTCAAGGGAAGCATCGAGCAGAAGATCACTTTGTGGAGGCCTTTGTAGTTCAAGTCTCCACCAAGGTTCCACATGTGTGGAGTTTGCACGTTCTCCCCGTGTCGTCGTGGGGGTTCCTCCAGGTACTCTGGTCTCCCCCCCACAGTCCAAAAACATGCTGAGGCTGATTGGAGTTGTAAAATTGCCTCTAGGTGTGCATGTGTGAGTGAATGGTGTGTGAATGGTGTGTGAATGGTGTGTGAGTGTGAGCTGTGATGGGTTGGCACCCCATCCTGGCTTATTCCCTGCCTTCTCCCCATATGCTCCAGCTTCCCATGACCCTGAATAGGACAAGTGCTTTCAGAAAATGTATGGATGTTCAAATGCAGAACATTTTGGCTCAGTGGTAGCACATTGCTTTAACTGGATATTATTATAACCCCATATCCCCATTTATGATACCAACATGTGTACTGCTGCGTAGATATACATTTTTTTCTATTGGTTTAGATTGGATGAACTTTCTTGATCCCAGAGTAATTGACCCAGATGGGACTCAAATCCACAGCTCCACAGGCTGATGCCCTATCTGTTAGGCCCCTGGGTCACCATGTGTATGTATGTTTAGCCAGCAGAGGTGCCTGAAGAGAATTCTGGACATCAGCTGGAAGGAAGAAGAGCATTAGCGCCAGTGTACTTGAGGATGCGAACCTGTCTACCTTCACCGCCACCGTCGCACAACATCGGTTCAGAAGGGCTAGCCACATTCTGCGAAAGTCTGACTTCCACCTGCCAAAATAAGTCCCGTAGTCCCAGCTTCGACAGGACGCCGTGTCCTGGGAGGTCAAAAGAAGAGATATAAGACTAAAATCAAGACCCACCTATTTACCTTAACACCTGGGAGCAGAGAGCTGGAGCAAGGTCATGTATAAGGTGTGGTGGGCTACAAGTGCTCAGGAAATCATTCCTCAAGCCACACATCACATACTGTGTCCCCACTGCCACCAGGATTGGATTCAATGCACACCTGAGGACCCACAAGCAACCAGTAGCAGGACAGTCATACTTGACCCCAAGTGACCTCTGATGATGACTGATTTATTTAGATCAGGGGTACCCAATCTTATCCGCAAAGGGCCAATGTGTATGCGGGTTTTCGCTGAAACTCCCTAATTAGATTACTGATTGGCTGAAGAGTCCTCACACCTGGGTTTGAGCAGCTGACCTACAAGTTATCCCAAAAACCTGCATACACACCGGCCCTTTACGGATAAGATTGGGTACCCCTGATTTAGATTAACTCTACTGATCCCTGAGAGAAATCGTTGAAAAGCAATCGACCCAGATGGGACTTGAACCCACAATCCCCAGGTCCGGAGGCTGATACCTTATCCATTAGGCCACTGGGTCATGACGTGTCTGGGTCTTTATTACAGATGAATATATTGTCCCAGTGTTTCTAGCACTTTTGCACTGTTTTGCACTCTTGGATTAGGTGCCAAACTTCCATCTTCTTGTCTGAATATTTATACTCTGTGCATTGACAGTAAAGTTGGATCTAATCTAGTGTAAATGCTGGACAGAGGCTGAATAGCATCACACTGTGCTAGAGGAGTTAGAATAAAGGTCTTCCTGGGCTGGGATTCGGCGTTTCGGCACCTGCAGCAACGATATAATCCTGGGTCTTAACTGAGCCAACATGCGGTGGGGTCCTGAAGCACTAACCCTGCTTCTCAACAAAAAGGCCCCAGTTTTCGGTGCTCCTGACGTGTCATCACAAATGGGGTGGGTTGCATTTGCAGAGGAACAGAGATGTGTGGCTGGTGTGCCGGCCCCCACGCAGTGAGACGGGGCCCAATTTCGTGCAGGCCATCTTGGGAAGTTGCCAGAAGAGAAGAGCTACAGCTGGATATTTCGGCTTTGCGGAGAAGGAGCAGGTTTGCCCATCTCAGGGCCGCAGACGGGACCGGGCAGGGGGAGGGGGGACCCTACGAATGCTGCGGAGTCTGTCCCATGGTCCATGTGACGTTTCCCGACAATCGAGAAACAAAACGGGCCGTCTGAGCTGCCTCCTCACCAGGCGGTTCCTCCGGTGCGGTGAGATAAGCAGACAGGTTTGTTGTCATTAGTAGCTCGCCCTTTTGGTGTGCCATCTAAACTTGACAAGCTTTAAAAATGATACCTCGTGGCTGTTTCAGAGCAGAACAGAACACCAGCCCGGAGGTGCGAGTTCCAACTTTCCCTGCTCCTCTACTTTCCAGTTCACCTCCATTCAGAAAACCTGCGCCCCTCCCATACACCACCCCTTAACATTCTAATTAGTTACAGACTGCATTAAAGGCCATGTGTTTGTTAATTTATGGATTGCAAGCATCTAATTAGTGCATTTTAATGGGGGAGATCCCTGTTCTGTCACCCCCCCTCGCCCCACACACACACACACACACACACACACACACACACGCTTGTTTTGAAGAGCATCAGATGATTGTCAGGTAAACTATCACTTAAAGGGTGCCAGAAATGAAACGCGATGCAGATGAAGCTTAATCAGGTGAGAGCGCAGCGTATTTAAAGCTGTAATCACCGTGATAATTTGTTACCTCATTGTTCCTATTCGGTGGCTGCTTCTTGTTATATTATAGTGTTTTATTGCCCTAAAGTGCACCTGTCAGCTGGGGGGGGAGGGCAGAGTGGTGGGGGAAGTCAGCATGTGGGACAGAGGTTCTAACCATCAGCCAGATATTTTATTAGTGAGATAAACATAAAATGAGCTAATAATTCCTATAAATGTCCAGCAGAAAGGTACCAGAAAATGCTAGCTAAATGAAATCCCCATTAAAGCAAACACAAACTATGGTCTGTAACCAAAGTCTTCCCGGAGGGCTTGCCTCAGACCCCCTCACCTCAGCCTACTCCACTTATGTAAACTCTAAGAAGCTTATCTGTCCAGCTGGAGACACCTAGGCATCAGTAGACATAACTGCTCGTGGTTTGATGTATGAGACCATGCTTAGTAGCTTATATCACTGGGCACTTGGTCTGAAATGCACACACATTAGCCTGCATCGCGTCCTTCTTTTTTTGTTTGCGTAAGGACATTGGAATGCTGCTATTCACTTTCCCGCTCTTGCTCTTCTTTGAGACACTCATTCACAGTTGGAAGTGAAGCTTAGTGTGTAAAGGACGGGCCATTTATCTAGTGCCCCTCGAAGCTTTTGTGAGGTTAAGGGTCTTGCTCAAGTGCCCAACGGCACTGTGACAATTCTGCCAAGGCTGGGCCTCAAACCAGTAACCTCCTGATCACAAGCACAGACGTCGAACCCAAAGAGCTGCCCATTATACTCTTGATCCGGCTGGCACAGCACGCACCTGAGGGATTGTCGCGTCCCCCACGCCGAGGACAGGCCAAACCTGGGCGGTGCCGTGTTACTCCAAAAAGCCTCGGGGGGCTGCTGATGCTCCTGAGCCCCCTACCCCCGCCCCACCTGGCAAAGTCTCTGGGAAAGAAAGATGGAGGGAGACATCGCTGCGTCCACAAACAATTAAATATCAATGCGGGTTATTGGGAGTGCATCTGTCATCTCATTATCTGTTATGGCTCCTCTTCCCTTTACCTCCTTCCATCTCTCCATCGAACCAGCATCCCCTCTATCCCCCGCCTCCCTTGTCACCTTGTTGCTAGACAACCATTGCTGCTCCGTAGACCATGGGACTGCATCTTTTCCCCTGATTTCTTCCTGGGGGGAGGGTGTTACTCGGGCCTCATCTGCTTACAGGAAGTGGCCTTAGTGGTTTGGGGGACTCCAGCTGCTCCTTAAATAGCATCGAGTTCGGTTCAGCATCACCCTGGTCAGAGGTAAATGAAGATGTTGTTGTTTTGGTTCCCGTTGTGGTTAGTGCTCATTACCAGCCAGGTTAGGCTGGACTGTGGGATTTGCCGCTTCCAGAATGAGTGACTCTACTTAGAAAGGCACCAGGAACCGGCATGAAAATACTGATAATTATTTACTCTCCTTTCACGTCTTGAAACAGCTGTTTTTAGACTCCTTTAGGTAGCACTGGTGTTCAGTGGTTTGTACACTTTTTCCGATGCTATTGACGGCACGAAAAACGTAATCCTTTGGTGAATCTTGCCCTCACTTTCAGGCAATAAGAGTTAAATCTTTGCTAACATTTTCCAGAATTATGCAAGGTATCTTTTGAAAGGGAAGTCAATTAGCTTAATCATGAGGTAAACATAGTGGTCCTCAACAGGAATTGCACATCTTTCAGCCCTGGGGTGTAAGCTTTGCATATGGCTAGCATACGACCCCTGGGGGTACAGCTAGCCCCCACTGGCGGCTTGTGTATGACGTTAGACTCTCTCTCTCAGTCAGCGACGCTGAGCTAAAGTGCAGGAGGTCATCATCAAGGGCTCGTTATCGAGACCTGTCTCCACACCAGAGTGCCGGTGAGAGGCACTCCCTGCATCCCTATGCTCATCTTCACTGCTCCAAACACCCTTTACTGGGGTGGTTGACAGTCTTGCCGACGGTCAGCTGTGAGGGAGCTATCGCCACCGCTGCTGGGAGGTGAGCTGACAGAGAAAGCTGAGCACCCATTTTTACTGGCACTGATGTGAACAAGCTACCTGCCACTTCCTTTGCAAACCACACAGATGCCATCAATTAAACCTAACTGTTGTCTTACAACATGTATTACCTGCATATCCGTGGGTGCACGGTCAATCTCTATTTTGACAATAATGATGAAATATTGCACCAAATTACTGTAAATCACGCTAAATCTGATAAAATTGCTTGTAAAACAGTGCGACTACAAAATAAAATGTGTTTGATTTATCGGTTAATAACTCCCGATATCATGAAACTGAATATTTAATTAAATCGACACACGCAGAAACAAATCCGTTCTTATCTTTGGGACTGAATTATAGAATGAAATGCCATTCAAATTAAATAAACATCGTTTAACTTTTCCATCTGCATAAACATTCGGGTTTTTTGTTTGGACACACGGGAGGAAGCGGCAGGCGGAAATGGCGCCGTTTCGCTCGTGTCCGTCGGGAGGAGGGTCGCTGATTATGTGTGCATGGGGGGGGGAGGGGGGGGGTTATCTCCAGGATGGATCCTCACGGCAGCATGCTGTCTGGCACAGAAAGGGGGGGGGGGTAGTGGATGACCGGTGTAGCTTGAAAAGTCATAAACGGAGGCGTGAAATTGGTTGCCAGCCCCCCCGGACATCACTTTCTCATTGGTGGCACGGAGGCATGCGACCCCCACCCCCCCCCTTCCCTCCAAGGCCCTTATCGTGTTCTCTGCGGAGCATCGCCATTGGACCTGAGCAGCACCCCATGGTGGTCGTCAACCAGGGTAACAAACAGTTTTGCATTACTAATCCAATCCATATATCCAGATTCTAACTACTCATCCAATGCTGGGTCATGAGAGGGGGGGGGGTCTCGGGTAGCATAGAGTACAAGACAGGGGATACCCTAGACAAGATTTCAGTCCGTCACAGAGCACACACCCACACACACGAGCAATTTAGAGATGCCAGTTTGCCAACCCCATGGGAGAAAACTGCAGATTAAACCCATGCAGCACAGGGTAAACATGCACGCAGTAATACTTCACTTGAGGGGGCACAAAATAACTTAATTACAGACGCTCCTCTACTTACGAATGAGTTACATTCCGAACAGCCGTTCGTAACTTAAAATGTTCGTAAGTCGTTATTCAGCATCATTTTAAGGGTATATGCAAGTACATGGAACTAGCATTCTGGGAGTACGCACGCTACGCTGATGTTGCGGACAGGGAACGGGAGCCCAAGGAACACAATTTGGACGTACAGTCCTCTTCGTTCGTATGTCTGAAAGTTCGTAAGTAGAAGAGCGCCTATACTTAGTTACTACTCAAGTACAAATCATGCACTAATACAGTTCCTGCATGAAATACATAAACCTTCATGACTGATTATTAATGAATGAACATGGGATCAGTACTTAGTTACTCATCACTTAGTTACTCTGGTTAATTATTGCACTACTACATGATGTGTGCCCCTGAAGTAAAGTGTTACCCAAGCGAGCGCCACACACACAGAGCAGTGATGAGATTCCACATCCCTCCCAACCCTGTAGATGCACGGTGCCACCCCATGCGCTACCACGTTTAGAATTATTATTGTAATTATTATCGTAATTGTTATCGGTATTATTATTGAATTGATATACACCCCCCAGGCCTGCGATTCCAGAGTGAGCTTGTCTGCGATGTCAGTAATCAGTAAACCTCACACCCCTGTTTGGGCACTGACATCCATTTCCACCCCCCCCCCCAGGATGCCTTCCCTCGTCACCGCTGCCGTAAATCAGAGGCAGACGCCCCTTAAGCTGACTTGCTCCCGGCCCGTCTGCATGCGTCTCGTTAATTAAAGCGCATCTCCTCTGGCCCCACCGAGACAGGCCCCAGCCGGGCTGTGGCTTCCTCTCGTCTGTGGGGGAGGTACATGGCAGGAAGCCTAGCAAGTTCCCCATTCTTTGGGCTTTACGGGGAGGGGACAGGGTTCCCCCTTCCCCGCTCCACTTTCAGCCGGCATGTCAGCGATCAGACGTCCACCTGGAATCACTGACCTCCACACACCTGCAGCTGGAGACCTGCAGCTGGGTCATGTGACACTTCGAGGGTCCGAGTGCTACAATAAGGAAATGAGCACCTCGTCATGGTTACTGTTTGCACGGTGACCGACACTCTGCTCTAAAGTGCTTAGCTATGGGAAAACAAGGCGAGCAGTCTGGCCTGCCTCTCCCCCCACTAGTCACCCCCCACCACCTCCTCCACTCTCTCCCCCACCCACCCAGCCCCTTCCCCAGCCACCCCGCCCGTCCGTCCCACCCACCACATTCCCCTCCTGACACCTCCCCACCCACCGACCCACTCCCTCAAACCCCCCTCCCCCCTCAATGACA
>JAOYFF010000094.1:9095352-9111859 GCA_025773925.1 Cryptomyrus ogoouensis
CACCCCCAGAGTAGAACTGCACCTACCAGCCAGGGAGCTGACGACCCCACCCAAAGCAAGAAGAACCTTTTGGTGCTGAGGTCTCTGTGTAGCCCAGGGTGTCAGTATCTGGGAGTCCCGTCCCTGGGAAGAATTTTCCGGAAGTTAACGTCTCTGCTTGGCATACTGCAGGCGAATCAGTGCTAAGGAGAGGCAGACGCACAGAACATACCAGAGCTCTGCAGTAGCATCTGTGCATTTAATGCATAGCGAGTGGCTGCATGTGTGCGTGCGTGCGAGACATGCCCCCATTCCAGACCCCCTCTCCCTGTGGTCCTGAAACACATTACAGTCAGTTTTATTACATTGCAGATTAAAACAGTGGCCGAGAGCCTATCTCCAGGAGTGAATTATGCACCCCTCGTACCCCCATCCAGCGTCAGGAGGGGGGCAGGCTGCATTCCCACTGTTCGTGCGACCTTGGGGGTCACATAGGGAAAGCTGCATTAATCAACATGTCGTGGGGGCGTGTGGAGAAGGAGCAGCGGTCCTAAACACGGCCCTGGCCCGGACGCCAATCCTCCACGGGCCGCCGTCCTCCCCTCTCGCCCGGTCTCAGCACCGCCACTGAATTAACTCGCACCCGCCTCCGACTAATATCCTCCAAAATATCACTTGTCGCCCCCGGCTACGCAGCTTTCATTTACTGGGATCGCGAGAGAAAGGAAAAAAAATAAATAAATCACTGGCTCGGGGATTTTCTCCGCTCCTGTAGCCTCTACTGCACGCAAGCGTGTGTGTGTGTGTGTGTGTGTGTGTGTGTCTACACCAACCCAGTTGTTTGCCAGCACGCTGTGGCCCTGGGGCCACAAATTGTCTCAATGCATTACTGTTCCTTTTGATTATCTGTGTCCTCTAGATACCAAGCTGCTGTCTCTTTTTGCAGCACTGCAGACTCTGAAAATCGTCGCCCTGCATGGGAGGGTCCGCATGCCTGGTCTTAGGGCAGCCCGCAGCTTCCCTAACCCTACCGGCACCCCCATCTCAAGCCCCCAAAGGCCTAATAGGTTCTTGGTGTTTCCTTCGGGTGGCACTTTGTGCCGCGAACACGTCCATCTCCGTAAATGTTCAATGGCTGTGAGCTCTCTGTGGCTCTTCTGGCATCTGCTGCGTGGTTAAACGCCGGGAAAATCTGCATCGCCCGATTCTATGCGGACGCGGGCTCTTCCGAAATCGCCGCATCGATCATACACTGCTGGGACGCCACTGGGTGGGGCGGGAGGGCTGATTCGCCTGGGCTAACCCGTGGAAACAGCACGGCACTGAAGAGAGTATCGATTGCTGGGGGATCAACCGAAGGCCAAGATATGCTGTTACTGCTCACGCTGGCAGCCCATTGGCCACTTATCCGGATAGTCTGCTTATTCCGAATCACAATTAAGTGATATGCAAAGACTGAAATGCTTCCAGATTAATATAGAAGCCCTTCGTCTCCGAATGACAGTGGACATTTACGGTGTGAAGGCACTTTGATGCTCATTTGCCTGTTCCCTGGGAAAGCCCCCCATTTACCTTATTTTTAGATCTGCTTCGAACAGGAGTACAAGGCTCAGGTTTTGTTAAAACTGTCCGCCTACCTTGGCAGGCAGCCATTGCAGGTTGCCCCCCTCCGGGCCGCGTCTCCTTTGTTCTCCGTCGTTCTCAGAGGCTGACGGGCTTGGAATGACGCTTGGCCCGATTAATTATTCATTCGCCGCTATGGCGGCGTTCAGTTTAAGTCTGAGTGTGTGAGGAGTGGCATTTACTAGTCAGTTACCAAAACACACATAAAAATACAGGCAACTATAATCTTATGCTCATTGTGTAAGTTAAGGTGAAGGGGGATACATGGTTTTAAATGCGGTTCAGTTCAAATTAGTGGCCCCATATTTAAAATAGTAGCTCTGTAATTATTTAATGTTTAAATAACAGACATCAAGGACAATGAGATATTAAAGCAAGCATCATGCTATTATTCTCAAAGGGTGGAGGATAAAAGGAGGACAGTCTGTTATAGGAATTCAGAGCCGATTAAGTCATTCGTATCACTTAAAAATGCCGTGAGCTGGGGAGTAAGGTTCCGGAATGCTCTCTGCGGAATCGCGCCTGGAGCAAACAGCATGAACGAACCTGCAGCATGAAAAGGAGAGCTTTGCGAAGTTGGAGAGTAAATCTGACGGCGCTGCCTTGTCACACGCGTTGTCGGCGACTCACACTGTTTCTATGACGACCTCCTTGTTGCGCATCTGAAGAAGGACTGGTGAGAGCATCCCTGGTGCTGAGTTCCTCGTCCCTGAAAGTCTAATTGCCACCTTAGGGAAAGGGTGGAATATATATTTGCACATCATGTTTTGGATGTAAGAAATGCCTCTCTGGTTTCTGTAGTCTCTTCAGACCAGATGAGTGCAGCTTTTGAACCATTTTTAACTCTTCCTAGATCACAGCAGCCTCTACCTACCCCTCACTTTACTGTGCTAATTTACAAACCCTACAAAAGATGGCATGTCTCACACCTGGCAGTTGAATATTCCATCTGGTTGCTGCTGGGCTGCTGTTCCCTAAAACCGGGGTCCAGTTTCACCCCGTGACCCATCATTTTATGGCCAATTCCACATACTCTGCTGATGCTCAGAATTGCTGAATTTCAACCAGTTTGTGAAGGAACGTATTCTGACCTTGATGAATATGCATGTCTGAAATTAACCCTATAGCAACCTTCCCATTAGTGTTTTTTGTAGGGCACCTGTGAGTCTCCTCATCTTCTTCTCCACTGAGAAATGCCTGGGGAAGGTTAAGAGTAGAATAATCCCTTTATAATCCACCCATAACTATGCTTTTTGTGGTATAGTAAATTTTGTTGATATTTGATGATGTCAACAGAGCAGAGAAGATGCCACGTAAAGTCTTCTGAAATACAGCTTAAATCCCATCTAAGCCTTATTTGCTTGCCTTCCAAAGTACTCGTCTCCCAGGCTACATAGTTGCTCATTCACAACTGAAGCAAAACCTGTTTCACACACTTTCTTCCATTAAATCGATCGACGCAGCTCCTGGCCATCACCAGGCTTGTGTAATTCCAGAAGGTTTTGTACTCTGCAGCATGTAGAGGAGTACATTTTCACTCTTGAGTAAATTATGTCTAAACCCCCTCCAACTTGGACCCTGGGCCAGCACAATTAAATAATGTATTCTCTGTTTCAATTTCTGTGTCATGTGGAGACTCAAACGAAACACGATTACCTTGTGTATGGTTACTCCGGACATGTATTTGTATTCTTGAATTATATTTTTCATCTGTTTCCATGATGGTAAAATTTACAGCATCATTCTGGAATGTTCCAAAACAGCATAGTACGCTCCATGTATTGCACCTGTGTGTGTGTGTGTGTGTGTGTGTGTGGGTGGATTAGGTTTATATTACATTATGGGGACCACATGTCCCTCACAGTGTGAGAAACACCTGTTATTTTGACGTTATGGGGACCATTTTTCAGATCCACACAAAGATCTGTGAAAGCAACCGAATAACTAAAAAGTCTCGTATTTAGTTTGGTTACTTATGGTTATGGTTAATGCTGCATAGGGGTTAAGGTCATTATGTTGGGATTAGAGTTTTCCCCATAGAAATGTATGGAGAGTCCCCACAAAGATATAATTACAAACCTGTGTGTGTGAGAGAGAGAGAGAAGGAGCGAGTGCAGCCAGCAAGCGCATGAACGGTTCCCCGCGAGATCCCAGGGGAGGCTTGAAATGAGAAGCATATGCGGAAGCAGGCGTGATTAAATGGGAAGTAAAACAGGAGGCAGGCTGGTGCTGAGTCTATCCAGGCAGGTCCGAGTGAGAGCCTGCCAGCACCGGTGCCTGGGTTTCCTCTTATCTGAATGTCAGCCCCAGCCTCCCGATGCCTCTGCTCCACCGCTGCTGACCTCAAAAAAGCAATTAAGGGAACCGGTGCATTAAAAAAGCAGCATGTGAGAAACGAGGGGGCCAAGGCCGTGCCCGGCGAGAGGCGTCGGCGTGGCCTTTCCTCACCTCCTTCCATCTCTCAGGTCCGCTGCACGCAGCGAGCCGCCGTCGGCCTTCGGTGCAGCTGTCTGCAGGGGCTCTCCCTCACCCACCCTCCATGGTTCTGCTTTTATATATATAAAAAAAAAATACAGTGGCATCCTCCCAATGCTAGTTTAGGTCGGAACCCCTCCACGCTTCCTCTACCGCTTCCAGCATTGCAGCACAAAACCCACAGCTCCACTCGGCCCAGATGTTGGTTTGTTTGTCGCCCAGTAGGCTGGTCACCGACACTCACGAGGTAGGAATCCCTATGACCAGTGTTATCACTGGCTCATCTGTGTGGCTCAACTGTGAGATAGATAGATAGATAGATAGATAGATAGATAGATAGATAGATAGATAGATAGATAGATAGATAGATAGATAGGAAACTGGTGATATTTACTGTGTAATTCTAAACATGGTAAAAAATATGGCCAATAAAGTTAATCTATTTAAGGAATGATAATGCTGAAAAGCCAGTACTGATCTCCATGAAAAAGGCAGATTTAGGCAACAAAGATTCAGCAAGGATCAAAATAATCCAAAAAATCGAAAACTCCTCCAAACATACAAAAATGTGGATCAAGTACATGAGGGACTGCGAGGATGCTGGTGATAAAAGCCTGCACTTAGCGATCACCCAGGTCTTAAGGGTGTAGTGCAGTTCACATAAGATCTAAGTTATCCTTTGAACAACAAGTGGGATTTTGTAATTATGGGAGTGAAGGCAAGAGTATCCTTTCACACAAGGGACAAGGTCAAAGGCAGACAAGATTTGGAGATAGGGTTACCATATTTGGTGAGAGGAGAAAGAGGATGCTCTGTCACTCGGAAAATGTTACGAATATAAAATGTTTAAATGATATCAACTTCCGGCAACTTTGCAGAAGTTGATATCATTTGTGAGCGGCGGGACATGTAGGAATATTGTCTAATTTTTAAAGTAAATGTGTGCATGAGCCTTGCAAACGGCTGTGTGATGATAATGAGTGGCTGCCGTATATTGAAAATTGGTGCCTGTTCCTTCACTTGGTACTCCACTGTATCTTGCAACAATCAGTCCAGACGCCCAGACAGGGGCCCAATAAGAGGACGCGTCCGGAGAAACCCGGACGAATGGTTACCCTGCTCTGAGATGCAGCCTTTGGGACAGATTAGGGTCACAGAGGCCTTATGGGGTGCAGGGAGTGAGAAGAACTTGGAAGTATGATGGTTCTTTTTATTTTGGGGAGCTGTATGCCAGAACCACTGTCTGGAACTTATTCTGTGCTCTAACTGATAGGCAGTGAAGATAGACTAGGAGCAGTGGAGTTTGTTTCAAAGTTAAAAACGATACAGGGCCTACTGGTATGAGCTGAGCCAGGAGGACGATGTCGTTGCAGAGGTGAGATATGACTGTGGCTTGGCACAGATTGCTTGACAGAATTGTGTGGTTTGGACAAGTCCATCGATCCATCAGGGCAGGGAGGCAAAAAATCTGCAGAATATTACTGCTGTATTTATTTATTTGCAGGCCAACATTTTATGGACAAAAAAACTGTCAAGTAACCCAAATTATTAATATATTTCCTGCTATGTTGCTTATTCATAAATCAGTGACTCACTCATCACATCTTGGGCTTCTGGGTCTGTCTCCACTTTTTCTACAAAGGTCATTGGATATCTTTTAGGGTTTAGATCAGGGGTGGCCAATCTTATCCGCAAAGGGCCGGTGTGTATGCAGGTTTTTGGGAAAACCTGTAGGTCAGCTGTTCAAACCCAGGTGTGAGGACTCTTTCAGCCAATCAGTCCTCTAATTAGGGAGTTGCAGTGAAAACCCGCATACACACCAGCCCTTTGCGGATAAGATTGGCTACCCCTGGTTTAGACCATTATCTCACTTCCAGAATCTTCCACGGGGACAGCAACCCTAAAGAATACACAGAGCTTACCTAGCAACTTGTTCCACTACACGTTTTGTTGACAATTGTTTGTAATTAAAGCTCAGATTTCAAACTTGTTGGAAATCTGCTGAAAGTACAAAATGCTACAAATAGATTCCATCACATCTGTTGAGTTAATGAGTCAAGCTTTTTAGTCCTGTATTTTTAAAGACATGGTAATGTTTCAGAGCTGCTATTTTAAGTGATAAAGATATATAAAAAAAAGCCATCTGTATGCTTCTGACAAAAGTAATATAACAAGTCTTTTTCTAAGTGACCTACAGTGAGTTTAATGTTCAGATTAATAGTGCTTTGAAATACTTTTGACTGTCATTCAAGCCATACTTGAGGTTTTAGGTTGTATTTTAAATCTGCATAGAAAAACAGTGCTAGCCTGGTTGTGTCTGGGAACCTGCTAAGGGCGTGGTCGCGGCGTGTGGGGTGCCACTTCCAGATTGTGATGTCCACGGGCTTTCTTCTCTTTTACCTTTTGAATGGTTGTTTGCAGTGCCTCATTCATTTGGCTGCATTACCATGAGAAAGCGAGTGCCTCAATAAAGCGGAGCCATGGGACCAGCGATGGTCTCCGAGGGACAGGGAGCAAAGCCATGGGGGTGACAGTAAGCTGACATGGTGAGCAGACAATCAGGGCTGTAACATAGTCCCATTCCTGTACCATCTTCTCAAAGTTTATATGTTTTCAGTTCTGCTCACCCGAAACGATTCGTCAAAGGAAAACGTGTTACCTGGTAGTATCTAAAACAGCATTAATATAAACTGTGAACTTAACATTTAAACAATTCTTCCTGTTTAATTCAAACTGACGATAGCCCAATTTAAATAATGCTGTATTCACTTACTTATTTCAGTCATTTGTATAATTTCAAGTATAGTTGAGTTTCTAAGAAAAAAGTGCCCCGTAAACAACGAGGAAACGTGATATATTTCTATTGTCGGCTTGGGGTGGGTTTTTCAGAGATAAATAACATAACATCTGTGACACCCTGAAGCCGGGATAATTGCACCACCGTAAATTTGTCAGTGAGCTTTCCTTTCTATGGCATTGAACTGTGTCCAAAACTGGTAGTAAAACTTGGCTTTCTCTGCCAGCACAGGAACTTCCCAAAGTCTAACTACTACTATGCGTCATTTACATTTTACACGCTTCAATTTATATAAGAAAAGTGTCCTCTATTTGGCTTTAACTTACATGTCGTTGCTTATATAAGCTAATTGTGAGTAAAGTTGTGCAACTGCATGATGAATTGGTTTCTAAACCTTTTAAAATAACATACACGTACATAGTTATCTCGGACTTTACAGTCCTACATTTAAAATATGCAGTAATTAGGGGGAAACTGCGTTTTGTTACTCTCAGGTTAAACATTTACATAACCATAACTCCGTGGTTGGTTAATGAATTATAATTGGTGAACCATAATTGTAGCTCGATATCCCATAATGCAAAGGACTGTTACTGTTATGTTGCACTCGATGGATACTGCTGCACACATCCCCTCTGTTATGGGTTAAAGGATTTTTCTTTGTAAATGCACTGGTTATTTGCACAAGCACAAGGATTAGTTAAAACTGTGCCACCCATTGAACATGATCAGCATTGCAATTGCAGTGAGTGAACCTGAACAGCAGACGATTAGAGGACTGGGAGGGAGTTCGTGTGTATCAAAATGTGTCAGACAATTCAATAAAATACACAAAAAAATGTCAAGTTGAACACTTATCCGTTTCAACTTACCAAGAGCATCGTAAACGTAATTACTGTTTATACATCTTAATACACTACGAAGCATCTTAGGCAAAATACCGTGCCGAGGACAGATTAACAGCGATACTAACAGCATAATAAAATACGTGCAGTTGATGGGCAGCTGAATTACCACGCTGGGTGTATAGTCAACGTGAGGAGAGGTAAAACGGACTTTGCCGTGAAAAACATTTGACAGCAGAGACAAGTTATTGCATTACATCAGCTCATCACAGCACAACTTTTCAGTCCAGACTAAAGTCACTTATTTTTCAAGCCAAGGAAGATCATTAAAATACTACAACTGAGCTTACTGATAAGTAGCACTACATAGTACTGAGGAGGGAGGAAAAATGGCCTACGTAGTTATATCTGTATACTGGCCATGCTGAAGCGTTCTGTGGTTAAACATGGAAGAGTGCGCAGACACGCAGAGCAGAGGCTGCACTTGCTCCACATTGCGGCTTTTCGCAGCGCGCGCACGTCCGCACCGCCGACAAAAGCTCGCGGGCTCGCCTCACACTGCGAAGCCATAGGCTTGACCTGTCCAGCGTTGCCAGGGAGACGGCTGGGCGGAGCCGGGACAGCGCGGAGGCTTTTTTTAGAGACGCTTGTTTGTCGGCTGGAGTCACGTGATCCGCAGATGGGGCACGGGGGCTACTTCCTGTTTTATTTCGGCTTCGACTCGGGCGGCTGTTGTCAGTTTCAACAAAATGGCTGCGTGAGCGCCGTCGGCGAGAGTCCACTGAGCACTGTAACAGCAGCGTTAGCTTGCCGTTTTCATGGAGATCTGGGAAGCGTTTTCCTCTCCAAGAATTGGACGTCTGAAGAATCCCTTTTTCCGGATCTGAATTGCATTTGCATAGGTTAGCTAGCTGACGATTATCATGTTTTAGTTAGTTAGCGAGCCAAGCGAATGCCTATTTTTTGCACTTTAAAATAGCTTGCTCGGTTTGCAGATGAAAACTTATAAAACGCGTAAACTGCTTGCTTTTCATTCAAGATTATCCAGCTAACTAGTTGCTGCTTAGCTAGCTATCCGGCATAGCCGGTCATGCCAATTTTCGTTGTTTACAACAGCTAGCTTGCTGGCTGGCTGGCTGGTTAAAATAACAGCTAAATATCTCCGATACTATTTTTTTTCTGGTTTTGTGCATTGGCGCTTTGTTTTCATTTTGCAGCTTTTTTGACGGAGACCCGCAGTTCGGAGGATCGTTCACATTCAGCTCCTTTTGAAACATACCGAATAGGTGTTTAATGCAGCTAACCTCGGAGGATGCTTGAGTTTATATGGAAAGGGAATCGTAGGTGCCCCTGAGTTCCCGTCCGTCAGTCGTTAAATGTGTAGTCTGTTTCATTAGCCACGCTTAAGAGGAGAAAAGGCTTTCCTGCCTGTTTTTTTTTTCCATGCAACGATCCTGTGTTGAAAGCTGCCAAAGCTCAACGTATGATCATTAAGGTAAGCCATTTATTTATTTGCTGCATATACGAATACTGTGTGCATTGGTTGCAGAAGGCTGGCGCTTATTTGCTGTAAATGCATTTTTGGCGCCGGTTAAGTCTCTCGGTATAGGCTGAAGGTTGAATTGATTCATTCTGTGCATGTCCTTCGCTAGTGGCAAATTACCCATAGTGTTTGCAACCGTATGTCTTAGTATTAGAATGATTTGTGGCTTAAATCCAATTATGAGTCGATATCTATCTTCCCAAGTTTATGTGGCACACAAATCTGACCGATCACAGATATGCGCTTTTAAGAATGCGCCATTCCCGTGTCGGCTTGTTGTTTTATTGATCTGAATGAATTTTTATTTGGCAAATGGTGTTTATGAGCATCGTCACATTGGTGCGGAGCTTTTTAATGACGGCTAAGCCCGCACACTCCCCCAAAACGTACATGGCCGTACCGTGTCGCTTCAGTCACAAATCATATATTAATAACGCGAGTGTTCACTAATAATATGCCTGCACTGATGCTGGACTCGTTTTGAAAGCGTCGGAAAATAGGTGCGCGTTTATATTTTGACAGTTGCATCCACAGAATGTTATTCTCGTTCTTTTCCCGGGTGGCGTCTTGCAGATTTCAGCACTGTCAAAGAAAAAAAGCCACAGAAATCTTAAAATCCGAGCTCCTTCATGGGTAAATGATAAGGCTAATTTCCATTTATCTGATGTCGAGATATATTCGTCGCTGCCCACAGTTTTGCAAACACGGTTGTGATTGTTGGCAAATCCCCACAGACGCAGTCCGGTGTCTCTCCCGTCCCCTATGAGCCGTCTTGCGTTTTCACAGCTAGTGTTGTTAAGTTTAATAGTAAATGCTATAACTGTGGCTCTGTCAGTCATTTTTAAAGGCTCGCGGAGTCGGGAAGATGCCCGCGTGCGTGATGCATGAGCTAAATGAATCCCAGGTAGGGGGAATGCTCACTTACGTGCAGATTTCTTTTGACAAAAGAAATAGAGATTTTCTCTGAGGTCGAATGCGCTGTCAGAAATGTCAGCTGGAGAGCGGAGAATGCGGTTTCCTCCAGTGGGCTCCTAACAGATGCTGGATCAGCCAAGGTTGTCTTGTCAGTTTGTCTTTAGAGATCGACACAGAGATGAGCATTGATATTTCTAGTCCTGAATATGTGTCTTGAATAAGGGTAATTTATAGGCATACTGCTAGAGACAACGAGCAAGCTTTGTAGATGCAAGTTAAATATAAGCAGTACTGTATGGGTCATGCTCAGATAATTATAGCAGTAATTTTGAATATTTACATTTTTATAATTCGTAATACAGGCACCTGTGCAAGATTGGCCTGCATTATTCTTGAATGTCATTCTCTTCCAGCACAGGATGTATTGGGGCAAAAGTGATATGAAGATTTTGGTTGGCGTTGCTTCTCCCCTGTGTTTCTCCTTTTTCTACTCCTGCCCATGAGCACATTGCTGTAGTGTTGGTGTCTCCCTACTCACTTTAATTGAAGACCGTCATTTTATCCTTTTAATTTCTTCCTTTCCCCTTCGACATCTGTCACTGCAGCCTTATCTCTATTGTTACTCTGCAGTGGGGTGATGAGATATGTTGAGACAAGGCTGAGAAGGCTAACATGTTTAGCAGTGTGTGGCATTAACGTCAGGCTCAGGACCTCATGGCTACTTAATTGGGCCAAGGTGGGCTGTCCCACTGAAGGTCAGCTGTCAGGCATTCCATTTTTCTCAGCTGGTCAAGGGTCTACTGTTATCACCCAGGCCTGTGTGGGGAAAGCTGTGTACTTACTGAAAGAGAGCATAGAAAGACCAGAGGTTTTAAAGCAGCTTTTTGGGGCAACTGGTGTGGCTCTCTTCAGACAATGGGTTTATCCAAAATCGTATACTTGTTTGCTATGTAGTAGGTGAAATATAGTATGCGAAGTGAGCAGTATGTCCAAATCCTCAGGATGGATGGGACAGTAGGCGAACAATACCTGGATGGCATGCTACCTTCTGCGAAATTCCAAAGTGTGCAACTGATAGAAACTGCGCTATCCCTTAAGGCCACGGGAGCTATAACCAGAGATGAAGAAAGTTGCTTGCTAAGAAATTTGTCGAGATGGTGCAGGAAGTGCCATGTCTGTAAAAATTTAAGTAGATAACATTATCCAGTTAGGCAAGTTTACTTGATTATGTTTTTTTTGTTGTTGTTGTTGTTGATGATAGTTAAAAACTGATAAACACTTTCTCAGGCATCACACTACATCATTAATAAGCCTCTGGGTCAGGGTAATATGCAAGATGGTAACCATGGTGCATGTATGCAGTACGTACTACATTAATGCTCGAATAGTAGGCTTCAAATGAAATTCAGTATATACTGTGTAAGTAATGGATTTTGGATGCACCCAGTGTCTGAGCTCTTCGTGCTAGGTAAGATGGTTTAATCATTGCATTACTTCCTGCTTCATCAGATATCATCTCTCCTCTGTAACTTTGATACAATGCTTGTTATGCTGGATAGATGAAGGCTGGGTATGTTTATGTTGACTGCTGAAGAGGTGCAGTGTTTAGAAAGGCTTAGATGATCTCAAGGAAATAGATTAAACAGTCTCAAGCAACTTTGTGTTTTTCCAGGCAGTTGTATGTGGGTGTAACATTATGTTTGAATGTGGGGCCAGTTTTTTGGAAATGAAATCTGGGGGGGGTGGTTTCCACAAAGCAAGAGTTCTTCATTAGTCAGACAGCTTAAGCCAAATGTAAGGATGGTCCAATAGGTATGTCAATTATGTCTCTTCCTATTGGGCAGTTTTCACATTTGGCCTAAAAGTTATCTAGCTAAATGGGGAAATCCTGCTTCGTGAAATTGCCTCCTGGTGGGTGGTGTTTCTGGATGGCTGCATATGCTCATATCTATTGTGGAAAGGTAGGGGTTAGTGCCCCTCACTCCAAGGGAAATCAAATTCCTTTTTTTCCAAAATGCATAGACCCATCTTAGCTTTTAATCATTCTTGGGTATATCTGTTTAAAAAATCATGGTCAACGATGCATAAGTTTATATCTTCATGTCTGACCCCAGCTCATGCCAGCAGACCAAACAAATGTGCAAAAGATTGTAGTGATCATACTGTTATTGAAGTCTGGAGCCTTTTTTTTTTTTGAAGGGAGAAGGCCAATAGGTCTTGTTATTGGGACAGAAGGCCTGAGAGCATTCATAGTCCCGCTTGAACGGTGTCAAGGCCCTAACCCTTACGCTGTTTATTTCCACCTCCTTTTAAACGTGATTAATTCATTCCTGAAAGAGCCGCTCTGACTAGAGAACTGATACTTGTGAGAGGCATTGAAGCCATTCGATAGAGTCGTTGTCCTCTTGTCGCAGGCTGCAGCAAAGTCGCTCCTTGTTCCCTCCGCGGGGACTGAAATCCATCCTTAATGAAAGACTGCTGTACGTTCTGGAGAAATGTGCCCACTCCAGGGATGAAACCTTGAACATCACCCTTTCACAGCGTGCCATCTGTGTGGAGTGGGCTGACTTCCCTGATGTAATAGGCTGAAATCTTGGGGGTGGGGTGTCTGTGACGGTGGGGAGGGAGGGTTGATGGGGGAGCAAAGGCATTGTGCGTTTTGGAAGCGATCCAGGGGAATATCCAGTATCAGGATGGGGGTGTTGATGCCTCTACCAATAGCCCATACGGATGCTGAGAGAGCGGGCCTGTGACGTCGGCGGAGCAATAGCAGAACCCCTCGCTGGTCCTCAGTTGTGTTCCGGTTCTACTTCCTGGAGGGAGCCAGTGTGTTTTCCTCGTGGGGCATGTGAGCTGTAATGGAACGAACTGCTCGTGAATTAGCCGCGTCGCATCGATTCAGCCAAATTTCACCGGTCCTCCCATAACAGAGGAGAGTGTGGATAATTGAGTAGATAATGGCAGACGGGGTGTGTGACATTTTGTTTGCCCCTTTGTGGTCTGTGGGCAGGGAAGATGTCGTTTGAAACACTCGGTCAATTAAAGTCAATAACTTCATTTAAATGTTTTGCGCTGTATATCAGTTCTTATCTCAGTGTTTCTTATATCGTGTAAGACTTAAAATTGTACTGAAATGACTATAGAGGGATGATCATTTGAGATTTATTTAACTCTTTTGAATGGACGTAGATATTTGGGGAGTATAGTCTCCCCCCCCCCCCCACACTAAAATTGTTCTTTTTCCATGGTAGCGATTTCACGCTGCTCATGGAGAACATCGATTGCCGTTGGGCGGAATGTGCGGAGGAGCATGACCTGCTGATCGGTTTACTGATACTGGCCTTGGCTAATGGCCCTTTACAGAGTGTACTGATGGAACTGGTGCTCTTTGGGGACAATGAGGAGGCCATTATCTCCATTCATAACACATGTAAAATGAAGGAATGAAAGTTTCCCTTTCCTAATTAAAGTAGTTTGCAGACCAGGGTGCTTTAAATGCAGAAATCGGAATTTTTCTTTTGATGATGGTGTGGTCTACTGGAAAATACAGAAGATTTTATTAATGTCTTCCCTACATCAAATCAACTATCTATTAATGTGAACCGTTTGTTATCCAACACATCAACGCTCATTTGACTTCTGTCTTTAAATGTTGTAAATCTATGCTGATTGTAATATTTAATGATGTACCAGTATTCCGTGCACTGCATTTTTAAAAGTTATGAGCACCTGATGGTTTTATTGCAGTTTACTCCTGGATTTAGTCAGGAACGGTAGTTTACTCAGTGAAATTTGCACTGGAATTAGGGGAATGTTTGAGGTTGTGCTGTGTTTTGACTTGAAGTTGTAAGTCGTTAATACATTGGTGACTAATGCTAGATAGGTCAAATTCCCTTTTTGAATCGGCTGATATGGAACATACAATCCGTAATTACATTTTGTAATATAATATCCTTGAGTATTATCATTTTATTAAGGTAAGTCTAGCTGAACTTCCTGCTCTTGGTAGTGGGCAGATGAGGAACATGTTAGATGATTTATATGTGCTCAGCCCAGTCACTGGCCGTATCACACCAGAAAATTAAAAGCTTTGTCTAAAGTAAGTGTGTGTGTGGTGAGAGAGAGGGAGAGCGAGCATGAGCAGGCCATGGTAGTCGATCCAGTACCTATCACTTCTCCAGCACTAAAATGTCAGATTGCCTTGTGCTTAGAGGTTCTCTCCCATCTCTAAAGCCTTTTGTCCACTTTCCTGCGATAGACGCCTAGTGTTTTTGTTGACAGCTCTCATTGGCATCACTGCAGTTTGAGATGCCATAAATATTTATTTCCATTTATTTTCTAAGCTGTACCAGCATCTCTAAAACCAGAATGCAAACGCATTTAAGCTTTTCCCAAACAGTGTTGTAAATCACCCGCTCGAACCTAAAATATATTTACAGGGTCATGGATCAGGCCTGGCTGCCTTGTCTCTGAAAGCCCCCCCCCCCCCCCCCCAAAAAAGCTTAGCCTGGAAACTCAATCTGCTTGTTGCTTTGCTTCCAAAGACCAGTCAAATAAATGCTGTGGATCCAAAGCCTACAGTAGGAAGAGGGGGGGCCGTGTAGCTGGTAACGGGCCCAGCAGGTAACAGGAGATACTGTGTGTTTTCATCACAAATCTGTCTGGGGGCCAAGGATGTGTGTGAATGAGGCCCCCCTTTTTTCAGGGGGGGGGGTGTTTTTAAACTAGGCAAAAAAAAACAAATGTTTATGACTATTCTTTATTTGTGATGAAGTAACAATCCATTTAAAAGTGTCGACCGCAAGAGATTGTTGTGAAGTACTACACACATTAAATGGTTTAAATATTTTGTCTGAGGAGAAATGGCAGCCGATGCTGGCAAACGAAAGTTTTTTGTTTTTGTCTGTTAGTGGGAAAATAAGCCATTTCAGACGCCGGTTTACCACTGACAGCTCTTCTCGACACTATGAGCTGCGCGGTAAGCTAGGCAGTCTGGCCAGCTCATCTGTGGTAAACCTCGCAGATGTAATCAGCGGGCGCATGGTACAGGAGATCACCCTCATGATATTTTTACCGCGTGACGATATACCGCGAAGTGTCAGGTGATTTACAACAGTTAAGCCGAAATGAGGGTGCTCTGCTTCCTGTTAAGAGATTTGGGGGCTGATGGCGGCTGTTAATATTGAAACGAAATTTAAACGGAAAACATTGTTTTTGCCCTGCGGCGATAATTGTTTCAGATGGCCGGGTTACTCGTGCTTCTGAGCTTGAAGGTGACATTTGAAAGAAACCGTGACTGAGGTGACTTCGCCCAGAATGGCTTTGGGAACCCAGTGCTAGCCTGAGTAATTAATAGGACCGTCTTTGAAAAAGTAACGGTAAACTGTGTTTTTGTGCATATGCAAATGCATACATTCACGCTGCGCTGTGGACTGAAGATGACAAGCATGTGTCTTCATTTGTATTTACAGTGTGCTGCGAACTGCCTGTCTCATTTGACCTTAAAACAAAGATCAACGAAGGGATGAATGAATTATAATTGTGCAAAAGGGAATATCACCAGTCATATTTTGAGGGGTTTTTTTTTCTTCTTCAATCCTTTGCAAATATGTGCATGACGACACCTAAACAATCTGTCATGATACGTGCAGAATCCTGGATTATCATTGCATACGCACCAGTGCAGGGAATTTCCAGAAACTGGATCAGAGCCTTATGCTTCAGGCTGTTTTTATCTAAGTTCATTACACAAGGAAATAAGTGAATGTTATTTTTGTAGTGAAGAGTATTTTAGCCTTATGAAGCTTTACCTTCGATGTAATTTGGCACCTGATGCCCGGAGCAAAAAAAAAAAATCAAAGAATCGTCTCCTTTCTGGTATTGTGGGATCAGGTGATTGAGTGAACATTGTTTAAATTTCCTGTCGTTCCTGCTTACAGGCATAATTGTGTTAGCAGCCTCCGAGGCAGAAATAAGGATTTCCAGTCGATTGGGTGTCCCCCCCCCCCTTTCTTGTTACACGACCTTTTATTATTTAAATTTAAATTTATATGGATGGTACATTCCTCTTCTGGGAGGGGGTGTACCAGCTCTGATCTGTACCTCCAAGGGCAGCGCCATCCTCCCCACAGCCGCCCCCCCCTACTCTCCCTGCAACAAAACCCCCCACCCATGTGCACCGTTGCACCCCAGAAACTTGCAGGGAGCACTCTGCTCGTCTAACGACACCAGTGTCTCTAGCGATGCCCCCCCCCCCCCCCCCCCCCCCCCCCCCCCCCCCCCCCCCCCCCCCGGGCCCCCCCCCCCCCGCCCCCCCCCCCCCCGCCCGCG
>JAOYFF010000094.1:9116633-9132052 GCA_025773925.1 Cryptomyrus ogoouensis
ACAGGGGTGGGGAACAATCACCAACAAGCAATTCCAAACCCACACACAAAGAAATTAAAATCTGTGTCACATTAATAAGAAGCTTTTTGTTTCGGTTACCCCCCCCCCCCCCCCCCCCAAATCGGCTCTTAATTTGCTGTGTTATCACAGATAATTAGTTCGTCAGTGTTCATGTGGCAGACTTGAATCCTTCCAGTGCCGTGTCTGCGTGTTAGTTTTGTGTGCCTGTGTAAATGATCAGAGCTGTCCTTTTTATTAATGCTAAAACACTTTTTGTTTTGTTTACAGGCCGCCGAACAGAAAACCAAAGGTGAGTGAACACTTGTGGCTCTTCATTCGGACGAAACTTTGGCCTGTAGAGAGCCTGTCTTGGGGCAGGTGTGATGTGGAACAGCCCTGAAGTGTCCCGTCTGAGCATGACCCTGCAACGGCTGCAGGAGCCGATTGAGTTGCGGCTCGCTGTCGCCGCCCCTCTGGCTTCCTACACCCTCAGACTGCCGGCTCGGGCTGTGCTGCGCTGCTGTTTGTTCTTTTTCGGATGCGCGATGGCCAAAGCAGTTATGGTGTCACCCTTAGCGTTGTAATCCAGCATTTATATTCCAGTAGCTCAAAAAGTAGAGCGTTGAGATAACGACACAAAGGTGGGTTCAAATCCCAGGGAGCACATATACATCGTAACCCCTCCTTCTACTGGAAGTTGCTTTGGATGAAAAGTAAAATTAATAAATCTCTTATGTTGTCCAGAAATCTAGAAAAGAGATAAAAACTGGTCATCCTCCATGGGGGGGGAGGTGGGTGCACACAGGTAGGACTCAGTAAAGAACTTAATATTTGGGGCAGAAGTTAATACCTTCATTTCCAGGCTGGCTGCAGTGCTACAATGCAGTGTGATGATTCTGATTCTGATTCTGATTCTGATTGATGTCTCATCTTGACTGCCATCTGCACTGGTGCTCGTTCCCTCAGCTCTGTCAGGTTTAGGAGGCCCCAAGGTATCTCGCTGGCCCTCACGGCTCCCGGTCCACCTTGGCCCGCTCTGGCCCGCGAGAGGCATTCCTGTGGGTGTGGTCAGAGGAGGGCCAGGTGCCTCTAACCGTGCCGCAGTCACACGGGAAAGTGCTTGAAGGCGGCCTAGGTGGGGAGCAGTGCTTTCCCTTCCTTGAGGCTCTTTAATTATCGGCAGTGAAACTTTCCCCAAGCCTCCCAGTGTGAGGCCTTCAGGAACGGCAGTGTCTAGCCTCAGGCCGTGTCGCGTTCAGGTGCTTTAAGTCCGGCCCGTTTCGGCTGTTCCCCGGCCCATCCGTGGTGTTAAGCTGCTGGAAAGTCCTTTGTGTGGAAGCTCAGCGTTTCACATCTGTTTCGATGTACCCCCAACACCCCCGAATTCGAGGTAGAAATGGTGTGGTCGGGATTAGAGGACAGGAATGCTTGGCAGGGGGAGGTAGAGGGGTTTTATGGAGGTGTTCTGGCACAGGATGGAGGTATGAGATAACACCGAGGGGGTCCGTCGAGGGGGCAGCTAGCGAGGGCCTTGCGAGCGGAGGGGGGCAGGCGTGGGGAAGAGGAGAAAAGATCGGGATGACATGGTGGGGAGGGATGGGATTAGTTTGTGCTTCCAGGTAGCCGCTGTATGGGGTTAACTGGGATATATTGCAGGCGGTCGCAGGAGTACAGAGCGACGGAGACGAGGAGAGGTAAAGCAGGACTGAGAGCACAAGAGCACGCTCTGCTTTCCTGTCTGAGGTCAGACTCGGCAGCTGTGGGTGGGAGGCCTTTAATGGTGTGAGTGCGTGTGTGTGTGTGTCCCACACAAACACCTGCCCCAGCCTTTCTGTGGAGGACGAGTCGCTTAACAACCCACTGGGGTGTCAGATCTGTGGGGGGGGGGGCTCTCCAGGAGAGAAAAAGCAAAGCAGACGGTCCAGTGGGCTTTCCAGGCAGCTCCGCTCCCGTGTCCCCTTGCCCCCCCCATCCCCTGCCCGCTGCTGGTGCCACATGCCGCACTTTGGCCTGGCAGGAAGGTCAGGCTGAAACCAGTCAGGTCAGAATCCCCCTGCCGCTTAGTGGGTTACGGCTGATGTTTTAGCTGGTTCAGGCTAACGATGCACCTGGCATGTGGGGCACACGCAGACTGCCCCCCCACCCCCCACAGGCTCGCTGGACTTTCCTGGTGGGCACCGTGACACGCGCCTGGGCTTCCCTTCCCTTTGAGGGGGCTCTCTGTCACACTGAGCAGACAGTAGACTCTCCACAGCCATGGGCTCCCCGTCATGTCAAATACACAAGACACCCGCACCTCTGATTCTGCCATCAGACCCCTCCCCATCTACCAAAAAGAAGGGGCGTCGAGCTCGTCAGCCTCTGTCCCACCACCCTGCCCCGGCTCTCCCAGGAGACCCTGCTCAGCATTCACGCAGTACCACGTATTTACATAGTGTCATAAAAGATAATGCAGTTAATCTCAAGGCAGGGACATTGGAATTTCATATTGGATTAATTTGCAATTTCACATTCAATTAATTACATCAACACTTTGTGTCAGGTTGCGTGAACTGCAGTTTAATTAGGAGCTAATTTGCCTTCACAGCTTCTCAGTAACGGTAACATTTATGCAAACGCTATAAATTAATATTGTTTAAAGGGCAAATCGTGTTCACTGGATTTGTTGTTCATGAGTAGCGGGGACCATGTACACGCTCCAGTCTCCCCCCCAAAGGGAGTGCGATAGTGAGAGGGTGGGGGTGTCAGCTTGATGGGTTGGGGTAAATGAGCCTGATGCATGCATGCCCCCCCCCCACCTCCCCCTCAGTCTCAGTCTTCCATGTTTTGTGACGAGCCTGTGTGTCGCTCCCTTGCGACGTGTGCGAGTAGGCGGAGTCAAGCCTCCGGAGCAGGGGCTGATGGGAGTGTGAGAGCGGGAGTCTGGGATGCTCGGCTCACGCGACAGGCCCCAGAGAGCCGTTGCCTTTAAGCATGGCATCATGTGTAATTACACACTTTTAATTAACCGACGCAACGCGCTCGCCTTCACAGGAATCCCCTCAGAGCCCCAGGATCTGCCCGTGGATCTGAGGTACGCAGGCAGCCAGATCGCCTGCCACTTTAATCTGGGTGCGATCTGGTGTCTGTAACAGCTGTAATCGCAGTCAAGGCCGTGGAACCACTAACCTCAGAGCGGAGCGAGGGCGGGAGATGATGCTGGGCATCCCTTATTAATTGCAGCAACTCTGGCCGTACGTTGCATCAGCTTGTGTACAGCCTGTCTGCCCGATCGATTTAATACCAATGATTCGAGTCTTACGCCATTTCATTTCCGTTATTGATTCGCCGGCCTGCCCCATCTGGTTCTCTGTAAAGCTGCGAGGAGGATTTCCACTGTGCTTCTGCTGATGGAGTCCATGCTGGCTTTTTCGTTTTTATATCTGGCTGCTCGTTTATCCATAAGCCCCCCCACATGATGAGGGGTGGGGCCGATCCCGGGCTGCCGGCAGGCCTGAGCTGTCCCGCCGTGTCCTGTCGGTGGCCCCACCAGCAGCCGGTGGCCCCCGAAGTGAGGGCCACGTAGCGGTGGGTGCCGGGGTGCCGCTGCTTGGCAGCTGGCATTGCCATGGCAACATGCCCGCTGTCTGAGGAGCTGGTTAGTGACAGGCAGCGTAGCGCCTCTTTGTTTTGTCGCCCCCACCCTCCATGTCGCCGACCGCAGGAATGGACGGCTTTCCCTAAACCCACTCACAGGCGGGGCGTGGAGGGGGGGTTTATGGCTTTTCTGAAGTGAGCCAGTCTGCCAGGACCGTCTGGGAATCCGCGTGGCATCCCGTTAATGATGCACACCCTCATTTCTGCGAGTGAAGCCAAGCTGCAGGACACGGTTCTGCCGTACAGCACCTGCCGTCTGATTCTAGCACATTTAGCACCCTTTGGGGGGTTGGGGGTTGGGGGTCACTGGGACTGCAACATGAAGCTTCCTGCCACTGCATTTCCCTTACTCATGCTGGCTGTAGAACCCTGGTAAACCTCCCTCTGCTCGTGTTTTGGGGGATGGGGGGGGGGGGGGGCTCACAGATTTCCATCGCGCTGTCGGCTTGATTAAGCACTCGCCTCCGCGAGGCCGTGATGATGAGCTCGGAGGCGATTGGCCGAGAGCGCCCCCTCCAGGCACCTTAATGCCATTTACAGTGCGCTCATTATAATCATTTATTTAATTGCCGCCCTTCAGCTTCAATTAAACTCCTTTGGTTTTCTCCGGAAAAGGAGACTGCCTTTTCGCCCCCCGCCCCCCGCATCCTGACAGTGGGAGGGGAGACACTACCTGTTCAAGGAGAAAATTAAGCCTTTTAATGAGGCCTCTTCACCCCCCACTGGGAGAGCAGCGAGGGCCTTCATTGGGTAGCTCTCGTCTTTTGCTGAAGCGTGTTCGTACTTCCCGTGGATTTGCACTGCAGGCAGTGAGCCCTGTTAGTTTGCCTCTTTCACACGCTCAGGTTTGTTTCTGTGTGTTTGGGGGTAGTCTGGGCTCTCTCTCTCTCCCCATCGTGGTGGACCTCCTGCTCTCCCCTCGTGTGCGCCGCTATCGCACATATCCAGTGATAAAAGGCAGATTATCCCAGACCTGATATAAATCACGGCGATGCTTCACACTCGAGCTGTAATTTCATATCCGTAACTGGAGCCGCTCCTGCATCTGAGGCAGTGGGCGGAGCCACGGCCGAGCTACCGCCCACTCATTCCATCCTCGCTGTTCGTCGTCGTCTCTTTCTGGTTGTCATGAAATATTATGGGGATTAGACTGATGCTTGGGGAAGCCATGATTGAGCTTGTCAGGGAACAGCTGAAGGTGGGATTGCCCGGCACCGCCCACCGCCTCTGACATGGCGGCTGCTGATTGGAGCGCGGCCTGTCGGTTCAGATTTCCCCGAGGCGGGATGCACTTATGCATAACAGGCTTCTTATTGGTTCACAGAACAGCAGAGAATTATGGGGTCCATCTGCTTCCTGTAATGTATTCCTGTCGGCAGGGAACAATGAGGTGGCTGGGATAGACGAGCGAGGAGGGGGTTGGGGGGGGGGGGGCAGAGCACACAGTTTTTCCTGCATGCTTTGCTTCTGCACACGTCGGGCAGACAGAGCTGGAATTAATCAGGAGTTGAGCTCGCCAGCTGCGGTGAAGGAGTGGGGGGGGGGGCGCAGGAAGGGGCTTACAGAGCGGGATTGAGGGAGGGGGGCCTTTAACTCATATGATCCTAGTGTTTGAGTCTGCTTGCCTGCCGTTTTGTGTCGGTTGTGTACATATTCACAGGAGGTTACTCTGTGTCAGGTAGCATTGCTGTGAAACCACTGAATCTAGTTGCTATGCGGGGGCACTGTAGCAGTGCTTCATGAATAAGTTTGTTTTTCAGGGAGCCTGGCAGTGGTCAGCCTAAAGTGGGGAGGGGGTTGCTTATCTCTAACACTAGTAAAGGGTTGCCAGTTGAAGGCAGGTTCCCGGGGGGGTCCCTGCAAAGCCTGGATTACAGTGATGCAGTGAGGGGTGATTGTATTCTGTTTGTTAAAATGATTTATGGGTTAATATCCTAATGAATCATTATGATTTCCGCTAGTTGGCATTCTTATCTGTTGTCCAGTCGCTCAGAGTGGCATTTTGGTTCAGATCTTCGGGGGGGAGGGGCGGTCTGTGTCTGACATGGCAGGGGACGTACCTGCAGCCTGCATTATTTACTGGGTATCCTGAGCGATTGTGCTCTGCCTCTTGCCTAAGGCCACCCGTTTTTGGTGGGCCTGCTCTCGTTGGCAGATATTAGTTACTCATTTACCTGACGCTTTTATCTAAAATGACTTATGGTAGGTGTGTGCTACCCAGGATTCAATCCCATGCAGGGCAGCCGCGATTAGTCAGTGTAGTCGATGGTGCTGAAAATGCGTCGACGTCGATATTTTAAATCGATGCATCGTTCTTAAAATTTATTTAATTATTTTAATACCATTGATTTCTAAAACGCTTCAATGCATTATAACAAATGTTTCTTTTAATATCACCACGTTGTTATGGGAGTAGTTCAGATTATCACAAAACAAAAAGGTGATTTTTCAATGCACAAAGTTCGATGGCAAAATCAAAAAGAAAAAATAAGCAAAACCACCCTAAATTCTGTCTGTTCATGTTTATTAAATTACCATTAGTACAGAGAGCTTTTTAATATTTTTCTGTCCTTGTAGCTGCTAAATACATTCATTATTAAAGCCATAAAGTTGTCTGCCTGCTACCTTAGAATCTCCATTGAATAAGTGTTTGAGAAAATGTTTAGGCTGAAATCTGACTTTATCCTACGTGGATTAACGGCTCTGGTGTGTGTGTTTGTGTGTGTTGGGCTCGTTGGGACAAGGTTTATTATAAACTAAAATTGAAATGGAAACGGACACTACATAAAATAAGACAAATCGTTAACTGAAATAAAAAGGTAAACTATTTACAAAAAAAGTGTCAGACTTTAATTGGCAAAAAGCAGCATCACCCCACCAATATGGTGTTTATCCACAGTGTGGGTGAAAATGTCTGTATAGAGCTGAAAAGTCCATTATCTAAAGCCCTGCAGTAACATACAGTTTGTTGTCAGAATAGCTTAAATTAAATTTTTGATTTTCTGCGGGAAAATTAATCGTTTAGATTAATCGACCAATCGGTTGAAATAGTCGATGGATTAATCGATAGAAAAAAAGTCATGACTGGCAGCCCCAGTCCGATGACACTTGTGTTGTCAGCGTGATGCTCTGCTTATTGAGTTACATGCATTCATTGAATGTATGGAAGTTGGTGTGTGTGCAGAGCTTTACATGAGGCTGCCTGGGGCAGCTGCTCGCACCCTGCTCTTTGGGAACCGTGGGTCTTGCGCGCTTCTTAATCGCAATAATTGCAGTGGTGTGTAGAAACCCCCTCCGTCCCCAGAGGAACCCTGTCGCCCATTTCCCAACCGATCCACGGAAACCCCAGTGCCTCTCAGGGCTTCAGCTAGTGGCAAGAAACCTCATTTAGGCCCAGATAAAGTCGCAGTTTGAGACGTGTCCTGGGGGCGGGGTCAGAGACTTCTCCAGAAGCCTGTTTCTGTGGTGAGGCGGAGCGATACAGGGTCAGGAACGGGTGAGGATTTGTGTTGGTCAGGAAGACGTCCCACCCCCTCGCCAGATCCCTCTGGCTTCCTGCCCTCAGTGACTGAGGAGGGGGGAGAACGGTCTGTTCTCTCAGTGGAACAGTCCACTGGGAGGGAATGTGCAGCCCATAGTTAGATTCCTCCCTATGGAGTGATGATACGCGGCTCAGGCCTCCATCCAGGGCTTCATAAAGCCCGTTGACAAAATGCCAGTTTTCACAACAAACATGTATTTTAGGGGACCCCCCCCCCCCCAAAGCAAAAGATTCCCCCCTCCTCAGTCCTTAATTTAGTGGCTGGGGGTCCTTATGCTCAGCTCTGTATTCATTTGCGGGTCCCAGCTTGCAGACCCCTGCTTATGAAGCTGTAGCTTAAGGACGCACTGAGTTTCTGAGTCTGGGGCTGCCACAATCGACAGGCTGCATCCTGACAGGTCTGTGAGACGCGTCTGTACCAGATCATCTCACTTTGGGCCATGAGGTGCTTCTTTAGGGCTGTGTGGCGGTGGCAGTGATTGGCTGTAGACTGTTCCTTCCTCTGCCATCCAAAGCGAAAGGTGCTTTTTCTTCGGGGATCCTGTAAGCAGCACGAACAGGCCTAGGTTTCTCTGGAGTCCCGTCTGCGGAGCTTGCGGAGCTTCCCCTCTGTACCCCTTTCTTTCTGTCATCATCGTCTTCCTCCTCCTGCCACTGTGTTTATACATTAAGCCCCTCCTCACTCTGCAGTTATAAATTAAGCTCCACCTCCTGATCTGCCTCTCTCCAATTTCTGAAAGAATCTTCTCCTCGCTAAAGCCCCTCCTCCACATCCTCATTCTCCTCCTCTCCATAGTATTTATGAAGGAAGTTCCTCGTCTCTCCTTGGTATTTGTGGATTAAGCCCCTCCGCCTCCACCTGATCATCCTCCTCCTCCCGCGGCGTGTGTCATGTAAGCCTCTCTCTGCCGTTTTGCCTCCGCAGTGCCAGAATCCTCCAGACCTGCCCCCAGTCCTCCCCACCCCGCCAACCCCAGCGTGACTCCGCCCCTGTCCACAGTTAGCAGCAGTGGCAATGGCAAGCGCGCCCCCCCCTCCAGCGTCCCGCAGCAGCAGCAGCCAGCCGCCCCACGCTACCCTCCCCGCGAGGTGCCCCCCCGTTTCCGCCAGCACGAGCACAAGCAGCTGTTGAAGAGGGGCCAGCCACTGCCCGTGGGGACCTTGCCTGTCCCGTCGGGGGCGCTCTCTCCACCTCGCAACACCGCCAGCAAGCGGCCTGCAGGTCAGAATCGCCGGCTTGCACTGCCACATGCGTGACCTGAAAGGCTCGTTCGTTTGAGCCGCTTGAGGGAACGTTCCAGATCCGACTCCTTCCTAACAAAAAAAAAAACTTTTCAAATGACTGCTGGGTTTGGAATGTGCCTTTAACCAGGCTGTGCTGTCAGGAGACTGTTCTCTCTTGCACATCCTGGTTAGAGATGCATTCCAAACCCAGCCTTTACCCCGGTGCAGGGCGATGGCCGGCATTAGGTGGTTTCTCGCAGACTGCCACATGACCACAGGTGGATCTGTGATGAGCATTTCCACATTTGCGTTTTGCAATCATACACATGCAAACGGCAGTTTGGGGGGGGGGGGAATGTCCAGTCTGGGAATCTGTTAGAAAACACAGCCTGTGCTGTGGAGGCTGAATGAAGTGTCTGATTTTGTATTTTGTTTTTTGTTTTTTGTTTGGTCATATCCCAGCACAGTAAATGTGATGCCGTAATGCTTGCCGTGTATGGATAATTTTAGTATCCCATAAAACCTGCCTATCGTTACGGAGTTAATAAAAGTCAAAGTGCCTCTGTGTACCGTGCGAGGCAAACAGTTTCTTTTAAGCTCACGTCCCCCTCCCTCAAAGAGCTCTACTCAACTAAGTCACTCCTTGCTTCCTTGAGCTCTTGTTAGTAACGGCAGTACCCTCGCTGTGTGGACCCCGACCCCGCTCCGGTACGTCGTGTGCGTGTGTAGCTGGTGGGGGCCATGGTGACCAGGGAGTTGTGATTTCGGGGGAGGCTGTCTAGAGGCCGATCGTCATATTTGAACGAGGCCCCGAAGAAGGGGGGGATCTCTACACAAAGGTGCTTGTGTTTGTCTGAAGTGCCGCGTGTCCTGCTGACTGCACAGGACACAGAGACCGATCAACGCTCTCGGTGTCTGTTTTTTAATCTTCCTCTCCCCGTTAAACCCCCCTGAGTGGCGTCATATGTGTACGAAGTGTTTTTGTGAGTCGGTCGCGGTCACTGCTGTATCTGTGTTTGTCCCTGTGCCCATGTGTGTCTGTGGTTTCCTCACCCTGCGCGTGAGTCGGTGCCAAGCTGAGCAGGCTCGCTGGGTCGCTCGCTCAGTACCGGCTCCGTTCGGTTGGGCTTGAAGGGCCCCCACAGGCTCGAAGACAAGTAAAGCCGGAAACGGCTTCAGATTTATCTCTCACTTCGGTTCTTGCTGATACCTGCTGGTAAATAGCCTAGTTTGTCTTTCTGTGATGTTTACATTTCTCAAGGAAACAAAGGGGTCGTTTAATGAAAAGCATGTGGCGAGTAAAGGTTTAAGATGTGAGACAGAAGTACCGTTAGCCTCTCATATCACGTGGGCACGTTGGCCGTATTAGCCCAGTACCGTTAGCCTCTCGTATCACGTGGGCACGTTGGCCGTATTAGCCCAGTACCGTTAGCCTCTCATATCACGTGGGCACGTTGGCCGTATTAGCCCAGTACCGTTAGCCTCTCGTATCACGGTGGGCACGTTGGCCGTATCAGCTCAGTACCGTTAGCCTCTCATATCACGTGGGCACGTTGGCCGTATCAGCCCAGTACCGTTAGCCTCTCGTATCACGTGGGCACGTTGGCCGTATTAGCCCAGTACCGTTAGCCTCTCGTATCACGTGGGCAGGTTGGCCGTAACAGCCCAGTGCTGTTAGCCTCTCATATCACGTGGGCACGTTGGCTTGTATTAGCCCAGTGTTTCTCAACCCATGCCCTGTACTATGAAGCGGGGTTACTGTCTTATCGGGTTAACTTGTCAGATTTAAGGTACCACAATTTAAATGGACTTCACTTACATTTTGCCCAGACTACCTTAAATCTGACAAGTTACCCCGATAAGCCAGTAACCCCGCTTCGTAGTATACACCACTGGTTCTCGGGGACCTGCTGGGAGGGTTAGGGTTAGGGTTACCCTAACCGTGGACTGTCTGGAGGTCCCCGAGGACCAGGCTGAGAAACCGTTTTAGCCAAACACGTCTGTTGGCATTGTTAAAGGTTCTCATTCTTTGCTTCATGGCTGTTGGGCATCAGTACGTATTTACTGTTTAATTGTTATCCCCGCTGATGTTGCTGATATGGATGTTTTGCACTCATGGCAGACAAGCAAAATTTTGCCTCTGTATGGTCACTTTAAGGTAAAAAATTCCCATCAGCCATTGTTGTCCAGCTAGCTAAAGGGCCTGGAAATAGAGGGCATCCCATTCACCGACGGTTAATATGTAATTCCTGATTGCGTTTTCTCTGTGTACTTGTCCGTGTTTTCTCCTGGCCTGCGCCGTTATGTTGCATAGGCAGTTCAGTGGCTGATTGAGAAAGCGTTCATGACAGACTTTATGAAACCAGCCCAGTTATTGGAACGGTGACAAAATCTAAATTTAAAACCCCGTTATGACCCATGTCCAGCGATACGGGGTGTCGGATCGAGCATAGCGGGCTGGCTCACCTGCTCTTACTAACAGGTGAGCATCCACCTGTATGCCCTATAAGAAAAACTCCTTTGTCTGTTAAACACATTTTATTGTATTGTCATTCATTTAACTCCCTTAGGCAAAGATACTCATTAAAAGAGATTTTTAGTAAAGGTCAAGCCACAGGCTTTGTTGGATTTTTTATTAAAAGCTAATCTTAAGCATTTTATTGACATTGTTTTAACTGTTTGTAATATGTTAGTTATTTGTGAAGTATTTACATTTCGGGTTGTTCAATCTCGCCATGAATATAGCTCTAGTTGTTCACATGGCGTTAAAAGTTGACATAACGTAACAGCAGCGGCAGGCTGGCTGATGGAGACGTGTCGGAGCTGGGCCCTCACCACTAGCAGCTGCACTACGGGGTCTTTTCACATATCGGGCGGAAAATTCGGCGTGCGTACACAGGCCGCCCACGCAAACACCCGCACACTGCCCCCCCTTCCCCCCCTTCCCCAGGGGCCTCTACCGTTAGCGTGCCTGAGGCGGGTGACCTTGAGGCCCCTCCCCCGTGCACCACAGAGGGCCCTTTGTTTCTAAATCGCGGGTCGCCTATATTTCTCCCACGTTGATTTTCTTACGGGCGTCTGTTTAAGATGCCTGCATCTCTGCATACTTCGCCGTGCCTATAAATAGCTGTGTGTGTGTGTGTGTGTCTGTGTGTGTCTGTCTGTGTGTGTGTGTGTGTGTGTGTGTGTGTGTGTGTGTGTGTGTGTGTGTGTTCTGTCCCTCTTCCGGTGAGTGTCATAAGAACGCTTGGGACACGCCGCCAGAAGACGCACGTTGAGAGATTGCCACACGCCAATGAATGCTCCAACCTGCCCTCGTCACCTTGCCCCTCTGATTGTCATCCTGTTTGCTCCTGTGATTTTGTTTGTAAAATCGATCTCCCTGTCGAGGTGTGTATGTGCCAGCATGGGCAGTGGGACCCTGGGGCGTTGACAGCCTCCCCCCCCCCACCCCCCAAATGGGGTCAGCTGGGGGAGGAGCCTCTGCCCCTTCAGCCTGGCCTCGTTGTCAGCCGACGGTGTTGCTATGACTGCTAGCCTCAAACCCTCCCCCCACATTAAAACAGACCTAGGCATAGCAGGTGGCATGGTGCACTAATGCTTACTGGGGAGGCCTGTGTACGACAGCTGTTTTCCCTAACCCTTCTCTTTCTCCGTCTGAATTATTGCTGTTTTCTTTTTCCTTTAAAGGCGGTAAATTTTCCTTTATTTTATAAACCTCTTTGCGTCCGGGGGTGGGGGGGGTGGTTGTCTATGTTGAGCAGAAGTCTGGGTAACACTGGGCACTGGTGCTGCTCGTTTGTTTTGTGTCGTTTGTTTTTGTTTTGTTCTCCCGGTTTGTTTGAGCAGTGCTAATTGCCAGACTGACAGACGTCGTGAGTGCCTCGCAGCTCGGCGTCGTTACCCGGGATGCTCTGGTCCTGCTGTCTCGTCATCGCCTTCCTACTGAAGCATCTTGTGGCTGCGCTTCGATGCAACACGGATGTCAGCTTCGCTGGTCATTTGAGGTCCTTAAATTGCTCTGCGTCCTTTGGGGAGAGAGTGCGACGACAGGTGCCGGTCCTTACACTGCAGCGATGTAGCCCTGCGTTCCCAGAAGCAGCGCGGAATGCCTGCCTCCTCCCCTTAAGTCAAGAACTTGACTCCTTCGAAATGGAGGAGGAGGAGGATCTGTGTGATTAGGAGCGTCCACGGCCAAGGCGCTGTCTAGCTTCCGGAAAACACAGCGAGGCCTTTGATCTGGGCGGCCGCAGTTTGCATAGCAGAGGTCAGGGGCAGACAAAGGGCCGATCAGAGCCGCTGCACGTCACTGCCTATTTGGAGTGTGCGGCGCTGGCTCCGAACTGGCGCTGGACTGGCACCGGGCGGCACTAGGCCGGTACAAATGCCTGTTCTCCACAGACTTCAGCTTGTTGTTTATGGACGGCACCGGGCCCGTTAACAGCACCGTCCTTCATGCGGCTAGCCGGCATTGAACTTGCCACCCCCCCCCCAGGCTCTCACCGTTCTTTGAGTAGAATAAGGAACGTTGTGGAAGGATGGAGTTCCTGTCACATGTTGCTCTCTGCAGTATCTGCATGACTCTCCTCATGTTTCATTTTGCACCCTAACCCCCCAGTTTATTTTTGTACGAGGGCACAGATGAGGTAGCGGGTGGGAATGCTCTGAACACGGGGGTCTGCTCTGTTTCTAAACGCGGCTGCCTGGTGTCTAACTGGGAGGGGGGGCAGTGTACATATATGAATACCATGCCCCCCTTCCTGTGTGGCAGCCCTCACTGCCTTTCAATTTCTGGCTGCGGTGGGGGCTGTGCGGTTCCTGCTCGCTGGTCTAAGGGGGACAATGCCCCCCCACCCCCCCGCCGCCACTGCTTCCTGCTATGTGCCATACTCCTCCGAGGAAAGTGCTTTTCACTATAACCCCCCCCCCCCCCCAACCTTTTCAAAAATTGGGAAAGCCCCCCTTCTAGGAAACCTGACGGGAAAAGGGGGGGGGGGGGGGTAGCGCAGCAGAGAAGGTGGGACCTCGCCGGAGTGGAGCACTGCTGAGGGGCGCTCACTCGCTTGCTCGCTCCCTCACAGAGCTGCAGCTTCTTGGCAGCCTTTCAAACTGAGGCTCAGATGCCTCGCAGCGGACATATTGGATCAGGGATGGCTGGCGCTCTGCGCAGAGCGTAGCCGCTCTCAGGATGGTCGGTCGCCTCCTCTCTTCAGGTACCAGCCCCGCCGCTCCCCTGAGTCCTACCCCTCTCCCTTCACGCCTTCTTGCTCTCCCCCACTCTCTCTCTCCGTCTCGTTTTTCGTTCGTGCTCCCTCGTTCTGTTGTGGTTCTGCCCTTTGTTTTGCTTGCAGTGCTGAGTTCAGCTGGAGCAGAAAAGTAAGTGGGAGGGAAAAATCGCTCCCACTGCCTGCTCTCCGCCGTCCGCCGCGCAGTCAATCTCTCACGCGCGAGTTTCCCCTGCCTCGCTTTTTTTATTTTTGTTTTGAGCGGACGTTGGGAGCAGAGTGAGTGGGGTGGGGGGGGAGGCCGAGGCGCGGGGCCAGTGACACATACGCAGCGGCTCTTTCCCTCTTGGCTGCGGTTCAGCTTTGGTAAAATGGCTCCCCGAGCTGCCGCCGCTGCTCCGGGAGGGAGCGACATCACAGCCGCTGCCGTCTGGCCCCCACGCCGTCCCTCTCCGGCTTGCTCGCTCGCAGTCACTTGAAGGTGCCCGTGTCGTCAGGGTGGGGGGGTTAGGGTGGGTGGTGCACGTCCCGTCAGCTGCAGTGGGTTTGCCAGGATGGAGCTGAACGGAAGCAGCAATGCTCGATGGCGCGGGGGTGCGAGCTATGCCAGCCAGGCGGGTGCCAGGGCAGAGTGACACTCGGCCATCTTGCGCCCTCTTGTTTATGGATGGCGGGGGGGCAGGGAGAGTCGGCGACCTGGTGGAAGGAGCACCGGTCTGCTGTGGGCTCTGGGTTTGTTTTGACAGTGCTGCACATTTCTCCGCTCATTAAAGCGTTTGAGCCAGACGAGCGGCTGCTTTGGGACAGAAATAGGTGCCGCGGTCTCCGTCCCCAAAACCTGACGCGCTTGCTTGCCATGTCGTTGGCTGCGCCGCTCGGCGCAGGTCCCGTGTAAATCACGGACGCAGTACGGGCACACGTCGTCGGCGGTGTGGTGTGTGCCGTCGCAGTCGAAGACGTGTGCACAAACTCCATCTGCGGCTGCCTGCACTCCGCGCAGCTGGAAAACAAACGGGGCAGCAGATCATTGTGCCGTTGCGATAAAGTGGTCTGCAACGGAGAGATAAGCGCACCGCCGAGAGGATCCCGCGTAGCAGCCGACGCACAGCTGGGGACGATGCACGTAGACGCCGGTTTGATGTGCGGCGTGTAAGCTGCAATCGACAGGCTTATTCTCGCTGATCGCCAGGCAGGCCAGTGCCGCAAAGCGTCTTCTTGGGGAAATAGGAATGCTAAACTGGCGGTTTGAGTCTCCCCATCTTGGCGGCTGGCCGTATCGCTTTGAGAATGTCATGTGCGCTGCTTCGGGCTACCATGGGTCCCTGTCACCCCAAAGGAGGAGACTGCTGATGATGCTATGATGGCTTTTAATGTTGCCACCCCCACACATATCTAATTACGGGCTGGTTTTTATTATGAAAAGAGTTTGGAGATTCGAATTAAGATTCTGTAAATGAGAAAGTAAAATTTATAATTCTGAGTTTTTTTTTTCTTTTTCTTTTTCTTTGTTTTTCCTGAGTTTCCACTCGTTTCTGCAGCTGCCTTTTGGCCGGGGTGTCTGCCGCACCTTCACGCCTGCCAAGGCAGCACGGGTCGCACGTACGCTTCCGATTTAGCAAACGGCATCTCGACGGTGCCTGTCACTCCTAGGTCGACACGTTTCGGGATGCCCGGCGGCGACACTGCGATGATCTCCATGGGTTCCCCCCGTTTGTGCTCCTAAGTGAGCCTTGTTTCTTGTTTGCCTCTAATTACAGTTGTCGCTGATGTTGTCAACATCTACACACAACCCC
>JAOYFF010000094.1:9132087-9142244 GCA_025773925.1 Cryptomyrus ogoouensis
AATAGTGCCAATCGGACCCACCCATATGCCTTCGTTAAGCCCAGCTCTGTGAGTTCGCATGTCTTATCCGGGTTCCGGCTCCCCTCTGTCCCTGCAGAGTCACCCCACCAGTGCGGCCCGGGAGCCCAGTATGAGAATCCCCCCTGGGGACTCTGCAGCAGCAGTCGGAGCGACACCAGCGGCACCAGCTGGGATCAAGTGATCATCGACGAGAGCGACGCCGAGGCGTGGCCTTCTATCGTGCGCGGCGGCGGCGACGGCCACGCCCCCCCAGGATGCGGTGCGGACACTGACACCTCGGCCGAGAGCAGCAGCAGCGGTAGCAGTAGCAGCGCGAGCATGGCCACAAGCGCCGGCCAGCAGGGCCACCTCTCAGGCCACCACTCCGGCAAGACCGGTGCCTGCCACTCCGGGAACCTCATTACCAGCCAGGGTGGGTCTGGCCGCGGCTGGGGCTCCGGTCCTGCCCACGGCTCCCTCGCCGGGGACGGCAAAAGCGACGTCCTGCCGGCGGGAGGCCGTGGCCAGCCCTGCTGGAGCTCCTCCAACTTTAACTTGAACCTGAATCCTAACGCCAACCCTGCCGCCTGGCCCGTGCTTGGACACGAAGGGGCCAGCGTGGGCACCGGGGGCTCGGCGGGGAACAACCCTCCTTCTCCCAACCTCTGCAGTCCAGTGGAGGGCCCACCGGCTCAGGGCAGTGGCAACGGCAGCGTGGCTATTGCCAATGGCAACTTCGCAGGGAATGGCAGCGGCGGCAGCGCCTGGGGGGGCGTGGCTTCCCCCGACGTCACGGAGCCCCGCCCTCCCCCGCCCACGAATGTGTCTTTCAGCATCGAACCTCAGAACCTTAACACTGATGGACCAAATCACACTAAGAGAGAGCCACTGAGTCCCATCCACAGCCTGCCCAGCTGGGGGGGGGCGCCTACAGCCATGGGCTCTGTAGTCCCGCCTTCCCATGGAGCCCAGCAGGTCAACGGTGAGGGGGGCTCCGTCTGGGGCAACGGGGACAAGAAGTCACCCACCGGCAAGGATTCCTCCTGGGATTCTGTCCCAAGTAACTCGCCGGGGCTCCTCAACGCCTGGGGGCGTGCCGGGAGTGGGGGCTCGGCGGGCAGCACCTGGGGTCGCTCGCTGGGGGGGGACTGGGGCAAGCATTCTGGGGAGGCTAAAGGGTGGGAGTCAGCCAACAGCCCTCCCCAGGAGCAGCTCAACTCCTGGAGCTACCCTAGCAATGCCCCCGCCAGCGAGGGTAGCAGCGACAGCCTGGAGGGACGCTCCCAACGGAAGGAGAGGTCATCCAGCGTGGACGCAGCGGCACCCCCTTTGCCGCGCCAGGACCTGGACCCCCGCGTGCTGTGTAATACTGGCTGGGGTCAGATTCCAGTACGGCAGCACACCGCTTGGGAGATGGAGGAGGCATCGCGTGGCGACCACAAGAGCGACATGGGCACCGAGGCCTGGTGCTCGTCCTCCGGCCCCGCATCTGCCGGGCCGCCAGCAGCCCAGGAGGGACCCCCCATCAGCGTCGCACAGAGGTCCGACTCCAGCGGGAAGAGTGAGGGCCCAGGCACTGCGGCCGCCTCAGGATGGGGCGTCGCTGCTCCGCCCCCTAGCCAGCCCGGCGCCGGATGGGGCGAGCAGCCAGCGAACAGGAAGGCTGCCAATGGGTCTGGCGGCTGGGGCGAGTCCCACGCTGGAGGGCCAGGCCCCAGCAGCGCCAAAAACGGGCAGTCCTGGGGCGCCGATGAGAAATCTTCCGGATGGGATGACCCTCCTTCCAAGGCCAAAGCACAGGGTTGGGCTGAGTGCCCAAAACCCTCCCAGGGCTGGGGCAACGGAGCCGGAGGCGGGAGCGGTAATGCCGGGGACTGGGGAGAGCCCAGTGACGGGAAGAAGAACGGCACCGGGAACATGTCCTGGGAAGGAGACGGCGGTGGCTGGAAGGAGACGTCTCGTGGGTGGGCGAAGCCTCCCGCTGGGGCTGGTGGGGGCTGGGGAGATGCACAGCGCCCCGGGCCTCCGGCACAGGGATGGGGTGGCACAAAGTCCCAGGAGGGCACTAACGGAAACGGGGGAGGGAACGGCGGAAATGTGGGCTCCTGGGGGGGTCCGAACTCTGTGAAGCAGACGGGCCCCGGCTGGGGACCGGCCGGCGGCACGGGTGCAGGGGGAGGTGGCGGGCCGAAGCAGGAGCCAAGTGGCGAGCCCACTGGCTGGGAGGAGCCCTCCCCCCCCTCCATCCGGCGCAAGATGGAGATCGACGACGGTACCTCAACTTGGGGAGACCCGAGCACTTACAACAAGACTGTCAACATGTGGGATAGGAACAATCCTGTGATCAAGAGCAGCCCCGCCTCTGGGGGCAACTCGGCCCCCAGTGGTGGGGGTGGCACCCAGCACCACCATGAGCACCACCATGAGCACCACCATGAGCACCACCATGGGCACCACCACCCGAGCCATGCCCACGGCGCCCCCAGCAGTGGCAGCAGCAACGGTTCACCCAGCGCGGCCCCCCTTCACCAGCCAGGTGTGACCCCGAACAGACCCCCTCTAGTGGCACCAGGTAAGCACTGCACCCGCAAGGCCTTCATCTTGCTGCATGTGAGCTGCTGGTTCCTTGCTGGGTTTTTACTTATTTAAATGGCAGATTAAACACCCATCCATAACTGATAAAATACATAGGGTTGCTACAAGGCAGTATTAATTACGCAGGAACTAAGGCAGATGAGGTCGTTTTTTTGCTGAAGTAGCATTCCTTCCAGTATGGAGATCCACAGAGTGGAAAAACCGTAATGGGAGAAATGATGCGTACAGAGCCACAACAGATTGGATTCTCGTGTGCTGTCCATCACTGCCTGCTTTCATCCACTACTTCATATCTCCTGTTGGTTCCTGTTGGTGGATTCCAGGCAGCAAGTTTCAGAACATCCTGCCTGCTGTGGGTTTGGAGGAGATGGTTGATGAGGAGCATTTCGAGATGAGCGTAAACGAGGGGCTATCTAGGGATCCTGTTCTGTATTTGGGGCAGGGGTCTGTACAGCAGCAGTACCTGGTGCCCTGCCAATCCCGGCTGTGGTATTTAGCACTTGAGCTCCGTGCACTATATCTACCACACTTTGGTGTCTGATGGTCACCTGGACCCGAAATAGCCTTTTTACCACGGTGCGGGGGAGGCGCTGCAAGATTCCGCCTCGAAACTCCGCTTAAGGCCGCAGGAGCTGCTGGCGCCCACACGGAATGCTTCTTCCAACCCGACCGAGAAAGCGGCCAATTACCGCCAGCTTCCGGCTCTGGAGGAAATGTGTCGTCATGGCAGGCGGCCGTCTGACGGTGCCCGGAGGCTTCCGCGCTTGGAGAGCGCTAGCGCCACCTGGTGTCTGCTTTGGCACACACTGCCTGCCCAGAGAGGGACAGTCCTGGCACTTCTGCTGCCATGTGACTGCCCAACTGGTGCTAAGTTGAGCCAAGATTTAAAGAGACATGGCTGCCGTTCTCTCTGGCCGGACAGTGTGCATGTGGGGGCTCTGCATGTAATTAAGTCTGAGTGAACCGTAAACTGTAAGCGTGTTTTAGCTGAAAAAAGCAGCGGGGGGGGGGGGGAAGGGGGTTAGACATGTTTAGTGCTTGCGGCTCCGTCTGGCTGAATCGGGTGCCCTCTCTCCATCAGGATGGGGAGAGCTGCCCAATGTCCCGTCCAAGTCCGAAGGCTCGTGGGCCGAGCCCGCCCCCCCGGCCGCCACAGTGGACAATGGAACCTCTGCCTGGGGCAAACCCCCCAGTGGCTGTGGGGGCTGGGGCAACAGTGGGCACGAGCCGACCAGGTCCTATGGCAGGGGCAGTACGGGATCTGCTGCCTGCAAATCAGGTGGGGCTTTGTCTGGGCCGTACTGGACGAGGTACAACCGCAGTACAAGGCAATTGATGAATAAAATATTTTACATTATTAATTAATTATATTATTGTCTTATTATTCAGTTATTCTGTTTTTTTTTTTTAGTCTGTTAATAAGGTCTTTTACTAGAATGTTCCTTTTGGGAGCAAGTGTTTGTCATACCTAAGCATTTGTTCCTGAAAACCGAATGTTTTTGTTTTACCTTAGTGGCACCTACTGGCAACACTGTGTTACTGCGGTTTACTTTTTTTTAAATGTCAGTAATGTAGCGTTTCAAATTTTTATCCATTATTACCCTCAGCACCCAAATCTATGCAAGATGGCTGGGGAGGTGGTGGAGAGGAGCTGGGCGTATCTGCGGGGCAGTGGGAGCACGACGACGGGGATGTGTGGAATAGTGCCACTTCGCAGGAGAGTAACTCCTCCTGCAATTCTTGGGGCAATCCTCCGAAAAAGGGGCCACCGAAGGTGAGGGCAACCTTTCTGCCTTTTGTCTACCCTTAATACATCATGGGGTATTCTTCCCTGGGATTAGACCCCAGATCCATTCTGGTCACAACCTTTGCATTATGGCACTGCTCCACTTGTTGATGTATAGATGCTGTACAAAACCTTGCCTCTTCCCACTGGGGAGTCGAACCCCTTTCTCTTGAGTGACGGACAGGGATGCTAACAACCATACTGGCAAGGCTTTTTCTGCAGTGACTGTAAGTGCAGCATAAACATTCCCCCCGTGCCTGTGTAGGGGAAGGCATCCAGCAAGCAGGATGACACCTGGATCATGACTCACCTGGTGAAGCAGCTGACAGACATGGGCTTCCCGGTGAGTGGCGCGGGCCGTGAGAAGCTTTGGGGAACCTTGAATAACCCCTGCGGAGTTAAATGAGGAAGGGGTTTGAAAAGCCCCTTCTCTGCGTGTCAGGTCTTGACTTACCGGGTGCTTGGTTGTAGTTAGCCTGTGTTTGACCACCATCCCTCCTGTTTATGCAGAGAGAACCAGCCGAAGAAGCTTTGAAGAGCAACAACATGAATCTGGATCAGGCGATGAGTAAGTGCCGGGCCACTGGTCTCCCCCCTCGCCTCAGGTTATGGGAATTTTTCATGCCCCCCCGAACACATGGCCATGCTTGACGACCGTCTTGTTTATTTGTGATTCGTGCAGGTGCTCTGTTGGAAAAGAAGACTGAACTGGACAAGCGGGGGTTGGGAATTCCAGACTATAACAACGGCCTGGTCAGCAAGCCGCTGGGCTGCCGACCCTCGGCCATTTCCAAAGAGTCGTCCTCAGACCGCGCCCCCTTCCTGGAAAAGGCACGTCTCAATCCCCCACCTCTGCCCCCACTTCGCTCTTTACCGCCACTGTAATTGTATTTCATTGTGAAGTTTGGCTGCTATTCTGTAGAAGATACAACTGTCTACCTCACAGAAGAGCAGCAATGTGATTAACTTCAGTGGTACCTGTGCTGCGCACCTTCCTGTAATTAGTATTTTCTGCCCCTGTCCCTCCCCCAGTATAGTGTGCTGAAAGGTAATGCTAGTCAACAAAAATTTCCCCAGGAGTGGATCAGTAGTTTTTTTCCTTTCACGCTTATTATTGTCTGCTTGTAGCTGCCATGCTTATGTGTTATTTGACAGTTTAATGTCATGCAGGTAGGCAGTTTAATGTCATGCAGGTAGGCAGTTTAATGTCATGCAGGTAGGCTGTTTAATGTCATGCAGGTAGGCAGTTTAATGTCATGCAGGTAGGCAGTTTAATGTCATGCAGGTAGGCTGTAAATGAGCGATAATGCAGTAGTCTCTTAGCAGCCTCTTTGCAGCATAACCATAACTAAAGCTACTGATCGCGTTTTCTTATCTTCTGAAATTTAACAAATTTTTTTTTGGACTGCTGGGGCTGGCCCCTAGGGCCGCGGGGTCGTATTTGACGTTTAGAACCCGTCGTGGCACCAGCATTTCTCGATTCAGACCAGTAGGTGGTGCTGTTTTCACACTCTGCCTAACCTCACTCCCTCTGCAGGATGGCGGCCTGGCGGAAGATACCCCCCCCTCACCGTTTATGCCTTCTCCCAGCCTAAAGCTCCCACTGTCCAGCAGTGCCCTCCCCAGCCAAGTCCTGGGGGGAGTCTCCTCGGGGCTGAACATGCAAAACTTGAACAACAGACAGGTGGGCAGCAAAGGTCTCCATAGCAATACTGGAAGCGTCCTTTATTTATTCTGTGCTGAAAGGTTACATGGGATTGAACAAGACTAACTAAGTAACTGAGTCGATCCTATAGGGGGTGCTGTTAGTCAGTCATAGCTGCTTGTAATTCAGGGGAGGCTGTGCTCTGTGCTGTACCAGATGCTGTGCTCGGAGGAGGCATTTATGCTTGCATTTTGGTCATCAGCATCACTTAAAGGAATTAATGTGGTTGCTACATCAGGTTTTTCGGAAGGTGTCATTTCTAGATAAAAACCGCCGTCTGCAGCGCTGCTGCCTGCAGACGGAGACTTAGCATTTAGTGAAGCATGGAAAAGGATGGGGGGGGGGTGGATTCAATTCACCTGACAAGAGGCTGCAGCCCTTGTCACTGGTTGCAGGCGTAGTCATTTCGAGGGGGGTGGGGGAAAGGGGGGGGGGGGGGTTGTGTGTTTCAAATCGCAATTTTTCAAGGGGGGGTTTTTTGGAGTTAAAAATCGATGTTTTTTAACATATGCTACGGTAATTATGTTGGTCATATTTGTTACTGTATTTGTCCAGTTGCAACTGAAATACACAAGTCTGGCATGGTACTGTTATGAATGAGCAAGCGTGAGCAGACTATTCCAGCACCATCTCAACTTAAATCCAAAGTCTGGGCAAACTTCGAATTCTATAAAGTAAAATGACACCTATGGTGTTTTCCCACCAAGAACCGAGATGTACCCGTACCATTAAGCAGGGCTGGAACCGTGACCAGACCGAGCTGGAAACGTCACCACCATCTGATTGGTCGTATTGCACAGAGACACCAGTGTTCTGCATCAATATGCATGCATTATCTGAAAGAAAAAAGGGCATATTCTATATATTATTCATTATTAGTATTATCTTGCATTACCATGTATTGATGTATTCACGATAACTCAGAACTTGAACACTTCCAACCACCAACTTAAAAAGTATTGTAGAACGACTGAACAGAATGGATTCGTGATGCGGATTTACGCAAGAGAATGCTAATTCCGCTAGCGGTTGATGCTAACAAGATGGCAGTTCTCACAGACTCGCTAGTGGAATTTAGCACGTAAACCTTGATGTTTGTTGTGTGAACAAAAATTAAGCGCCTCTTCAGTTTTACTTTGCTGTTGCTCTCAAACCAGGCAAAGCCTTTGCTGAGCTGAGACAGTGGAAAACCAAAGCAGGCTGGACGCTTGGTGTAAATAGGGTCTTTTCTAGGTACAGGATCGGGAACCGGTCGGTTCCTAAGTGCCATAGACGCACGCGAGTGCTGCCATCCACCGCACTTGCTGCAGTTAAATATTGTGGTGATGCCTGTATACATTCGCATGCATCTTTCCTGGCGCCCCAAGCCGGATGACCACAAAGCCACTGCTACATGTATAAAGCAAGAGCCCTTGACAAAACTTAACACTATAGCTCAATAAAGGCTCTTTGATGTACCCAAAATTCATGGTTCATTACACACCTTGGTTTTGGGTGCACAGTTCGGTGCAATTTCTGTACAGCGGGAAAACTGCATTTGTTTTGAAATAATTTATTAACTGCGAACACAATTAGGAATAGCTGTAAACCAAAGGCAATGTCTGTCGATGTGTCTCAATAATGAAACCTAAGAGACTTAATTGCACACTAAGAATAAATGTAAAAAAATTCAAAAATAATTCTGCATCATACTGCAAAGTATGGTTGCATATCTGTAACAATAAACACTGATATAGCCTAGTCTTGTTCTGTTTTGTTCTGCCAGGAAATTCAGACCTAAAAAAAACAAAAGTGCATTATGCCTTGGAGACTAACTTGCAGGTGCCGTTCTTGCCTTTCCTCCTGTCGTACACACATTCAGATGTCATCACAAGAATTAGCAGGCTGGATGTGTTTCCTCATTTCGGTATAATAGAGCAGACAGTTAGTCTTGGTCTTATAAACGGCTCTCTCTCCAGTGCTGGTGTAATTTATTGGGAAACGAAAATGTCTTCAGGCTGCTGCTTATGATTGACTGTAAACAGCCTAACACAGCCACAATATAATTTGATGTTTTCAGTGTTGAACATCTACTTGTGAATTTAGGCTTCACCTGTGTGAAATGTATTCATTCGTTTTGTTATGCGTCTCAAACCGAAAATGATGTCGCCAAACGGCACACAGCCAATACCTGGTCTTTAGGCAAACAGCCGAAGCGGGTGTTGGGGTGTCACCTCACACCTCTTGCTGTCTCTAGGGCAGCGGGGATCTGTCTTGTCATCACTCTCTCGAACCTGCAACTTGCTTTCAGTGTGATGTCACCACCGCACCGCATCAGCAAGGGTCATAATCTTTTCACACCCTCCCTCACCCCCCCATGGCAGATGCAGAGCGGAATGTTTGGCAGTACCGGAGCAGCACATGCTCGGGCCATGCAGCCCCCCCCACCGCCGCAGGCTCCGCCCACTCAGCCGTCAGTGCCGCCTCTCAACTCCTCCCAGCCTAATCTCCGTGCTCAAGTGCCTCAGTTTCTCTCCCCTCAGGTTAGTAGTGTGGGGGGGGGGCATGTCACATGTAGAAGGATGCTGGATTATGATTGTCCAAAACAACAATGTTCTTGAAACCAACCAAATTGAACTTTTTTTCCCATGCTTCTAAGTGTGCTTGGTCTAAAAACAATTTCTTTACATTTTTTTTTGCTCTTGTCTCTCAAACACGATTTTCATTGGTACCCCCTTTGCAACTCAAATCAAGCCCATTCTAGGGATGAATATGTGTTCTAAAATTTTTGTTACATCAAAATTTAATGTTTGTGTTTTTCTGACTCTCTAAGATCCATTCTTACTCATTTTGATCAGGTTTGACATGTAACTTGATGGTACTTCATACAAGAGATTGTACCGTGTTCACAGTTCAGCAGCCATCCATTGGCCACAAACAGAATGAAACAAGATATTGCATCCAAACTTCTGAGAACATCAGCTCCAGGAAATTTGACTCTAATCTGGGAACACTGAACTTCAGAGGACTGGGCGAATCAATTGGACCAGAATGTCTCATACTGTTTTGTGCACTGAACGTCGGCAACAGCCCTGCTGACCAGTGGCCTTCTGATGATGATTTCTGCGCAGCCAAAATGATTGGTCGTTCACTCTGTGAAAGTTGTCAACGATGCAGCTGATTGCGGAGTGAAAGTCATCACTGACCTTGCCGCAAGTATCACCGCTGACCAAGTGCAGTGAGCAGCTTTGCTGAAACTGTTGAACATCATAGATGTTGTAATCAGACTATCAAAAGAAATTTGCCACTTAAAGTTGACTGGCTGCAGCCAAACACTGACGAACAACGATATCTGACTGTAATTACGGATTGTTTGGTGTTCATGTGCATTAGTCTTCTCAATTTTCTGTTCTAAGAAACTCATTGTAATTCAACAATAACACATTCACCTGTGACTATGGTAACGTACAGCTTGGGTTGGTCAGGCCTCGTTCGATAATGACGTTACCTTGATAAATCCTGTTTTCTACCTTAAATTTGCAGATTTTAGCACATTTTTATATCAGTTACATGCCAAATCTGATCAAACTGAGTAAGAATGGATGTTAGTCAGAAAAAGACACAGACATTAAATTTTGTTGTAACAATTTTAGAATGCATATTTATCCCCAGACTGGGCTCGATTTGAATTATAAAGGGGGTACCAATGAAAATTGTCTTTTTAAATTTTTTAAAAAATGTTTTGGACTTAGTAGAACGGTAAAAAATTCAATTTGATTGGTTTCAACAACTTGTTTTTTTTTTTTTTGACAAACCTAATGTTGGGTCTTTGCTCTCTGGATTGCAGCTCATGGCTGTTGTGCTTTGTTTTTAGGTTCAAGCACAACTCTTGCAGTTTGCAGCAAAAAACATTGGTCTGAACCCTGCACTTTTAACCTCACCAATAAACTCTCAACAGATGACTCTGTTGTACCAACTACAGCAGCTGCAAGTGGTGAGATGCCATCATCGCCCCCACTGTGCCGTGCAAAGCAGGTTCCTTTTCAGAAGTGCTAAACCAATGTCCCATGCACCACCACCACCCCCCCCCCC
>JAOYFF010000094.1:9163480-9202159 GCA_025773925.1 Cryptomyrus ogoouensis
CACAATGGAGGCGCGGAACATGGCCCATTCGGACTCAATGTCCCCCGCCTCCCCCGGGACATGGGAGAAGTTCTGCCGGAGGTAGGAGTTGAAACTCCTTCTGACAGGGGATTCCGCCAGACGTTCCCAGCAGACCCGCACTATACGCTCAAAAATTTGTTTTTGAATTTCAATAGATTCAATAAATTCAATACATAAAACATCAAATGTACTACTGCACTACTTCAGTGTAACAAGTCAAAGAATCCGAGTCACTTTTCAGTTTTAAATTTTAACATGCACCTGTGTTGCAGGGTCACTGCTTATTCCTGAAAAGGCCACCAGACACAGGTACGAGGTCAGCAGCACTGCCCAGTACTTTAGAAAACATGCAGTGTGAAATAAAGGCTATAAACATTTAGGTTACTATTATGGTGAACCGTGGCCAAAAACATAAGGAAAATGTGGGACACAAGAGGTATCCAAACTAGTGGTCAGTAGGTAGACGAACAGACGTGTAGCAAAAGACTCGCCTAAGACAGAGGAAGCATTGCAATGTTGCCATTTAAGCAGCTGACTAATATAAACAGCAAAGCTGAGAAAGGACACTGGGAAATATAACAGGTGAAGTTTAATTACCATACGGCAGATTGTTACTAACAGATCATTCAGCCAACACCCACAATTACAATAAAAAAATACATCCCAAGGCTTTGAGTCTTCATAGACGTAAACTTACAGCAAAATAAGATGCCCCTGCAGGTCCCAGGGGCTGTTACTATAACACTGCAGCAGGATGCATATTTAAGGCAGTGACTCCCAGTCTGGTCCTTGGGGACTCAGACAGTCCACGTTTTAGCTCCCTCCCAGTTCCGTGAACCATCTGGCAGGGAGCTGAGAGGGAGCTGTGGGTCACCGAGGATCAGATGGGAAACACTCAGGTGCATGAGTGTTGAGGGCATCTCACCCATCTCAGTGACAACAGACAAGACCTGAAATGCACAGCCATTTACTATTGGGGGAAAAATGAACACAGTTAACATCAAAGTTTCCTGGAATAAGAGAAAGGCACATTTCCGTGAAGCACTGCATAGCATTTTATTGCATTTTCAATTCCAAATCCAAGAGGAGAACACCTTAAACGCTTACAGTAGTACAGGAATAAACTGTTGACATCACAAACTCTGTACAACACACAAACACTGTACCACAAAGTAAGTACTTACAGAGTAAACCAACCTGCTACAACATCAGGTTTCAGGGTTTTTTTTAATTCCTTCAAAATCAGTTAATAGCCAAGGCAAAGGGGCAGACATGTTCCTGCTACAGGCTGACAGAGACAAACAACAATAAGTGGAAAGAGTCAAACTTAATAATCCATCCCGACAACCTTTGATAGCATTTGCGAGCTTCTGGCAGTGAATGTCAACTGACCACAATCACATCTGTTGAGTCTATAAGACGGACCTGTGGGGATCTCAAATTATGCAGCTTGGATGTACAACAGTGTGAACAGTAATGGCCACAGGAGGACTTCAAATAAGAGTATTTGTAAAAGATAAGGAAGCATGTTCCCTTACTAAGCTGGAAGCCATTCCTCTCCAACTAGACTCGAGAATTGAAATTAGGCTAATAATGTGTGACAGTTCTGAGATGCAGTCCTGCACTTGTAAACCAGTCCCTATCAGTTTCCACATATTTTATCACCATAAGTGAAGGTTTTATTTTCAGACATGCACATCAGTAACCAGTGTAAGATGTTCCTCATACTCTCAGATGCCCTGCTTTTAAAAACAGACCTGTTATGCTGTCGGGCTTCCAGATCTTTTCAAATCTCACACAGTTTGTGACGAAGTGTGCAGATAAATCTACAAACCACTGCGCTAACTGGAGATCTAAGACGTCAAAACAAGGGCCTTCACCAAACTTGCTAAAAGTTTGGGGACAATGCAATCCAACAGCCAGGAGGCTGTGAAGGCCCCTGACATGAATGGAATGAAAGATGGAAAGTCGGACTTGCCTCAGACTGTACAGGGCAACACTGAGAGAATGCCTCAGCCAGTCCCATGGCATTGCTACAGGGAGAAGAGAAATCCTTATTTTAGCAGAACGGCTAAATTCACCTTTGCAGTTACAAATAATACGCACTTATACAGAAGCATTCAATGTCCCTCGGGTGCTGCTCAAAGCTACTTCACTAGTCACTGGAATCAGTGACGTATCTGGTCATAAACTTAGGTGTGGAAGGGGGCAGGCCCCTGCCAAAAGAATCTGATCAGTCTGTGGGTTATCAGTTTTTTTTGCTGAGATTGCAGGGAAATTACTCCAGGTATTTTTCTCCTGTGTGCCTTTTAACAGAACACAGCAACAGTAAACACAAACACACACAATCCTGGCAATCAGTACATTTCTCGTGACTGAAAAAGCAACTCTGAAACAGCACATGACATTAAATGAATCCCGAGCAACCTGTCCATACAGGCAGATTACCACGTGCAAACCAAACCATTCAGAGGTCTATGGCAGCATCCAAATTAAAAATGCGAAACCCTGATAAGTAGAACTGAACATCGAACGCCGCCATTAAAGACAGGCACAGAACTTACAACTTAGTTACTAAGACTTTACTTAGATGTTTAAGCAGATTACAGTACAGCTTTCAAATAAACATGGTACCATCAGCAGACAGGGTGACAGCGCCTCAATGTGGATGACCAACGACGACCTGAATCATACCTGACCGTTTGTGTCACGCACAGCGGGCAGGCGATTACACACACACACACACACACACACACACACACACTTTAAGGAATGTGCTTCTGAAACCAATTACGCAACAATGGTTCCACTACATGATGGTAACTGCAAATATCTAGAACACTAATACATTCGATCAATGGGACTTGTGTATACTGAGGTTTCTTGATGTCGTGCCAGATGGTATAACCACACTATAGACGTGCCTGGAGGCCAAAGGGCAAAGAGCTGCTGAAAACATGGAAAGGAAATACCTAAATTTAGAAATCAATTCCATACAGTATGTCAGGTGATCATCAACTCACTGAACATGGCAGTCTACCGCCCTGTGCCATCCTGGTAAGGATTATGGTTACACAGAGACTTACATCATCAACTGCCTATGGCAGAAGAGCACCGTTTCCCAGTTGCATAAGGGCTCACTGGATGGACTCCGCAAGGCTCTTGGCCAGGCCTGTCCTCCAGGCACTATAACCAAGCCACACACAGAGAAACCTCCAGTCATACGTTCCGTTCATTCAGCCATTAATTGTAATGCTGCTAGAGCCAAACCCAGCACATGTACAAACCTTCCTGGCGCCAGCCTTCCTTTGGTCATGAAATAACAGCCTTGAGTTTTCATCACGTTTTATTATTACAACAAGTGATCACAACAGTACAGAAATCATATTCACAGAGTTATTCTTGTGGCCTCAAACCTGCAACAAGAGCAAATTCTTCCAAACGTGTCAAGGACGCAAAACACACAAAACAGCTGGGAAAACAGTTACTTGAAGCCCTCACCAAGCAAAGCTGGGGACAAGGTGTCCAACAGCACCTAGAGTGCTGTGAAGGCCTCACTACTCAGTAGAATAATGCATGTACAGAAACTTGCCTTTGATTTAAGGTGGGCATGTTCATGTTACATCCGGCGCCTTCAAAACATTACGAACCATATTTACTAAACTTCACTTCTAAAAACCTAAATGAGACATGAGAAAGAGCCACAAGGTATCAAAATGCAAACGACAGTTGGTGTTCCTTTACATGAAAATATGTTATGTTAAATGAAATGTCCCATGCGTTGTACTTGCTCTCCCCCTTCCTCATCATTGGACTTACTGTTACAGGTTTGGCTACTGTAAGCACAAGGTGAGAAAAGGTGTAATCTCCAAACCTATTGAGAGATGGAGGCTCAGCTTCAATATCGACCTCCTGGGGACATTACGGGTGGTCTCATCCCCATGGGTGGTCTGGGGGGTCCTCCTTGAAAGGGGGGGACCATTGGCGGTCCCTGCCCATACGGAGGCATTCCGCCAGGGATGTACCCAGGCATTCCCTGGGGTGGAGCACCATACTGCCCTGTGAGGGGAACACACAATTTACACAAGTGAGCGATGTGCAAAGAGAAAAAAACCCAAAAACAAACCCAGAATCTGACAAGCAAGGCCAACAACACAGAGCCAAAGCTAAAACTCTTAAAAGGAGATTCAGAGGAAGATGCAGCCTAGCTAGACCTGTCTCAGCGAAGATCCGGCTCGACGTGCACACAAGATGCGAACAAAAGCAAAGTCTGGGAGTAGAGCATCTGCAGAAATTCTACAGGAAAACATAGCAAGACTCTCAGAAGGTCCAGAAGAGGGGACCCACCATGCATAGGATGCCTCATTCCTGGCTGCTGAGGGGGCATCAGGGCACCCATCGGTCCCACAGGCGGTACAGCCATGTGGGCCTGACCCGGCCGAGGAATATTCCGCTGGTACCTGGGCAGTTGGGCTCGCCTTTCCTCCTACCAAGGGTGGGAGGGTGCAAAAAAAAAAAAAAAAAGAAAAAAGGTTCAGACACTTGCGATGGTATCTTCTACAAAGCAGAACAAAGAAATCCAAAACAAAACTCACTCCGTATGTTAAGGAATATTTAATCACATCAACAAAAGGCTACACTACAGGCACTCTAATGTACATTACTTACTGTCAAACAGCAAAACGTAAAAATGGAGAACTCACCAGCGAGATATCCTCATCAGGGTGGATCAACTTACTGGTTGCACTCGTTGTAGTAAGGGTAGCTGGCTTACTCGTCACAGTGGCTGGGGGTTTGGACACAGTGCTACTACAGGGGTTGGTGGTAGAGGCAGTAGACTGGGTATAAGCTGGGAATGTCGCTTTGGGGGCGTCTGATGAGGCGGCAGTCGTGCTCAAGGGCTTGAAATCTGCCCCCACCGGTCCCGACACTGCCGGCTGGGCCTGTACAGTGAGGAGGCGCAATGAATCCGACTGGACGACGACGCACAAGTACACAGAGCAAGAAGCGCACAGAAGACCCACGTCAGGCTGGAGCGCCGAGCGGCAAGGCCCGCGACTGGGGATTTTGAAAAGAAGCCCAGCAAGGTCCGGGTGAAGCGTATGAGTCAGAGCCACTGACATGCCACGGCTGAGCTGTGAAATGTCAGGAGGGGGCAAACCAGAACCAAAACTGGGCGGATCTGCAATGAAGTCTTACCGTGCGTCTACTCAAAACACACATGCAGGAAGAGACCCAAGTCTGACAGGTCGAGCCTTTTGGAGATTTAAAAAATAAATAAATAAATAAGTGGAGCGGGAACCACCTTTCTATAGCAGCCACACACAAATATCGCTTTAAAGACATTTGCACAATCTATGATCTAGTTACTGCATGCTTGTGGAACGGTTTTGTGAAGGTTTAATTTCACAAACTCCCGCATACTTGTGCCGTGCTAGGGAACAGGGATTTAGGAGCTGGTGACAGAGTGTCAGCACTCGGAGAGCTTGTACTTGTGATTGTCACACGAGTCCCCATCTGCAGCATAAAGAAAGAGCACAGAGTGAGCCCCCCCCCCCCCAAAAAAAACTAGCCAAGCGACCAGAAGAGAATGCGCAGCTGGGACACGTTTCTTAAAGAATCTCTGCTCCATACTCGTTACAGGTTTCAGAGGAAGTGAACAGGACACAGTGTTAAACACGCATTTCCTATCTAGCTCACCATCTTAACCCTATGAGCCCCACAAATGCAAGAGGCATGTTGAGAAAACAGGCTTCCCTTTCCATTCATAGCCTGCTGGCCTTTACTTATTATTTTCAAATTGGGAATTTGTCAATGGTTTTTAGGTAGTTTTCAGGCAAAAAAGGCCTGTTATGGAAGTATGTGGAGAACAGGATCACATTAATGTAATAATGGACTGCAAAAAAGGGACAAAACCTGACCCCATCAACCAAACATTTTACCCTTAAGATTACATTACTCTTTCCTTCCTCTAAATTTACATATTTCCATCCAGTAAAGGGGGGTCGTTTTTTGATGTGTAGACCTAATGAAACAGCTTACCCAACCCACACACAGCACACAAGTCAAAGCCAAGCCCACCAGAATGTGCAGAATCTCAGGACAGCCTAACCCAGCCATAAAAGACCCATTCTGAAGTAGCAACTGCACACAGACACGTGTGCACGCACGCACGCACGCACGCACATACCAGGTCAACTGACCTGAACTATATTTTACACGGTAAAAATCAGCCATGAGGCATAACAAAAGCTAAAACATGAAGATTCACAGCCTGTATGTGTGTTTCTATGGATACGAGATGGATTATAGCATGACGCTGGGTGTGGAGATCTTCATTCTAAACAAGGACAAAATACCAAAGTGGCATAGTAGTTCAGCAAAATAAAGAGCACCTCGAGAAACAGCCATGTATACCCTAGCTGCGCATGGAAAATGCAATTTCCAACTAAGTGGAAAGAAAACGAAACGTGTTTACAGGAAGACGAGTACCGTTACAAGAAGTTGACTGTTAAAAGGGAACCACATAGGACATTTATCACAAAAGGTACTTTTTGCATAAACATTTGCTAAATATTTCATAAAACAATAGCGAACTTGGGAGTTTTGGTAGATGTATCTAGAAGTACAGGCAGCAGCAGACTAAACTAGGCCTGTCACAGTATACATGTTTGTCTTGAGCTATTGCATTGCATCATTTCTGGTTAGGTATGCACAACGAAAGAAATGAATAAGCAAAACCTAAAATTCCAAGTAGAAAACATGCTAATTGTGGCTGAAAGTTGGTTATGGCTAATGCTGGTTAATCAGTCATAATCAGCAGCTTGAAAACATTTTGGTTTGTCATATTACACCAACACTGAGGAGAGAGTAGCTGATAGAGCTGGCAGACAGTCTTGGTCTTGTTATACCAAGGTCAGACATACTGCTGGAAACATACCCAGTGTGATTACACTACAGATATACCACCATACTTAGCAGTAGAAAAAATGGGATTTAGATGGGATTTAGTCCATTATGATTGTTACAATGTAGTCTTATTTTTTAATTTTTATTTTGCATATTTGTTTTTATAGTGTAGGTGACACTCTCTCTCTCTGGCGGAATTCTCTTTTTGCCTACGTCATCATGCTTTACATGAGACACAAACAGACCAAAGTTGCACTGAACCGTGAACCCAAAAGCAGAGGCTTATAGCAATGTATGTAGGTTTTGTATTGGTATACTGCTCATTTAAGACTCAGGAGTGTAAACAGGTATACAGATTATGTGCGTGTGTTTTGACGATACATATATTTCCTGTCAAACAACGTATTTACACTAACATGACAGTTCTGTAATTATGGCAGGAAATTAGAGCTTATTCAGCGTTATACAAGTTATCGTGGCCAGCAAATAAGAGACATCAAGAGGTCGTTTCGGAACCAATGCTCTGGTTACCGTATAGCGCATGCAATCTACTCAGGCCTGCATAGCGTAAGGTCTAAAGTTATCTGCTACAAAAATCAATGAAGGGGAGGAAATCTTTTGTTTTTACATGCCAAACTAAACAACTACATAACAGGTAATAAAAATCCTACCTATGCTAAAAGAAAAAATAACTTGGGGCCCATAGGGTTAACTACTCAGACACGGCAACAAACAACTAACCATTTGCAATTTGTGATCCAATCTCTAAGGTCAAGTTTGCATTTCTCCTAATAAAAATTAGATATGGCGAAACGCCTTTAAATGAACATAATTTAGACTGTAGAAGCACATAAGTGTGAGACACTCATCAGTATCTACTGGTTAAGATTATCTATTTGCCCCTAAGATTTTGCAGTGAAAGACTTCCTCATATTCATTCAGTAAAAATCAAGCATGTGTTCCCAGAGTAAGGTCTTCAAACACTTCAGGCAGGCTATACAACAATTTGAGGCAAGTATATGCTCACCTGTCCTGCACTTGGGAACAGGGGCTTGGTGACGGCTGGCTGAGGGGCAGAGCTAGCAGCTGTGACAATGGCTGGCCGGGTCAGCATAGCGGGCGACGTAACGGGAGGCACCTGCGCCATTGGTGGACGATGCCCAACAGGTGGCGGCATACCTAACATGGGAAGGACCATTACTTACAAGTGCGGTAAGAACTGCAAGGATAACATTTCAGATCAATTTGAAAGTACCAAACATGTCAAAAGCAATTACACTGCCACTGTTTATTTGTTAAAATTAAGCCGCAGCATCTACTGGCCGTTTGGGAGACACCGCTCACCTGGTGGCATGCCTGGCATCATCGGGGGCATTCCTGGCCCAGGGGGCATCATCCCACCCATTGGCATCATGCTGTTGGTAAAGAGACATCCCATTTGTCTAAGCACAATAATTGGGAAGGAGGGCACTTTGTCTCAGAGATGCATCAACACTCACCCTGGAGGCATGCCAGGCATTACAGGGGGCATCCCTGGCATCATGGGTGGCACACCAGGCATCATGGGAGGCATTCCTGCATGAGCAACAAAGCCGTTAAGGAACCACCATGCATATTCAAGCTTACCATTTGTGCCTCAGGACCTCTGCCTCCCACCATACCTGCGAAGTTTCCTGGTGGTATGCCAGGAGTCCCGTGGACAGGGGGCATCCCAGGCTGGGTCATGGGTGGCACAAAGCTGGCCTGGGGCTGCACAGCCGGCTGCTGGAAGGAGGGACCCGGTTCCTCATCCTCGTCATACTCGTCAGAGTCATCCTGGTTGTTCTGTTTCTTTTTCTGACTCTCAGCTTTTGGACAAAAATACAAGCAGGGTAAAGAAGATCCAGGGTGAGAGAAGCTCAAGACCAACGGTCCAGAGAAGAGAATCCTAAAGGTGCCGAGACATGCGTTCAAACTCCCTCAACAAGCCACCTGTCACAGCTATACAAAAAACAGCTTATGCAATTCATAAAACACCCATAACACTATTTTATTCCGGCACAAGAATTCAGCAAACCGAATCATTATCTGCAGTCCAGATAATGATATTCTTCTACCACCTTCATAGGTATTATCACACCCTCCTTGAAATTACCTTGAGTTTTCTGTTCCAGAACTCGCCTCCTCTCTTCCATATCCTTTTCAGGAATACCTTCCATTCCGTAGATTTCCAACTCTATGTCAGTTCTTCCAGGTATAGCATTGGGCACCCCATCGATAGTTTCTTTATGTACCTACAAATGATTCCTATTACTCATGGGACTATTCAATCATGCATTCATCCATCCTAATCTAAAAATAAAAAAGACAGGAAAAGGAAAGACAACTTGCTTCCCACATCCTCTTACCTGCATGCAGTGGATGGCTAATCCTGGGCCCGTATACAATTTCTTGTGGCAGATATGACATTTGAAATGCTTTGCCTTCTGGTGCTGGATGAGAATCTTTTCATCATCAAAATCTCTGTTGCAGTACCTAAGAGTGCTCTGTTAAAGTCATAACTGGTCCATTCAACCACAAACAACAGAAGCACAACATGTGAACGCTGATTCATATACTAACATACAAGACAGGTTGTCAACATGTAGAGGAACTCCCATGCTTATTAGCCAAGTCAGTGTCCTCCAACCTTTTTCTGTCACGGCATACTTTTCATACAGTAATTATCCCAGGGCACACCACTGATTAACACATACTACTAACTGGCTCTTACCAATAACATATATCACATTGATTTTAACCTGCTGGATCTGGATCAAGTATATCTTCTGAAAAATTCCTTTGCGAAAATTTGTCTATGATCTTCGCCAATTGACAAACATAGGTAAAGCCTACTGGACAATTAAATGAATAGAAATTCAGTTATACACACATGCTTTACTTCGTCTAAGCCTCTTAAAGTACATTCACAATTTAACTATTTATACATAAGCTTATTTTTAGTAGTTTCTAATATACATGCATATACTCACACGAGCGCGCGCGATCATACGCCAGTCGAAAAATTCAGTTACTGTCAAAAGCACACTTTAGTTTATATGAAACAAAAAGGACAGAAATGTGGTTCGGTAAGATACCTATAATTCAAAAGCATGTATTATTTAGCTAGTTCACTACATGACCTCAGCTAATGCACAGATTTAGATTTATCGTTTCCTACTGTATTAATATTAGTCTCGAGCTGTTACAAGCAGCTAGCTAAGGGACAAGAGCTAGGGGTTACACCAGGCATGAATCAGAATCAGATGTGATACAAGGTCAGCTCTCAAATAATTAAATTGCTTAAAACAACATGGCGCACATACATGCAATATATTACACATTAACTGTTTAAACCAAAGACTTTTTATTAAAAGCATGGCTACTAAGCAAGCATAGAGCCGCGCCGTCACTGCGGCCTAGCGATTCTGCTAGCCACATGATGTTCACCTTCGAAAAGTAAAAATAAAACTTTTCATATAAAGGATACCAACACCAAGGTTTCATCTGCTTCTTCTTCTTGCGTCCCATCTTACTTTAAAAGAGAATTAGCACAGTATCTACCAAAAAAAAATAAAAGACTAACAAGGCTTTGTAACGACACACTACCGTACTAGTAGTTCCAGAAAATGGCGCGTCCCCCAGGGAAACTTGGTTCATCGCTTACCTATAATGCACCGCGCACAATGCCGCCCTGGGAGCATGCGCGGGGGAAGATGTGAACATGCTAACGCTTATAATTTGTGTACCTTGTATTTTAAAAACAATGTTGAAAATAATTAGCACATGTTGGCATTTTTTCTGTTTTGTATATATTAATTAACAAATTTCTGTTTTACTGGCTCACAGAGTAGTTTTTCCATAGTGCCTGTTTACAAGGAAGGAAACTAAAATCCTATTATCTATCTATACATCTATCTATCTATCGATCTATCTATCTATCTATCTATCTATCTATGTCTCTTTATCCATCCATTCATCCATCCGTACGTCTGTTTTCAGTGAGTTCTCACTGAACAACAGGTGGGGGCCTGTATCACCAAACCAGTTTTCTTACTTAGTCTTTACTTTCTTTTTAGCCGGATAACTTGATGGATTTAAGGTACCCCAGTTTAAACGGACTTTGTCTTTGTTCACTTACATTTTGCCCAAACTACCTTAAATCCGACAAGTTGTCTGGCTAAGCAAGACATTCTGCTTTGTGGTATGTGAATAAAGAAAAAGGACGTGAAACCGGTAATGTGATGAACAGACAGTATAATGAATTGTCCCTTCAAGCTCTATGTGGAGCTCTGACCAAGGTACTTCACCTGAATTCATCTGTTGTTCAACTGTATAACTGTGAAATTACCAGTCACATTGGTTTTCACATTCCAGCAATACTAGTAATAGTAACAACAACAATGTTCTGTTCCTGCTAATTGTTTATCATCATATTTAAGCCCATGTTTTAAAGTTTTTTTCTACTGCTTTGGCACATTTCATGAAAATCACTTAACATTCTCACCACTGTAAGAGCATTACTCAAAACAGTTCAGGTATATTACAAAGCACTATGGTTTAGCTGCAAAAGGTCGTAACTTGCCCGAAAAAATTAACTCATGTCTCAAAAGCAAGTAATTCCACCAATGTACTAGTCAATGCCAACAAAAGAAAAAGAACAGTCTGCAAAATTTTCACCATGAGAGTCAAAATGATTACATATATTGTCACAATGTCAGTGTAAGTGTGCCTACAAGCTCCACAATTTAGAATGATAGTTGGTTCCCTCTTTTTCATTGTCACTAACTGATCATTATATTTTGGCAAACTGATGGTTATTCATGTCAGAGACACCAGTTTCACCATTGCAAGGCTCTGCATCGCAGTATGTAAAGTTCACCGGCAAGAGAAACACTCGCATGTACATGTAACTTCTTCAGATCTCAAGACATAGTACAATTGCAAACAAAAAAAATCACACAGCACCAAAACAGCAAAATGGCAACAACATCATGTATTGTGGAAACGAAAAACAAAACATTACATCATCATTGCAATTTATGGAATATATTTTAAAATCATTTTGAAAGCTTGCTTAACTATTTTCCAAGTGGTAGCTAACATGATGGTCACATACATATGTAGTTTTGAGGTTAAATTATTACAATGGGAAACCACATAATCTATTTTGACCAACAAGACTAAAGCAACTTCAAATTGCGCCAAATGATGACAATTATACGAAACCATCTGCATATATGTTGTGCTGTGCAGAAGTGTCATTATGGTGTGGGGATTACACTTCTTGTTTTGCAAATGTTATTTGTCATTTGAGAAACGCTCCAAAGCGATTGAGAAAAACTGTAATTCGGGTTATTGATTTTAGAAAGCAGTAAGTAACACTCCACATGGGGGTGACATTGTCCCATTAATCAATCTGAACAACTGAGTTTTTATAGTTTTCTTGAGCGCATAGGCCTACTTCACATGTGATGCCACTTTGAACTAATTAAGTAGCATAGAAGCGCATCATGGTATTCTGGGGTTAATGGTCCATCTGGTTTTTAAGTGGAAAAACACAAGTGCAATGTGGGAACATATTTCTGCTGATAGAAGGATTGTTCCACCTCTTATTTCCTTGGCAAAGACACAGATCATTTATGAATCTTTTAAGTGCATGTTTGGCTGAAGATGTAATTCTTTAGGTGGTGACAGCAAAACAAAAAAAAACAAAGAATAACATTAAGTGTAGAAAGAGGAAAAAACTGCCACAGTTGCCTTTGTCTGTAATTTTAATCTGGAGATAAATTTGCATTGGAATTTACAGTACTGCCTAGAAGCTAATAGCAATGAAAGAATCTTTGATTTACATACATTATTATTCAGATAGGGGTAAAAATGTATTTGTATATAGCTTTGTAAATAATCTTTATTAATCTTTGTACTATTATATGTATTTGTCAATCCATCTCATTTAACACAAATCAGAAAATGGTCATCTTATCTAACATCTTTAGTTTTATCTGATTTAAATATTTAGCTGACAGCTTTATCAATGGTAATTAGGATATGCTGTAAGAAGCTGGAACAGAAGCCAGCGTTAACCCAATGCCTGGAATTACCGTCCTGAACCTAAACACTGTCCCTGATGTACTGCAGATAAATCAACCTATTTCTGGTGTTTTCTGAGCTAGCTCAACATGTGTTATTTTCTGTAAGGCAGTTCTCAAAGTATGAGGCTATATAGCAAATGTCCAGCCCGTGAAGCTCGGAATCTATTTATTGATATTTGCTTCATCGCGCATGTTTTTGAGCACCGTGAAAATCATCAGACATAAAACAGCGGCATGGAAGCTTCCTTAGGCTCCCTGACAAAAATAAAAGCCAGGTTGAGTTCATGTGGATGCACTATAAGTAACTGCAGAGAACGTCTCACACACCAAGCAAAAACCAAATGCATGCGGCTAACTGGCAGGTATATCGAAGATCTGTGCCTTGGTAACAGAAACGTATTACATGTAACACTTAGATGGGAGAGTTCAGTTGTTAAGGTACAGTCAGAACATACCTTCCAAGTACCCCCGCCTTCGTTTACAGTCCATGTTCAATTTAAGTGGCGTGTTAAAGTGACGTTAGAATAGAATACACATACCAAACTCAGCAAACCTTCATCAAGATCAACACCATTTTAGGAGAGAATTTTAGATGATAAAAAACTTGCCAAACATTCATACAAATATGCTCTAATACCCCACCAAAACTTACGCAATGCTTGTTAATGAAGGCAGCTTGCCTTCCGTTACACCAAGTCACCATCTTTTTTTGTACAGGGACCACACATTAACACATAAACCTATTCAGGCAAAATTTTTATGATTGATGTTCAAAACTCCAGATCTTTACTATACCATCTTTTGCCTTGGAATGCTTTTATTGCTAGGAACACAATCAAAAGCTATTGAGATGACTGTAGAAGTACTGTTTATTTGGGTTATAGTATTAAGCATTTCTGTAAGTTGTTTAGCTTATGAACAGGACAGAAATTAAAAGGCATTTTGTGTCTAGTTTACCCATAGGTCAGTAAAATGTTCCACAGCTAAAGTATGCAATAATTCACGAACACGTGAAATATCTCCTCAGAATATTCTGCAAGTGACATTTCAATAAATGATCGAGTCATTAATCACTAGTGACTGTTTAATCATTCTGAAGCATAAAAACCAGTCAAGCAGCAGGATTTTTAATTATAAAACTATTTAATGTATTCCAATATTTACATATCAAATCTACAAAATATGCACGTTAAAAATAAAGTCAGTCTCCAAACTTGAAATGTCATAGCCCTTGTATACAGACCCCAATGACAACAGAGTATCATCTGCTATAGATGTTAAATGTAGGTATATATGTACAGAACACTGTTCAATCACGTGCTACTTCAGACTGGGTTAAAAGCAGAAAGCTACGTTAAACACGTCTGTATTCTAATGTCATTGATTTATTTCGTTTACAGCACAATAATTCTACCTAGGATGACTTCAGGGCGAAGAGATGTTTCAGGATTAATTTTCGAGGTCAATTATAATCTGCCGTTAGGTGAGCAAGACACACATTCATTAAAGATCACTTCACACGAGCATATAGTGTAGGAATGTCACCGTGACGATGTGACGATGGCTTTACTGAGCTGCAGGGCAGCCGCAGAGCAGGACTGGTCAAGCTGATGCCAGTGAAACTAGATCCAGGAAGATGCCCGTTACCTGTGAGGGGGGGCCGACCTGCTCAGTCCCTCGGTCACATTCTGGAACAAACACTGCTTTATAAAACACTGCTTTTTAAATACCTGCTCAGTCACCATCCAGGAGCCTATAAATCTGTAAGTATCTTTCACACAGTCTGCCATTCTTGGAGGCCCCTCGATATATTTTACACCAAAAGATTTCATTTTACACTGTATAATAATGCACTGACATTGCTATTTTTGTCCTTTTTTCTGTTGGTTGTATATTTTTGGCAAACAGAGAAACTTTTTGTATATTTAAAATGACAATTTCACTCTTTTTTTTCCCCAACAAAATAACATAAGACATGCATTTTTTTGACAAAATACATTTCCATTATGAATAAATACACATACACACTTTTTTGGGCTTAGAAAAATCATATCAACACTTTCCCCTCATTAATAAACAGAAGTCATTTTGGCCTACATTAAAACAATACAAAACAGACACCATACATATTTTTCCTGTAATATATGGCACAAAAAAAAACAAAATTGCATTGGCAGAACCTTGAGTACCCTGGAGATCCAAAAGGCCTGTTTCACTGCATTTCCAGAGCCTCTGATGGATTGGTACTTTTTTTTTTTTTTAGTTTTTACATACCTCCTGTTGGGTTTGTCTATCAAACAGATGGCTTAAAAAAGACCAGTCCCATTTTAAAGCCATCTTGCTCTATGTTTTTTGTCCATTACTGCTGCAATCATGATGACTACAGATTTTCTAGGCACCTTATGGTTAATGGTAGGTGCTGCCACAGACTCCCGCAGGAGTGAGATAACAGGCTGTGTATGGAAAAGGTGATACCACACTGGCTCACACTTGGGCAACTGGAAACTGGGACAGAGTTCTGCAGCAGCTCCCTCCTTCTCGCTCTCTCTCTCTCACTCATGGAGATGGAGGTAGCTTGACATCTAGCAGTCCGTAGGCAAAGACATTCCAGAAGACGGCGCAGAGGACGAAGAGGGTGTAGACGCAGAAGAAGATCCAGAAGAGGGACTGCTCCTGGAGACGCTGCTCGTAGTTATGGAGCACGACCACGCCCAGCGTCAGGCCCACGGCCACGCCGCCCAAGTGGGCCACAAAGCTGGGGTTGGGGCAGGGGGGGAAGGGCGAGGCATAGAAGCGAAGCCACACAGCCCGCCCGAACTCCACACTCACTGCGAGGAAAAAGCAACAAAGCAGGAAAAAGGAAGTGATGCACCTTCTGGTTCGCTGGCATTTGGCTCCTTTTAGAAGCGGTAATATACAGCTCACTATGCTCCAGAATAAGCCACCAGTCAGTTAATAACATGCCAGACATTTTCCAAAGCAAATGTTTACTTAACTAATGAATAATGAGATAAATAATAACCAAAGCTGCACACAAGGACACTAAGGTGTGTAATTAGTGTGAAAGTCTATCCGCTGCCGGAGTGGGTTATGGGCTAGTAGCTTTTATCCTCAAGCTTCCCGGAGATTCTGATTCAAAGCCAGTTCTTTATTAAGCTTTACTCTCCTTTAAGCAGTCGTTTGAGGCTAGAGATTTCTAAAAATAGAGATGCTTTTGGACAAGGCATTCCTGGGAGGTATCGTTTGGTTCTAAGGCATAATGCCCACCAGGAAAGGGCACAGAGAAGAGCACTAACTCCCCCATCTGAATCTGAAAGTAAAGGAGACTCACTGCAGACAAGGGCCATGGCCATCCGGAAGAGCTTAAACTGGCACTTCATCCCCGACCAGTTCTGGAAGGTAGATATACAAGACAGTGGGGTTTGCTTGGTTCTTTTCAACATATCCCAATACATTTCAGGAGAAACAGAACCCTAAACTTTTTGATGAATAAAACTATCCCATTATACCAAGGACAGAATGAATGGTTTTACGGCCAAAGGCATAGCCTCTTTGGAGCATCAGGCACACCAGAGTCACAAGAAAGATGCACTTTGGCCAAGGAAATAAAAATCCGACACATAAATGGACAGCCGCTGACCGTTACGGGAGTCTACAGGGTGCTAACGGTGCCCCAGAGGAATGGTGGCAGGTTCCTTGCAGAACTCATTCCAGCGGTCCCATCTGGAGCTCAGACAGAGGCTTCCATCCCGTCTACGATGCCTCAGACCCCGTACATGCAGGATGATCCTCAAAGGCCAGGAGCATGAGGAGTCCAACCACAGGCATTGGGTGATTTGCAGAGGACGACCACAGGACAATATTTGATCTATCCTTCTTAAGTCCACCCGGAAGAGTTGCAGTTTACCATGTGGGCTAAAACAAAGTAGCATTAAGGATCTTACCATGACAACGTTGGCGAGGTGGGCCGACACCAGGGCATAGACCCCTCCCGAAGACCCCACCACTGGGGCGGTCATGTCTGCCACAGACACCGCCAATGACCCTGGCGGGAGAAACACGGGCTGATGAGAATTAACTCCCCAGAACAATCAAAGGAACATTCCTCAGTACTGTGCAGCACGGCCATTGGACGTCTGAAACCCACGAACATGAAGAGGACCAAGCTAACATGTGGCAGGAATCAGGCCATGGAAAGGCTTAAAGAGAGAGAGCTCAAGACACGTCTTAGGTGAGACTCAAGAATCAGGGCCGGTGGCTGCCTCCTAATGGCCTATTCTGCCCACTCACTTTAATTACCAAAAGTCTGGTGCAGATCCATGTAAGTCAGCCAAGTGGAAGGGGAGATTTTTCAAGCTTTTTTGTGTTTTATAAATGGCAATCAGTGCTATTCAGTAAAGACAAGGAGAACATGACAAAAAAATAACCTTTTTATTCCAAATGTTTTAATTATGCTTGTGAACCAATCAGGTCTCTATTCTACCCCTGAGTGATGACATCCGGGTCTGTATTGTTATTGCTTTAATAATTCCCTATTTCTAAGGGTTGTCCCGATTGTCTCCTCTGTCTGTCACACTCAACCATGTCAATCAAGCTTTTTCCCCTCTCTTAAAGTCAGGCCATTGAGTACAACGTTGACTATTGTTGTACGGCTTGCAGTAAGTCACTGTGAGATGTGGCTACAGAGAAAGGAGGATTACTTGATAGCCTCTTTGCCCTCCTGATGGTCTGAGATCAGGTCACCCCAGCACCCCAGCAGGAAAAGCATTTGGGTTTAGGCAAACAGGCTTCTGGACAACTGACCCTTGACATAGTTTGACCCATTAGTCCAGCTGAGTGCTTATCCCTAAACACACATTAGAATAACAGCAATAAATAACCGAGAACATAAATAAAGGTACAGGAGCCCAGGCCCAAAGGGTCTAAATCTAATTAACACAGTGGGGAACCCTCATAAGAGAGACCCCACGGGCACTTAGCTGTCTGCTGGCTGATTTATGGTGCATTTTCACCCCTATTTCATGCAAAGGTCAGGTTTTCCTGCTTAGCAGCTGTGTTCCGTCCGACGCCTCTCAGGCATGACATGGTAAGCGGAAGTTGGGCATATAGGCCAACGGTAAGAGTCACGTGCTAATCCGACCTACCGAGAACTTCCTCCACCTCACCTCTAACGCTTCCATTAAGTTGTGGTTTTTGTCAGAGCCTAACACCCGCCATTTAAATATCTAGCCTGAGCTTGCTATGCTGACTAGGAACAGCTCCGAAAAGCGAAGATGGTTTGTGCAAGTCTTATTTGGAAGAAAACCACAATAATCACAACTCAACAGACTCAACGCACAGTATTTTCCTGCACGCCACACTAGGCCCCAATTAAGGGCTTATCTGGTCTACTATCTAAGCAGAGAGGCCTGAGCTACATCTAACTCTGATATTTACATTTGTTCATTTACCAGGCACTTTTATCCAAAGCAATGCAAGGCTGAGAAAGCAGAGTCAACCAGTCCGTGGAGTAATAGAGATTAAGGGCCTTCCCTTACGTCCTTTACTTCCTCTTTAGCAGGGAACCCAGATGCACAACCTCACTCTCAACCCCCTCAACTCCCAAGACATTAGGAGGGAGCACACAGGTTAAGAGAGTGCTGGGGACAATCCAGTTTGTCTTTTGTCCTTCAGGCTGAAGGCTCTTCAGAGAACAGGCAAGCCATCTGTCACTGACTGAAGTGCATGTTGAGGCTATAAACAAAGGCTATGTCAGAGGCCAGAAGGGTTGCAGGTGAAACCAGGGTCCAACCAGTGATGCAGGCAGAGAGCCGTTTATAAAAGGCTCTGGGGTCTGCAGGGTTTCAAACAACACGCCGGACACGACCCACCTGCCAGGACGCCGCAAACGTAGACCAGGCCGATCCTCACCGCACCGTGTACCATCTCCAGGGGCACGCCCACCAGCAACTGCATGGCCATGTTGAGACCGAGGTGCTCTATGCTGGGAAAGAAACGTGACCGTCAAGGCGGGGAATGTTCATACCCCGGGACGAAAACCTTATAGCCGGAAACAGTCGAGAGGTTCCCCACGGCGACACTCTGTTCTCTTGGAAGCGAGGTGCCAAATCAGGTCTCTGCTGTCCTAAAAGTTCTTGAGTTGAACGATTACATGGCCTGCTTTTAAAAGAAATGCGTATTTTCTAAAACCAGACAAGGACCTGGGAGGAAGTGAAGTACGTGGATGGACAGAGAAGTTTTATGTCAAAGAATCTCTGGTGTGGCATTCCTGCTTCGTCAATAGTAACTTTATACGCAGAGCAGGACAGTCAGCGAGAAACGACAGTGCTGACTGCAGCTCCACACAGACACATCCGGACAGTCGGCAGGCCAAATCAGCTGCTTTCTGGACTCCAGCTGAAACGGCTGCCGCCTGAAAGCGAATCGGTGTGGAAGCGTCTCGACCACTGGCCCTCTTTTGTGAGATTTAAAACTGCTGGATGGTTTATTATGTGCCTTGATGTGACAGTTGGAATTCACAAATGACTACATTAGGAGGTGTCTGCCGCGACCTGCCTGTCACGAACCGAACGGTCCACTTTCAAAAACGTTGACAGCTCCTTAATTTTAAGCAGAAAATGGTTAGTATTCCTTTTAATTGCCCTGCAACACTCACAGAAACTTTGAATGGCACACAAATCAAGCACAGACTGGACAAGTCCTCACAGTCCCAAGCCCACATGACCAGAATATGTCAATCTTACACCCACCTGCTACAATTATGGGAAAGCGCCAGGATTAAAGTGGTCACGTCCTTGAACACCTCTGATGATGATATTCTGATCACAACACTGACAGCTATGCTAGCTAGGGCAAAGGTATTGATTAGCCTTCAAGACACGAGACAGTCATCCTACTGTCAAGGGGTGATTCATATTGCAAAGCAAACTAAGGGATGAGCAGCACATACTTCACTGGCTGCTTTACAACCTGAACATCATTTGAGATTATATTAAATAAGCAATCAGTCAAATTCAAATCATCCAAGGTTCAGGAGCTCTTTGAATATGAGCTGAATGCTAGAATTCTGGTGGATAATACAGCACTGTCAGGATCCTAACCAGGATAAGAAATTGGGAAAAAAAGATGAATGGATGAATGGATGGATGGCCTTCCACCTTCAGGACTGTAAATTACAATCCTATCCCCAGTTCTGGGTATGGAATCCTGTCTACATTCACGTGAGTTTCCTTCAGGTTCTGTCTCCTCCTGTTGCCCAAAAACATGCAGTTAGGTGCTCTGACATCTCTAGACTGCCCACAGGACACGATGTATGATGTATGAGTGAGTGCCCTGTGATGGGTGCCCGTCCACCCCACAGTGTCCCCATGGAACAGGCTCCAGGTTCACCACAACCCTCTACAGAATAGATGGTTATGCAAGATGATATGGATGGATATAGAGGACAGATAATCCTAGTATTTGAAATTTAAATTTGAACTCCAATGTGGCTTATTATTATTATGAATATATTAAAATAATGTTTAATTAAATACAAGCCCATTTTCACTTAGAAGTCATTTCAGAATCTATTCCATATGACTGATTTATACCTCATGGGTTTTAAATAATTATTTTTCAGAGTATATTATAAGTTCTATGTCAGTTTCATAGTGTCAGTTTCTATTGTACCTTGATGACTGCATGCATATTGAGTGTATATAGGACCTATATTATAGGCTATATGTCATACACTGTTTTGATGTAACTGTACTTTACCTCAGTTGCTGAATTTATACACGTTTGTATATGAACACAGTCAAACGTTTCTGCACACCCCAGGTTTTTACCATTTGGAAAGAGTATGTAACAGTGCATGTCTGACATCCTATTAACTGGTTGTGTGGTGACGCTGCCCTAGTCAAGTTCTAGGTTGTCCTTTAACTTTAAATGCACTAGTTAACCATTTCATCCCATGAAACAGGGCAGTATTTAATGTCCCTGGTAGAAAGAATTGCTCTGCTGTTATAACTGCTAGAGGAGGTTACTTTGATGAATCAAAGATATGACATTTTCTTGCTAATAAAGATACTCAAAAGATAGATTTACTTGTTAGCAAAGAATGTTGAGTGTATTTTTTAGTGAATGTTAAGTGAGTAATGTGCAAATGTAGAAAACCTCAGTGTGTACAAAAACTTTTGATTATAGCTGTAGGGAGACTGACTTGGAATTAATTTAGCAAATCAGCCCTCGAGGTGTTTAAATACAAATCCTGTTAGGTCACTGCAAAACCCAGCACAAAAATTCCCAAAGCTTTCAGCCTTATCACATTTCTAAAGGCCTGTCACTTTGAGCACAATGGTCTTCAAAAGCAATTACTGAATGACTAAATATAGCGACAGAAGTAGGTAATGCAGATGCGGATGCGGCTAGATGTACTAGACGCAAACTTCACTGCCTTTGAGAGAACGTCACATATTAACAGCGTATATGAAAACCTCCTGAACTGTCTGACTGAGTCTGTCTCCGCCAAGCTCTCCCGGGACCGAGCTGAGGTTCCTCTCCTCACAATCACCTTGCCGTGCATTTTATAAATGAACTGTTATCAGGGAATCAAAGTTATATTCACTGAACAATCAATGCATGCAAAATGCCTCAAAGCCATCTGCAGAACGAGTAGAGATTTTAGGACCACATCAGCCAAAATAATAAAAAGCTGATAATTCCGCTTTCATGAATTACATTACCATTTCCATATGGTCCTCTCTTAATATAGCATTATAATATTTATTATTTAAAAATTACTCCAGCAAACACCAAACTCAGATGATAGATATAGCAACGTACTATGTGTTGAAGTATAAAAGCTTCTACAGGGATGATTTGTCATGCTGCAGATGTGTTTGTGGAGGGCTATAATCCATCTCTATTAGTATGATGAAGTGTGTTTCACTCTTGGCTAGTTCGATTTTAAATAGATCTTACTGACCATACTATCCCAGGCAATAACGTGACATGAAGACAATGAGTGTGTTTGCATGCACACAACATTCTCAATATTGTCAGCATCTTGGCTGAGAATAAAATCAAAATAAGAAGATTTATATTACCAAACACCTGTGACCCGCATAAAAGACAGGAATTCAGGAATTCACTCAATCCATCCATCCATCTTCCAACCGTTTATCCGGTACAGGGTCACACAGGAACTCTGGATCTTATTCCTGGAATTGTTGTGCACAAGGCAGGGCAACATTCTAGCGAAGGGTTTCCCACCCCAGTCCTCAGGGACCCCCCGCAAGCCATGTTTTTGCTCCCACTCAGCTCCCACCACACCTGTACCAGGTATTTGGTATTCTTGATTGGATGGGCGCCAGAATGGAACAAAAACTAGGACTGTCCAAGGGTCCCCACAGACTGGGTTGGGATGCCAGTCCATCCCCAGATGCACATACTCAACCAACCTGCATAGCTACATGTTTTTGTGCCGGGAGCAAAGTGAAAAATCAGGAGAAAACCCACAAAAAGATCTGTCTTGCTGTTTTCTGAAAGTGACTATCTACAGCATAGTGCAGTATGTTCTATTCTCTTCTATTTGGACATCCTTCACAGAGGGAAAGGATAATACTGGGAAGGTGTAGGTCAATCCATTCATGCCCTTAAAATCACGCTGCTGTTCCACATAGAAGCACTTCAAGACCAGCAAAGGCACATGTGGTTAACTGGAAAGAATGGGAAAATGACGGCGAGCAGAGAGCAAGTATCCTCACAGAGCACTGGTCTGACAGCCACGGTGGGTGAGGTCATGCCTTCTGCTGTCTGAACACAGCAGCGGGATTGATTAGCCGAGTACAGTGACACGCACATGTGTCTGCTCCTCCCACACAAAGTGCCCTTTTCTGTTTCACTGTAGATCGCAAACATCACGAAAACAAGGCTACCGCATTAAAACGATTCGTCGTGAACCATCATGCATTTTCGATCACTCATCAAATACAGGGTTGTGGTGAGCAGCGAGCAATATTTGTACAAATTTCATGGTGTTACATGAAAAGAAAAATATCTAAAAAAAAATGGGTGTTTATGAATTTGTTTACTAGACTGTATCTGTGTTTTTGTGTACCAGTTTCACGTCATCTTCCACAGACCAGTTCCAATAGTAGGAACAGAAGTACGGAGGACGGTAAAAATCATGTCATTCTTGCCGCACCCCAAATGTCAAGGACACATCGGTTGCATCCTCGCCAAACAAGACCAATCCCATGATTCTTTGCGCCCAAAGTTCGTTCCTGGGAGGCAAGACCGGTCTTACAAAGACCACATGTACGATCTCTGCATTCTTGGTATTGAGAAACACCCAGAGTCCAGTTAAGGTGCTTCCAGAACCCATTATTTCTGTCAAATAGCCAAATACCCTTAATGTCTTACAGGTAATTCTCATATTTGGCTTATTGGGCCACAGCATCTGCATAAGTCAGAATTCCCTTTGGGCTCTTGAGAAAGGTCCTTACCCTCCGAATTGCTGCAGGGGCGGCAGATATACGGCTGACGCTAAACTGAGACCCTAAGCTTCGGTCTCAACTGTATATATGTGCAAAAAATAAGCGTTCCAATATACCTGTACCCAAATGGCAAATAAACCATCAGTTCATTTCTTTTTTTATACCTTTCTCATAACAAGGTATTCTGGATTTACAGGATTTATGTACACTTCTGTATCTGGGCTAATATGAGATCATTAGCATATAACTCGGGCTCTTGCTAAGTGGCACAGATATGTTTCGAATCTGCAGGCACCGTTACTGGGAGATCCACAGCTGCATGACTTAAGGACAGATAGTTAATTCATGTCACAGCACACACTGGTTGGACTGCTGATTATTCAAGGGCATGTTCCCGTTTTGAAGCCTATCGGTTGCACTATGCTGCCAACGGTAATGAGAAAATGTAATGTAATACATTGTTAACATTTGCTTAATATTACACGTGTTTCAGTCACAAATAAAGCACTGAGCACCAGTCCAATGGCCACAAAGAAACAGTTTAAGCTTTCCATGCTGTGTCAGGAAAGAGCTAAATGCCGGCCGCCATATCTAGCACGATGTCAATTAGCTTGCAAGTATAAACGTAATTATCCACATAATGCAAGAACGGACACTGTTAACAGTTGAGAAATGACCGCTTTAGATTGTGCGAAGGCGAGCAGAAACCACCAAGCTGTGAAGCTCTGGTATGAGAATGATCAGTCCTCTGGCCTACAGACTCAAACCTTTCTCTCAATACGCCGATCCTCATGCCTGCTGGCTGACCAGCTTGTGACGATGCTGGGTTCGATTCCCCGCCCCACCGCGACTCACCCAGCATGCATGAAGATGTAGCTGAGGTAGCGCCATGCCTGGGCCCGTAGCTGAGGGTGATAGGGCAACGGCCCCTTCAGGAAGAGGGGATCAGACACCTGCAGTACCCAGCGGTTCAGCTGCAAGCTATAGTACAGAAACACTGCCACCTGCAGGGAGGCAGAAAAATACTTAAACAACTGAAAAATGCAAAAAAAAAAAAAAAACTTCTAAACATGGTTCGAATTACGGGGGAGATAAGAGGAGCTCAGCTCCCCTGAAGGCCTCCCCTGAGACATTTAGGCTGTTAAACTTCTTGCATGATTATTATGTTGTTGTTATTGTGCCTATATGAAATGTTACTGACGGTATTAACTGGCTGCAGTAGTAACAGTAGAATGTTTTTCATAGAGACCCTGTTATTGACCACGCTGCCGCATACTTGTATGTATGCGTGTGCATGTGACTGCACACCGGAAAACAGGGCTCCCCCAAAAGCTACTGTGTAGCTCAAAAGATAAAATGCTAATATTAAAATGATCGACTCTAGGGTTCAGGTGCCATTGTATTTACTCTTTAACCTCTAGCCAATCACAAGCTGGCCTACCTCGGCGATGGTGATAGCCAGGATAAGCCAGGGCGGTGGGCAACAGGTGTAGCTGTCGAAGTACCACTTGCGGTCGATCTCTCTGGGTAGCGTGTCATAGGCGATGTGGCGCACCAGCCGCTGAGAGAGGTCCAGCCCCACCTCCTCGCGTAGGACCGCCCCCTTGAGCTGCCGTCCGCCTTGCAGGATGGCCCGTCGGAAGCTGTTGGAGCGTTTGTTGCTCATCTGGAAAAATGCACACAGAAGAGATTATACCTCCCGGTTTTTCTGAAAAGAGGCAAGGTACACCAGTGAGAAACTGTGATTAAACTGCACTGCAGTCTGCAGTGAAGCTGCAGAAATTTGGCAGATTTTATAATCCCATACAAATCGAGCAATGCCTGAAAATCCATAATTGTAAATTCACCTCTGAGCTCTAAGATGGTTAGGCAATAATTTAATTATTTATTCCCAGACTTTTATGCCCGAGGGACCTGGCTGATCTCTCGCCAAGTTCGCCTCCGGACTCACCCCAGCCCACGGGGGCGGTCGTGCCATGACACCCTGCTGTCGTTTTTCGGCGGCTGCCCCCGCTTCCCACGTAACCCTGCCCTGGGTCCCGGAATGTTTCCCCATCGCTAGGCAACGTCTGAGGAATTCCATCCATCTCTAGCACTGTCCACAGCTGCCCGATCCACAATTCCTCACAAACAAACACCTCTTTTGCAACACAGAACCCCAAAATAAAATCAGGAATGTCATTCTCTCACCCTTAAAAGGACCTTTAGTTTTACACAGACTTTGATGTCATGGTCAATGAGTGGCTAGACATTAGACAACTATTTGACAGACGTTTAAAAAGTTGTATTTTTAAGTTCTGATGTATACATATAAAAAAATACGCAGTGCATTTTGCCTGATTAAAAAATTGTGCCCTGGATACAATTTGGGATCGTTTCTGACATCTTTGCATCAGTAAAATCCATCCATCCATTTTCTGAAACTGTTTGTCCTATTCAGGGTCACAGTCAGTAAAATCTGATTTATTAATATATAACTATTAGAAGAGGCCCTTTTATTAGAAATTTTATTAGAAATGTGACCAATGATTTTTAACCCTAAAATTTTTAATTTAGATTTATTTGCTCTCTCCAACCTGCTTCTGTACCTGTATGATGTACAGCATCATATTCTTGTCACACCCCCTCGAAAGGAGCCCCACCTGACACTGCCCCTTTAAAGTCCTGGGCCACCTCGCGCTCAGTCCGTCACTATTGTTGATCCATGTGGTGATTTACAGAGTGTTCTCTGATGGTCTTTCCTGCAGCCCTGACCTGACCTGCCCGCTGTGTTCCAGTTCCTGACCATCTGCCCCCGATCCCTGTTCCATGTCTGCCCATCCAGTGTGGTCTGTGTAGAACTGACCTCTCTGGCTTTTTGACCCACCCGTTCCATGACCCCCACCGAGTCTCTGCTTTTCAATTCTGTGTTTGGCTGCCTTTGATTTAATAGAAGTGTTTTCTGGCGTAACAATTCTTTTGCATTACATTGTATCATTGGCCTCAGTGATGGATAGACACACACACACACACACACACACACATAGACTAAAAGTCAAAACAAAAGTAAATGGATTGCATTTATATAGCGCATTTTTGCTACTCTTTCGAGTACTCAAAGCGCTTTACAGTTACGCCTCACATTCACCCATCCATACACACACCGACGGCAGAGGCTGCCATGCAAGGCGCCAACCAGCTCACCGGGAGCAAATTAGGGTTCAGTGTCTTGCTCAAGGACACTTCGATGGGGTCAGGAGGACCCAGGGCTCAAACTTGCAACCCTCCGGTTGCCAAACAGTAGCATTTCCTCCTGCACCACCATCGTCACTCATTGGGACACACCTCTTAATAATTGAATTCAGGTGTTTCATTCAGACCCATCACCACAGGTTCATAAAATCAAGCATCTTGCCATGCAGTCTGTGTTACAAACATTTGTGAAGGAATGGGTCATTCTGAAGAGCTCAGTGAATTCAAGCGTGGTACTGTCATAGGATGCCACCTTTGTGAAAGTCAGTTTGTGAAATTTCTTCACTGCTAGATATTCCATGGTCAACTGTAAGTGGTATTATTGCAAAGTTTAGGAGCAACAGAAACACAAAATGGCAGATCATGTAAAGTAAAAGGTCAATGTTGCTGAATGCTGAGGCGCGTAGTGTGTAAAAGACACCAATGCTCTGTTGACTTGATAACTGCAGAATTCCCAGCTTCCTCTGGCATTAACCTCAGCACAGCGCTGGGAGCTTCATGGAATTGGCTTCCATGGCCGAGCAGCTGCATGCAAGCCTCACATCACCAAGCGCAGTGCCAAGCGTCGGATGGAGTGGTGTAAAGCAATGGAAACATGTTATGCAGAGTGACGAATCACACTTCTCTGCCTGACAGTCTGATGAATGAGTCTGGGTTTGGCGGATGCCAGGAGAATGTTACCTGCCTGACTGCATTGTGCCAACTGTAAAGTTTGGTGGAGTAGGGATAATGGTATGGGGCTGTTTTTCAGGGGTTGGGAAGGGCCCCTTAGTTCCAGTGAAGGGAACTCTTAATGCTTCAGCATACCACGACATTTTGGACAATTCCATTCCCCATGACCTCAACCCCCTCGAACACTTTTGGGATGAACTAGAGCAGAGATTGTGAGCCAGGTCTTCACTTACAACATCAGTGTCTGACCTCATAAATGCTCTTAGAGATGAACTGACAAAAATTCCAACAAACACACCCCAAATTCTTGTGGAAAGCCTTTCCAGATGAGTGGCAGCTGTAAAAGGGGGACCAACTCCATATTGATGCCTATGGATTTAGAATGGGATGTCATAAAAGTTCCTGAGTGTAATGGCCAGATGTCCCAATAGTTTTGTCTATACAGTGGGCATGTTCATATATATGAAGAAGTTGCAGCAAAACCTCAGAAAAACACCATAAACTTGGGTTTCATTCGGTGATGCCTTGGCAATTAAAAGTTGGAATGAACTTTTGCAGTTGTATAAAAGCAGAAGCCAAAAACCCTTGAAAAAAACAGTTGAACTTTATGGCTGGATTATCCCTCCACTTTCGATTTCCATTTCAGCGGCTTATCCTCTTGCATGAACATCTCTCATTCCATGCATCTCTCAGCTGCTCTGATGGAGTTTTAATGCAAATGACTGAAAGTCGCTGAGCGACTTCTGCCATGGCTGTTTTTTTTATAGCTATTCCTAGACGGGTCATGTGCTGCCAAACAGATGAGGCAGATTCGGTGCTGCGTCACAAACCAAATGAATGCATGTCGCAGAAATACAGTCACAAAACCTGGCAGCCTCCATGCAGATTACATTTTCACGAGTACTTGGCACTTAGACACCCTCTCGGGATGTCCTCAAATGCTTTATGAATTGAGTGAATCATTGAATTAGGGATCGCAACAGAACCAAAATACATTTCTGTTGGTGTTGTACTTACAAAATTACGTAAATGCACGAGCACTTATCTCGGCTGCAAGCAAATGGTAAATATTTATGGTTAAACCTTGTTTTGTGGACAAGTTAAACAGACCAACTTGTGGATGGTAATCAGGTTAGACAGACCTTGTGTTTTTAACATGTCCAACACCCCCTCTGAGGCTGAAAATGCCACTCACACTGCACTTTCTACAGCACTCTCTATGTAGCTGGACGCCATAAACTCGATGGCAAATTTAATCCAGTGGACATCAGTGGTTCTTGATAATAAACAAATGCAGATGTTTAGCACCATCAGTGTGTGGACCATGCAACACAATCACATAGACAATGATGCTGAAAGCCTACTTCCAAAACGCCTGTGCCGCAACCCACGGTGGATCCCGTGCCAGAACCCACGGTGGATCCTGAGCCCCACGGTGGATCACTAATAATTAAGAACCTGAGCCACTTGAGCTCAGGCCAGTTAATCGTTTATACAACAGTGATCCTCCCCTTTTGATCATTGAGACGTCACATGAAGTACAGCACAGCATTTCAGGAATGCTCAGCACCGGACAGTGATAAACATTCACAGGAGGTGGGTACAAGCGGGGGAGCGCCCCCCCTGCTTCGCTAGCACAGGTAGCGTAAACACAGCAAATGCCGAATTGTTTGCGATCACAATGGCAGCTTTATGGTGCGGTTACATGGTAAGGATACTGCTGCATGTAGCCCCCCTGCACACCCAATACCCTGGTGCCCACCCACCAGCCCCCCCAAACAGAACCCACTACACATGGCTTTTGTTGTTGTAGGCGCTGGATATGAGAGTCAAGGGAACAATAGCGGCACAGACCCCAATACATGCTCCTCATTCTTCTTTGTCCCACTTCCATTTGCAGATGCTGCTCCCTGACTGTCACATGACTTGGCCGAGCCAATGACAAAAAGGTGTGGGCCAGGCTGCTGCTGCACTTTCCCTTCCCCGAAGTACTGTACCCAACAAAGAAGCGCATTGAGGTGCTGCTGGCCGACCCCACTGCGGCCTCAGAAGTTAATCATTCTTGGCTTCCCTCCTTTTCTTCTCCACACCAACTTTTTTTGTTTCTTTCTTTTAAATTAGGGCTAATCGCAATCTTTCTGACAGATATTGTGATTACGATTTGATTTGCGATATAACTTTTTATATGTCAAGCTTCAGTTCAATATTCAGTGTGTAATAGATTTAAAACATATGACACACTATCACCATATGAGATACCATCAAAATATCAGCTGGTCTCTATTTTAATGGAAGGATGACAACTTAATGATATGAATGGCTTCCAACGTATATTCATTACTTTTTTAAATTAGCAGAGAACAATCAAACATAAAACAATTATCACAAAAGCTGTGACTTACATTAAATTAAGTAATAATGATAATAAAACAATTCCAGTTAAAAGAAAAACAACAGCAATCTTGCAGCTAATACTGCTTGGACCCCTAATAACACTAGAACTGCCGTTTCCTACGCCAATGAATGTCAAACTCCAATACATAGTTCGGGGTACTGCAGCCTTTTTTTGCGCTAATGTGCTATTAGTGTTAATAACAGCAGCAGATCTAACACCCTCGACCAAAAAGCCATAATGTTCCTAAGAGAGGGGCTGCTCTGTCCTGAAATCGTAAAGCTTAAAAGTTTTCAAACACAGTATGCATTTTATAAAACGTCGAATAAATAGTCGTACTTTATTGTGATTTTATGTTCATCGAAATTTCTGCTATATAAAGTAATGTTTTTTATACAAATTGACTCAGGTGAAACAATTTAAAAATTTACATCTTCAGGGCTGCCAGCTGTCACACATCTGGCATGACACTCACGCTTCCAGACTCTCACACATCTGGCGTGATACTCACGCTTTCAGACGCTCAGGCAAGAAATTTTATGACAAACAGGGGCATTGCTAAAGAGTTTAGGGCCCCATGAAAGCATATCATATTGGGGCCCCCCAGTCCAGACCAATCCATTTATTTTAAGTTTTTAGGGCCCCTGTCACTCCGGGGCCCTTGGAATCATCTTAACTCCCCCCCCCCCGCCCCATTGCACCCCTGATGACAAATATATATATATTATTACATTATAAACCTAAAATTAGCTACATCAAAAGTGTTGGGGTAGTTTGCAAACCCTACAGACTATTCAGAAGGCAATACAACTGTTATATATATGTAAATGCATGTACATGTGTGTGCAGTCTTGAAATCTCACTTCAGACTGCTGACCAAAGTTAGCAACCCTGCATTTTATGTGAAACGAAAAGTAAAGTGCACTGTTTTCGGCTGAAGCGGTGTGTCACTGATTATATGTTTTCGAAATAATAAGACCGCCCGTACCCCACTGTAATAGTGATTAAAGTGGTCAGTTCTTTTGGCATTTCTGTTAAAGCCAGGCTTTTATTTAATTACCGGTATGGAATTAAGATTAATTTCACAAGATTAATCTATCGAAACCAGTACTTAAATCAATGAGTACTAAAACACGACATAAATACGACTGAATTATGGGTTTTACGTCTTTTTGGGGGTGACAGTCCCCTGCTGTGAAGATTACTGACTGTCCCGTCGTTTCCTTGATGGGTGAGTGGCATGCTAATGCGATGGCTCATTAACAAAAACCAAAGGTGTGTCGTGGCGCAACTCCGACCATGAAATAAGCAGGTAATTCACTTATAGCTCAGCCGTTTGTTCGCCGTTCGTGGGCAGATCCACAGGTGCCTTGGGCCACTTCTGATTGGTGAGCATGACTGGCGCGCGAGGAGCACGACACTCCTGATTGGTGAGAATGATGGTCACACAGGGAGCACGGCATGAATTTGTAAAATAATTCTCACGCCAAGTGGGAAGCCTTGGGTCAGACATGCTGTTTAGTGCACGCCCGAAGTCCATTTGCCAATCGCAGCACACAAATTTGCTAAATCACATTTGAAATTGATAAATCGTTCAGCCCTATTTTAAATTGTTAGAACTTCGCTGCTGCAGGGACATTTTTGTCTACATGCAGCTGGACCAAATACTGGAGGCCTGGTTACGGTAAATAAATTAATATACAGAATGAAAGAGAGATATAACGATTAACTGAGGAGACTTTGAACGCACTTGTTCTTAGGGAAATCCATAATTACCAGATTCATCGTTCAGATTAATTCACTTGCTAGATATTCTAAAACCGTTATTCATTCAACAAGCATGATACGGCAATTAAATTTGAGTGTTCTGTGACTACTTGTCCGAAGTGTCTGTCTGCTCCCTATGGCTGAAGAGATGACATGGGCCAATCAGATTAAAGGCCAGCCTCACCAGGTTGACGAAGTCTTGGTAGCAGATCTTCCCATCGGCGTTGCCATCCGCAAGCGCCAGCAGGACCTCCAGCTTGTGGGGATCCAGCTCGGACCCATGGACCTCCAGCAGGTCTCGGAACCGCTCCGTGCTGATAAAGCCCGAGTTCTCGGGATCATACTGCAACACACACACACATGTGAACACACAACACGTGCAGGCAATGCAGCTATTTATCTTCAACCAGCATTAAAGTGGAGGATTCAGCAGTAGCTGAATGGCATCTTCTGTAAGCCCTGAGGCATCAATAATGCTCAGAATGAGGGTGTCGATCTGGGCTCAACTAACATCCAGTGTGAACAGGATGAAATGCATCCAATCAGGAATGCATATGCAACAAATTTGCTAGGAAAGTCCATATATTATAATTAATAGATTTAATGCATTTTCTAGTCCAAACATCCTAATTACTTAACAGTAGGATTATTGACTAAAAATATAATCTGTATCACAGGCCGCAGTGCAGCTGAACAGTGGATAGTAATGAAGCCCCACAAGCAGCTCTCGTTTGCTTTAAATGTCAGTTTTTTTCTTTTTAAACACGCCATCCTGCCCGTAACTAGATAGCACACAGCAGGCTGCATGGGTGTGCCAGCATCGGCCAGATTGCTCACCAGATGTCACGTTCCCCACACCCTGTCATACGTGGTTCGGGCCACATGCCGGAGGGAGCACATGAGCACATGCCCACAGCAGTGACCCTGCGCCCCACCAGCACCCTGATAAACCCTCAGACATCACACAGAATGTAACCTGTCACTCCAAACACAGGGGCGGCAACATTACATAAAAACCTATGCCACTACATGGGACCTACACCATTACATGGGACCTATACCACTACACAGGAAGTATAACACTGGACAAAACCATTACAAGGGCACATATGCCACGTCACTATAACATATAGCTTACATCAGACCCATACCATTGTACAGAAACAATACCATTATACATTATGCCTATACCACTACTAATTTCATCATATAAAACCTACACCATTGTAGAGAACCTATATCATTATAAGGGAACTCGATCACTATGACCTATACCACTTCACAGAAACAACACTATTATATATTATACCTATACCATTAATACATAAACTATACCATAATACATGTATAAGCATCTTGGCAAAACATGGGAAGGGAGTGCCTGTTTCGGGGGAGGGGCAAGATTGTCGAACAAGCCCTTCACACACCAGTAATTAATCATTAAGGGTATAGAGCAGGTTCACACAGCCAGCTCGTACAGTGGCATGTTTTGCTGGTTTCAGTTAGACAACAATATGATTCTGTAAATTGCTCAGTTTGCCTGCCTAAAGCATCATGGGGGTGTCAGATAAAATCACCCCATCCACCGCTCTGACCCCCACATGCAGTGGAAAATGTTCACTGTCCAGAAGAACTGGGTTTCTCACAGTTATTCAGGAACATTACCCATCACTTAAACACCTTGCTAATTTCAGAAGACCTATACCATTACACAAGACCTGTACCATTACAGGTATTTACACATCACAGGATAACAGTACCTGTCACACAAGACAGGTTCTCATACTTGTCACATGATCCTTGCCCATCACACAATCCCCCATCTATCTTGTTTGACACATGTAAGACATTCCAGTGCCTGGACCCTGGATCTTCAGCCAGACCTGACATGGGCTAAGACAGCATCGATGTAATGAATGAGGGCGGAATCAAGAGCATGCAGGCACCACAAAGCACAAACATTCCTAATATGGGAGTCTTTATTTCATTAAAAATTAAACTGGCCTCGTCTCATTCTATCATGTATACAACATTGACAAATACCATTGCCTATGCATTTTTACATTGTTTCTCTTGGAAGTAGATCCTGAAATCTTATAAGAAATCATACAGCTTCCAAATTTCAGTTGCCAAGCAAACTTACAACGGTAGAGAACACCAGACATTCTTTTTTTGACAAAAAACTGTTGAACTAGGAAGGTCTAACTCTGAAGGATATTCACATTTAACATAGTCACAGGTACAGGGGACACAATGACTGGATCACTAAGGGTGACACCTTGCTTTACACAACACCAGAGGATGACGGTATCACCATTACTCATGAGTCAGTACCAAAAGACAAAACACGGATCTGGTAACCTCATATTCAGTCTCTGAGAAATGCAAGTCATGCGTAAGAAGCGATGAACAAGCAAACGGTGCCACCGCATATTTACTTATTGAATAAGTTCGGCTGAACACTCTTGCACACACATGCCTTCAGGCACACGTACGCCCTGCTGCAGATTAAGTCTGTTCCTGAGGGTTTCTTCACTGACCTTCTCTTGCAGGACCCCAGCCAGGTTCAGAAAAGCACGTTTCCTCTCCTCTCCCTCCCTCATGGTGAGGAACTTCCACTCAGGCAGAAGTTCGATGTCTCTTTCTCTTCCTCCCACCCAGAGAGACTGAGGCACTCCGATGGGTTTCACCCCCCACCTCCCCCGCCTCCCGTGGGGTGGGTGTCCCGTCAAGTACAGATTCATGTTCCCCCCCCCCGCCCTCAAGTACACACACAACACTAGACCCGCTGGCCTGCACCCAGAACCCCCCCCTCGCCCCCTTACTGTCTCATCACCAGCTTTCACACTTCAGCGAGCACCTTATGCTCAAAGAAGCTAAGCGGTAGGCAGGAAGAGAGACACCCCCAAACAAAACAATGCCTGCATCACCCATCTCATTATGCTCCCAGACGTCCCTTATTCTCCGGGAGAAAAAAAAAAAAAAACAAACAAACTGGCAAACTCAAACTCTCAGGTGTCCCGAAAAGTACAAAAACAACAGATACGCGGCTTTGCCACGGCGTACGGCCAAACCCGCTGAAGAAAACCAGGTTGGGTGAAATTTCATTTAAAAGCAGCACGGCGCTGCTGGAAGACGGAGATGGCATTTGCATTGTGTCCCCTGGCACTGTTTTGGCATGATAAATGGATTTTCATCAGACAGGAATGAGCTGCCCGTATGCAAATTATTCTCAGTGTGGCACAAGCCTGGCATGTTACTGGAAGAGTCACATGTGTGGCCCTGGGAAAGAAAAAGCACAGTTGTGGCAGCTCTGGGATTCTCTATTTTTTCTCACACGCGGAATAATCCTGACATAATGCCACACTCAGAATGGGCTTTCATTACCAGGCTTCTGTGACAGCCGGCTTTCTGAATGGGGCAGGGGCACCGCACACTAAACACAATGCACTGCTGCACTGTAGCTCTAATCTTCATAATGCAGCATAATAACGAGCTTGGGGCTGCTACACGGGGTGAAGATCCACCCGCTGGTAGGAGACAGAGTGGCTCGGTTCCATCCCGTTGACGGACTTTATAAGACAGAACCATGGGTATGATCTCAAGGGGAGACCATGCATTTGAAAGCTAGTCTACAAATTCCGCATCTTGCTTCCATTTGCATTTAGTTAGCAGATGCTTTGGTCCAAAATAGCACATTACAAACACACGTCTGTCAAGGAGTTAACTAGGCATAAGTGCAGCTGGCCAACCTTCCAATGAATGACCTGGTGCAAGTGTAAGAGGTACTGGAGCGAGAGCTTTACAACAGTCTGCTAAACAAAGCAAGAACCTAAAGAGATGACTATTAAAATCAGCAGGCAAACGGCAACACTAAGAGCATTCAGGGAACATAGGTTGGTGTAGGCTACTAGAGGTGTTCCGGGAACGGATGGATCTTGAAGCATTTCTTGAAGGTGGAGAGGGAATCTTCTGGTATTCCAGGGCTGTGCTGGGCCATTAGACAACTCTCTGCTCCCATGTGAAGAGCCATGCAGGAAACTGTGAAACGGCTGCAAAATCCTGCCAGATCTGTGCCCATAGTAACGTTTCCTAGTCACCCATCCCATATGGCCTCATGGTAATCTGCTACTCACAAAGACAGTCTTTGGAACTCTGGCTGGTGATTTCAATGACTGACCTCCAAATGACCCAAAAGGGATCAGTATGGGTCTCCAGTGGCTTCTAATGAGTGGACACTTTGATGTAGACAGCCCTCAACAGGTTGTGACCTCTGGCATTACACTGGTCATGCTTTAATGGTCCATCATATTTGTGCGGCTTTTTCCCGAAACGCTAACGTTCACCATGCAAGGTAACGATGGATTATTTCCGGAGACCTGAAAGATTTATATGACAATTTGTGGAGGCCCATTAGTCTTTGCAGTGATTTGAGATTTGTAACAATTAAGCCTGTCGGATGCACAAAACGAGATATTATAATTATTCATCTGCGTAATTTCAAACCTTCTAACAGTATATAGCTGAAGGTCACAGTACAAATTCATTGATCATCATTAAAAATTAAGAAAATATCTATGCAATTTTGGCTTTCACCACACAGGTTCTAATCTTACCACCCTCTCGGTATCTAGTAAAGCTTCTCCACAGGTTCACAAAGCAAAGTTCTTCTCCTTCAACTATAAGACACTTAATCTGTGACAACAAGACCCAACCCCAGCTGTGTGTGAATGGGTTTTCCAGTAGGGTTCGGCTTTCGGCAGACCAACACAGCAGAGATCGTGATCTGGGAGGGGGACACAGGTTTTAACGACCATGGGACCACTGCGCTAATGAAGCCCGATGTGGAATACAAAGGCCAGAAGAAATATCTTTCTTGTACCTTTTGTGGCCTTTATGAACTGTTTACATTGATATGGAGAAAGATGACATTTCTGAGGGGATTAGCTAACAGGCACTTATGTAAAAGCCAAATGGTAGCGGGGGTTCCTAAATCCACCAGTTCCCATCAGCCCCCCCGCCACCCCACCTCCGGCAACACACACAGACATACGCATCCCTCCTTCCACACCACCCACAGGACGGTAAAGAACAGGGGACAGTGCTTTGATCAGCAAACCAACCCGGCTTGTGTTTCACTGACAGTTTGCGCGCCAATGCCCACCCCAGCCATGTTTTGCGTCATGATCACCCCGTGCTTGTTTGTACAGAGAAATCCCACACTCGTCTCTTCTGAGGGGGATCAGACAGGCTACAGCAGGGTCTGAATCTCAAATCTCACCACAAGCCCTTACTTCAGTGTTTCCCAATCCGGTCCTCGGGGACCCACAGCCGGTCCACGTTTTTGCTCCCTCTGAGCTCCTTGCCAGACAGTCCACACTTTTGCTCCCTCTCAGCTCCCAAAAACATAGATTGTCTGTGGGTCCCCAAGAACCGGACTGGGAAACATTGCTGACCTTGATAAGCAGTCATGGAAGTCTTCTAGGACAGCGATCAGCAACCCTGATCCTGGAATGCGTGTATCCAGCAGGTTTTCTATCCTACCTGGTCCATCTGACGTCAGGGAGATTGTAACTCATTAGGAAGGACAGAAAACCTGCTGGATACTGACACTCCCGGATCAGGGGTTCCCACTCCTGTTCTAAGGACCACCACCACCCATTTCCAGTGTATAAAGTCACATGTACACAATCGAAACTTTTCTGCATTCCCCGAAATATGCATATGACCATTCCTGGCATTATAGGGGTAATTTCTGGAGCTTTGCATTTCTGACTGGAACACTCTATTATCCAGTAAGAGCCAGGCAGAGAAGCCAGCATCACGGCCCTTTATCATATATTTTTTCACATGGCCAAATGCATATTGTTCGCAGGCGCAGTAAGAGTTTCCCAGACGCCGCTTCAATTAGCGTCTCTAATTAAAAGCTACTGCACAGCGAGGGCCACTTCACCCATGCTAATTAAGCACGAGTGGCATGGATGGAACGGGTGCCCTCGCTGTGCCTCAGAATGATTCACGGCTGCCGGCAAAACACATTATGGATTCCCCTTTCCAAGTTATCAACTGCTAGAGATGAAGACTGCAGCACTGTTGACTATGGTGCCATTGAGGTTCTGAAGCTGGACCCTACAGACCCTACACCTGCCAGGTGGCACCAATCTGGGACTCCCGCTCCATTGTAGAGGGGCCTCCCTAGGCTCCCCTCTGTGCTTATCTGGGTTTGCCCCTCCCCTCACCACTGCATCTCGCTCCTTCTATAATGCAAATCTGAGGAGTCGCATGCTGTCCCTGAGCTGGGGGGGTGTTGGTGTGTCCAGCTGACACGTACGTCTCCATCCTGACTGACAAGGCGGGGTAGCCCTGGTGAAATCACCATAGATCTGCAGCTTGACAGCAGCTGGTGACGCCCGGGACCCCACTGGGACCTGTCAGTCATTGATGGGCAATAAGCCAGATCCCGCAATGAGCGGAGACCACCGGGCCCAGAAGCTTCCGGCACACAGTCACCACCTTCAGAGCTCACCTTTGCGGGATATCCGTGATGAAAAATGTGTCGCGACCGACAGGCGGCTGCACCCGGCATCCGGCGTCATTTATTCAGCTGTTTGGTGTGATGACAATCGCAGTTGGCCCGTTCGGGAGCAGTGGAGAAGCAACTTGAAAAAGCGATGGCAAGGTTGCCAAGTAACGGCTCCTGCCATATTCTTTTCACAAGCTGTTTCCAAAAATCGTGTACACAGTACAAAAAAGCAATAAAGCCTTCGCATGCTTGTGTTTGTATCACAGAGGATATGAAACAAGGTTTTACACTGTGATCTGTGCGACACTAATGCAGCGAAACAGTTGTAGCAATTAGTCAATAAACTGCAGACTGCAAATGGCTTGAGGCATAGTAACGGACGGTATCGTGGGTCAATCCCGAGGCGGTCTGCAGCAAGACAAAAGCCTACAGAGGGTTAACGCACACAAAGCACCCCCCCCCCCCAAAACTTGATTCACTGAAAAAAGGTACAGCATTGACAGGGGAGAGGAGAATGCTGTTCATCCTGGTTTTATTTAATTGTACCTCAATCCTGGGAGGGCTGGGGGG
>JAOYFF010000094.1:9212337-9223521 GCA_025773925.1 Cryptomyrus ogoouensis
GAGCCACGCTACAAAAAGCCTTCCATTGGCCCCCATTAATCCAACACACCGCAGCCCAGAGCGTGAAAGGGTGGGTCTGACACTAACCCGGAGAGCCCCCACCCCCGCCTCCCCATCTTCCTTTGTCCTCTGGGGGGGGGGGGGAGAGAGCGGCGCGATGAATACGGGGGCCATTCCTGGCAGGTGCAGCAACAGACTCAGGGCTCACTCGCCGTCTGTCAGCTCTGCCCGCCTCCCCGCGTCTCGTACCCCCTCTCCATACCCCCCAGTTCACCGACTAATAGCAGGGAAAGCCAGTAACTATACACGGGATTAGGTACCACTCTAATTCAATTTGCACGGGTCAGTGTAAGGATCGACACACCCGGGAGATCTTTCCCTCCAAAACGCTGAGGGGCGAGCTACCAGTGCCCAGAACAGGGGCCCCTAACACACAGACCGCAAGCGGAATCCAGCCCTTCCCCTGCATCACACAGGCACCGAAAATCCCTTCTCTGCCTCATACTGCTTAAGAAATAATTATTAATTATGATACATAGGACATGGCAGCGTATCTTTAGGTATTCGCAAAACTACTGAAGCACACTATGCAATAAATCGCCTTCTTTCGCTAGCTGCAGCTTCGCTGCCCTGGAGTGCATCCACGCAGCCTTCACAGTCATTCCCTCTGCCAGCCTGTGCGGCGTCTCGCCAAGGGTGAACATGCAGGAGAAGCGGCACCAGCCGGCACACGCACAAGGGGGCTACGTACCTTGTCGAACAGAGATTTCCATTGCTGAGAAAGAGAGAGAATTGAGTATGAGAAAAAAAGCCAATGCACCTCCTTGAGTAATTAAAAAGGTGATGCCACATCTCAACAATAATAATAGTAATTTGTATATCTTGCTATTTACTTTATTATTACTGGTTAGACCTTAGAAATTAGGTTAGTACCGTAGAAATTAAATGTGATAATTAACATCAACTGTGGTGATTTCACTGATTTTTACACTGATGTCATACATATAATTACCTTCTGAGGTGTCACCCAATTCAGTAAATAATCATCTATTACACCGAGCTGGACAATAAGAAACGATTAAAATTAATAAACGCTTGCGTTAAAAGTGACGGGGCGTTAATTGCAGGAATCGACCACACCTTAACAGCGCACTGGAAAGTTGAGACTATTCACCTGCGTTATGATCACACCCCTTTGCATCTGGGCAAAAAGAACAGCAATGAAACTGTGGAAATGTATCACACATCGGGCTACTTACGTCCTCCGGGGCCATGGGAAGGACATCGATACTCTCCAGTACTTCAATCTCATCTCCCTCGGCGTTCGCCGCCACTGCCGGAGAGGAGCTGACCTGGGTGTCCCGAGCCCCGCCGGGCATCCTCGGACTGCCTCTGCTCCCCCGGTGGCTATCAGATTAAATCCTTCCGGATGATTTTTTCACAATCGTGGGAGATGACTGCCATCATACACTATCGCAGGCAGCCGCCCGCATTTGCAGCCCCAGTGCAGGGATAAGTGTCTTGGTGCGACATCGCGAACGGTACCTTGGCTTCGGAGCCAAACCGTGGGCTCCAAAAAAATGCGTCGCTTGAATTCGAAATCGGTTTTCCAAAATCCCGAAACAGACAGAAACGAGCAGTCTTAGCTCGTTCTGGGCAGTCTATATTGCCTCCGATGTTTAAAATACCGATTTGCTCATAGATGTCAAAAAGTTGTATGTCGAGACGTTGAATGCCGCTGAACTCGTGTCCCTTTCCCTGCCTAAGCTGAGCACAAGCGATGGTTTTATGTGGCTCTGCACCTGCATTTCGCTCTGTCCGTGACACCCAGCAGCAAAACGACCATGACTGGGACGAGAGCGATGCTTTAATAAACCGGCGCCCGGAGACTTTCCCGATCAGCCCCTTGTTTTACTCACCTGCTGGAGAGACCGGCAGCTTTCAGTAAAACGTCATCCCGTCTCCCTCCCCTCCCTTTGATCCCATACCCTTAAACGCAGTCCAACGAGCAAGATATGGATGACACGAACGAAACAAAAGTTGAATTCCGTACTTGCGCGGCGAAAGGGTGAATTTGCATTAAAAACGCGCAAACTCATGTAGCTCCCAGTAAATGCATGGATATTATAGTAAAACGCTAATGCAATACGCAAACACACTGACTGGCAGACGGTAAGAAGTCCCAGCGCAAGAAAATAGCTTTTTGAGGGAGATAAATGAATGTATAAGGAGGTGCGTCAGCATACCTCGCTGCTGTTTACCGCGACGCAGCTCGGCTCCCTGCCCGCTGCCACTGCGCGCCAGCAGCGTGGATCACAGACCGACTCCCCCGAACTGGCCCGCATCCAGGCAGCTCGCAGACACCTCGCCGGTGCCGCTACAGCGGTATCATGTCAAGCAGCGCTCTGCTATCTTGCACATTGTATTCTTGTTCCTCCATAGTATGAACCCCACCTCCCCCGAGCCCCCCACCACAAATAATCAGGAGTGGCATGGTGATATTGAACCCAAATCCTCCCCATTATTAATCTTTTTACGACGGGGGGTGGGGAGAGTTACACTATTGTACCAAGGACAGCTAGTGCTCCTTTTTCCGAAAAGAATGAACATGTCCCATTTTTGATGATAAATCGTGCATGGATGATGGGAGACACTTTTTACCACTCAGTACTCAGTACTCATATTCCGTAATGCACAGGGAAAATGGGTACAGCTCCCTAAACAGGCACATTTAGTACCCTTGCTCGGATATTTACCTGTATGCATTCTATCTTTTTCTTACTTCAGTGATACTTATAGTTTCAACTTTTATCTCAAAATTCTAGACATGTTGAGGTATATTCGTATGCAGTTTCTGTGATTCGTTTCTGCACTGCACTTTGCATCGAAAAATGTAATAAAACAAATACGTTCAAGTAAAACAGCGGGGGGCACTGAACTGTTTACATAGATGACTCAGACTTGGTTAGTGGTTTTTTCTGCCGTTTAAAAATGAAAAAGTTTATTGTGTGCTGTTATGGATAAAAGAGAAGCGGGAGAGAGGTCATGCCGCGAAACATCCCTTTTTTCTAACCTCTGCTAAAACTAACATTAAAAAAGGTAAAATAAAGCTCAGCAGTTTTAAATCTGAGCCAGGGTCCCTCTGGACTGCTGTGTGTCACCCCTGAAAGAACACCCTGGCCAGCGTCACCTTTGGGACAGCGTCACTACTGGGACAGCGCCCTCCCAGCCTCTCCACTGCTGTGGCTGCCTGGATCTGAAACCGCCCCTCAGCCTGTCGACCTCAGTGTGGGACTCTGAATCTGGAGGGAAATACGAAAGGCTCTGCCGGGCCCATCTTGACAGGCCTCATCCCCCCCCTCCGGACTCGCAGCTTTAACCTACCACTGCCTGCTCAGCCGAGCACATCCCCAAATCACACGCCCTTAAGCCTCGTCATTTACTACGTAACTACAGCACAGACATTTCTCTTCCATAAATTAAAATGATACTACACTATTTTATTGGAATACATTTGACATACAGTCCAATTAATTCTGAGAAAACCTTCACCTTTATTCTCGATACTGTGCCCATTAAAAGTTTCCCATTTCCATGGTAACAACTTGACCTTTTCAGGATATTTTTAACATTAGACCCTTTAGACACTGATAGTGTGTGCTTGGCCCAGCTGAAGCCGCCTACCGATTTTTGGCACTGACGTCTTATGTGGCTCTTCACCTCAACCAAAGCTAACCAGGCTCCCAACCCCCCGGCACTGTTTTTGTTAAGCCGTAATGGATGATATGGCGGAGCTCTTCCGATCAATCTACCAAGACAGAGGAGGGCGCTAAGCCTGACAGTGTTTACCGCGCGTCAGAAGAGGTGTCTGTCTGCTCTTAAGTTTGTGCCCCTCCTCCCATTTCCACAGCCTCACCTGCCTCGAGAGAGGGTACGGAACAAAAGTAGGCTACACTTGTGTTTCGTAGTTAGAAATAAAGAAAACAGAAGATGCGCCATGAGTCAAAGAGACACCTATCAACCCTCAGCTCGCAAAGGGGGAGTGAAGCAGTTAACTTGCTAACCGCTTTCGCAATGTTCATGCCGTTGTTCACAGTTGCTGTCGTCAGCTTAAGTACAGTGAGCTCCGAGAAACCACAAGCGGAATAACCAGTGAAAAACAAACATCTGATAACAGAAATATTTTTTCTGTCTTTTTTTAAAAAAAAGTAGGCTTGGAAGACAACAAGGAGAGACTCTGAGACAGTCTTCAGTATGCGACAGATTTGCGGGAGCTGTCGCAGAAAATGCCGGAATGTCGTAGAACCACTTATCTGCTAAATTTAGAGGAAAAAAGGTTAATTAAACATGGGGCTGAAATTGTCACCTCACAAAGGAGAGGAGCAGATCAGGGAATGATCTTCAAGTCTTAGGTGAGATCTTTCACGTTGTGAATATTAACCTCTGCCCAGGTTCTTGAAGGTCAGCGTCTAATTATTGCTTCAAAGGGGGGGATGGGGGGGGGGGGGTCATGAATTAAGGCTTCTTGCTTATTAACACCTTCTTTCATTTTTTTTTCTCGCTAATGTGACAGTTGGCACAGAACCAGACCAAGATAGCATTGGTTAGATGCTGGTGGAGGTTGACAATGAATAAAGGAGTTTTGCGGAGTTTTGGCTTGTTAAAGGAACTGGAAAATTCCATGGACACATGCTATCGGGAAGCTGCCTTTGCAAAATGCAGCTGTTTGTTTGGCTTCACGCTCAGAATGGAGGAGGAGGAAAAAAGGCCTGAGCTCCTTTGTGGACGCCGCCCTCATGTGACCATTTGTGTTACTGCAGCCAAGTGAAAGTAACATGTTGTAACACACTGGCAGATGGCATCAATAGCTTTACTGAATGGGGAAGGACACGATGGAGGCAGCTGCTCTGCCCCTGAGCTGAACACTTATCCAAAGCGTTCCATTTTCATCTTTAACTCTGTGACTGAGAAGAACTGCTACATGATACTAAATATAACCGACGGCTGAGGTGATGGTTTTGAGGCCTTTGTGGGTGGGAGTATCGTAGACTGTCAATCAATGCCTGGTTTAACCCAGCGGAAACATCGATACAGGGTGATGATTGGCGGCGTGCAATAATCATACTCATTATGGTCTTCAAAGTCTTATTTCTCCCTTCCTTAGTAAATTTCAATGTCCTATTAAAGAATCTCCCAGAAGCACTTGAGGGTCACAGTCATCCTGGAGTCGGTCCCAGGAACCACGGAATGCAAGGCAGGGTCTGCTTTGTACAGGATGCCAGATGATCGCAGAGCCATCCACACCTGAATGGTGTGTCTCTGGAGGACTGTGGCCACTGGGCGCAATTCTAGAAGTTTGCGATGCTGACACTAATATTCTCAGGCCATGGGCGTCAGGTCCGATCAGTCAGGGCTGTAGCCCCGAGTTTTTTTAGCCCCTATGCCAATCTTCCTTCAAAAAAAAAAAAAAACATTAAGCCCCAGGTAATCTTGATTTAGCCCCTAATCTTTTCAATAGCTAGAAACTCCCCTGTCCAGGCCCAATAATTTAATTGATAAAATGATCATTTTTCACTATTTCAATTACAAGTCAAATTTGTAAATTGTGCTGTTTTATAGGCGTGAATTAAGCAAATTAATAGTTTTTATATAGCGGATCCATATTGATATTATGTGACAGCCTAATTAAGCATTATAAATTAATCTCGAAGGCTGCAGCTGCTATATTTTATTTGGGCAATGAACTAGAAACATTCTGCCATCTTTCTCGCCACTGAGGGCCTCAAAGTTTTGCAGAGATTAGCAAAATCTGGACAAAGTGGCTCAGCCAATGACTTTGCAGACCTAAAGTCCACACGTCTTGCATAACCAGGTACCCAGTGCAGGCTTCGCAGGGGAAGCCTGGAAGCTATTCCAGCCAGCACAGGCCACAAGGCAGAGGATGTGCTCACACACTGTGGGTCATTTAGGGACACGGATGAATTTTTGGACCTTGGGAGGAAACCCAGTGCAGACACAGAGGGAGAACATGCTTGGAGCTGAAACCATGACCCTGGTGGTGAGAAGCTACAACGCCCCCCCCCCACCACCCCCGAGCCCCAGCAGTATCACTGGCCGGCGTCTTTCTGCATGTGAGCACCTCGATGGCGGTATCAGACGCGGGGTCTGCGCGGAGCCCCTGCAAATCCCCGTCCTCACAGTGAGTCATCAGGCGCCTCTGCAGTTCCCATCATCCCGGCTCCTCGGAGACGCTCGTCGGCCGTCTAGCGTCTGCCTGCTTTACTGGTGGAGCAGAAGACATGAAGGGTGGCGGCTGACAGAAATGACGCCCATCAGCAGAAATCCAGACATCGAGAGTGCAGACGGCACTGTTTCCTACTGCCTGCCAGCTGGATGCGAAACTCAACACCCCTGCAAAGGTCATGCAATATAGACAGAGCTGCAAGCCTGCTGAATAAACATACTGCAAAAATGAGCATTCTACCATTGTTGTTGTTTTCTGCACATCACGTGTTTTTCCCCCCACATTATTCTATACATGGATTTGTAAGCAAAACAGGCAAGAGCACTATATTTTGGCAGGGTGTTCAAAGAAGGAAGAGATGATATTTATGATATTGCTCATGTGAGATACAGAACTGCCTTATCGTCCACAACCACGTCAGGAAAGGTCTTATATAAAAACTGAGTGGAATGAATAATTTTAGAAAAGGTGGGTGGCAAATCACATCGGTGTCATTTTTGTGACGTTCTGGTTCAGTCACACTCACATATTGTGCGTAATGATGGCCTAATGCGAAACTGTAAAGGCAACAAACAGTAATTATTCACCAAGCAACACACACACACATATTAGGTACCGGTATCTTTATGGGGGGTCTCTCCCTTCATTTCTATAGCCATAACCATAATCTCAACTATGACAAACTTAACCCCTACCCAGCCCTAATCTAAACCATAAGTTTACAAACAAAACAGAAGACTTCTGACAGGAAATTCCCCCAAATTTCCAAGGGCCCTCAAAGTGAGTATGGGAAGGCGAAAGGAACCGGGGTCACTTTAAGAAGGAGCAGGCCCTGCTTTGTGCGTGCAAGCAGAGGGACAGAGAGGGGGCCACCTTCATGGCGAGAGGCCCCCGCCCCAGCTGGGAGGCCACCTCCAGCGTGCTGTCCACCAGCACCGGGGGTTTCAGCGGTCTAGGGTATTGGTGGTGTGAGGGGGGGGGGTTATAAAAGGGAGCATTGTTTTTACTCGCTTCCAAGCACGCAGCCCGACAAAGCCAGGCCCTTCATTTCTCAGGAATATGCTAATACGCACCATTTTCCGCTTCGCCGAAGAGTTTGAGGTTTTTTTTTTTCCAAGTGACGGGGGACAAAAAGAGCTTTTGACATGTAAATGGTCTGGGAAGCACGGCCTCGGCACCATGGCTGCCACTGTATCCTAACGGGCAGCCAAGTTAAACCAACACCAGGGAGCACTTGAGCAGCACATTGAACTGCTCTGCTACCTGTTTACATCTCCACAGGTTGAGGGTTTTAATCACCATTTTTAAATTTCTCAAGAGCATGCCAGCTAACATAAACATTCATCCACTGTTTCCCCTTAACCTGAGAATAGGGATGGCTGACAAAGCCAACTTATTTTTACCTCCTGAGAGCTGTTTTGAATTATGTTGCTGGGGCCCAACTCATGGGATGGGGGGGGGGGGGTTGCCCATTAGAGTCATGCACAATTTGGATGATGCCCATGTAGGGCAGAAGGTGGGCATGATGTTGTGCTGGTGCGTCACGGGGCACACAACAGCTTAACCAGCAAGTCACCTGGGGATCATGGCTTTTGGGAAGAATCGGGGGGGCAAACACCACTGGACCAGGAATCTGAGGTTACCTGGGGTCAGCGACCACAGCCCCTGCATGCTGCAAAATGCCCTTTCATTATGGTGTCACTAGCATGCAAAGAGGCTAAGGAAACTTACAGTAAACATAATACTTCAAAAAGGTAAATAAAATTACGCATACCCTGCTCATGCTGACTATAAATATGGGACAAACACATGGCAGACATGCACAACGATTTTATAAACGGAAGATCTGAGTCACATGAAGGACATCTATTTTAATACAAGAATGAAATGTAAATTAAATATATTTGCATATTTCCACAGTCAAAATATAGCCAACCCTTAGAGTCATCTTCGTGACTGTTGTTCAGCTTCTGGAAAAAAAAAAATACGGGTAGGTTGTCCGCCTTTAAAATGAACGAACACTCCGGTTCTTAAAAATCACAGACGAACTTTAAATAAACCACAAGGCAGACAGTGTTTCCATACAATTATTTATTGTAAATGGTGTGGATGTCAGACACAGCCAGGTGGCGAAGGCGATGTGTTCACTGGCATACATTAGGTCCTACCGAGGCCAGTCGTCAGTCTTTGACACAGTAACGTCAGAACGGAAACAAATCGGAAATGAAATCGGGGGAGAAAAACAAAGGAAACAGTGAAGCATGCAGACAGACGGATGAAATGCATCAGACAGACACAGTCAGACAGACCCAGTGGGAGACAGTGGCGCACTGGCCAGCTACAGGAGCAGAAGCAGGCCTGCGCCAGCAAGCAGAGGCCTGGACAAGAGACGGCCAGCAGGGGCTGCATTAATGTGTGAACAGGGCTTTACAGAAAGGCAAGGCCCAGTGGAAGACATGTGATCAGAAAGTTTGTAAATTATAATAATAATGTTAATTGAACAATAGTATTAATACTGAAGACCAAAAACATAATTGAGGTGTATCAGTGTCATGCAATGTAGATAAAAAAATCAAATAAATTAAAAATTGACCCACAAACAAACACAGAAAAATGTGTTTGTGACGTGCTGCATCTCCCATTGTAGCTTATTAATAGCTATCATACTCTACAGCTATGCTCTTTAGCGGTGAATCTGCGAGGCCACTGTCAGTATGCTCTATAAATATACACTATTTACAGGGTATACAGCATCGTCCGCATTTCAGAGCGGGCACTCTGCCGCGGTGCAGGTATTTCGATTTGTATGGCCTTTGATTCTGGTGTGAAGAGTAAAGAGGAATCAGGAGGCTTGTCTGAGTCTTTAGGTCATCGCAGGTCCTTTAAGCAGAGAGGGGGGATGATCTCAGGCGAAAATAGATCCCAGAGAAACCAGAAGCAGCAGCTCAGTCTGCATTTCTCTCACATATTTATTTAAATATAAAACAATCTATTCTCTGCTAATTCATTTACATCAAAGGGGTCACAGGACTAGGATGGGAGGGGTTTTCCTTATTGGCAGGAAGGGAGTGGCCAAAGAGCGTCACATGCTCCCCTGCGACCAATCACCGCTGCTTGAGGAGCACTCTGTACATGGCGAAGCCCAGCACTGCAAACACAGTGGCCCCGATGCTCGCCCTGAGCCAGAAGTTGGAGCTCTTCAGGTCAGCCTGGGTCACATGTCTGTCCCGAGAAGAGAGGGGGGTAAAACAAAAATACGTCACTGACACGACATTTAGAGCAGGACGGGTACCTAACAAACAAACAAAAGAGTGTTAAGCACAATGTGCCGCAGTTCAAACCAGTTATATCAAATAAACCAACTGGTCAAAACTGCCACCGTGCAAAGTCCCCCCCCCCCCAAAGCAAACTGGCCACCTCGCTAGCTTACAAAACAAAACAGATGATACCCCCACAGAGTGCCACAGGAGCGAGACGGGCTCAAGCGCACGCAAGAGGCAAAGCAAAAAAAAGCTTGCGGTCGACCACACGAGCCGCAGGGAGCGTGGAGAGAGGTGACGGCTGCCTGCGGGGGGGTTAGGGGAGGCACAGCGATCCGATTGTGCGAACGTCACTCAGCACAATCCCATGGGGAGACGGAACACGCAGCGCGGCGTTATCCAGGTGGGGACGAGGGAGCGACGGACGGGATCACATATGCAGAATCCTATATGGATCGACGCCTGACGCACTATTAGTTTAACACAACAGACTGGCAAGGGGAGGAAACCGGAGACGGCAAAATGCAAATTCAGTGAGATCTGCGTCTGCGTGGCAGGTCTGGGCCTTGCATTTCTGGGGCAATTATGTATCCCAGTGCTGTCTAGGCGTCCCTGCTGTAATCTCTTCTGGGGTGCACCAAGTCCCTACCAAAGCCAGCCTCTGATACTGCCATCAGCAGGTCAACAGATGGCCCCTCTCACAGGAGGCCTCTTTTGCATGGATGATGTCAAGCAGGGTAAGAATCTGATCTCATCATCATCGGCTAGTGGCAAAACACCCTCCTTGAGGTTACAGTGCTAAACACTTAGGCCCCGTTGGCAGGTAAAATAGGATACTGAGCCTACAGCGCCCTCTGGTGTTGATTTAGGATACAGCATCAATTCTGAGGCTACCCTAAGACAGGACACCTAAAAGCAGAGTTCCCCAAATCCTGTCCTGCACAGCCAGAATCTAACATGGTTTGCAGATTTCCCTGCTTAAACAGCGACTTAAGCTGGTAATTAGCTGATTAAGATGTGTTTGAGCAGGGAAATCTGCAACCTGTGTGGGATTCTGGCACTCCAGCACTGGAATTCAGGAACCCAGCCTTAAAAGGGAAAAAAATATTCTAAATAATAATAATAATAATAATATGCTAACAAATTATTCAACAAAAATTAATAAACATGCTGAGCACCAGAGGGAAAAAAAAAAAATCGACAAGCTTTGTTATTCTGTAACATTGCTAGTCTTTGCTAAATAAATCATCTGCTCAGGTATTCAAATTCAAATTCAAAATAACTTTATTTGTCCCCGAGAGTCATGGACATTAATAATAACAGTACCAGTAACTTTAGTATCGTTCAAACAGCCAGCTTCTTCACACAGGCTTGCAAACCCACTTCGGCGCCATCCGCCTGTAATGGCCGTCCAGACGCCGCCCAAGGCAGACCATCATTCAGCCACTGACCAAAATAAAAAGCCCTGAAGCAGCACATCGCTTTGAAAGCGCCCATAGTAGTTTTGCTTTCGATTGAGGCTTTATCTGCGATACCCTGTCCTCTCTCGCTCAAAAACACCACCTGCCAGCTGTACCCAGCACATCCATCCCGCTCATGGCCTGCGGAGAAGGCTGCGCGGGTCCTATCCTAGGGGTGAAGTCTGGACAAGACCCGGGAAAAAATGAAGGACTGAATATT
>JAOYFF010000094.1:9232706-9248769 GCA_025773925.1 Cryptomyrus ogoouensis
CACATGAATTCCGATCTGAGCGTTCACATTCAGGTCGCATGGCCGCGAATCGGATACGTATCAGATTTAGTACCACACATGAAAGTGACACAAATCTGATTTGAAAAGATCAGATTTGCCTGTCCACACAGCCCTGAAAAGATCAGATCTGTGTCACATTAAGGCAAAAAATTTGAAGTCACTTCAGCATGGCAGTGTGAACGTAGCCTAAGTGATCTGATCTGAAACGTTTTTCTCTGCATTAAATGACCAATATTTTTCATTAATTCTGCACACAGCAACTAAACTAAAGCTTTTTAAAACAAAAACTGTTGAAGGAATTACACATAATCACTGATGTGAATTTAAATGACATGGGATTCATATTGACCAGGCGAATTTACAATAATTTACAGGTGTACAAATAACTGAAAATTATTTAATGCACTGAGGATTGATTGTTAATTTAGTTATATCATTCTGACTTCCTAGTCAAAAAAAGTTGCCTTACCTGGAAAAAATTAAGCTCATTATCATTGAGGATGCCATCATTGTCCAGATCAGACACTTTGAAGATGCGTGTTAGGGCCTTGACACAAGACGGCTTAATCTGCCAAAAACAAATGTGTTCAGCTATCATGGTCACACACAACAGGACTTTAAATTATGCAAAAATAATTCATTATAATAAAAAAATATAATAAAAAGTAAAAAAGCCATGTGCAATTACAGAAACTGTCATTGCTAAAGTCTGTTAGAAAGACACCATAATTACTGAATCAAGAGCCTACAACTGGCTGAGACTATGCATACATAGCAATGCAAAAACAGTCAATGCAAGTTAGAGGAATGAGCAGGAGATTTCAGGATTACGTCTGTCACTGCGACACTGGCAATGTGCACACCTCTTTCTCCTCTGGACAGTAAAGCGGCCCTGTTGGGTGTAACACGGCCTTCTGGGCATAGTAGAAAAGCTCCGAGATGTTCTTCAGGTTCTTTGCAGAACACTACAAACAGAGATAGGCATTACTCTGCAAGCAAACACAGAGTAACTAATAACGAAGTTGATCGGGGCAAAACAACAGGTAATGTGTCATGGATCTCCCTTTCTGCCTTTCAGAAACACCCGCAGCTAATCATCCCCACTGACAATGCATGAGTGTGTCTGCCTGGGATTGCGGTATTAATGCGATTCTACTAAATGTCCTGAAGTTACCCTGAAGCTGTGACTCGAAGGTGAGCAGTGACTGTGCTAGTGCCACTGACCGCACACACACACCCAAACATACACAGCCCCCCCCCCCCCACCAAAGATACACAAACACGCCCACCTCCACGCACGTCTCGATCTCGCTGTACTGGTTCATGATGGGCAGGATGGTCTCCATGCTGCTGTGCTCCACCAGATCTGACTTGTTCCCCACCAGGATCAGGGGCACCCTGTCTCCAGACACACAGAGCTGCTGCATGAAAACATCTGAAGTGGTATCTCACAACACAGATCCTCCACGGCTTACTCTTTCAGTCAGCCCATAAGAAAACGACACCACAAATCTTCCAGAAGAGCTATAGAGTCTCTTCCATCTATCCATCCTTTTTCTATAACCACTTTGAATGCAAGCTTGCAGTCAGCCTGGAGAAACACAGGGCACAAAATAGTGGACAGTCCAGTCCAACACTGAGTCTGTTCTCTTCTCGATATTATTAAAGTAACCACAATGTCAAGACTAATGGAACTTTGCGCCAACACAAGACGTTTATGACGTTAAATTCAAGCACGGCATCAACTGAGAGATATAAACGGCTCCAATATTTCCTTCCCACATTAAGGCTGTCAGTCTCCATACTTTCACCCTGGCCTCACTACTGAACTTATCAATTTCATTTGTTTAAAGAACCCTTCCCAGCATGGCTGAATCATAGCACTTTACCCAGACATATAGAAACACACAGGGGAACAGCTTTGCGTGTTGACATGTATAGTAAGTACACATTAGTCCTGCCTTTGACATCCTGTCTAAGTTAAGGTATCCATGATAGCAGTCACGTAGCACCAACCCCCCCCCCCCATCCCCGACCACAATCTCCTCTTACAGCCGTCCCATGCAGCCCTTAAAGGGGACAAGGCCCTAAACCTAGGACCCACACAGCGTCCATGTGATGATCTCAGCACCACACACCTGCTATCCTTGTCTGTCCTGTCATTTATGAGGGGAATCCAATGGCTTGTCACCTGCAGAAACGCAAACGTAAAACACCATCAGCAGAGATATTCAGGCTGAAGCAAACAGCAGACAATCTTTACCTCAGGCGTAGAGTCAGGACTATATAACTGTAATTAAAGACTACAGAGAATCTACTGTCGACCAAGGACTTTCCAGAAGCGCTACACCTACCTTCTCGATAGATTTCTTGTTGTTGACAGAATACACTATGCAAATTACATTAGCCTGCAATAAAAACAGACTGTCAGCATCATCCATGTCAACTGGTCATGCATGCTAAGGGAATTATGTGTTATTGGTCATACAATTTTCTTTATCTTCATTCAACTGTTAGCTAAGCTGGTAACAATTGAAATGTAACACTAATTAGTGTTGGAATGTGCACCAGGTGGCTCTTGATCGCATATGCTGATCTAGGCAAGACCATTAGACAAAAGGATAATTACACCTGAAGCCACAAGTGGTAGTCATGGCAACAATCTTACCTTTGATATCTCCTGAAACAACTGTTCATCGGACTGTTCTGCCTCTGCAGAGGATAAATCAGTTTTTAATGGCTGCTATTTACTGGCACTATTTTCATGCCGTTGATTCAGGGTTAAAAGCGTGGACAGCAGCTGAGAGTACCTGAGTAGTCTACTATATGAGTGGGCACTCTCTCCGGTGTGACATCAGCGGGAATGGTAATCTCTTCTGCACGTAGTGGAACCTATTTAACAGAAACCAAGGCGAATAAGGCACAGCCAGGGAGATCTGCACTCCGCCTATAAGATGCAATAAAGTGCAACAGCAAAGCTGCATGGAGAAATGATTACAGCACAAGTTAATATAGAGGTTTCCGCTAGAGTGAGTTCATTCAAATCTGCCAGCCCGCAACCACAGAGCGTGGCGGTATCTTGTGCATTCTGGAAATGAATCACGTGTAAACAGGAAATGAGCATCAAGACAAGAAAAACTAGGTGGACATTTGAGACCTCCGAGCAAAATTAGTGCTACCCATTTTTTCAAATAATATTAAATTCACATTTAATTCTGTGTTTTTTTCCTGCAAAATAAAAATTGTGTCTAACATGAGGGTATTGGCCCTTTGGGAAAATTTAATGATTGTGTCTGTCCATTCTCTAAAACCAAAAATCTGCAATAATACAACTGCACATTGCTGTTAATACAAAAGAAGTTGAGTGATGATACTATGCCAAATAAGTTGTCAGTGGGCAGCACCGTGGCCTTACTTGTACAGTCAGGGATTGGCCGCCATGTTTGCAGGGACCAAAAACATGCAGTGAGATGAACTGGTGTCTCAGTGACCTTTATATGTATGTAAGTTTGCATACTGAGATGGACTGACATCCCATCCATGGTGCCACCTGCCTGGTGCCCTACGCAGGTCCAACCCATGACACTGTACTGAAAAATCAGTTGGAAGACAGATGGCAAAAATAATAATAATAATAATACTAATACTGCTACTAGTAGTAGTAGTAATGATAGTTATAATAATCATCATCTACAACAGTATAGGAAAGAGTTTGATATTGGGGGGACAGAACTTAATTTAAATGCAAAGGTCAATTTATTGAAGGGAATTAATGAAGCCAAATTAAATATGGGGGGGGGGGAGTACACATCCTACCCCATCCCCTGTGGTTCCTAAGCCCCCGATGATGATGATGATGATAATAATAATAATAATAATAATAATAATAATAATAATAATAATAATGCCAAAGGTTGAGTCTTCATACCTCATCTGGGAATTCCTCGCTCACCAATGACATGATCAAAGAAGTCTTCCCCACTTTGGCTGTTAAAACAGAATGAGTCCAGCTTAAATCACAGGCACTGCACTGCTGAACAGCTACAGCTGTACCTTTGAAGCTGCCCAGGACACAGGGACACTCGCAACGGCCTCCTGGCAAGACGCATCAATAAACTGGAAAAGCAGCTGCATGCCTGCAGGAGCAGTGGGACAGCTGGTGTATGCAGTCACCCACTCGGCCTGTCATATGGCCATCGAGCAGATCCAGTGCAGGAGAAGAGCTGCAGCCCACAGGAGGAATTTAACATGAAACCTTTCTCAAAATGGCTTCCAAAGACGTGTCTAACAATATAAATGACTGTCTCAGAATTAATTCTACATCTATTTACTTAGCATATGCTCTTATCCAGAGTGAGGCAAAACTGAAAAAGTGGGGTCAGCCAGTCCCCAGAGAAATTGTGGTTAAGGGCCTCGCTAAATACCACTGATATAATTAAACATTAGAAGTTTATTAAAGCCTAAAAACAAGTTCGGTTTTTGATATCGATATCAAGAAAATGCAAATTAAAACCCTGGCTTAGCGATAAGAGCAAAATGTTGACTCAAGTAATCATACACTGATTTTCCTTCATTTAAGCATGCAACATCTGACTTCAGCACTGTAGGGCCAATTTATTATTTTTTTCAGCAGAAAAAAATATGTAGGCCACTAAGCACTGGCACCAAAGCACTGAAGACAAAAATAGTTCCAGCTTCACCAACTGTGACACATGCCAAAGACAAGAAAAAAACAGAGGCGACCGGTATCTACAAGTATGATTACATTTCAAATCTTTAACTACACCCACCGGACGATAACCGCAAACACTGGCAGGTCACGGTAACCGGCTAATACTCTAATATAGTTTCATCTGAGTTAAAAAAACTATGATTATTCTACCCATTTTCATCCAATTAACGATTATTGTTTTTCGTGTAATATGATGACTAAATGCACAAAGTCACTTAGAAGGTTAACTAGTTAAACTCATCCAAAAGGCACGTCAGAATTTCTATGTGATGGTTGATCGTTTCACCCCCACTCATTGCACCCAGCATAGCAGACATATTTGTCCAGACTCGAAACATGTAGCGACTTACACAGCAGTTTAACACTGAAACGTGCTGTTAATCTAAGTGTTGTAAAACACCGGCGATTCGCTGTGGTCCGGCAGTCATTTAGGACTAGTGACCGGTAGAGATGTAATTACCCAGGGAAACTACTTTATGGTACCTTTCATAGCTAGCTAACTTGCTAATTAAAAGGTTAATATGTTTAACATTGTACTTGCCAGCAAATAACGTGATCCACACGAATCTGCTAGATTACTAGGTTGACTCTAATAAATAATGTATCTCACTGCTAGGCTTAGGTGCAGCTAACGTCCAGGGACATCCGGCTAGCCGGTTAGCATGATACATGATCAGCATCACACAGCGAGTGTGTTCACTGATTAGCTAAGACATTTTCCAGAAACTTCATGCTACAATATTAACTTACGTTCTCCCACAAGTAATATCCTGACGTCCTTCCTCATTGTCCCCCGGTAGGTATTATATGCAGATTAAAAAGCCCAAGTCCGTTTACTCAATGTCATCTAGGACTGTCATGCGGTGCAGGGGTTTAGCCCAGCTAGTATTTAGCCGGCTAAAAAAAAAACTAAGGCGTGCGGAGGTCACTTCCTCTACACAGCGACAGTAAAGTGTTGGCGCCTTCTACGGTTGTTTTATTTTTGTAATAAAAACTTATCCTAATAATATGCCGATTTTACGACTTATATAGTTACCTATTACGATGCTAACTCAGGTATGCATTACACTAAGCGCTCTTGGCGGCGACATTGGTTACAGCGTGTAAGGTTGTCATGTTTTGACATCGGGTGGTACCTCCCCGCTTGGCGATACGCGCTCGCGCCGCCTCCCACTGACCCCACGTGCATGGAAGGGAAGCGCGAAGGGACAAACTTTTCCAAGCCATACGGAGTGCGCGAAACAGCCGGTGTGAAGCTGGGTGTTGTAGGCTGGAGATGTAGCCAGAAACCCAGATGAACGAAATCAACATATATTGATTGTAATTTAGTTGTGAAATAAACAGGCGACGACATTCCAGGCTTTGGAGCTTTCTTTTGAGTTGTTTAGGCTATACATATCTTTGGACTGTGGGAGGAGAAAACCCGCGTTACGCGGGGAGAACATTTTAACTCGACATAAATTATTAGAAATCCAATTAACGGTACAGTTTATTGAATTAAAAACACGAGATTAAAAACAACCTACTGAATTGTTTGACTAAATGCAAAAATTCACTCTTGTTCCCTTCTTTCATTTCCCGTTTTCCCTGAAATAACCAAATTATCTCTGTCGCCCTCAAACTTCTTGCGTTACGTCGATGTGTTTTGTAGACTACAGCCATTAACCCCAAGACTTATTTCTTAATGTATTATACTGAACGACACCACCTGATCATGTATTGGACTGACATATTGCAGTTAACTGATTCATTTCTTTTTTTCCTTGGCAGCTCGAAATAATGTACAGACATCACAGCGTAAGAGTATGTGTTCTTGTCGACAGTTCCCCCAATAGATGATTCTGTTCGACATACATATAAGAATGTCAGCTGAACAGTTTTCGTCACTTAAATTTTGGCCAAAGTGCCCCAACCATCACTAAGATTTTGGCATGGTAATCCTACCTAAAACTTTCACATATGACCAAAGCATGATATGATGTTTAATGCTTAAATAAAACTAATTACACATAGAGTACTGGTAGGACTAACATACTTATATTAGGCGAAAGCTAAAAGCTGGCTCTTTTATGGATCAATCTTGTTCTGCAAGTTACTGCATTTAACTAGAGTACTGGACATTTACGAAAGTTAACACAGTACATCCTGACTGCACATGTGATCTCATTTCATTACCTGCATTTACTGCTGTAAGCTGTACTGTTGTGCATTTAAATAAACTTTGATGATTTGATTTGAAATGAAGACAGTGACCACAGCAAATATGTAGTTTTACCCTTTGTTTTATAAAATGACTACACTGGCAGTATGTATAATATGACCATTATAGTTATCAAATAAATGCCATTTGACGGTATCGCTTAATTAGAACATACAATATCATCATCCTAAGTACTTTTTAATCTTGTTTTTCAAAGACACCACTTTTACCTAAGGTCCAGTGAAAGCCAGGCAGTTTCCACGCTGCAACCCATACAACCAGAAAGCAGGCCTCACTGGTTCCTGGAAATGGACCGAGACACTGTGCAGCAGCATGATATCATTATCATGCGTGCTGTAGAAGGACAGCTGTCCGTTATCCCTGTCAAGCAAGACTGTGATTCTGCTGGGACGGGCATGGTCCAGATGCTGCTTTGTATTGTTGTGCCAGTAGCTCAGCCTTCGGCTGGTCCACTCCAGACACCAGGAGGCGGCAGTGCGCCCCAGACGGTCATCGCGGCCCAGGCTGGAGTACGCCACACCGATGGCCCAGCCCACGCTGTTAGTGGAATCCACATGCCAGTAGTGTGTGCCACCTGTGAACTCTTGCTCCGCCATGACCTGACAGATTGAGAAGCGGTGCTGCTGTGACTGAGCCAGCCTCTTGGGTCCTCGCACCTCTGCTTTGCGGTTGCCCTCAAAGAATGCCAGATCCCCATGCCCAAGAAGAGGACTGAATGTCAGCCGCTCATAGCCTAGAGGACAGAGTACAGAAAAACTACAGTTTCCATGGGATCCAAGAATCAGAGCACAGAATGGGGAGGGGGCACATTGCCACATATTAAAAATACAAGTTTGAACCCCCCCTCAAAATTACCTTCAGCCACCCCCCCTGACCCCCATCTACGGAGGGGGACCCTCCAGCTTGCCAATATTTACCCATGCCCATGGAACCTATTTGTAGAATTGCCAGACCACCCCCCCTGCCCCAGAAGCCTGGGGGGTCCTATTTGTTACCCTCGTCATTGCAGAGGCAGGTGAAGCGGACACAGAGAAAGGCACATCTTGTTCTATAACTTAAGAGTCAGAGCACTGCTTCTGGACTCCCTCCTTCACAAACACAGAACACACTTACTGTACAATTCTCGACTGAGTACAGGGGCTTCTTCCCAGCCTCACACCTCCCCTGAAGCACCCCCCTTTATAAAGTATGCTACTCGTGCCAGTACTTACATCCTGCAAGCATGTCTACCGGTTCTGCCTCTCCCACGGCAGCCTCAGGCATCTCAGACACATTCTGCTCTTCGCTGAATGTCACCGCTGCACTGTTTTCTGAAAATTTGTCATGCCATATTCAATACTGCATCATCAGCAAATACGATGATGACTCCTTATAGAATATTACTTTATAACACACTCTTTTGAAGAAACGCTCCGCTTGTGTATAACATTCTCATGTAAATGTATTAATTTAAATGTGTTTATTTCGCTGACACTTTCGTCCAAAGCAACATAAGAGTGTGTAAAGCTTTGGATCAGAGAGCAGGGTAGCTGGCATGCAAAGCCCCTGAAGAAGTTAAAGTTAAGGGTCTTGCACAATGGTTCAGGAGTAATATGCTGGCCATAGAGTTCAAACCCACGACCTACTGGACATGTGGTCAAATCCCTGTCCTATTTAAATTCAAGGGTAACTCTTACAGTCAGCATGGGGTTATGATTTCTGTTTAGGTAGGACAGGATGGCCGAGTCGTCATTTTGGAGGGAAATGAGAAGTGTTTCATTACCTGAAAATATAAAATATAATGCTAACACGACAGTGTACCTTCTGGTTGTTCTCTGTACACTGGGAAAGTGCTGCCAGTGGGATCCAGTGTGCTTTTTATGTCCTGGACCAGACTAGTACTGGGGGCTGATTCCACTGGGACGTCAAGCTTGGTTTCTTGTCCATCACAGGAAATATGTGGCTATGAAAAGCATACAGAAACCTGTTAATTACACAGGGTCCAAGAACATATGCAAACTTTTTTTCAACAACAAATATTAATCAGGAAAAGAAACAAAAATCAGTCATTGCATTTTCACTTATTCAATTAGAGTCATAGTGATTATGAGAGTGTCAGAAATCTCAGGATAAGATGAATTCCGACCATCATGACAGCGCAGCGATATAGCGCCTCTAGTGGCAGATGTTGCGGCTATCCTACACTGTCCTTTAAACTTACTGACCAAGACAAACTTCCACCCATCGGTTTTCTACATTCTTATTCTGGACAAGGCAACCTTATTTACCAGTTTTCCTTACTTTGTATTGACGTTAAGATGTTAAAAAAGCTATATATGTACAGTTTATCTATTGTCTATATCTCTATTTAAGTGAATTACAAGAACGTAAGTGGAAGAAGAAGTAAACAAAAAACTTACCACACTGTGTTCGTTTTTTGATAAAATATCCTGCCAGTTCTGTCGGCCCAAAACATCTACAATTTTGCAAAGTGTGATATTTCTCTGTGGTTTGTAATCCGAGCGAAAGGATTCCCTACACTCTGGGCACTTTTTCTCCGCATTTCGTCCAAGATGAGTTGTCAAACATTTTTCACAATAGTTATGTCTGCCGCAAAACGATGTCACGGGATCTAGAAAGATCTTCAAGCAAATACAACACTCCAGATGTTTGGCTAAAACCTTGAGCATTTCACACTCCTCGAACGCCATAGCCTCGTAAAGCAACGATATAAACAGCCGCGAAAACGAAAGTGACGGTGCAGCCGACGGGCTCCTTCTAGTTCCGTCGCAAAACGAAGCGTTAGCGGCGCGCTATTAGGTAAACGCGTATTATGAAAACAGGAAAATACAATAACGCTTTGTAATCTCGCCAGCGGGAGACACGCACAAAATCAATATTCAAATGCCTTCATTAATAAACAACAGGAAACGCATACTTTTGAACATGTAGTACAAAAAGCGGGTATGCCTGTCAAAATCCACACAATTTTCTCAAAATACTAAAGGGAAATAAAATAAAAGGAGAATAAAAGTAATTTTATTCTTCATTTTGAATGAATCAGTAAAATACAACCTGACTGAATACTGAACAAATTAACATTCACATAATTCACTGGAGCTTTATGTGCACTCAGCAAGAGCATTTTCACACCTTTATCAGGGACAGGTAGGCTATACCTAATGCCAAGTGTGTCTGGATTATTTTGTGAATAGAAAAAGGGATAGATCTCTTTGGGAGGTGGGGGCCTGAGTTTGAATGGTCCTAATTTTGGACTTTAATATTGCAAGTAGGCCTACAGACAAGTATATACACGAACTGAGGGTCAGTTTTCTATTATGAATATCAGCACCACAAGTAGAACATAAAGCATCCACGAATGTTACAGAGCGGCTTCAAATGGCACTGATCCAGACTTAATCCCGCTGTGCGACACCATGGAGTGTGCTGCTTCTGAATGTGCGGAGAGGTAAACCGAGACGAGGTGGGTACCTCCTGCTTCTCCAGTCCTTTACAAAATGGACCTTATTCGAGATTAAAGCCATTTACTGTCATATGTGCAGAGGATCAGTGGGCTAAGTGTCTGTGGTCAGAAGATTGCCGGTTTGAGCCCCTGCCTCGGCAGACCAGTCACATGTCTGTGGCCCTTGAGCAATGCCCTTAATTACCCCCCCCCCAGCTCCAGGAGCGCTGCACATTACCTGACCCTGCACTGTGACCCCCCACCAAGCTATGGAGAGCAAGATAAGGTCAGCGAACAGAAGCAATTCGAGTACATGTACTGGTGTAAATTGCAAATAGAGGACTTATCACAATGAAATTATATTTTTCACTCCAAATGCTGCAAAAAGAAAAGGAAAAACAGAAAACAATATTTCAAATGATTGTGGTTATCGTCTTCACCTCTAACAGCCTTCAATTGCAACAATGCAACATGGAAAAAAAAACCACGATGATTCCGTGACAAACTTTTCCTTTGTTTTCCTGACATTTTCTTACATGGATAATGTCTTTGCCACATAAATTATGAAATTATTAAAGGTAGAATATAAACATTGCAGAACTGCCTTTTATATGAAGGGCCTGCTGCAACATAAAATTAATATTACAGGTAAATTAACAAATCTAAAGAACCTAAAAATGATGGTGGATAAATAGACTTAATTAGAATCTTATTTACCATCTACGTCACCCTGTGCATTTGATGAACGCCTGCATAGGTTCATGTGGATATTGCGCCCCCTGCCTTCAGATGGGATATAGCACACTGTATACTAAGAGACATCTCCACCTTGCCCTCACATATGAAGATAAACTGCTGATCCTGTGTATCCATGGTTACATCCACACTTCCACTTGTTCCCCTGTGTCCCAGGACTGGTTCTCCTAAAATCAGGATTAAATCTGCTGTACTTTGCATTTGGATTATGTTACATTGATATTTGTAGTGTATGTCTTTAAAAAGCTTTACAGTGTTTACATTAAAAATATAATCCTGTAGTAGAAAGACAGAAATAATACTGCTTGAGTATATTTTAAAGTAAAAACACACATTGATTCATTTTTTGTTTGGTTTCCATTTTATATTGCCGTGTGGAAAGATTATGATCTGTGAACATAATATGTTTTGTGAACGTAATATGTATAGTACTTTTAAAGGGTTCATATGAAAGGACTGTAATAAAACTGTAATAATTATTCTATTTTTTCATTCACAATGGTTGTGTGTGTTGCTAATGCATAATTACCGAAGTATTGTGCCATTTACTGATTGAAAAGAACTACAAAAAATAATTTTTCTTTTGATGATTCTTCAAAAACCTTTTACATGTAACGCAGGCATGATGAGGTGTAGAAGGCTTAAATAATACTGTAGCTACACATAAAGAACCGAGAGGACTGATAAAATGGGAATAACTAAGAACTGGTCCTTTAAGGTTCAATCTTGCACTGCAAGTTACTGCTTTTAATTAGAATACTGGAAACTTAATAAAGTTCATGTAGTACCTTGACTTAGTTGAAAGGATCAGATAGTGACCACAGCAAATCTGTATAGTTTCATCCTTTTTTGAAAGAATGAATATTACATTTATAAAGCACTTTTCAAAATACCCAAGGCCCTTTACAGAAGCAATGGGGAACCAAGGTGATGGAAGGACAGGAGAGAACTCATCAGTTAGATATAGACGACCAGGATGCCAGCTCTGAAAGGGCCACAACAGGCAACTTTGGCCAAGGCATGGGGGTACCACCCCAACTCTGTCACAAGATACCCAAGGATCCTTTATGACCTCAGGACTTCGGTTCAACATCACATCTGAAGGATGGCATCATTTTTACAGCACGGCGTCCCTGTCACTTACTGCGGTATTGGGATCCACACAGACCACAGGATGGGCTTATCCTCTAGGCCACGCCAACATCTCTTCCAGCAGCAACCCAGCCAAGTACCGGCCAGGCCCAAACCTGCTTAGCTTCAGCCTAAGTAGCTGGTCTGAACAGAATATGATATGGCAGCTGACTAAACAACTCCTTTTATAAAATAACTATAATGACAATGTGTAGGCGAGTATGATTGCAATAGCTACCAAATACCATTTAATGTTGTCTCTTAATCAGAACATAGTTTCACCACCACTAAATACTTTTTATCTAGTTTTTCTTTGACACCACTTCTACCTAAGGTCCAGTGAAACCAGGCTGTTTCCACACTGCAACCCATACAACTAAAAGGCAGCCACTGGTTCCTGGAAATGGACCGAGACACTGTGCAGCAGCACGGTACCATGTAAGACAGCTGTCCGTTATCCATGTCAAGCGAGACTGTGATTCTACTGGGACGGGCATGGTCCAGATGCTGCTTTGTATTATTGTGCCAGTAGCTCAGCCTTCAGCTGGTCCACTCCAGACACCAGGAGGCGGCAGTGCACCCCAAACGGTCATCGCGGCCCAGGCTGGAGTACGCCACACCGATGGCCCAGCCCACGCTGTTAGTGGAATCCACATGCCAGTAATGTGTGCCACCTGTGAACTCTGGTTCCGCCATGACCTGACAGATTGAGAAGCGCTCCTGATGATACACCATCTTGCATTACTGCACCTTCACCCTGCGATCATCCTCAGAGAAAAGCCAGTTCCTCGTGCCCAAAAAGAGGACAGAATTCAGCCACCGAAACCTACAGCAAAGTACAGAAAAAGAGCAGCTGATTTTCAAATGTCCCGTGAAATTATGGTTAATATATATTGACTAGACAAAAATTCAGTATATAAAACACTATGTTTTCAACTGTTTCCAGTTGTTTTTAATTTGTTTTTAATATCACTTGATTCAATTTTAAAATGATGCATTAAATTATTTCTAGTGGGTATAGTTTGATTAGTATTATTTGAGAAAAGTATTACAATACCTTTACTCAACTGATTAACCTGAACGATGTATCACTTTACTGGTGTTCTGAGCACTAAACAAAATACATTCTGAAATCTGGAGAGCCTGGTCTCCCCAAGTTCTGGGAACTTGATAGGACAACACATCATCTAGATGCAGCTGTATGTGTTTTTATACTATATATAAAATTTGGCTATCATATACTGTCCATTATACTTCAAAATAAACTTCCAGAGATGGAAAGGTCAGGTTCAGACAGTATTAATTCAGGACAGGATTTTGCTTCCAACCAGTTGAGTATAAAGAATCACAGTCATGGAGTTACTCGACTGGTTTGCTGAAACAAAATCTTGGTCTGGATTTGTACTTTCTGAACCTGAACTTCCCACCTCTCTAAACATCCATCCATCCACCTTTTATCTGCTTATGCGGGAGAAGACAACTTATTTTTCAGTTTCCATTACATTGCATTTTTTACTTTTGCACACACACAGTTTATCTATTGTCTATATCTCTATTTAATTGAATTACAAGAATGTAAGTGGAAGAAGAACGCTGGGTTAGTTTTTTTTGTTTTTTTTTTTAATAAAATATCCTGCCAGTTCTGTTGGCCCAAAACATATACAGTTTTGTGAGTGTGATATTTAATATAAAAAGCTGACATTCCACTTAAAGATACAAATCTTATTTGAAAATAATACAAAAAAGTAATGTTATTCTTCATTTTCAAGTGAAATACAACCCAACTGAATACTGAATAAATCAATATTCACACTGTTCACTGGAGGTTACTCGGAAAGAGCATTTTCAACAGGGACAGGTAGGCTATACCTAATGCCAAGTATGTCTTTATTTCGCAAACAGAAAAAGGGATGAAATCTGATAGTGAGGTGGGGGCCTGCATTTGAATGGTCCTCATTGTGGATGTTAGTACTGCAAGCCGGCCTACAGACAAGCATACACTCAAACTGAAGGTCAGTTTTCTTTCATGAATATCAGCACCACAAGTAGAACGTAAGGCATCCATGGATATTACAGAGGGGCTTCAAATGGCACTGATCCAGAAGTAATCCCGCTGTGCGACACCATGGAGCGTGCCGCTTCTGAGTGTGCGGAGAGGTAAACCGAGACCAGGTGGGTATCTCTTCCATCTCCTGTCCTTTACAAATGCACCTTATTTCAAATGACTGTAGCTATCGTCTTCTCCTCAAGCTGGCTTCCGCTGCAATGATGCAACACCGAATTAGACAAAAAAAAAAAAACATGATTCAATGACAAACATTCATTAAAGGCAGAATAATTATTATGAACACTGAAGATCTGTTTTTTATATGAAGGGCCAGCTACAACAAATTACAAATTATATTACATATTAACTTAACAAATCTGAGTAAATTTAAGGATGGTGTTTCAACAGCATCAGTACATCGAATTGCTTATTTTTTCAACTTATCTACGTTGATGCATGTATGCATGGATTGATGTGGAAATTGCGCCCCCTGCCTTCACACGTGATATAGCACACTGTACAATAAGAGTCTCATCCACCTGGCCGGCTCCTAAGCCGGCAGCGATTGCGGCTCCTTACTGGCATAGTCCTGGGGAAGCATGGGCCGAGCGATGACCTTCTGGAAGGCCGCGACCCACTCCTTCTGCTCTCGCTCCTGCTCACACATGAAGACGAACTGCCGGTCTGGCGTATCCATGGTCACCCCGCACTTCCACTTGTTCCCCCGTGTGCCTCTGGGTAGGCACTCCCTCACTGAGTAGCCGTGACTCTCTGAGCCGATGAATATGACGCCCAGCTCTACAGCATCCTTCAGCCGTAGACAAACGCACATGCACGTGTTAGCATGACGACACTTAAAGATACTCACGGAGGCTTGTACTGCCCACACAAAATCAGTGCAAATCTGACAGACATGGTTAACTTCCTTATCGTGCATTTGAGTTTTAAATATAAATGTGAGGAACAAGCAACCGGATTCACTAACAAAATAATACTGAAGATGCTTTAACAATGAAAGTTCTGACACACCATTTCAACAATGCTGAAATTTCAATTAATCAGTAAAAGAAAAAATGCAAAATGCTGACGATATAACACTGTGAAGATTCATTTTAATGGAAGTTTATTTCATTTGGCCAGTTCAGTAAGACGGCAGTAATCTAAGCTTAGATTAAGGTCACTGGAAAGGTGGCATTACCGTGAAACGGTAAACTGGAGTATAATATTTCCATTGCATTCAAAGGAGGTCACATGCATTCAGCTTTTATTTTCATACCAGTGGGGTTTTGAAATAGAGCAGCTTTCTGTCCTTAGAGTTCAGAATGAACCATCTCTTCTTGAACAGCTCCCAGTGCTGTCCAGTAGAAACACAGAAAGGGAAGCAGGCAACAGGAAAAAAAGTAAAGAAATGAGTTTATGTTGAAAGGCTATGCATTAAATACCAGGAGAGGCTGTGCTATGGTGCTATTTATTTGCTATTTAAATCCTGTATCCAGTGTAGGATGGCAGAGAGTCTGGAGCCTATTCAAGGCAGACAGGGCACAAGGCAGGGGACACTCAGGATGGGATGCCAGTCCATTACAAACCATGGGCAATTTAGAGATGCCAGTTTACCTAACCGCATGTCTTTGAAATGGAGCGGGAAACCAGAGGTGGAAAGTTCGGGTGCTGACAGTACAAATCCAGACCAAGGTTTTGTTTCAACCAACCAGC
>JAOYFF010000094.1:9248869-9271226 GCA_025773925.1 Cryptomyrus ogoouensis
AAATGGAGCGGGAAACCAGAGGTGGAAAGTTCAGGTGCTGACAGTACAAATCCAGACCAAGGTTTTGTTTCAACCAACCAGCTGAGTATAGAGTCACAGTCAGATAGTACTCAACTGATTGGTTGAAACAAAACCTTGGTCTGGATTTGTACTGTCAGCACCTGAACTTTCCACCTCTGCAGGAAACATGGACTTCCACTGTGCAAAGGAACATAGAAGTGTAGTAGGTAATAGATAAGCCCACCCAGCTCTAAGTGCTGCTAGCCCGAGCTCCCAATGATTCAGCAGAAGATAACTGAGATAAAAGCTGTTTAAAAGCCTCACATGTGTAACCAGAATTCTATAATCCTGCCGTTCAGTGGCCAAACTCACAGACAACATACAACCAACACATCCCAAGAGAGAACAACAATATATAAAACCACGCAGTCAAGCAAAGCGCTTTGTAATGAAACGCATCAGCGGTAGTCAGTGAGCCTGCAAGGTACAGTAACCATACAGAAATTGGTGAACTACTCACCATCGGCCCAGTTTTCTCCATATAACCTTCTTTTTGGTAACTTCGGGTTAGCAGGGGTACGAGCTTTGGAAAAAAAAGAGAAAAAAAGAACTGGGTACAATATCCATCCATTCATTCTCTGTAACCGCTTATCCTCTTCAGGGATGCGGGGGGACTGGAGCTTGTCCTGGAAGCTAAGGGCGCACAGCAGGAAACAACCCATCGCAGGGCACACTCACACACCACTCACCCACACACGCACACCCGCCAAGGGGCAATTTGGTAATGCCAATCAGCCTCAGCATGTTTTTCGGACCGTAGGGGGTAACCGGAGTACTCTGAGGAACATGTGGAGAACATGCAAACTCCACACAAATGGAACCCTGGTGTCAGAGGTGTGAGGAGACAGTGCTAACCACTGCACCACCATGCTGACCCTGTTCACAATATATAATGCAAAAATATATCTGTGCGATTGACCCATGTGCTGGCAAAATAGTATTTGCTTTCCAGAAAAAGGACACGTAATTCTTGTTTTTTTTGTGAAATCACTAAAATCTGTAATTCATATACATTATTCATGCCACTTTACAATATGGCCGCCTTTTGCCACTTAATTGTAGTAACAAATTTAGAAGCAACTATTTTAATGGCATTAATAATTGTCCATTAATGATTTTCAAAGTGTTCAGCCTAATTAATGACCTAATTGTCAACCATTCAAAAACCCTTTATAAGGGTAGTCTTACTGTAAAGTGCTGCTGCGTTATTCATGTATATATTTTTAAATCACAGAGAACAGGAAAACAATATTGAATCATTTTACCAGTTAAGTACCTTAATGGGAAGACATAATCACCATTCATACTGGCAAGGAAACAAACAATCCAAAGCCTTTAATTACATAAGATGACCACAGTAGAGTTGCTTACCTCACTTTCATTGGCTCCAGGAAAGGCCATTTTCAGAAAAGCAAAGCGGGCGGCTCGTATTGCGTTGAACCAGGAAACAATCTCCTAGACAGCGAGGCATTTTTTTTTACACAACTGTAAAAGTCACAACCTCTTCCTAACCACTATGACACTATTTCCTGCTTTTCTTGAAGTATTCACCTGGGTTTCAGCTTACCTGCCCATTGTCATGGTACACAAACAAGTTCCTGGTGTGGTCCTCCTGGATGTAGGTGATCTGGAGCCCATGCATGTGACCAATCTTCTCTGGTTGGAAGACGGCATTCAGATCTTTTACAGCAATAACTGCTTTGGGCATCTTGGATTGCTGCGGGTGAAATATGTCTCTCTTCAAAACATTGCACGTTGCCTGTCAGTGATGACTATGAATGAGCATACTCACATCTTCTTTAGTGAAGTACTTCAGGGTGAAGTCCTTCTGAGAGAGGAGGAACCTCCTTTTCAAGAAGTGTTTGTTGTCCTTGCCCTTCTTCCATAACGAACCTTCATAGACTTCTGGAAAAAGAACCCAGGAAAGTCTTATCTACAGGTGCTGATGTACAAAGTCTCTAACATTCACCTTGCATCTAGCAGTTCTGTTTTGAACTTGGCAGACAGATACTGAGGATATAAGAATATCTGAAGGTAAAATATTCATAAGATAATGTGTCACTCAAATTGCACCAGTTTTGGGCTCCTGACACTACATGCAAAACAGTACGAGTCTGAAGAGTCACCTTTTTGTTGTGAAAGCTGCAGCTAACTATACCTACAAATGTCTAGGTGGTAAAACTCCATGCCAGAGTACTTGGAAGAGGAATCGCAGTTCCTCCAGAATTAATATTTACATTCATTTAGTAGATGATTTTATCCAAAGCAAAGCGCAGTTAAGAAAGCAGTGCCGGCCAGCCCCGGCAGCAATAGGGGTTAGGGGCTTTGCAGTGCCGGCCAGCCCCGGCAGCAATAGGGGTTAGGGGCTTTGCTCAAGGCTACAGTGATGAAATCATTCAGAGAGCCACAGACTTTGAACTTGCAACCTTCCAATCATGGGTTTGGCATCCTATCATGCTCAGCCACACTCTGGCCCAATATAAAAAGATCAAAGGGCAGTATGTTCTAAGCCTTTCATTCATACCAAAATAAACACATGTAAAACAATGGGGGAAAAAAAAGCTTCAAAATAAGTAAACTTCATGGACTACACATGGGTATGGTTTCTGGGGACTGGGTTTGTGTACCAGCAGCGTAGGTCCGCTGGAAGGGCGTGCTCTCTGCAGTGAACTCCCTCCGCTCATACTTGGCCCTAATCCACTGCTCTTTCAGAACTCTGAGGTGAAAGAGAGAGAGAAAGAGGGAGGGAAGAAGAGAAAGGATTATTGCTATGGTAATTTCCTCTACCTCAAAAACAATAACAAAAATCTCCAAGTACACATATAAAACAAGTGATGGCTTAAGAAAAACCTATTTAACATTATTGCTAACAACTAATGCAAAATAAGTACAATTTTTGCATTAAAAACACAATATATTTAAGTAACTTTTCAGCTTTTCACTTAAACTTGATGAAATTTTTTCTGGTTTTCTTATATTGAAATTTTAAAGCATAACCACTGTAAAGTGTCCATGGTTGTAAACGAGTCAATGTCTGAATCATTTACTTTTCTGCATATTTTAATAGTGAATTTAATCAGATAATTTTGTTGTAGTAGGTTTTAGTCCAACAGAAAAGCCTGGCGATTCTTTATGTGATTAGTGTGCAGGTGGTGTGCAATCTTACTGTCCCACCCACCAAATGACTTGAGCCAAATAAAGGGATCAAGATAGTTTGGCTCCTTTGGCAAACAATCGGGTCTGATTTGGGCTGGCAATGCCCAGTTTATATATGAGTAATCTTGGCCCTTAGCGCTGAATGCACATGAGTGAATCATACCATGCCACTATCAAAGGAATTCTTTAAGACTTCAGGGGAAAAAGGTGTTGATGACTAATAGTTTGGAAAACTTCTGGGACTCGACTGAATCAGAGTCAGAAACATTTTGTCCAAAAGTATAAGCTGAAGAGTAAGAAATATTAAAGTTTTCAACTAAGTTGGCCAAAGTCCAGATTAGGGTTGGGCAGTAGCTGTTTTTTCATGTCATCATACCTTCCAGGTGCTACAGTGCAGTATGTTGTATTTTGACGGTATTTTCAAAAGCAACATTATTTTGAAATCTTCCCAATAAAATTCACCGAGAGGGGAGGACACACACAAAACTTCAAAATACTGTAGTATACCCTTTTACAAGCCTAGTCTAAACCTAAACCCCACAAAGTGGTATACCTCAAACCAAGCGGGTCATCATAGCTAAACCACAAATGGAAAAGTGGTCCAAAAGCTGTGACAGCACATAAAGACTGAAGAACGATTACAGAGATTATTCAGTCACACTCACTGATTGCATATAGAGTTTAAGGGCCAGGTTATTTATTGTAATTAAGTGTTTCTTTACCAGCCTAATCACATAAATATGACACGTCCCGAGTCAATCGGGTCATAACAGACAAAATATCAAAAATTTTGATAGAATAAAAAAAAAAATGAAAGCATGCAGCAAAGCAGATTGGAGGCAAGTACCAACAGAACTGGAGTATTTTATAAATCAGAACTGAAAAAAATAGCTCCATTTTAAAAACAATTTTAACATTAATAAAATGCTTTGAAGTAAACATAACGGATGGCAACAACACTTGAGATTTTTTTAGTTCAGAAACCCCTTCAAATTTAAGAATATAGAATATAAAAAGACAGGTGAAAAACTGCATAGCCTGTAAAAGTTAGTCCGATACATGTTCTTAAACAATTTGAACGCATTTTTGTGTTTCTAGTACAATGAATCGGGCAAAATTTCCTGTTAGGAAATCTGGGTATTTCTCCTTCGTACCAAAAACAATGTGGCACGTTAAGACCCGGGGGGGGGGGCTTACTTGGCATTACACTACTTCCCTTATTCTGCGGCTGTTTGTTTCCTTCATTGTCTTACATGCTTCCTTTATCATGTTACGCTGAAGTTAACAAAGTGAGCCATGCCTGAAGATAAGGGAAAGATGTCTGTCATGTTACACTACTCACGTGCAGTCCTGATGCTGGGGCGTGTAGTAGAAGACTGGGACCAAGGCCTCATAGATGTTTCTAGCTGCAGCATTGCCGTTAGCTTTCATGAACTGCACAACCAGACGGACAGAAAGTTAACTGAAATATGCCTCTGATTGGCCCATGCTGTCCACTCACACTGGTCTCCCGCTGGCGCAGTGGACAGAAGCTTTGCTCAGCTTTAGATAACAGGGCCTTTCCAGAACATCCCAAAAAGTTGCTCATCAACAATATAAATCCCAGAATGCAATGGCTTGCAGTCACCATAAGACTGTGGTGAAGATGGTTCCGATCAGCAAAATATTTTGACTGAAACTTTAGTCTGTAGGTCGAGAATCATGGGTGTCGCCACATTTATACTTATAAAGGTGTGTATATTTTGAGAGTTAACATCCAAACAACATACAAAAAGATGCATTTCATTTAATTCCCAATCAAAAGGTTTTCTTGCAGCCAAGTTCACAGCACACCGATAACTATATAGGTTTGTACATAGAGGTTCTACAAGCCCCCTGCACATACAGGGGAAGAGGAAGAAACCCAGTGACATTCATAATGGCAGTAATAATATAGTAACATGCATGAAAAATTGGAAATGCAAGTTCTGCTGATACTTAAATATCTGCAAAGAGAATGACAATGATGTCCTATCGACAGAAATCAAACCATTAAGATATGAGGCACATGTAGAATTTAAAGGGTTTATCGCTATATTTTTCATTCTTTCTCAAGTATGTGAGGATACACGATAATGGACAACAGAAATATTCCCTGGGACTGTACATTCATTGGCCGGGTTATAGCTGTGAACTGTTTTTGTAAGTATTTCTTTAAAAAAATAAAAACAACAACATTTTCACCAGGGTATTTTAAAATCTGGAGTAAATCTGCTGCACTTATCTTTTGGATCGCTTGTGTTGCATTGACATTTACAGTGTTTGCTTGTAAAATGCCTTAAGACTGATTTTCATCTGAGGTTTCATCAACATATTATGAACAGTGCTATTAAAGGGATATTATGAAAAGACCGTAATAGAGTTATAATAGTTGCCCTATTTTTTATTTACAATGGTTGTGTGCACATCATCTATCATTTCAATTTAACTAGTAGAGCAAAAGCGTGTACTAAAAAAATTAAGCACTAAGACAAGTTCTATTTTGATAATTTTGCTCTGTTTTCACAATGAAGTGTGGAGTAAAATGAAACAGAAAGCCACACGGTACTGCAATTTACTGCTATACAATATACATACATCTTCTTTTACATTACTGTGCCATTGCGAAGCCCTGGTGCCCTCATTTGTACATCCAACACTTGTTTGACTGTAGCTTGGCAATCAGTGTTTGGTGATCGTAAGAGGAACAGAACTTGTTCTTCTGATGAACAAAAAAAAAGAGGAAATGCATCTTTTTGCATAGAAATACCCACGTAATACGTAAAAGCTCAAACGTCATGACGTGTACATCCCCGGCATTGCAGAAAGGGACTATTTGCCACGGCGGATGTTTTGGTTTGTTGTGGGCATGGGATACCGACTGTGGCTGTGACACCCCTGCTAGAAAAGGACCCCACCTCTACCAGGTCATCGTCCCAGTTGTCCAGGCGTATGGATTTGATGCGACTGATGGCAGGCAGGTTGCGGTGGGTCCCGGAGCAGTTCAGACACACAAAAATGCCAAGCTTGAAAGATGCCCAGTCTGGGTCTAACGTGAGATTAAAATGCACAGGTTTAAAAAAAACCTTAATTTCCCAAGCAGTAAGTTAATTTTACACAAATATGGTTGGTTATTTCATTATCAGTTACCCACATTTTTTATATCTAACTTCAGGATGAGTATTACCAGCATTATTGGTATTCTAGAGCGATAACAAACATACCAAATCAGCCAGAACACATAACTGAAAAACTTTATCTCAGACATGAAGAAATTTCTCAACCTTGCAGACACACAGTAACAAACACAAGTTCATTCTTGCTGTTCAAGTGTTATTTGTTGACTGGCAAGTCTGAAGTTCATTTCAACCTTTTGGAAATTCATCACCTCAAAGAGTCAGTCCTCCTCACATAATGTAACACACCTTTATGATATATTCCTGCCTACATCAGAGAAAATCACTCTGCAAGTGGAGTTGTGAAAAAAAGATCTTCTATATCCCAACCTGAGCCACTCCTAATAATAATTACCACAATTAGCTTGAACAACTCCACCTTTCATCTGTGCATCGCCACTGGAAGCTGCAACTCAGTCTCACTGCATTAGCATAACCACAGAAAGACAATAAAAATCCTTGATCCTTGGTGCTCGCAAGAACTGTTGGTAACTGATTACCGACTATGATTATCGTCAGTGATGACTGTACCAGTTCACAGTGACCAATTCTGCAGGTTTATTCTCTGCTTTGACCCACCAAGTTCAATACGCTTATACTGATATACCAGACCTCCCCACTGACAGCACAATGTTACCTTCAAGGCCTCAACAGATTTAACCCAATAAAACCACTTGTTTTCATCATGGGGACACCAAAATGACCCCTGTCAAAAGGGCTGAACGTCTCAATATTGTACATTTTTGCCAACCCATCCTTAGGAGTCTGAAAAGGCCAGCTTTCTTCTAAATCTTTTCAAGAAAGGTTTCACATTGGACGTCTCCACGGCATCTGAACCAACTTCAAATATGTGTGTTCCGCTACACAATACTTGGTCACACGTGTATAACACACGGTTTCTCTTCTCCTATATACATATATTACACTAATATGACTTTGGCTAAACACGCCTGTCTGTAAGTAGACATATTATTTAATGCAAGCAAATAATTAAGTCACGGTAATTATAAGTAAATCTGGTGCACCACCCTATATACAAGTAAAATTCCCACACGAAATCCCACACTCACCCGGAGCGCCACAGTCTGCGCATCGGCTGTTGCTGGGAAGTTTCACCAATTCCAGTAAAATATTTTTATTTCGGTCCCAGTTAGCCATAAGTAAAATATAGTCCTTTCATTCGTTAACTAACTTCCTATCGAACAGACTTCGGTCATTGTCATTTTAAGTATATTGACCGCACCTCCATATTTTATTATAGTAGTTTTACACATACGTGCTGAAAATAGTCGAATTTGCAAACCGATCAGTTGTATCACAGCCACCAAAGTTTTGCGTGTGAAGAGTTCAGGACCGCTTTATGAAAAAGGCTGTGTGACCTACGCCAATTACTGTTAAGCACGCCTCTGGTTTAAAAAGAAAGAAACAAACAAGGAAAGGGGAAGTGAAATGCGCGTTGCCAGATATCATATAGGTAGCATATTTTAGGGAAAACAGTGTGGTTGTACACTATTATTAATAAGTGGGAGAGGAGCACAGCTTTACAACAGTAATTTTTTAGAAAATGAACAAAATCTTGCATGTCACAGGAAGGCGATTTCGAAGCAAAACTTCGAACTATTGTGTTATTTATATTTTTCTGTATATAATTGGCACTATTTTAGTAAACGAATTTAAACTGCCATATTCGCTTCAGATTTGTGATATAAGAGTAATCGTGTGAAGTGGCGGAGGATATTTTATTTGGCTTCAATCGGATATTAATATTTAAAAACGCTGCTGGAGAAGAACTTCGTCTGCTTGTTTCACCTAATGTGCGCCGATAGGAAGACCTTCGGAACCAACTTGCCCCGGAACGAATGTTTGATCGTCGTCGCGTGCACATCGGTTAGTTAAAAAAAAGGATGCGTTCAGGCTGAAGTAAATTTGTTTTATACATAACTGGATATTACTGTCAAGTAGAAAGACAATGTGGGTTGTTCGCTATCTACTGTCTGCCGCAGTTCAAAGAGGTAAATATCGTGTAAAAGTATTTATTTGAAAAAGATACAAATAGCGAAATTTGGATACCATACTGATATAATTGGTGCTATGATTGATTGTGTAACAAGTTTATATTCTTGTTGATTCTGGTATTGTATGCTTTTAATTTATTCGTAGGGCACCCTGGTTTATTGCGACGCCCCTTGGGCTCCCTTCCTGAGCGATATCATAGATACCTCCACTGCACGTGTTGCTGGAGGAGCCGCATTTCAATAGCAGACATAGACTCGACAGTGTGTAAGGATGAACCTAAGTCTCTGGATGACTGCTACACTCCGGAGCAGAAGGCTGCCATTCTGCAGCTTCTCAACTCGGCGTCAGAGGACGAGCTGGCTGGTGTAAAACTCCTGAGAGGTCAAAAAGCAATTAATATAGTGGAGTATAGGAACAGGAATGGGCCATTCAGGGACCTTGAAAGCATTGTAAATGTACCGCAACTGAAGCACAAGACTGCTACGGTTGTGTTCAACTCTATCATCTGTCCCCAAGAGAAAAAAGATAAAAGGAAACCAAAAGTTCAGATTGTCAAGTTCATCAGGCCTGAAGTTGGCCGAAGTGCTTTAAAGGTGAATCGTTTACTGTAACTATGTTGACTTAGAACACAACACATCAAACTTATGCTTAATAGTTTGACGTGCATCTTACAGGAGGCCAACTCTATTGTGTCCATCATATGTGGCACCAATAAGATTGCCTGGGCACATGTGGACCGTGCTCTAACTGTGCTGAACTGGCAGCAGGAGGACTGTCCTAATTTTATGCGAGGAGCATACATGGCCTCAGCATACTTGGAAGACGTAAGTAAGACACATGTCTCATACATTGTCATCCATTCATTTTTCATAACCGCCTGTCCAGTTGAGGGTTGCAGTGAGCCTGTCCCAGACAGCAGAGAGCACTATGTAGGGGACACCCTGGATGGGAAAGTGCTTTCTCACACATGTATACACTATGGGCAATTTAGACACCCCATTTCACCTAATCATATGTCTTTGAACTGAGGGAACTGGAGTACCTATAGGAAATCCCATGGAAACTGGGAGAACTGGGGGCTAGTTCAGAAAGTACAATTAAAACTCTCAACCTAAAACAGTTTGTAGAAGGTTAACTCTGATATGGGTTGAGGGACACTGTTACATTTCCTCTCTGTGATTTTTAATTTTTTTTTTCTATAGTAACAATTTGTGCCATACCTTGTTTGAGCCCATGGCCCTGGAACATACAGTCTTGCCTCCAATCCTTTTGCTTATCCACTGTCATCTAGTTACTTAGAGATGAATCCACATTAACGTTACACTGACGGCATCCTTGTGTGTTGCTCTTCAGGTGACCACAGTGGTTTCGCGAATGCCAGCGGCAGATTTGTTTGTGGTGGAGAAGCCGGGAATCTCACTGCAGAACACTTCCCTGTATTCCGTGATGGCCCACCTGCGCACGGTAGAGGCCATGCTGTTTGCCCTGCTGGGGGCGCCAGGAGAACCCGGTGCTACGCCCAAGGTCGTCAACATGATGCGTGTGGCAGTGGGGCGGCACTTTGGGCTGATGGTGGGCAAGGCACGAACAAGTGGGGCGCGGACTGTCCGTGACATGATGACAGACTCGGCCACTCAGAAGGCCCCCCGCGTCACATTCCCCCACGAGCTGCTGGTGCGGTACAGGAACGCCTTCCAGGTGGGAACGCGCAACCGCGGTGAGGAGCTATGTGACGCCCTGCTGCAGGCTGTGGCCTTCTACGAGTTACTCAGCGAGTAGGGTGGGAACAAGAAATCTCAAGTGCCACTCTGACTCTCTTCCTGCTGTTCCAGTGCTCACGACTGCACACATCCTGACTTATATTGGCAGAGAATCCCACACTTTGATCCAGTAATAGACAGGTCACTGCAGTGGAAGACTCAGCATCTCGGCAAGCACTTGTTCTGAGCCTATGGAGGGGACTAATTTAATATGACATTTTTTAATTACTTTTCAGTCCCATCAGAGCACTTCAGTCTACGTCTAACTGCTCTTGTTTACTTTGAAGTTTATAAAAAATTCTGTTTTAGCAGTCAGCTTGCTATTAACATCCCTTAGGAAATTCTACTGGTAGTGTGTAGTGCAAATAATGACTATTCCTTGCATGGACTGAGACTTCCTATATTCCTCTGCAGACTTCTGTTGCTGAAGTTTCGTGCTTTACCATGTTTTACCCAAAATCAAGTCTGGACTTGCTAATAAAGGCCATACCTCATTCTTACAGTGTTCTATACTGGGAAGATTTAAAAACAGTTTACAAAACAAAAAGCATTATAATATGGAATTTATTTGTGTTGGGGGGGGGGTCATTCCACCTTATGAGCTCTCCAAGGCCAAGTTATACATTAAAACAGCAAATATATATGTACTACAGACTGAATCTAGTGTCTGAAAATGTACCAAACATGATTGTACAGAAACATTCATAACATAAATGTAAATTTATTTCTTTAAAACCTTTTCAAAATCTAAAGCATAGTACAAAAATACATGTTGACAAATGGTTAGCTGCTTTAAAATGTACAAACTCACAGCAATGAAACAAGATGTATAAAATATTCTCCTTAAGCTATTACACAGTTTGTGGTGGAGCACCAGAGGCCTGGAAGATGTATTCCTCTCAGGGGAAATCCTCTGCCAGGTGCTGAACTGTGCTCCTGGGGAGGTTAAGATGAATGCCATCTAGGTAGTGCAAGAACCTAGAGAGAGAATTAATAAAACAGCTGAACTTCACACGTCCCATTCCATACACCCTGATGACGAACATCGGCGAGAAAATTGTCATTAGGCAGGTTTCCATCCAAGAGATGTGCAAAAACATTTTAATGCTAAAAAGTGGGCCATGGAAACATTACCGCTAAAATTTTCCAAATGTCAACAAACCTTTTCCATTTATTTTTAGCAGATAAAGTCATTGTCGACACTTTACATTCAGTGAAACTATGGTAGAAACTTTATGAGTAAGAGCTGCATTTACTCAAAAGTTCTGACAGGTGACTGGACTTTTATCATATGTCTTTCGTACAGCAAACACAAACATGCAAACTGCGTAAATTGCTGACACTGAATGTTTCTTCCACTACTCTATAGGAGAAATTTTATTTTCCCCGGATATTAACGTCGTCATCGATTAATGCCCTTTTTATCGATAACTTGTTTTATGGAAACGCAGTGATCACAAATTTCACTAAAGTTTTTGACGCACATTTTGTTGTCACTAAGAATATATGCATCAAGTGGATGGAAACCATTATTGTGAAAGTATTAGAGGGATTTGCTGGTTGTCACATATTCCATCTCACTCTCCGAGAAGCAGTCACATGAGTGTGTGACCATCTAGAGCCATTTATCTAGGCCCCCTAGAGCAGCTATTGGAGTTAAGAACCTTCAAGGGCCCAAGATTAATGCAATTACTCTGCTGACGACCACGGGATTCAAAACAGTGACTTTCTGGACACAGCCAGAGTCCTAATCCACAGAGCCACCCCCCAATGTCAACAACCTTCTAAAATTTTTAAAGAAATCACCTAATAATGATAGATGTTCTGATTACAACCTAAGAATCAGATCCCTGACAGAGAGGAAATGTTTAAGATAATTTCAACAGTCCAAACTAATTAGTGTGCCCGAGATTAGCCCGAGACCAGCTTTTCATAATTTTATAAAAGATTTTCAATCACTACATATACCAAAAAAGGTAAAATATGAGGAAGTGGGCAGGGGAGTTTGGAGTGGCGACCGCACGGATAGGGAGTGAGGGGGGGGGCATGAAAACAAAAGGTTCAAGTACTGAAGTGCCAAAAAGCAGAAGGGCAGATGCTCACAGCACTGGCCATGGAACCCATTGTTATTTTATACAAAGTCACTGAACTGGCGCCTCCAGGTGTCTGAAATGCAATGCCAAGGTATACAGCATGTCAGCCAAGTTTGTTAAAATGAAAAATGTATTGCAATAGAATCATCAGAAGATATTAACCCACACCTGGTAAATGGTTTTTGAATGTTGCTGTCATTCTGTCAGTAGAAATTATAAAGTACACAATGAATACACTGTCACCACAGCGACACTGCTTTGACTCGTGCACTTGGTCAGTGCTCGTGTGGCACCATAGCGGCGCTCCTCACCTGCGCTTGACTTTCCCCTGCTCCTTCAGCCTCTCTGACCTGCAGATGGTGCGGAGCATGGGCAGGTAATCCATGACTGCGGCGGGCTTATTACCCAGAATGCCAAACATCCGGCTGGAGACTGCCCTCAGGACCTCAGAGCGCTTCTTGGCCACACTACAGTAAAAGGGAAGAGAGATTTAAGCCCCCCTCAACATAATTCTTTACTTTCAGTAAAAAGCAGTTCCTTTTTCAGCAGTCTGGAGCCAGAACCCTCTTTAGATCACTACTACCTCCTTCACTACCAACATCTGTCTGATGTTGCTCTATACACGAGGTGTGATTGTGTGATTTTTCTCAACCATCAGTTTACTCACCTTGGCTCACAGGATCCGGTGTGACCAAGGCTAAAGCCCCGTCTGTGTGGGGCCACAGGCAAGCTGAGCCTCCCAAAGACCTCCTCCCTCGCCTCCTGCTCTAGCTCCTGGGCGTCCGTCCACACCCGCTCGACTCCTGCCCGACATTGCTGGAAGCTCACAGCCTCCAACGTGGCCCTGATCTCCGCCATGCTCCTTCCCTCAACACCAACTACAGGCTCTGTTCTTGGTTCGTCCGTCAGGCCGTTCTTCACTCCAGCCCCTGTCCAGCTGAGAGCTCCCACCCGGAACGTGCTCTCCAGTTCTGTGGGAGCCAGTGCAGAGTCCAGGAAGGACATGTGATCCAGGAATCCAGCCAGGGAGTCCAGACAGCCGGATACTAGTTCATCAGCCTTCTGTTCTGATGGCGAGCGCTCCGCCCTTGTCCCAGCCCTTGAATACTTCGGAGCCTCTTCTCTGCTAGCCTCTGACTGGGACGTTTCCTCCGAATTTGAAGCTGCCTTTTGAGAGGACTCACAAAGCGAGAGGAAACCGTCATCAGAGTCCACGTCCGACACAACGGCAACTTGGCCCGAGTGGACCTTCTTCCTCCTGCTGCTGCTGGAGACCTTCACAGGGCTCTCGTCACTCAGCAGCTCGTCGACCCACGGGTGCCGTCGGCTCGGCCCTGCCTCCTCTTGCGGCGCCGGATCGGGTACCTCTAGATGATTGGGGCCACGGCTTCCCAAGGTACCGGTTGGCAGGGGCAGAAGGTGCTCCATGTTGGAGTAAAGGAGATCTACTCCCCTTCCCCAGCTATCTGACAGCACCTCCCAGAATCTTTGGCTCTCTGGTTCAGTAGATGACTTGCACTGTGTAAATAAAAATTCAAGCATGCAAGTTACTCATCTGCTTGGAAAGATCAATACAAGTTCAGGCCATGTTCAGTCCTTGAGGATTGAGTCAGCGCGAGTAAAATAAGTTTCTGACCAGCCACGAGGAACTCACATCTTTAACTCTACACCAGTGTCATGCTTAATTTCCCAGGAATGAGACGGATTGCCCACCTTGCACAGGTGCTGGAGGTCCAGTGCAGGTTCGATGTTTAAAAGGCCCAGCAGGCTTTCGGTGCAGCTGGTGTCACAGGGAGGCAGGTCAGCTGGTGGGTCTACATTCTTGGCCGGTCCCTCTTTATCCACAGCCGAACCAGAATCACTTGGAACTTGAAAACAAAGGGGAAAAAGGTATTCCACTGGGAGGGGGAAATTAAACAGGAAATATGGCAGGAGAGGGAGAAATGCAGCTTTGAACCCAGCACTGGGCAGGATCACCATGTGCTGTCAATCATCTACAGGAACCAATAAAACAGAAGTGAGACTAAACCAAGCGACGACTGAGCGTGGGTGGGGCTTTGGGGCTCATTTCTCCCATCACTAAGCTTTATCCCTCAGCAAAGGCCCTGGCACAGCACAAGGGACCAGTACCTGCGCTTTCGGGGGGCGGGGCCAGGAACGGCCGTGGGGCCGGATGACCCCCACCACTGCGCACCCAGAACTGCAGCTGCAGCAGGCTCTGCCGCACATCGCAGCCCGTCCAGTGCAGCAGGGAGGACAGGTCGCCGGCATCTGTCCGCACGTTCTCCGCCAGGCACACCAGCTGCAGGTAGGTTCCAACGTTCACCTGAAACCAACATAAATGGTCGGCAAGTTTTGCCTCAAGGTTTCCCCGTGATTCATTTCCCATACCACACTGCGTAAGTTCATCAGACAACTGACCGCTGATGGAGTTTCGAAATGGATTTCCTCAAACTGTCCATCAAACATGATGCTAAACGTAGGATCTACAAAAAAGAAAATGTTACTATGTTTAAATGTTCCAACTGGCACACTGGGGGGAAAAAAAACAGTGATCAAGTCTAACACCTGCTTACCGCTGGTGGTCAGGATCACCGGCCTCTTGGTTGTAGTCATAAATGTTTTGATAGCAGCAAGGAATCCTGAATCATCTTCAAATATGACATCAACCTAGGCGAACGGCACAGAGTGAAGCTTTACTATGTGGTTAATGTACACTGAATATACCAAGTCATGTTTAGTCTGCCTGTTTTCTTTCTGTTAGTGCCATAGGGCAGCAGCACAGCGCCCTCTGCTGGTTACCTCCTCAAACAGAATGAGAGAGGTGGCTGTTTTCTTGCTCTGCTCCTCTGCTGTAGGCTCCTTCTTGGACGCCGCTGGGTTGCTGGACGAAATCCCCTCTTTTGCTTTCCCGGCAACCCGAGCACGAGCATCTGTAGGACAGAGAAGGCGTCTCAACACAACGAGCGGACGGGCGACACCCAGACACGCTCTACAAGTCAGGTCACTCACTCCGTGGACACACTGCCTGACTGTCAGGGTTCTTGCCCTTGGGTCTGGCCATCTTGAAGAAATCGGCCAGTGTGGTGGGAGCCAGACCGCCCCTTTTGGATGCTGCACCCCTGGGGGACTGGGGAGGTTTTCTGGGAGAGGAGACCACCTTTCTGGGAGAGTTCATCTTCCCTGCAAGTGGACAAGAGCAGAACAGCTGCATTTATGACCATTAAAATCTCTTCCAGCAAAGATAAAAGTAAAATCAGCAAGGGAAACCAAATAAGCCCAGAGTAAGAGAAAGACTTGGTGAAGACATGGGAGTCGCAAGCAGACGACGACTCACTCGGGGATGTGCCGCATCGGACGGACCCGGCACTGGAGCTGTTGAAGAAAGACGGCTTGAAGATCCCAGTCCCCTGGATGTCCACCTGGTGGGACTGGGTGGCCTCCTTTAGCTGGGACAGGATCTGACGGCCACTGCGCTGGGAGGAGGCGTTCACTTCAAACACCTGTAAGCACCATCACGCGCAGTGAGATTAACGGTCCGTCTGTGCCGACGCCAAAGCCGCTTATTAGCGGATATCCTTCATATCTGCCTGCACAGCTGGATGAGTCTACAGGGCGGAGAGGCCTGTGGTCGACACCTTAAAGCCCAGCTCCTGAGCGCAGGCGTACACCGCCGCCGTCTTGCCCACTCCCGAGGGGCCCGTGATCAGTAGTGTGTTACACAACTGCTCCTCGCCTGGTTCCTCCTCCCCACGGAAGTCGCCGGAGTCCCAGGAGTCTGATGTTTTAAAGAGACAGTCATTGGATTTCCTACATTTTGCACATTTGCGCAGACACACTTCACATTCGACCCATTTCCCAAAAAGACAGGAGCTCACCACTGCTATCATCCTCCTGTTTCCTCTCCTTCTGATTCCTCCTCTCCTCCCGGTCCGCCCTCAGCTTCCAGTCCTTTAACCAGCTGATCAGTGGCAGAGTCAGGAAACAGTCACATGCATGCTTATTCCTTAACCCAGTGTTTCCCAACACAGTCCATGTTCTTGCTCCCTCCCAGACAGTTTTCTTGCCTCCCACCTCCCGGTTGGGAAACACCGCCCTAGTCCATCGGAATGCCAGGAGATTTAAGAGTAATACATTACTCGTTACAGGTTTGCTTCCTAAACCACAGCAGTTAACCATGCAATTCAGCTTCTAAACGTTTCAGACAGACTTTGCCAATCGGCTATATGTGATGAAGACAAACAGGATTCTGAAGGCCTCCTCGGGTTCATGGCCCCCACCTGTGCAGTTTTTTTACTGCGACGGAGTTCCCGATGACCTCGCTGGAGTGCTGCGGCTGGTATTTCTCCGTCCACAGTACATCCTCCTTCACACAGCCTACATGCCGGAGAGAACCACATGACTGATTAATCAGGTGGGTTAGAAAAAAAAAAACAGTGAACATGGGTAGCAGACAAAAGGTTTCAGCCTCCTAAATCAATAAGTACAAGAGCAACAGCAATACCTCCTTTCCCAGAATTCCCTGGGGGTTCTGGTGTATCAAGCAGAATTAAAGGGCCATTTTCAGCAGGTGTGTTTCCATCATCCTTCCTCTGCCGCTGAGCTCGACTCAGCCGGCTTCTCCCCGGCAGCTCTGAGGACGCCCCAGCACTCTCGCTCACAGCGGGGGGGCTGTCCTCAATCACGATGGGCTGCCCCCGGCTGGACCGCCGCCGCTTGGACAGCCCCTCTCCACCTTCTTCCTCCACCCTGTGCTTCCTCTTCTTGCCGGCGGCCTTGGAGGGAGCAGGAACACTGGGAGCGGTCGGGCTTTCGTCCGAGTCTAAAGAGGACAGTCAGAGTTTACCTGATTTTATCTATGGGTCTGCTGAAAAAAAAAAGATTGTTTGAGTGCAGACAAGATTTAGTAATATTGCACAAAAGAAAAAGAAGAAGAAAACAAGGGTCCACATGATTAATTGTCCATCACACCTCCCAGCCACTGGGGGCACCAGTAATTCACCTGAGGCCATGCACTGTAGCAGATGGTCGGCACGCTTTTTCAGGAACCAGGTAAAGAACCTCCGGACTGGGAATAGAGGGTTGGACGCCCTGACTTCCTCCAGCAGACATCTGCGGACCTGCTCTGACAAATCCTCCCTCCAGCCGGGGCCCTAGAATACGGGGCCAATCATTAAAACCAGATGCCACCGACAGCAACACTCCACTGAGCACACCAGTGAAATCCAGTGTTTTAACATGGCATAATCTAGATTTGCCCATACAAAATTAAACCACATATATACAACAGAAGGGTCCCCTGCCCTGGTCCCCCTACAGGACAGAGATGAGCCTCACCTGATCTTTGTGGGCTCTCAGCGCAGGCAGGGTCTTGGTGGAACCAAGCTGTCCAAGTGACAGAACGGGTTTGGGGGTCTCCAGACAACATGTTTCTAGGTGTTTTAACAATGCTGACCCAGGCCACGGCAGACTCCAAATCGCACAATCTAAGGCAGGGTCAATGGGAAACAGAAGATAATTATAGGTGTTCTGCAGGCACAGCACTGAATCTGACTGGTGACCCGGCTCACCCTGAGGCTTCTGCCACACGTGGACCACGGCCTGGAATGAGGCACAGGCTGCAGAGTAGGCGTCACGACTGGCTGCACTCCTGGCGATCTGCTTCTTGAAGGATTCAGGGAGGCCACTCTTCAGGAACTCCCTGCGGGCTTTGAACTGCTCGTCGTCCTGCGAGTTCTCCGAGCCTTCTCGACTGCGGGGATCAGGTAGGGAACGGTAGGGGGTTGTGAGACAAATCAGGTGGGGGGGCCTATCAGACAAAGCCAATCATAGCTAAAAAGAGTAGATAAGCACAAATATGTGTACAGACTGCGCAGATTAAGGTTAAAACATCTTACTGAAGAAGCGTTTTGCATTCTTAGGAAGCAACCGAGAACATTCATCATTTACCTGCTATCGTCAAAAATTGAGATGACTGCCGAGGGCTTCTGTCCTTTTTTCATGAGAAATACGGGCGCCACTTTGGAAGCTTCCAATGGAAAAGCAACTTGGTTACTTATACATAAATGGTACAACACATTTACTGAACATTAGAAGAGATATTAAATGCAGCAGGAATCAGGTACCTGCACAGCCCCGAGCCTCCTTGCCACCAGGGGCAGCCTTTCCCAGCACTTCATTCACAGCACGCAGCCGTTTTTCACCTTCGGCCTTTGCTTTGGCAGCCGGGACAGGCTCCTCCTCATCGCCTTCCAGACACACCACGGAGTCCTGGGAACACAAAGAGCGGCCCCCACCTCCGGCATCACTCCGGCTTCACATATCCCTAAGGTTGCTATTTTAAAATATTTATTAGCGCTGCATTTAACAAACCGGTTTTCATAAAATCATCAGGACCTGCTAAAGGAAAAGTATTCACAGGCCCAGAATGCTGCCGTCTTGGTAACACTGCTCCTCACCCTTCCAGTGGTTGTGAGGTGTGGTTTGTAAGTGTCATAGTTTACATACCTCATCCTCACAGTAGGTGGTCTTCAGGTCCCGATTTCTCAGGGAGCGCCGTACGGAGCCTCTCTTGTCCACTTCAACCTTCTTTTTATTCTGCTGGAGAGCTCGAGCTTTCTGGAGTAGCTTTCTGGCCTGTTTTCTGCTCTTGGATGCACCAGCCTTTCAAATTAACAAGGCAGTCAATAAGTGGAGCATTTCATGGTTTTATAAACAATTTATCTGCATTAAAAAAAATAAATTACTACCTTAGTAGCTACAGGACTTAATATTTCACAGTCACTTCCATCAGCAGATTTAGATTCAGACTCCATGAACATACGCTGGATTCTCATCCTGAAAGCAGCAATTACAAATGACAATAAGCTTATGAATATCTTATTTACTTTCTATGCAGGGATCCTCAATATATAGAGCTGGATATTGTACTAAAGACACTTGACAGCACATTTAAGAAAACGGCAAAGCTTCAACTTACAATCCTGTCCTTGGCAATCATCATGCCAGCTCTTACTCAGCTCAGAAATGTCCATGACATAATAATGAAAAAGCAGACTCAGGCTTACCTGATTGGGCTTCCCTTGTCATCTGGAGGGGAGAGCATCTCTGCCCTGTACACATTGCGAATGAGCCGGTGTGTCTTAGGCGTGACCGCTGGTGAAGAGTCCCCCTGAGAGGCTTTCTCAGGTAGCCGCTGCTCTTGTAGTCTCTCTCGGCTCCTGGTTATGGGAGCCTGTATGGTTATCTTCTGCTCTGGGGTCATTTGCTGGGGACGGCCCCTGGTGGACCTTCGCATCGGTGTGATCCCAGCAGGTGTGTTACTGCAATCGCCAGCTGGGTCGAGCCGATCGTCCTTTTGCTCAGTTCCCACCGATGGCTTCTCCTCTAGAGCTGGGACAGGTGAAGGTTCTTCTGCGTTCTTCTTGCCTGCTCTCCTGAGCCTGCTGGCTCCCTTCCTCCCCGACCTACCTGGCTTCTCATCTCCCAGAGGCTTGGACGTAGAAGTTTGGCCTTCTTCCTCATTTGTAGCCTCCAGACTGGTTGGTGGTTCTTCCTGGACCTCAGCAACTCTTTCCACTGCCGTCTCCTGTCTGCACGGACCCTTTTTGGGTTTGCTAGTTTTGCCGGTTTCTTGGCCAGGCTGCCTAAAGGCATTCATGAACTGCTTTCTTTCAGCCTGACTGCATTTGGAGGTGGCACCAGGCTCAATGACAGCCAGCTCCAGATCCTCCTCACGTAGGACCACATTGGACTTCCGCCTGGGAGCTGGAAGGGACTCACACTTTTCCTGTGGGGAGCTTGAACCTTCCACCTTCCTCTTATCATGCTCTAGTGTCTGCCTCCTAGTGAATATGGATGCCAGCCTCTTCTTGGTGTTCATTACCAGCTCGGGTGCATTGGAAACAGGGTGGATTTCTGCCTGAATTGTAAGGGTACGTGGGGACACTTGTTGCGGATCGCCCTGAGCAGAAGCAGCCACAGACTGCACCTGTGCATCTTTTTCAGTGTCCTTAGGACTAGCAACATCCTCTTCAATTTGACTCTGAAGGAAGTCCTCAAACGAGATTGTAATGGTTCCGCCATTCAGACCAGCAGTGTTATCCACCTCCGTGCTGACGTCACATGACCTTGGAGACTGATCCCCAGCTTCTCCATCACCTCCAGTCCCCCTATTGCTCATCTTACCACATTCCTCCTGGGACTCCAAAGAGCAGCCTGAACTGCCCCTCAGTTTCTTCTTCACCGAGGGCCTTCTTCTAGTAGTTTCTTGGAGGCATTTTTTGGGATGCGTATCAGTTGCTGCTGAGCTCTCCATGGGGGGGCTCTTTTCTCCACCAAAGGCCTCTGTGCTGACCTGAGCCAGGAGGGCCGCAGTCTCGCTGCCCAGGAGGACCGGAGCCGTCCCTGCTTCATCCAGCGGTGCCGTCCCGATGTTGGAACAGCTGGATTCCGAAAGTGCGATGACCTCCACACAGTCACCCTGAGCCTGTCTGCTGAAAGCAAGCGCCTTACCTGGCTTCCTGCTCTTCCTGAGCCTCTGGGCCTTGGCTGGCCTTGTTGGGGTTTCTGTGTGGCTGGTAGCCTCCCGCTGGTTCTGCCCATTCTCTTTGCTCTGCTCAGACATGCTGCTCTTCTCCAAAGCAGGTGGGGTCTTTTTGAAATAATCTGTGATGCAGTTGGACTTGGGGGGTGAGAACACCTTCTCTGTAGTCTTTGGCATGGGCTGAAAGTAGTTAGTAATTGGTTTAACGGAAGTAATATCCCCATCTTTTCTTTGTTTCTTGCAGGGCTGTTAAAATCAAAGCAAAATGTTTTTCATTTGTTGTAAGAAAATATGCTTTAAAAAAGCTAACGTGTTTGGAAGAATATCCCAATGCTTTATAAAACAATTCATTTTTTTTTAAGAATTTGAAAACAAAATGCAAAAAGTAGAAACCATATCGCAGTGTCAAAAATGCCGAAGGAGTACCTGCGTGTCAAAATCTTCAATTACAGACGCCATAGCGACGGCCCCAGCCATACCGCTTCTGAAACACACCCCAGAATAAATGATAAATGTTAATGAATTCTGCTGGAAAGAAAAAAAAACACCTTAGACCCCAAAAAAATAACTTCACTGCTTGTACATAAATATTCAATACGTGAACAAGCGCATATTCCTATTGTTTGTTTACTACTACAGACGCAATCATGCCAGTATAAAGTTTACAGAGCAGACCAGCATTAACTCTATTAGTAGACGTGTGTGAGGTTATGGAAGGAAAACATTAGACTTACCAATTTTGCAGAGGGAATGTAAGTGCTATGACAGCTACACGGTAAGAAACCGAACTGTATCAGCTATACATTTTCATTTCCCAAAGACAGCAAAGAACGAAGTCACAACCTTTTAGCCGCCTATTGTTATACGACTAACCTTCAGGTAACATGCGGACTAACCAAAAATTTAGCAAGCTGGCAGGCAAGAAATTGCTTGGCTCATACTGCACAATGTCGCCGGCTAAATCCAAAATTCATTTTAAAAACATAAATAAGCAACTGCTCACGGACAGTCGTCCAGACTGGCGCGTTAGCTATAGCTGACAGAAAAGAACCGGCTAAACAAGACGTGTAGGTGTAATCAACTCGACAGACAATGCGCACTAAAACATGTCCTCACGTAAAATATACCCATTTACAGAAAGATAAGAGATTTTCGAAAAACGATATTTCAAACGCAATTCAAAAAGAGCGCCTAATACTACCGCTCTCTAGGATCTACTCGCACAAATGGCGCCAAATACTGGTGACCTTTGGCTCAGCGGGCTGCGCCAATCAGCGATCCGCACTACCGTGAGGTCATAGGCATGCTGTAGGTTACTTTAAAAACACGTCCAATTTCTCTAAATTGTTCCGTGTTGCTAGCGGTTTTGTCGATCTGTATTCCCAAGTGATAGAGATTTTTTTTTGTAAATGGATGTCTTGAGTCATTGATTAAAGAAATTGTGAGCGATCAGATCGTACCTTTGAGTACAAACATTCCCAGGGCCTTGTTTTCACCATGTAGCATTCAAACCGGAACTACAGTCCGCCCATT